>JAQPPZ010003507.1:0-1200000 GCA_028583015.1 Wollemia nobilis | reverse complement strand
AGTCTCATACCTCTTTTTACCTCCATCTTCTTATTTCACCTTGTAAACCCATTTATTCTACAATACTCTTTTTTCTATAGGAAACTGAACCAGATCCCAAGTCTGATTATTTATCAAGGAGTCCATCTCCTCTTTCATGCCTTGCTCCCACTTCTTCTTGGTTTCTACCTGCATTGCTTCTTCGTATGTTTCTGGTTCACCAGAGTTGGAAAATAATACATAATATAATGAAGGATAGTAACGTATAGGAGGTCTACTTATCATGGTAGATTTTCTAACAATAGTTGTAGGATTTTGAGGTTCTAGCTATTGTTGTTGATTTTCTAGCACCTTTGGAGTTTCAATTTCATCAAACATTGTGTATTCTATGTTTTCCTTTTCTTCTTTCTTTTCCTGCAATTGATCCTTCTACATGATCTTCTCATTGAATATTACATCTCTACTCCTAATTATTTTGTGAATTCCATAATCCCAAAAGCAATAACCAAAATTATTAACTCCATATCCAATGAAAAACATTTCTTGGATTTTATCTCAAGTTTAGTTCGATTTTCTTTATTGATATGCATGAAAGCTTCACAACTGAAAGAATTTAAAAATGAGTAATTAACAGGCTTACCTATCCATACCTCTTTTGGAATCCCACCATCTATAAAACTTGAAGGTCCTCTATTTATTAAATAAACTGTAGCATCCACAGCATATGCCCAAAATTGTAAGGGCAATCCTGCATGTATTCTCATGCACTTATCACGTTTCATTATAGTCCTGTTCATCCTTTTTGACACACCATTTTCTTGTGGAGTTCCTGGAACCGTCTTCACTCTATGAATCTCATGGTATGAACAGTAACTATCAAACTCTTTGTTGTAGTACTCACCTCCATTATCAAATCTAAGACACTTTAGCTTATTTCTTGTCTCATTCTCAACCAAAGCTTTCCATTTCTTAAAGGTATCAAAAACATTTGATTTATTTCAAATACAGTAAACCCATGTTTTTCTATTTGTATCATCAATAAACATAACATAATAATGAGAGCCACCAAGAGATGATACCTGATATGGTCCCCATACATCTGAATGTACAAGCTCTAGATTTTCGTTCTTATTTTCTTTTCCAACTCTGAGAAATCTAACTCTTTTTTGTTTTCTATAAATGTAGTTCTCACAGAAGTCTAAATCAACCTGATTAAGACTTAGCAACAAATTCCTTGAATGGAGAATCTACATCCTCTTCACACTCATGTGCCCAAGCCTATGATGCCACAAAGTTATATCCACTCCTGTAGAAGGTAAAGCAATAGAAAAATAAGTATTACCAATACATACATACAATGTACCTTCCTTATTTTCTTTTTCTAATAACATTGATCCTTTAGCAACCTTCCATGAATTTGCTAAGAATGTAATTGTACATCCTTCATTGTCCAACTACCCTATGGAAATTAGATTTCTTCTTAAATAAAAAATATACCTTACCTCTTTCAAAAACCATTGGTTTCCATTTGGTAACTTTATTTGTATGTTACCCTTTCTAGTGATTTTACATGGTCTATCATCACCCAAATAGACCTATCCAAAATCACCTTGAACATAATCTAGAAAATATTTCCTATGGGGTGTGGCATGATATGATGCACTAGAGTCTAGCACCCAATAATCATTAATATTATCTAGTGAAAGAATTAAAGCATCTTGCAATACATAACCTGCTATGTTTACTTCCTGATTACCCTATTTTTCTTCTCCCTATTTTTTTTATTCTAATAGTCTATTTTTAGGTGTCCTTTCTTCCCATAATTTCAGCATTCCAACTGCTTCCCTTTGGATTTGGATCTACCTTTCTTTGATTTTCCATGATTTTCTGGGCTTTGTCCTCTCTCCCTTTGTCTCCCCCTGTTCTCTACATTCAAAGCATTACTTGATGTTTCACCTGTGCTTTTCCGTCGCATTTCTTTGCTAAGGATAACACCAATAATATCATCAAAATTTAAAGTATTTGAACCAAAGATAGAATTACTCACAACCATTACCAAGCCATTCCAACTTTTTGGCAATGAGCACAAAATCAAGAGAGCCCTAACCTCATCATCAAAGTTTACTCCTATAGAAATTAAATGATTTTTAACCATGTTAAATTTATTTAAATGATCAATAACAGACCCATATTTTGACATCTGCATATTAAAGAAACGTTTCATAAGAAATACCTTATTCAAAGCTGAGGATTTTTCATACAGTCTAGCCAACGCATTCATTAAACCCTTTGTTGTCTTTTTCTTTAAAATATTGAAATCCATCGATGATGCCATGCACAATTGTATTGTTCCTAGTACTTTTCTATCTAGAACTTCTCGATCTTCATTTTCATCGATGTCGGCTTCTTTGATACTTCGCCTAATGGTAGGTAAAGATCTTTCTGATAAAGATAATATTCCATTTGTATCTTCTATATCTGGTAGTTTTGGCCATTGAACTTCTCAACCCTAAATCTACCTTCTTCTGCCATTACTCCCACTCGAACCAGGAAACCCTCCTTTCAAGTAAATAAAACCCTAACCTTGCTCTGATACCAGTTGTTAGGATTAAAGCATAAAATATGAGCAATAATATAATGCAAAAATAAACACAAAAGAAAATATGCAACACACAATAGACACAAACTTAACATGGTTCACCCAAATCAGGCTACTCCATGGAGAAAATAATCAGGCCCTTTGTATTCCATCCAAAAAACCCTTATGTACACAATCGCATACCTCATTACTCCTTTAGCCACCATACAACATCCTCTTATAATAATGCATTACAATTTTAGGGCAAAAAACTCACCTAAAATCTACCGTCTGATCTGTAACCTAATATCAAATGGTCTAGATTTACATAGAGGAATAAACATTTATTTTTGGCTTCGGGGGCACCGCCCCCTTAGACCCCCCTGGCGGACATAAGTACGAGGGGCTAATTCCCCCCCTAAATCCCCCTTCTTTGTCATGGTGTGTGTAGGTCTGGATGAAAGCAAGGCCTACAAATTAATCAAGCTTCACAATCAACATTATATAATTGAATGTGAAGTGTGATACCTCTCATAGAAGAATGCATATTGAGAAACCAATACATTCATAGCAACCTCTCTCATATGCGAATTTTAACTTAAATAAAGCCTTAGAATAACTATTGAGTAAAACTAGTAAAATAAGTTCTCTTAGAATCAAGATGAAAGTGCTCTAAGACTTATGACAAAGACTTGTACCGAAGAGATTTATTGTAATAGATTTTTTAAGAATCACAAGAACCTAAAGAATGAAAAAAGAGTTTTTTTGTTCTAAAGGACATTTTCATTGAATCTTAACAAGGTTATTGAGTTCCAATCTACTAAGCCATAAACTCTTTGTAAAGTAGCATAGACATATGTTTTTTTCTTCTTAAGATGATGTAAATACAACTCAACAATCTGCAAATTATTAAATTAATAAATCATATAAATTACTACAAATAACCTTAAAAGGTATATATATATATATATATATATATATATATATATATATATATATATTATAGGTTTACCTATTAAAATAAAGCTTCTACATAGATGTAGTTAGCTTAGACTCAAGAGTGTAGTGAAACAAAAATCATGTAAATTTTCCATACCCAAAAAATATTATGATCTCCATTTTCTACTAACATAATAACAAATACTTTTTAATACACAAATAAGTACACCATGTTCTATATTGCACTAATCCTTCCTAGATACTAGAATAAAAATAAAGAGTAAATGATAAAGTAGTATTTAACATGGAAAGACCATGGGCCATATAAGACAAATATTGTTTACTCAATATATGGTTATCCCAAAAAATACTTTGTTTACCAAGTAAAATGTACAACCCTACCCCTTAGAATTTGAACATTGGACTTCTATTCAAAGTTTCAAATTCTCCACTATTAAAAAAAATACAAAATAAAAAAGAACTTGAAATATATTGAAGGCAATCTCATTTTCATCCACTTTCATGACCAATACAAAGGTTCTTAAAAAAATTAAAATATATTAAATGCAATCATTGTTTTCAACCAATCTCATGGTAATTCATGACAATTACAACATGCATAAAAAATTCTAAAATATAATAATCAGACTTTATCACTTGGATTTATTAGCTTCATCTATAAATATGACAACAAAAGCTATATAGAACTTGAATGTGAAGACTCACCTACATATTTTTATAAGCACCTAACCATAAAGAACAAAGTACTTAACTCAAAATAATTGATAGATTATCTTTCGTAAATATAGGTTATTAAGAAAAATATACATATTAAATCCCTTTCACATAACTAGGTATCAATTTTGGGATTAGTTTTTTAACTATGAATAACTTTAAGATGATTATGAATCTTTTGTTTAGAAGTAGTTGTACATTATTTGATATGCCCGAGAATAGTTTTTACCATTTTAAACTCATATAAGCATGTCAATATTACTTATAAATATTGGTATTTAAATATGGATTTAAAGTTGATAGAATGTCAAGCCTTATATTATTTGAGCTAAACATCTTATGTTTTATACTCCTATAAGCATAGTAGTAGTACTCATAAATATTGGTCTTTAAGAAAGTCTTACCATTTAAATGTTGATACGTTGTTGAACCTTATATTTTTTAAGCTAAATATATTAAGTAAACTTATATTAAAAAATTGTAAACTTATAAGAATATATGATGCAGTTGAAAAAGAAATAAACTATAAATAATTTCCACCACAAAACATAAAAACTCCATTTCTTCAACACATTATAAACATTAAACAACTCAAAGAAAAATAATCCAAATTTCCATATATCTTCTCCATTTAATAACTTTACACCAGTGGTTAGGGTCTTATAAAGATGGCAAACGTGCTATAATATTCCTCTATAGATTTTCTCAATGACTATGATATCCTCCAAATTCTTATAAATATTTTAGTCTACATTTATAACTATTTTAGAATCAATGTCTAAAAATGGTAAGAAAACATATCCACTTTCTCTAAGTGATGTTTATTTATTTTTTTAATTTCAAATTCACCTAAATATTTATATTGTTAGTGTATTTTACATATCCACTTTCTCTAACTCTTAAAAGAATAAAACAGGGTAAAAAATGTAATGAAATGGTAAATAATAACTTATAATAGGAGAGGGTTACTCTTTATGGTAAGGTTCCTGTTGAGCAGTGTGATGGCTACGATCTTGATGACAGTTGCGGTGAGGTGCAATATTAGCATGATCCATGTAGTATTTTACATTCTGATTTGTCTTGGTGGAGGGGAAAGATATCTTAGAGAGATAAACTCTTAGGTGATGATCTTTAGCAAGAGGTAAAATTTTATATTGCTCCAAAGAAATAGATGAGAAACTCTACTTAAAAATCCTAAAAAAGTTACTAGATAGACCAATGAAAAAGAAATAAAATAGCCTTGTTGGAAAATTTATTGGGTCTTGAAAGAATTTTGATACGGTAAGGAAATGGGCTATTGATAAATGGAGGGCATATTGATATTGCAACGCAACTTTCTTGAAGGGTTTTATATTTTTTCTTTGCAAACTATGATTACTTAGGCCATGTCCTAACAAAAGGGTCTTGGTTTGATGGGAAGAGGGCTCTTTTTCGAAGGAATTGAAGACCGAGTTTTAACCCAAATTTTGAAAATATAAATTTGGCTCTAGTTTGGATTTTCCTATGAGGGCTACCATTGGAGTTTTGGGATGAATATATTCTAGTAGTTATAGCTAAAATGATGAGACAATTAATAGCTTTTGATTTAGCAACAAAGGCAAAAACTAGATTTATATTTGTCCAGTTCTATGTTAATGGTGATTTGAGGAAGGAGTTCCAAAATATATTAGGCTAGTGTTCAGTGTTAGAATTTCCCAATTATAGACATGCAAAGCATTACACAAAATATGAAGAGAAGAGTGGAACTGGTTGATTTATTCCAAGGATCAACTTTGTATAAATAACAAAGTTGATCATTAAGAGTCGTTGGATTTCAACAACTCATCAAACCTGATGAAGACACCACTGAGAGTTCTCTTGACACATGGAGTGGAAACTCAAGTGTGTCTATCCTAGTAGAACTTAAGAGAACCTTCACTTATTCTAACACCCCCCATTAAGTGATACTAGGGGAGAATTTTTCAAATGAGTCTAGATAACAAATCCTGATGAGGTACTCATATACGATGACTTCTTTTTGAAGATATGGTAAAAACCCAATGGGAAAAAAACATATATCAAAAAGGAAGTAAGAGGCTTGTCTTCGTATGGAGAATATTGTCCTCTTAATACAATAAGAAATATGAGTCCCGACAGCATGGCCTGATGAGGTACTCATTTACAATATATAGTTGGTGAAAAAACCCCTATGGAAAAAACCAACTATGAGAAGAAGAGAGGCTTGTCTTCATATGGTGAAGATTGTCCTCTTTTTACAAAAATAAAGATGAGTCCCAGCAGCATGGCTTGATGAGGTACTCATTTACAATATATAGTTGGTGAAAAAACCCCTATGGAAAAAAACCAACTATGAGAATAAGAGAGGCTTGTCTTCGTATGGTGAAGATTGTCCTCTTAATACAAAAAGAAATATGAGTCCCGACAACTTGGCTTGATTAGGTACTCATATACAATATATAGTTGGTGAAAAAACCCCTGTGGAGAAAAACCAACTATGAGAAGAAGAGAGGCTTGTCTTCGTATGGTGAAGATTGTCCTTATAAAATACATGTTGTTTGGAGAGATGATAAAAAAACCACAAGGGAAAAAATCATCCTCCAATCAATGCAGTTGTTTTACTCCAAGATTATCTCGCAACTAAAGGTAACACGGAGAAGGAAATGACTTGGTGAAGATATCTGTAATTTGATTCTCAGTTGGAATACAGTCCAAGTATATATCCCCATTCTAAATGTATTGTCGTATGAAGTGCATGTGTATCTCAATGTGCTTGGTGCACTGATGCTCAATAGGATTACATGCAAAATGAATTGTGCTCTGATTATGAAACCAAAGAGTTATAGTATTTTCATAGGAGAAACCAAATTCTCTCAAAATTTGACGAAGCCAAAGAGATTCCTAACTAGCTAAAACTGTTACCCTGTATTCTGCCTCTATAGAAGATAAGGCTACTGCTTGTTATTTCTTGCATAACTAGGCTATTGGTGAAGAACCAAGGTAAAAAACATAGCTTGAGGTTGAACATTTGTCTTCTATTGAACTTGCCCAATATGAATTTGTGTAGCCAATGATATCCATGGAATTTCCCTTATAGAAGAGCCCAAAGTGTGTAGTGCCTTGCAAGTAACGAAGGATTATTTTTACTGCTTACCAATGACTAAAATGAGGTTGATGAGAGAATCTATATATGAGGCCAACAGCATATGAGATATCTAGGTGAGTATGAGTAAGGTATAGCAAAATTCCTACAAGCTGAAATTATAGAGTTGCATCACATAGAGAGGATTAGCAAGAAGTACTAAGATTAATGCCATATTGGAAGGGGGTAGGAGAAGGCTATAATTTTAAATATTTGAAGAAGATATAGAGTGTATTTTTATTGACACAATGATATTCCTGCATGTGTTTGACTTATTTAGATCCCAATAAAGTAATGAGCTTTACCTAGATCAACCATTTTAAATTTTTCAGAGAGGGAGTTTTTTATAGTATGAATGTGATTCAAGTTACGACTAGTGAGAATATCATCAACATATAGTACAAGAATGGTGATTTTGCCTTCATTTCTCCAAATGTATACTGTGTTATCAAAATTACAATAAGAAAAACCTATGGAAAGAAGGAAGGAGTCCATATTTTCATACCAAGCTCTAGGGGCTTGTTTGAGGCCATAGAGAGACTTTTTTAGCCTACAAACAAGAGAGGAGTCTTGAGTGAAACCAATAGGTTGTTCCATGAATATTTCTTCTTTTAAATCCTCATGTAAGAAAGCACCTTTTACATCCATTTGATAGAAATGCCACTTATGGGAAGTAGCCAGAGCAAGAACCAGTCTAACAGAATCCATTTTAGCAATTGGAGCAAAGGTTTATGCATAATCAATACCTTCAATTTGAGAAAATCCTTTGGATACTAGACGATCTTTGTGTTTGTCTATTTCTGCATTAGGCCTATATTTTGTTTTGAAGTTCTATTTACAACGAAATAATTTCCTTCCTTTAGGCAATGAAACTAAATCCCAAGTTTTATTTTTGATTAAGGAAGAGAATTCGTTCTCCATGGCATCATCCCATTCTTTAATACCTGAGGCTTATTTGAATGGTTTCGGATTAGAGGAAATAGACTGACATACAAGACCAGTGCCTATGGTGTTGGATGATCTGGTTGATGGAAGATTTTGGATGTAAGGAGTAGCTTCTTTAATAATGGTGCGGGCCCATTTTGGCATAGTGGAAGGAGTGGAAGGATGCCAAATTTTACTTTCAATATCTCCATGAGCCACAAAATAGGATGCCTCTTATGGATCTTGGAATCCTTTGAAGTGAAATAGGTGAGAGTTATGATCAATATTTCCTTTGGCTATAAGAGAATGGGGATCTTGAAAGTCTCTTATCTCAACTCCTATTGGAGAGAAGAGAATTGTTTTCCCCTTTCCAAAAGTACAAATCTGATAGACAAAGAGGAGATTTGTGGCAATGTTTGGAACATAGAGAACATTATTTATAGAGCCACCATCAATGGTTATGTCCCCCTTTCCTTTGATAGGGATAAAGGAAGAGTCACCCACTTCTATGTTGCATGTAGAGCTTGAGGAGATAGAAGAGAATGACTTATCTGAAGCAGTCATGTGATGAGTAGCTCTAGAATCTAGGACCTAGTAATTAGAGGAAGAATTAAATATTTTTCCTTGAAGATTAAGGGCTTTTCTTGTTTGATTTTTATTGTCTATCTTTTGATCCTTCATAGTTTCCTCTAGTTGTTGTAATATTTTCCAGCATTTGTTTGCAGAGTGGCCATTATTTTTACAGTGAGCACAAGTTATGGGATTATTTTCCTTCTTTTTGAACTTTTCTTTAGAATAGGTTGAGGCTACTAAGGATTTTGAGGAAGAGGAAGAAGAAGAAATTTCATATCTAGCAATATTTGTTTCTTCCCTAGTTAATATATCACAAAACTCTTTTAAAGAGGGCATTTTAAAGGTTGCACCAAGATCATCTTTGGTAGACATAAATGTGGTAGCAAATATTTGAAAAACACCATTTATCTTAGAAAGGAT
Source organism: Wollemia nobilis (assembly GCA_028583015.1). Lineage (NCBI taxonomy): Eukaryota > Viridiplantae > Streptophyta > Pinopsida > Araucariales > Araucariaceae > Wollemia > Wollemia nobilis. The sequence goes on along the minus strand of JAQPPZ010003507.1, from coordinate 1,190,713 downwards.
TAGATAAATGTATTCTTATTCAGTATTAGTCTTCCCACTGCCTTTGTATTGAGTGAGGACTTCTTTGAACTTGGTGAGGAAGTCAAAAATACTGCTAAAATCTTCAGGAGACAAAGATGTTAGTTCTGCTTCTAGTTGCATTGATCTCATTTGGTCTACTTTCCCAAACAAGGTCTTTAGTTTCTCCCAACTTTCATGAGGAGTTTTACAATATGTAATGTGAAACCACAAACTTTCATGAACATTAGAGCTAATAATACCCATTGTTTCATGCATCTTTTCTTTATGAACAAAAATTTCATATTCTTTCTCAAATTCTAGTTTCTTTTCTTCTAGCAAATGAGTAAGACCTTTTTGAGAGATAATATTTAAAATTTTAGGTTTCCAAGTGTGAAATTTATGAGGGGTGAGAGGTTCAATTGAATTCATCATTTTGACACAAAAGAAAAGTTGAAGTTTTAACCAATATATCCCCCCTTAGAACTTCAATTTTTGGATTAATGCAATTGATTTTAAAGAAGATATGAAGCTTTTCAAAATATCAAATCTCAAAATACCCGCCCTAACAAGAGGGAAACTATAAGTAATTGAGTTTGATATATATTTTCTTTGAATTGCCAAATCCCTTTTATGTTCTTCTCAATACCCACCCTAACTTGAGGGAAACTATAAGTAAGGAGAAGTTTTTAAGGAATGTAGGCTTGAAATGCAGAGCTATCAACCAGATATAAATATGGATAACTCAATACTCACCCTTACTAGAGGGAAACTATAAGTAAGAGAGATATCCAATATTGTAGTAAGGTTGATGAAGAAAAATATATGCCAGGCCTTTATACCAATTGCCTCCAAAACCCGCCCTTACTTGAGGGAAACTATAAGTGTTTAGAGACAATGATACATGGAATGTAGGCAAATATATTTTGAGGGAAAACTTATAAGATTTGGAAAATTATAGAGTTTTATTTTAAGTGAAGATATTTATATTTAGAAAAGATAAATAAAAAAACACCTTTCTAAATAATTTAAACCAAAACTTTTACCATATATAAGAAAGAATAATATATGAAAAAGTGTAATAAATTTTTGAAGAGGTTTGAATTTTTAGAGATTATCTTCTTTATGAAATATGTAAGGAATATTTCAGCAATAACACCTTTTAAAAAAAAGCTACTTAAAAGGAACTAAATGAATATATAAGAAGATACAACCCCCCCTTAAATAATTTATTATATTTAAACTTTTTTTGCTTGAAGTGGTTTTGATTAATTTTTGAGTATCTTCTTTATGAAATAAATAAGGGAATATTTCAACAATAAACACCTTATAAATTTGTTTTACTTAAATGCAAGTAAATGAACATAGAAGAAGATAGACAAAAATATACAACCCCCCTAAAGATAAGAAACACAAATGTGCAAAAAATTACACGCAACCCCCCAAAAAAATCTTTTTTATTATAAAGGTTACAAGATTGACTCACGATTGAAGAGAGCCTTTTGAGGAAAAATAAAAGGCTCTGAGAAAAGGAGTCAAAGGAGATTACCTTCGAAAATCGAAGGATCGATTGAAATCGAATAACCAATATAAAAGGATATAGCAAAGAGGAGAATTAGAACTTATTACAATATTTCGACCTCTGAGAAAGATAGACACTCAGAATAAATGGAGACGCCTTCTTAAATAGCTTGCAACCAAAACATTAAGATTCGAAAAAAAAACTAGAGTCTTCCTCCTTGAAGATGTGGCGCTCTCAACCTTTGCGGGTTTCAACATAGCAGAGAAGAGGCTCCCAAGATGTCGAGGTTCCCAAGATGTTCTTCCTTTATAGCTTGGAAGATGCTATTTGTGCATACATGAATGAACGAACCAGAGAAGAAGCACAAAAGAAATAAATAAAAATTATATACCTTAAGTGTTGAGTTTTGATGACACAACTATCCTAGAATGGGCTTCTTCAAGACTAGATATTTGTAGACGTTACTGTGGAGAATGCCTTAAGAGCCGTGATTGTTGATGATCCCATTATCCCTGCAAAATACGTTATAAAAAATTTTGCTATATTTTATCATGAATCAAGCTATGATTTCGAACCAAAATTCTTGAGAACAATAGAAATTTGTAATACAATACTGTGCAAGGTGTAGAGATTTTATGGACTCTCGTTGAGAGAGCATTGAGAGATTTTGACGTAAATTAGATCTTCAATTTTTGAAAGAGAAAAATCTTCGAGACAAGGACAATAATATTCGAAAATGAAGATATGTTGAGGAACATCACCAATGGTTATGTGGATAATCCACGTAGCATCTAGAAATGACACGACAAGGTGAGTGATCTGCATAGCATCCAGAGAGGTACGTCATGCGCGCCAAGCTTTAATGGGAGTGAGGAGTCCCTTCGGAGATGAAGATCAAAAAAAAATCTCACACAAATAAATAACCACCACACAAAGAGCTGATTCTTAAAAGAGATTTGGTTAGAAATAAATAATCACGATAATCTCATAAATTTTAAAGTGAAAAAAATAAACATTTGTCCCAATCGAAGTGGGCCAAAAGCAAACTGTGGAGCCTCAAAATTCAAACAAGATCGCAGCGCCTGTTATGAAAAAGAGAGGGCTCTTAATTTGAATCGAAGAGGGAGGAGATTTTTGAAAAAGAGGCTCTTTCCTTCTAGAATATGGGCTAAAAAATAGCGCTAGGAACACAAAGTGAACACCTTGTATTGAAAGTAAAGGAAGAGCTCTTAATATTATAAAAAAAAATACCCTCTAGCATGAATTCAAACACAACCTTTTTTTTTTAAATATTGCAACACATATATTTTCAACAATAAAGATTTTGTTGAAAGAAAGAAAACCTATGGATAAAAAGTGACTACTGCATTACTTTCAAGCAAGTTAGTCAAAAAAAATTATCCAAAGCAAATGAACCAGATCCTAGAACCTTCAAGAGAGAATGCTAGCAAAATCTATCTTGCTCTGGTACCATGTTAGAATTTCCTAATAATAGACATGCAAAGCATTCATTAAAATATGAAGAGAAGAGTGGAAATGATTGATTTATTCCAAGAATCAACTTTGTATAAATAGCAAAGTTGATCATTAAGAGCCGTTGGATTTCAACAACTCATCAAACCTGATGAAGACACCACTGAGAGTTCTCCTGACACATGGAGGAGTGGAAACTCAAGTGTGTCTATCCTAGTAGAAATTAAGAGAATATTCACTTATTCTAACATTCAGATTTGGGAACAACCAATTGAATATGAAAACTTCCTAACGCTTTGCAAAGTTTGTAAAACAACAAGACATGTTTCTAAAAAATTACCTATCTAAAGAATCGGTTAATAATGTATGGAGGAGGAAAGATTAACCAAAATAAAAGGATACAATGGAAAAGAAGCCTCCTAGTCAAGGTATGGAAAATGTTGATTATGTTTCTTTCTCTCTATATAAGTCAAAAATATTTGCTCAGAATAAACCCTTGACCTCTAAACAATATGATATTTCAATGAGACTCATTAGGAATACTAGAAAAAATAACAAATATAGGGATTGAAGCCAAACTAGGTAAACCAACTAATAATGATCTCAAAAACAAAGAAGAAATGAGAGAAATTGCAATTGGAACATAAAAAATTTTGAATTTGAGTGGAAAGGAGACTTCCACGAGCGGTAAAAAATGAAAATTATCTTAGAATGTAAGGGGCATGAATGCCTATTCAAAACAAATGATGGTTGTTCATCATTAAAAAAATATAGTGAGATTATTACTTATGAATATATGGGTAGGTTTCTTGTCGAGTGGTGTGACGACTATAATCTTGATGATGGGATATTATTTTATGGTAGGGTTTCTATTGAGCGATGTGATGATGGAATATTGTTTTGTGGTAGGATTTATATTGAGTGATGCAGAAACTACAATCTTGATGACGGTAGCGACAAGGAGCGATGTTAGCATGGCCCATGTGATATTTCACGAGATACTATTTTGTGGTAGGGTTCCTCTTGAACAATGAGATGATGGTATATTGTTATGTGGTAGATTCTTGTTAAGTGGTACAACTGCTATGGTCATTACAGCCTTGGAGGAGGTTAATATAGTGCATATATATCAAGAGGGCAACCAAGCTATGGACTAGTTAACCAATAAATGTGTCGAGTGAACCAATTCTATGGAGGTATGATTTTCCTGGTGATTTGAGGAGTATAGTTGAGGGGGAGTTGCAAGCTTATGATAGACAAAATTATGGTTAAATTATTAATTAGAGATCACAATCTATATTCACTTCTTGTAGTAATAGGAAGTGAAGCATTTCAATTTTTTTCCCTTGTAAGCAGTCTATGTGACTTCTTGTCTTATTTTGTTCCTATAGTTCTTTAAATATTCATTATTTGATTTAATGTAGAGAAGTGATATTGTAAAAAAAGGGTTGGAGCCCTTTAAAACAAATCCTTCTTTTCACCTAATAAAAAAACTTTTAATAGGAAAAAATATTGTAATGAATATATTAAAAAATTGGATTAAAAAATTTCTTACAATTAATTATATATATATAAGCATGAGATCTATATATAAAATTCTACACCATACTCTAATAAGCCAATTTCTATGAATACTTAAATTAATCCAAACAATATGATAAGCTAGTAAATTAATACCGAGGGCAAATATTATTTACATCAAAGAGTTTATATTTTATATCCTAAGTGTTGAGTTCTAATGACACAACTATCCCATAATGGGCTTCTTCGAGACTAGAGATTGGTAGAGGTTACTGTGGAGAGTGCCTTAAGAGTCGTGACTGTTGATGATCCCATTATCCCTACAGAACACGTTATAAAAAATTTTGCTATATTTTATCATGAATCAAGCTATGAATTCGAACCAAAATTCTTGAGAATAGCAAAAATTTGTAATACAATCCTGTGAAGGGTGTAGAGATATTATGGACTCTCGTTGAGAGAGCATCAAGAGATTTTGACGTAAATTAGATCTTCGATTTTTGAAAGAGATAGATCTTCGAGACAAGGACAATAATCTTCAAAAATGAAGATACGTTGAGGAACATAACCAAGGGTTATGTGGATAATCCACGTAGCATCCAGAGAGGTACGTCATGCACGCCAAGCTTTAATTGGAGTGAGGAGTTCGTTCAGAGATGAAGATCAAAAAAATATCTCACACAAAAAAGTAACAACCATACACAGAGCTTATTCTTAAAAGAGATTTGGCTAGAAATAAATTATCATGATAATCTCATAAATTTTAAAGTGAAAAAAAATAAACATTTGTCGCAATCGAATTGGACCAAAAGCCAACTGTGGAGCCTCAAAATTCAAACAATATCACAGCGCCTATTATGAAAAAGAGAGGGCTCTTAATTTGAATTGAAGATGGAGGAGATTTTTGAAAAAGAGGCTCTTTTCTTCTAGAATATTGGCTAAAAAATAGCGCTAGGCACACAAAGTGAACACCTTGTATTGAAAGTAAAGAAAGAGCTCTTAATATTATAAAAAAATACCCTCTAGCATTAATTCAAATGCAACCTTCTTTTTTAAATATTGCAACACATATATTTTCAACAGTAAAGATTTTGCTGAAAGAAAGAAAACCTATGGATAAAAAGTGACTACTACATTACTTTCAAGCAAGTTAGTCAAAAAAATTTATCCAAAGCAAATGAACCAGATCCTAGAACCTTCAATAGAGAATGCTAGAAAAATCTATCTTGCTCTGGTACCATGTTACTGGTACCATGTTAGAATTTCCTAATAATAGACATGCAAAGCATTCAAAAAAATATGAAGACAAAAGTGGAAATGATTGATTTATTCGAAGGATCAACTTTGTATAAATAGCAAAGTTGATCATTAAGATCCGTTGGATTTCAACAACTCATCAAACCTGATGAAGACACCACTGAGAGTTCTCCTGACACATGGAGGAGTGGAAACTCAAGTGTGTCTATCCTAGTAGAAATTAAGAGAATATTCACTTATTCTAACATTCAGATTTGGGAACAACCAATTGAATATGAAAACTTCCAAATGCTTTGCAAAGTTTGTAAAACAATAAGACATGTTTCTAAAAATTACCTATCTAAAGAATCGGTTAATAAGGTATGGAGGAGGAAAGAGTAACCAAAATAAAAGGTTACAATGGAAAAAAAGCCTCCTAATTTCCCTTCCTAAAATACAAATAAGTTTAGTATTCTTCTTGAAACCTTGAAGAGGGAGAATTTGTAAAGGAGAATCAAGAGAGACAAGGGGAAATTCCTAGAAGGATGTGCTAGGGGAGGAATATGAAAATTTGAAAGAACAGGAAGACAATGTGAAGTAGTAGCCAAAGGTGATGGAGGAGGAGGTGACTAAAATTCTAGAAACTCTAATTTCTAGGGGAACAAAGCCATAACAGCCTAAAGTAGAATCTCAACCAAAAAATACGCTTAGTCAAGGTATGGAAAATGTTGATTATGTTTCTTTCTCTCTATATAAGTCAAAAATATTTGCTTAGAATAAACCCTTGACCTCTAAACAAGATGATATTTCAATTAGACTCATTAGGAATACTAGAAAAAATAACAAATATAGAGATTGAAGCCAAACTAGGTAAACCAACTAATAATGATCTCAAAAACAAAGAAGAAATGGGAGAAGTTGCAATTGGAACATAAACAATTTTGAATTTGAGTGGAAAGGAGACTTCCACGAGCAGTAAAAAATGAAAATTATCTTAGAATGTAAGAGGCATGAATGCCTATTCAAAACAAATGATGGTTGTTCATCATTAAAAAAATATAGTGAGATTATTACTTATGAATATATGGGTAGGGTTCTTGTAGAGTGGTGTGACAACTATAATCTTGATGACGAGATATTATTTTATGGTAGGGTTTCTATTGAGCGATGTGATGATGGAATATTTTTTTGTGGTAGGGTTTATATTAAGTGATGCAGAGACTACAATCTTGATGACGGAAGCGGCAAGATGCGATGTTAGCATGGTCCATGTGATATTTCACGAGATACTATTTTGTGGTAGGATTCCTCTTGAACAATGAGGTGATGATATATTGTTATGTGGTAGATTCTTGTTGAGTGGTGCAACTGCTATGGTCATTACAACCTTGGAGGAGGTTAATATAGTGCATATATATCAAAAGGTCAACCAAGCTATGGACTAGTTAACCAATAAAGGTGTCGAGTGAACCAATTCTATGGAGGTATGATTTTCCCGGTGAGTTGAGGAGTATATTTGAGGGGGAGTTGCAAGCTTATGATAGACAAAATTATGGTTAAATTATTAATTAGAGATCACAAGCTATATTCACTTCTTGTAGTAATAGGAAGCGAAGCATTTCAATTTTTTTCCCATGTAAGGGGTCTATGTGACTTCTTGTCTTATTTTGTTCCTATAGTTCTTTAACTCTTTTTTATTTAATTTAATGTAGAGAAGTGATGTTGTAAAAAAGGGTTGGAGCCCTTTAAAAAAAAGCCTTCTTTTCACCTAATAAAAAAACTTTTAATAGGAAAAAATATTGTAATGAATATATTAAAAAATCGGATTAAAAAATTTCTTACAATTAATTATATATATAAAACCATGAGATCTATATATAAAATTCTACACCATACTCTAATAACCCAATTTCTATGAATACTTAAATTAATCCAAACAATATGATCAGCTAGTAAATTAATACCGAGGGAAAATATTATTTACATCAAAGAGTTTGTATTTTATATTCTAAGTGCTGAGTTTTGATGATACAACTATCCCAAAATGGGCTTCTTCGAGACCAAAGGTCGGTAGAGGTTACTGTGGAGAGCGCCTTAAGAGTCATGAATACTAATGATCCAATTATCCCTGCAAAACACGTTATAAATTTTTTTTGCTATATTTATCATGAATCAAGCTATGAATTTGAACCAGAATCACTGAGAACAATAGAACTTCATAATACAATCCTGTGTAGGGTGTAGAGATTTTATGGACTCTCGTTGAGAGAGCATTGAGAGATTTTGACATAAATTAGATCTTCGATTTCTAAAAGAGATAGATCTTTGATACAAGGACAATAATATTAAAAAATGAAGATACGTTGAGGAACGTCACCAAGGGTTATGTGGATAAATCCACGTAGCATCCAGAGAGGACACGATGAGGTGAGCGATCCACATAGCATCCAAAGAGGTACGTCGCGTGCGCCAAGATTTAATGGGAGTTAGGAGTTCCTTCAGCGATTAAGATCAAAAAATTCTCTCACATAAACAAATAACAACCATACACAGAGCTGATTCTTAAAAGATATTTGGTTAGAAATAAATTATCATGATAATATCACAAATTTTAAAGCAAAAAAAAATAAACATTTGTCCCAATCGAAGTGGGCCAAAAGCAAACTGTGAAGCCTCAAAATTCAAACAAGATCGTAGCGCCTATTATGAAAAAGAGAGGGATCTTAATTTGAATCGAAGAGGGAGGAGATTTTTGAAAAAGAGGCTCTTTCCTTCTAGAATATGGGCTAAAAAATAGTGCTAGGCACACAGAGTGAACACCTTGTATTGAAAGTAAAGGAAGAGCTCTTAATATTATAAAAAAATACCCTCTAGCATGAATTCAAACACAACTTTTTTTTTTTAAATATTGCAACACATATATTTTCAACAATAAATATTTTGCTGAAAGAAATCAAACCTATGGATAAAAACTGACTACTGCATTACTTTCAAGCAAGTTAGTCAAAAAAAATTATCCAAAGCAAATGAACTAGATCCTAGAACCTTCAAGAGAGAATGCTAGCAAAATATATCCTGCTCTGGTACCATGTTAGAATTTCCTAATAATAGACATGCAAAGCATTACACAAAATATGAAGATAAGAATGGCAATGATTGATTTATTCCAAGGATCGACTTTGTATAAATAGCAAAGTTGATCATTAAGAGCCGCTGGATTTCAACAACTCATCAAACCTGATGAAGACACCATTGAGAGTTCTCCTGACACATGAAGAAGTGTAAACTCAAGTGTTTCTATCCTAATAGAAATTAAGAGAATAGTCACTTATTCTAACATTCAGATTTGGGAACAACCAATTGAATATGAAAACTCCCTAGAGCTTTGCAAAGTTTGTAAAACAACAAGACATGATTCTAAAAATTACCTATCTAAAGAATCAATTAATAAGGTATGGAGGAGTAAAGAGTAACCAAAATAAAAGGATACAATGAAAAATAAGCCTCCTAATTTCCCTTCCTCAAATACAAATAATTTTAGTATTCTTGTTTAAACCTTGAAGAGAGAGAATTTGTAAAGGAGAATCAAGAGAGACAAGGGGAAATTCCTAGAAGGATGCACTCAGGGAGGAATATGAAAATTTGAAAGCACAGGAAGACAATGTGAAGCATTAGCCAAACATAATGGAGGAGGAGGTGACTAAAGTTCTAGAAACTCCAATTTCTAGGGGAACAAAGCCATAAGAGCCTAAAGTAGAATCTCGACCAAAAAATACTCCTAGTCAAGGTATGGAAAACGTTGATTATGTTCCTTTCTCTCTATATAAGTCAAAAACATTTGCTCAGAATAAATCTTTGACGTCTAAACAAGATGATATTTCAATGAGACTCATTAGGAATACTATAAAAATAACAAATATAGGGATTGAAGCCAAACTAGGTAAACCAACTAATAATGATCTCAAAAGCAAAGAAGCAATGAGATAAATTGCAATTGGAACATAATTTTTTTTTAATTTGAGTGGAAAGGAGACTTCCATGAGTGGTAAAAAATGAAATTATCTTAGAATGTAAGGGTCATGAATTCCTATTCAAAACAAATGATGGTTGTTCATCATTAAAAAAATATAGTGAGATTATTACTTATGAATATATGGGTAGGGTTATTGTCGAGTGGTGTGACGACTATAATCTTGATGACGGGATATTATTTTATGGTAGGGTTTCTATTGAGCGATGTGATGATGGAATATTGTTTTGTGGTAGGGTTTATATTGAGTGATGCATAGACTACAATCTTGACGACGGTAGCGACAAGGTGCGATGTTAGCATGGCCCATGTGATATTTCATGGGATACTATTTTGTGGTAGGGTTCATCTTGAACAATGAGATGATGATATATTGTTATGTGGTAGATTCTTGTTGAGTGGTACAACTACTATGGTCATTATAGCCTTGGAGGAGGTTAATATAGTGCATATATATCAAGAGGGCAACCAAGTTATAGACTAGTTAACCAATAAATGTGTCGAGTGAACAAATTCTATGGAGGTATGATTTTCCTGGTGATTTGAGGAGTATAGTTGAGGGGGAGTTGCAAGCTTATGATAGAAAAAATTATGGTTAAATTATTAATTAGAGATCACAAGCTATATTCACTTCTTGTAGTAATAGGAAGCGAAGCATTTCAATTTTTTTTTCCTTGTAAGGGGTCTATGTGACTTCTTGTCTTATTTTTTTCCTATAGTTATTTAAATCTTCATTATTTTATTTAATGTAGAGAAGTGATATTGTGAAAAAGGGTTGGAGCTCTTTAAAAAAAACCCTTCTTTTCACCTAATAAAAAAACTTTTAATAGGAAAAAATATTGTAATGAATATATTAAAATTTTGGATTAAAAAATTTCTTACAATTAATTATATATATAAAAGCATGAGATCTATATATAAAATTCTACACCATACTCTAATAACCCAATTTCTATGAATACTTAAATTAATCCAAACAATATGATAAGCTAGTAAATTAATACTGAGGGCAAATATTATTTACATCAAAGAGTTTGTATTTTATATCCTAAGTGCTAAGTTTTGATGACACAACTATCCCAGAATTGGCTTCTCCAAGACCAAAGGTCTGTAGAGGTTACTATGGAGAGCTCCTTAAGAGTCGTGACTACTGACAATCCAATTATCCCTACATAACATGTTATAATTTTTTTTTGCTATATTTATCATAAATCAAGCTATGAATTCGAACTAGAATCCTTGAGAACAACAAAACTTCATAATACAATCCTGTGTAGGGTGTAGAGATTTTATGGACTCTCGTTGAGAGAGCATCGAGATATTTTGACGTAAATTAGATCTTCAATTTTTGAAAGAGACAGATCTTCGAGACAAGGACAATAATCTTCGAAAATGAAGATACGTTGAGGAACATCACTAAGGGTTATGTGGATAATCCACATAGCATCCAGAAAGGACACGACGAGGTGAGTGATCCGCATAGCATCCAGAGAGGTACGTCGTGCGCACCAAGCTTTAATGGGAGTGAGGAGTTCCTTCGGAGATGAAGATCAAAAAAATCTCTCACACAAACAAATAACAACCATACACAGAGCTGATTCTTAAAAGAGATTTGGTTAGAAATAAATTATCATGATAATCTCATAAATTTTAAAGCGAAAAAAATAAACATTTGTCCCAATCAAATTGGACCAAAAGCAAATTGTGGAGCCTCAAAATTCAAGCAAGATCGCAGCGAGATTTTGATGAAAGAAAGAAAACCTATGGATAAAAAGTGACTACTGCATTATTTTCAAGCAAGTTAGTCACAAAAATTATCCAAAGCAAATGAACGAGTTCCTGGAACCTTCAAGAGAGAATGCTAGCAAAATCTATCTTGCTCTAGTACCATGTTAGAATTTCCTAATAATAGACATGCAAAGCATTACACAAAATATGAAGAGAAGAGTGGAAATGATTGATTTATTCCAAGGATCAACTTTGTATAAATAGCAAAGTTGATCATTAAGAGTCATTGGATTTCAACAACTCATCAAACCTGATGAAGACACCATTGAGAGTTCTCCTAACACATGGAGGAGTGGAAACTCAAGTGTGTCTATCCTAGTATAAATTAAGAGAATATTCACTTATTCTAACATTCAGATTTGGGAACAACCAATTGAATATGAAAACTTCCTAACACTTTGCAAAGTTTGTAAAACAACAAGACATGTTTCTAAAAATTACCTATCTAAAGAACCGGTTAATAAGGTATGGAGGAGGAAAGAGTAACCAAAATAAAAGGATACAATGGAAAAGAAGCCTCCTAATTTCCCTTCCTCAAATACAAATAAGTTTAGTATTCTTCTTGAAACCTTGAAGAGGGAGAATTTGTAAAGGAGAATCAAGAGAAACAAGGGGAAATTCCTAGAAGGATGCGTTAGGGGAGGAATATGAAAATTTGAAAGAACAGGAAGACAATGTGAAGTAGTAACCAAACGTAATGGAGGAGGAGGTGACTAAAATTCTAGAAACTCCAATTTCTATGGGAACAAAGCCATAAGAGCCTAAAGTAGAATCTCGGCCAAAAAATACTCCGAATCAAGGTATGGAAAATGTTGATTATGTTTCTTTCTCTCTATATAAGTCAAAAATGTTTGCTCAGAATAAACCCTTGACCTTTAAACAAGATGATATTTCAATGAGACTCATTAGGAATACTAAAAAAAATAACAAATATAGGGATTGAAGCCAAACTAGGTAAACCAACTAATAATGATCTCAAAAACAAAGAAGCAATGAGATAAATTGCAATTGGAACATAAAAAATTTTGAATTTGAGTGGAAAGGAGACTTCCACGAGGGGTAAAAAATGAAAATTATCTTAGAATGTAAGGGGCATGAATGCCTATTCAAAACAAATGATGGTTGTTCATCATTAAAAAAATATAGTGAGATTATTACTTATGAATATATGGGTAGGGTTCTTGTCGATTGGTGTGACGACTATAATCTTGATGACGGGATATTATTTTATGGTAGGGTTTCTATTGAGCAATGTGATGATGGAATATTGTTTTGTGGTAGGGTTTATATTAAGTGATGCAGAGACTACAATCTTGACGACGGTAGCGATAAGGTGTGATGTTAGCATGGCCCATGTGATATTTCACGGGATACTATTTTGTGGTAGGATTCCTCTTAAACAATGAGGTGATGATATATTGTTATGTGGTAGATTCTTGTTGAGTGGTGCAACTGCTATGGTCATTACAGCCTTGGAGGAGGTTAATATAGTGCATATATATCAAGTGGTCAACCAAGCTATGGACTAGTTAACCAATAAAGGTGTCGAGTGAACCAATTCTATGGAGGTATGATTTTCCTGATGAGTTGAGGAGTATAGTTGAGGGGGAGTTTCAAGCTTATGATAGACAAAATTATGGTTAAATTATTAATTAGAGATCACAAGCTATATTCTCTTCTTATAGTAATAGAAAGCGAAGCATTTCAATTTTTTCCCTTGTAAGGGGTCTATGTGACTTCTTGTCTTATTTTGTTCTTATAGTTCTTTAACTCTTCATTATTTGATTTAATGTAGAGAAGTGATATTGTAAAAAAGGGTTGGAGCCCTTTAAAAAAAAACCCTTCTTTTCACCTAATAAAAAAACTTGTAATAGAAAAAAATATTGTAATGAATATATTAGAAAATTAGATTAAAAATTTTCTTACAATATAAAAGCATGAAATCTATGTATAATATTGTACACCATATTCTAATAACCCAATTTCTATGAATACTTAAATTAATCCAAATAATATGATAAGCTAGTAAATTAATACCGAGGGCCAATATTATTTACATGAAAGGATTTGTATTTTATATCCTACAAAATTTTTATTCCAAATTTTTAAGAAAGAAAAATAAAATCTAAATAATTTCTTAAGAAATTAAAGGTTAAGGATCCGCTCATGTAGAGGAGTTGAAGAGCAAGTGGGTAGTTAAAACTCTCCAGTTATTGAGAGGCCCAGGTTCAAATCTCTCCCCTCACATGTTGTGGATATATTATATATAAAAGTTCCTCATCAAAAAAAAATTAAAGGTGAAGGCTTCTTAAATGTAAACTGCATTATGTAAGATTTCAAAATGAATTTACATTTATTCGTAATATATTAAAAAAAAATCAATGTACACATCTTTAGTTTCTGTCTTCTTAAAGCGAAAACATAATATTCATAACGAATATCTGATTGCTCAGCATAAACAAGATTAGCTGAAACTCATGTAGATACTGCTTTCGAACACACTTTCAAACTTAATCAAACACATAAATGAGGAATGCCCGTAGAAGAATATATAATATATTTAAACCCTGAACTATATCATTCAAATAATAACAAAAACAAATACAAATTGACAGATGCATGAATTCTTCACCAACAAGCAGGGAAATAACATTTTTTAAATACTTCGTTGGTTTACGATTTGGTTTTTGTTTTTAAAAGTTTAATATTCAAATTACAACATACCAAAAAAAACAAAACAAAATAAATAATACAAAAATAATTAATATTTAATAATTGACTACTCTAAATCATTGAATTTATTTTACCTAATAATCAAAATTTATAAACACAATATCTAATAATGTTAAACATATTTAAAACATCTATGTATTTATTCAGCTTACTCGAGATGACGGCTCTATGTACGTACCCGAACAGTAAGTATTCTACAAAATGGCCTGCAACCCTCTACCAAATGATGCATATATCTGTGCACCAAACATGTAGTTAAGATTAACATAGGAACCTGTGCATTTAACTTCCTTTCTACAAAACGGCTGCAGCAATCTCCGTGGTCTAAATCACTTTAAAGCCTATCAAATTATCCCCTTTACATTAAAGTCCTTACCGCGTGCACTAATAATAACACCACGTTTTGCTTTGAAGGAGGGTATGTGGTACTTGTGAATAAAACATGTCTTTGGTAAACTTGTGTTCCATACAAACTTTACGGAGCAGAAAGCCTTTCTACACCTATAGTAATCTCCGTAGGATCTCGACTGAATCACTTCGCAGGATTGGATCTGCGTAGGATCATCCATCCATACTTTAGGGAGCAAACAGCCTTTCTACACCAATAGTAATCTCCGTAGGATCTCGTCCGAATCACTCCGTAGGGTTGGATCTCCGTGGGCTCGTCAATCCATACCTTAGTAATCTCCGTAGGATCTCGTCCAAATCATTCCGTAGGATTGGATCTCCGTTGGATCATCCATCAATATATAAGTAGATCTTCTGCAGGATCTGGTCCGAATCACTCCGTGGGATTGGATGTCCGTGGGATCATCCATGTATATAGGTAGATCTTCATGGATAATCTCTCATATTGGTTTTTGAAGTTCTATTGATGTAATGAGATATTACTTATAAGTGATGAAAAATTGGTTGAACAAATTTGATATTACAACAAAACATTCAAAACTAAAGCAAATGAGTGCAATTGTCTAGTGCATCTAAATTATATTAGATATAAATATCTTGACCATGAATGAAAAAGTTAGACTAAGACACTAGAATGATTTAAAAGTGAAAAAGTTAGATTAAAAAAATAAAATGATTTACAAGAGAAACTGGGTAGTCAATGAAACTACAAATTAATTCTATAAATATATTTTTTAAATGAAAGATGCCAGTTAGGACTAAGTAATCTGCTTAAATTTCTTTCATACCTTCCTTAGAGTATGACCAGTAGTTCCTACCAGTAGTTCCTTAAGATATGACCAGTAGATTAGTTGTAAATGTTACTATTCTTCTTTCCATGAATAGAGTTAAACGCTTTTAAATTATTGAAACGAAATAATCTTCCCTCTTCCTCGTTGGTCCAAGATTATTATTTAGTATAATGGACCAAGATTATTATTTAGTGTTATTATTATTATTTATTGTATTTGGCAGACATTAAAGTAGCGAGAGTACGAAAGAAGTGTTTTGACGAGACATTTAAAACAATTAAAAATTAAAAAACATGCAAATTCTTTTATTTAAGAGGTGAAGATGAAAACGTTTGTGGAACGAGAGAGAGGCAGAACGAAAAAAGAGAGGCTTTGTGATTTTGAAGTTAATAGTAAAAAGAATTGCGTGTAGGTGTGCAATCGTTGGAGTGCACGGCACGAAGATTTGGGTGACGGTTGAGCATTTATGGTGAGCACTGAGCTTCTAAAGCACTTCCTTTTAGTAATTTGTTTGGCGATCTATTCGTTGGTTTCTGCTGGTAGCAAACTGTAATTGGTTTCCATGGCTGGTAGCAAACTAAAATATATAAAATATAAAATTTGTAGGGCATTTGTTTTTTCTTGTTTGTCTCATTTATTTAGTTATTTTCAGTTGACATTCTGTGTATATTTTAACGCCAAAATAGTTTTGCGTTGAAGGGGGTGACTGTCTGTGATGTAAGTCCTTCCAGTAATCTCCTGCCTGTGTTGTGCTTGCCTTTTATTTAGATTAAAACAAATAAATAATAGTTTTAATATTTCAAATCTGTTGTGAGGGAAACGAGTACACTAAGAATATGCTTACCGAGGCTTTAACCTAAACGATAGGGAACTCATTATTTTTGTTAAGGAGATCGGAGTTAAACGTAGTAGTCAAACCAGGAAAGCATATATTACACACGAATGTCAATGTTAACCCTCCGGGAGAGGATATATTACACGTGAAAGGCAATTTTAAAATATTACTGTCAAATTAAAGAGCGTTTTGATGTTTGTGGCCATATGTAGCAATGGGCATGGGAATATTTATATAGAAGGAGATTTACAAGTCAAATTTCAATCATGTTTCATACGAAATGTCTTTATTTGAACAAGCTACTAGACGTTAGACTGAACCTATTTTGCTGTTCAAGTAGTCGAAGTGACTTGGGATATGAAATCTCTGGCACTATGAAATAGACAATATCATTATGCGAAGCTGAAGTATCATATTAGAGTTCAAATTTTCGGTGATGCTAAAATGTTTGAAAGAATCTCAGCACAAAGTCTCTCTTACCTCGTCCGTTTGATGAACAGAGCACAGGAGCCATGCCGCTTGGAAAGAGCAAAGAGATGTTGGATGCAGACATGGTCGACAATCTTCACCTGGACAGGAGTTACAATGAGCGCATTCGGCCTCTCTTGGATGCCATTGACAACCTTCGCAATCTTGGAATAATGAAAGAAGGCATCCAACTGCCTAGCATTGTCGTTGTCGGCGACCAGTCCTCTGGCAAATCCAGCGTGCTTGAATCCCTTGCAGGTATTAGCCTTCCCAAGGGGCAGGGGATTTGTACCAGAGTCCCTCTCATTATGAGACTACAGAGCTCAAAACACCCAGAGACCGAAATAACTATAGAATACAATGGAACGATGAAGCACATTTCAGAGTTCCAGATAACAGAAGCTCTGAATGTTGCTACAGAGGAGATTGCAGGGTCTGCTAAGGGGATCAGTGACACCCCCATCACGCTGAATGTGAGGAAGATGAATGCTCCAGATCTCACTATGGTGGATTTGCCCGGCATCACCAGGGTGCCTGTTCATGGCCAGCCACATGATATTTATGAACAGATTTCACGTGTCATTATGCAATATATAACTCCCAAAGAGACCATCATCCTGAACGTATTATCTGCAAGCGTGGATTTTCCTACATGTGAATCCATAAGAATGTCTCAAAAAGTAGATGAAAGAGGGGAGAGAACCTTGGCCGTGGTCACCAAAGTGGATAAAGCTGCCGAGGGCCTGCTCGAGAAAGTTACGGTGGATGCTGTCAATATAGGTCTTGGTTATGTGTGTGTGAGGAACAGGGTGGGGAATGAATCCAATGCACAGGCAAGTCAATTTGAGCAGGACCTGTTCAGAATGGATCCTCACCTCTCCAAGATTGACAAATCCATGGTTGGAATACCTGTGTTGGCCGAAAAGCTAATGGATATTCAAGCCAAGGGGATCACTAAATGCCTTCCAGACATCGTGAAAAAAATTGATGCAACTCTTTCCAAGAGGCAGTTGGAGTTGAATGCACTGCCTAGGAAATTTTCCACTTCTCCAGAAGCTATGATTGAGTTTATGAAGGTCATGGATAACATCAAAGGTATGTTAGACAAGCTTCTTATCCAGGGAGACATGGACCAGTTTCCAGATGAACGTGAGATGCATTGTATTGCTTGTTTGACTAAGTTTTTCAAGAGTTATTCGCATGACTTATTCTCAGTAAGTGAAGCGAACTCCGACGAGATGTTTTTGGTTGAGGAAGTAAGGCTACTGGAAGAGGCGCAGGGCGTCAGTCTTCCAAACTTCTTACCTCATTCTGTTTTTGTGAGTCTTTTGCAGAGCCGTATTGATTCCGTTTCTGAGAGAAGCAGGGACTTAGCAATGCAAACTTGCGATTATGTAGAGAAAGTCATATGTCGCATCATTGATCTCCATACAGATTGCTATCCCCAGCTGCAGACGGCGTCTAGAATAGCTTTCCATGATCTTCTAAATAGGAAAAAGGCTGAATGCATTCGCTATGTCGAAGATGCCATGCAGATGCAGAAGACCATAGTTTTTACAGAGAATCCCGGTTATCTGAATGTAAGAGAACCTTTATGGAAGCAATAAGATCGAATAACAAAGTGTTAAACTTGGGGATATAGGGGAGGTCAAATTGGAAGAGGTACCAAAAAGCAGCGATCAGCTGGAGGCAGCTTTCGATATGAAGATGAGTCTCAATGCTTATTGGGGTGTGGTAAGGCTGAGGCTGGCGGATGAGATACCTCTGCATCTTCGTTTCATTTTCCAAAAGATGGTTCAGAATGATATTGTGAGTGGCATCGTGAAGGAAGTTGTAGGACAGAATTTGAAAATGATCGAACATATTCTGGAAGAAAGTCCAGTCATAGCCAGCAAGAGGAGGAGCCTGATGAAGAGCGTGGGGATGCTGAGAGAATCCAAGTCCGAACTTTCAAAAATCATTGGGTAGCATGCCAATGATCAGAACATTTTGACGACCTAATATATTTCCAATGATGTTATATAGGGCACAATGTAGGATTCTGTGTGTTTCTCTTTAACTTTACTATGTAATGGATCGAGTTTCTTTAGTATCTTTAACCCCTGTGTAGGATTATGTGTGTTTCTCTCTAACTCTACTATGTAATGGTTCACGTTTTTTTAAAAACTTTATCCCCTGTTTGCAAAAAATTTAGTGCTTGCTCAGAAAAATGAAATATATGGCAGTGTGAGATTGATATTATTATGTTTGATTGATCGTTCTTTTCAAATGGGAAGTTCACCGAAGATACAAGGGACATTGTGCAACTATCTATACCACAACTATAAATAGCATTCATACACAGATCAATCATTAAGGAGACGCTTATATATATATCCCAATCAGGGAGGTTTATAACACTCACGGAATTTATGAAACGATATAATAATTTAAGACACACAAACGGGCCAGTCAGTGTCAGTCTTAAATCGAATTGATCAGCACATGTTTCTATATTGCAGTGAAAGAACTAGATTGATTGAACACGTGGATAACAATCAACATTTAATATTTGTCCCTGCTGAAACAACACAGGTTTTTGGGTTTATTTCTAGAGACTGAGCTTAAAACCATAATATTTTAACATCACTCTGCAACATTCTTATAACAAGTATATAATAGCATTCTCTATAGATATAGACGTAACAATATTCTATGCTTACAAAATACTCTTTAATTTTGTTCTAATTATAACAATATTTAAATATAAAATATTAATTTGTAAACAAATATTTAATGCATTTTTTAAATCTGTGAATACTCTTCAAATCATTCTTATAACATGTATACAATAACATTCTTTATGATATAAGTAGACAATATTTTCTACTTATAAAATAGTCCTTAATTTTGTTGTAATTAAATATTAAAAGATAAAAATATATAAATAAACAATATTTAGAAATTTTTGAAGTTTGTGAATACTCTTGAAATAAATGGTAAAAAGAAGGGAGGCCAACCATTGGTTGGATGCCACTCAGTTGTTTTTCCATCACAATTTAGAATATATGTTTGATTTCCAAGATAGAGAATTAAATTGTTGTAATTTAATGTTCTCATTTACATAAAATTTGTTTTCAAATATTACATTCCATTAAAATGATACTTTAACTAAAAATTGTCAACCCACCAGCATTATTGGTTAAATATGTTAAATTACTTATGTGGTAAACCCAAGAAGGCCAAACAATAATTGGATGCTTCTTATAGATCTTTTTAACAAGCTAGCGTACACACATACACACCTTATCCGTTTAAACGTTGGTCTTTTGAAAAGATCCCAAATTCCATTACATTATGTTAAATGAAGAATACCTCTCATATTTATTTTTTGATTGCAATTTAGAACATATGTTTGATATCGAATATAGAGAAAAGAATATTGAAATTTGATATTTATTTAGGGATAAATTTGTATTCAACCATTACCTGCCAGTAAATTAATATTTAACTAAACAATTGTCAATCATATTAATCATTGGTTAAGTATGTTAATCACTTGTCTAAAGTCTTAGAATTTAGAATATATATTTGATGTCTAAGATAGAGAACATATAATTTGATTGTGTGCTTTAGGGATAAATTTGTGCTTAAATGTAATCATCATTGAAATGATAATTTAACCAGCAACACTTGGTTAATCATGTTAATCACCTATATTAAATGTAGCAATATTCTAAAATGAAACATAATTTTTTTATACTTTAAGTGTGTTAGCATTGTAATTTGATCTAATCTGGTAAAGATACATTTATATTTAAATATTACTTGTAACCATCATTGAAATGATAAATTTTTCTTATACTCGTAATTATATATATATATATATATATATATATATATATATATATATATATATGTCATAAAATAATAAATACGCAAAACAATTACAATTATATGTTCTCAAATTTATATGTACATGTTGTCCATTGTGTTAGACTTCTTAATTTTTTCATTTAAAATTATAAGTAAATAGTAGCAAATATTATATGGTAACCTAATAATTATTGCAAAATATACCATTTAAATACTTCATGTGCCCTTTATCTAAACTCACTTCCAGGTGCTAATGCTAGTTCTCATGCTTCTCCCAAAGATAAATATTTCATTCAATTCAAATTATGTTGTTCAAGGAGGTTATCCAATGTTTAAAGGATGTTTAGTAAGCCTATGATAGTTCTTTGTTTAAGATTTTTTATAATATCATAGAGAAATTAGTAAATTGATTATAAATTATTATAAGTAGCAAATATTAGTTGTTATACGTTTAAAATAGTATTTGCAACACAAATAATCATTAAGTTGGATATTAAATTTGACACAAAAAGTGAATCCTTATTATTTTTCCAAAAAATGATTAGTTTGCTTTAACAGGGAAGTTTCATTCACATACTCAAAATAAGTCATCCACTCAATATTACAAAAAAAAAATGGAGTATTATATCTTGGTGTAAAATCAAAGAACAAATAATTTAGAATGTTTTTTTTGTTCTTTTGTTATAATTTTCTCTTCAAATGAAGATGCTAAAATTTCATGCCCTATAGCAATTAGGAATTTTTTCATTGAACATGGAGGCAATTCCTTTTAAATTATAAGAGAAATTAAAGCTATATGTATATGATAAAGACATAATATTTTAAGCTATGTATTTTTGTAAGCAATTATAGCTAGACAAATTGCTTTTGGATGAGGTAAAATTTGTCAAAACTTGTAATTCCTTCCTTATCGGGAGAGGCATTTTTTAAATACTTGTTAGGGATTTATACATCCCCTTCCCCAACCTTTGGTAATTGACCAATATCCTAAAGTATTATGATCAAACTATCCTTCTCTTCCCCAAGATGAGCTAACTTAAACTATCAATATCATCTCCATGATGAGCTAGCTTAAGCTATCCATCTCATCTTCCATGATGAGCTAGTTTAAACTATATATCTCATCTCAATGATGAGCTAGCTTAAACTATCTATCTCATATCAATGATGAGATAACCTAAGCTATTTATCTCATCTCAATGATGAGCTAGCTTAAGCTATCTATCTCATCTCAATGATGAGCTAATCTAAGTTATCTATCTCATCTCATTGATGAGCTAACCTAAGTTATTTTTCTCATCCCAACGATGATCTAACTTAAGTTATCTTTCTCATCTCAATGATGAGCTAGTTTAAGTTATATATCTCATCTCAATGATGAACTAGCTTAAACTATTTGTCTCATATCAAGGGTAAGCTAACCTAATCCATCTATCTCATCTTAATTATTAGCTAACTTAAGCTATCTATATCGACATGTTTATGCTTCTAATCCGAATGTAAGTTAGTAAGTGTTATTGTTTACATGATCAAGATTTATCGTTAAGGTTGTTCAAACCATGAATTGCCCACACTCTTTCCTACTCACAACTAGTGAATACATTTTCTTTCTTTAGTACACCATCCACAATTTAAATGAGTAGCACCCTAATTGTTCATTACACCTTTACCAAATAACTAAAACATAGACCATGAGAGTACAATGAAATTCCCATTCTTTTATAAAGAACAATATGCTTTTCAATGGTAACTTCTAGTATGAGCATAATCCAAGGATTGAGATATATCACACAATCACATAACACATCATATATCTTGGGAAACCCCTATGGGGAAAAGCCCAACCTTAAATATCCCTGATATTTTTTGTTGAAGATAAATATTGCAATACAATCAGTAGAGGAACTCCTTGGTCCCTCTTTCCATATCATTATTACAACTTAAGGATACATAAGAGTCCCATAATATTTATGTCCTAATAAACTCAAGGAACATATTCCCTCAAGAGTTAAATGCGATTGAGCATCAACCACATAGTTGTGCATACAACCACTCATTAGAGGAGATCCCATAATCCCATCTAATGAACCTCATGTGTACATACCAATGGGATGAGAAACCTTCTCCTATTTCTCCAAGAATGAGCTATGATATCCATTATTACCTCTCAAGTCCATTCTATTATATTAAAACCTAGTATCCACTACCATATCTCTATTTCATTTAATCTAAATGAAATACATTTTTCCTCAACATGCTTCTATCTCTACTCCATCTAAAATGAATCATGTTGCCTATCATATATTTTGGGTTCATTTCAACCATAATAAAATCTATTATCTAACATACTTTCTATGTCTATTTAATCCACATGAAATACATATCTTTTAAACATCTAAAGTTCAATATATATTTCCATAATACTTTATAAAGGTCATCCTCTAAGTATTTCCATAAAACATTAGAAATACCATTATCTAAGTATTTCCACAATACATTAAAAAGTCTATATTCTAAGTATTTCTACCATACATTAGAAATACAAATATCTAATTATTTTCATAATACATCAAAAAGACCATTATCTACGTATTTTCACAATATGTTGGAAAGTCCATTATCTAAGTATTTCCACCATACATTAGAAAGACTAATATCTAAGTATTTTTATAATACATTAGAAAGACTATTATCTAAGTATTTCCACAATACATTAGAAAGTCCATTATCTAAGTATTTCCACAATACATTAGAAACTCCATTAATATATTAGAAACTCCATTATCTAAGTATCTCCACAATAAATTAGAAAGACTAATATCTAAGTATTTTTATAATACATTAGAGATACTATTATCTATATATTTTCACATTATATTAGAAAGACTAATATCTAAGTATTTGCATAATGCATTAGAAAGAATACTAACTAAATAATCCATATTGCATTTTAAAGTCCATTACCCAAGTTTAATATAGACTCCCGTAGTATATATCAAAACCATAAAGGTTCTATTTTCTAAGGTAGGGGGAGATTTTTTAACGCATTAATGGAGACATATCATTAAGCGCTTCTTCCCCATGCAAGTAAGTGGACCACTATGTACAGTATTTTATTCCAAGGACTACCGTGCTTAGGAGAATGTGCAAGATGTCCAACATCCCCCATACTAGCCAAAACTAACTCTAGGTGACCCACAAGGATCCACAACCATTCAACGAGGATACAACATCCTTTGCCTAGGTAGCATACATTGGGAACAATGATATTTAAAGCTCAGTAATCGTCTCTTAGCTAAAATAGAAAAGGGGAAACCCAAATCACCTACAACCTACTAAGGTAAGTGATTATATCACATCCAACGTCCAACACGATGTTCAAGGTTACCCTACGTAGCATAGATGGATGCTATGTGGTGCTATTGTTTAGATGCCTTGGTTTGGATTACTAACACCTATTTGTATTAACATAAGCCATTTTTTTGCATATGCGCCATAGCGAGATTTTAATCAACATAAACCATGTTCTAACTGAGCGCTACAACAAGGTTATATATATGATTTATAACAACATTAAAAAAAGCTTCTACAAAACATAAACCATATCCTATATGAGAGCTACATCAAGTATACAAAGGGTGTTATAGAAAGTATATAATAGGTGCTACCGCTTGGTTAGACACAATATAAACTATATCTTATGTGTGTGCTATAACAAGGTTATAAACTGGATTTTATAAAAGAGCTATAGTAAGGTTGTAAACTAAGTTCTATAAATGCATTACAAGTTTCTAAACCATATAAACCATACCATATCTGAGCACTAAAGCAAGATTATAAATATGTCTTACAAGAGCGTTACCGCAACTTTTAAACAAAATAAACCATGCCATATATGAACGTTAAAGCAAGGTTATAAATATATTTTACAAGAGCGTTACCACAAATTTTAAATAATATAAACCATGCCATATCTAAGCACTAAAGTAAGGTTATAAAATATATTTTAAAAGAGCATTATTGCAGCTTTTAAACAACATAAACCATGCCATATCTGATAACTAAGACAAGGTTATTAAATATGTTTTAGAAGAGCGTTACTGCAGTCCTTTAAGCAACACAAACCATGTTCTACCTGATCACTACAGTAAGGCTATAAACCATGTTTTATAAGAGCTTACAACAAGCCTTTCACACAACATAAACCATGTCATATCTGAGGCAAGTTATAAACAACATAAACTCTATTTTATGCGTTCGCTATAACATGTATATATAATGGTGCTTTAATAGGTATATAAACAACATAAACTAAGTTTTTGTGTGTGTGCTACATCAAGTGTGTGTATATATATAGTGGCACTTCAACAAGTATATAAACAACATAAACTATGTTTTTATGTATGCGCTACAACAAAGTCATCAATTGTGTTTACTATGGATATTGCAACAAATTTTCCTATCAATCTTCTGATGGTTGAGCATCATGCTTGTAGAGAATGAAAATAAATATGTTGAACAAGAGGTAGGGAGCTCATATGGTAGTTTCCCGTGACTACCAGAAGGAAGCTCAACATGGATAACATTACAAAAAAGAGAGTACCCAGAACCACTTATGGATAGTCATTTTCTAAGAGATGATCAAACATGAAAACCTTATATTTTAACCTTAAGACCCAGGTATCAATTTTTCTAACTTTATTTGGTGTTGGTATCAAATTCTCCCTTTGAAGATCCTCTTCTTCTTGCACGTCTATCTCTTCTCTCTCTCTTTCCTGTAAAGAAGATCATATATGGATTTTCCAAGAATTCAACCCTCTTATCCCCAAGCGATCCATCCCTCAAATGAGTGCTCCCATCCAGGGGATAATCGTCCACTCCTTTCTTTTCCAAGTTGGCATGAAGAAAGTGTACTTGCCATTAAGTTTAGCCACCATTTTTCTCAGTCCACTAATAAGAGATCATTAATTTCACAATCCAAAAATAGTCATCCTTCAAAAACTTATTGAGTACTTCATTTGGAAATTCAAAAGAAGCTCACAAACATATCAAAATACTCATGAGCCTACCACATTAATTGAATCCATAATATGCATGGAATAAATACTAATCATACCCTTTACCTTAAACAAATCAATAGCAATGTTTGAAGTACAAATTTAATTATCACCTTAGTATTGTGTTGATCCCTCCTTCAAACCTAAAATATGCATTAATAATATTAAGCCTTTTCTTTTCTAATCAATTTAATAAGCAATGACCAAATTAATATTAAATTGCTAGCTTAGTCATGTAATGGCTTACCATTTTTATTAAACCAATATTTCCATAAGGCAAATATCAACCTTTTTTATCAACCATAAAAGGCAATATTGATATTAAATCGTTAGTTTGCTATTATAAAGGTTAGTCAATTTATTTCAAAATCATTATAAACAATGCTATTATTCAACTTTTTTTCTAATCAATTTAAAGGTATCATCAATGTTGTTGTCAATGTGATAGCTTGACATTATCCACCTACAATCATGATTAGCCCTACAGAACCACATCAAATTAGTAGCATCATAACCATGAATAAAACTTAATGCCATGATTTATCCTTTCCAAACTATGTTAACAAAAGATAAATACAATACCATATCTATGTGGCGTAAGCATTGTTACAACAACTTTGCATGTCCATGATATAAACTATGCTAGTTACTTGAAAATAAACTTACACACACACATTGTTATTTTAAAAAGGTTCTACCAAGACGAGTATTACAACCTACCCCCTTGGAAATAAACACAATCCTCTATATTTCCTTGCATCACAATTTACTTTCATTCAAATAAGAAAAGGAAATTTTTCTTCATAATATCCATTTTTTCCCAAGTGGTACTCCTTTATAAATATTGGTCCTATTAGACATTACATTTCTCAAGAGTTCCCTTTCTCATTATCTTAGAACAAAACTCTAGGATCTTCACTAGATGCACTTCAACATCCTTTAGGTCTACCATCTGCAATTTTGAAAAATACCACACATGATCAAGATTAGCAATGTATTTCCTAAGTAGAGATACATGGAAAGTGTCATGGATATTTGATATATTGGGTGGAAAGGTGAGTCTATACACCACAAGACTAATCTTTTCTATGATCTCAAAAGCTACAACAAAATAAGGATCTAGTTTTGTGGACTTTATGTCAATTTTCATTGATCCGACCCTTAGGAAAACTTGGTCTCCTATGCAAAACTCCCTTGGTGATCTCTTCAGATTATCATAGCTTTTATTATGATCGACAACTTATGCCTTTGTTTGATCATCTTAAGCTGTTCTTCTATTTCCCTAACCATGTTTGACCTAAGCACAACCTAGTCCCTGGGGTTGTCCTAATACAAAGGTATCCTACACCTAGGGGTATGCATAAGGGGTTGGACTTAAAATGTACTTGTTAAAAAATGGTGAATCCTAATCAAATTCAAGGTGAATCATGGAGAATAATAAGCAAATAAAATCGAGCATCTTCATACCAAAATTTGGGGTATTTGAAACCTTAAAATGTAAGGTCATCTTTGGGGCCACTTTTGACCTATTAAATCATATTATAACTTCATAGAAACACCACCATTAGATCAGGATTGAAAAGCGCTTTCGAACAAGTACATATATGCCTATGTTTGGATATATATTGTGGTGAATTGATCCTAAAAATTTTAAGCGAAGGGTCCGACATCAAGGGTCCTCATATTCACCAATTTCCAATTTTGGGAATCCTAATATTTGCCCAATTTGTGAATATTCACCACTATGCATAACCCTACCTGCACCTCCTCTCATACAAGGCTTCAAATGGGACCATACCCAAAGAAGAATGATGGTCATTATTGTAAGAAAATTCTACCAGGTGTAAGTAGTCTTTCCACCGAGACTTTTAATTTATACAATACATATGAAGCATGTATTCCAAGACCTGGTTCATCCTTTATGTTTGCCCATTAGTTTCTTGATGGTATGTAGAACTAATGTTTAATTTTGTGCCTATTGTGTGGCGTAGAGCTTGTCAAAATTTGGATGTAAACATAAAATCCCTATCTAAAATAATTATTTCAGGTAATCTATGCAACTTGAATATTTTATTGGCAAATATGTTAGCCACAATTAGTGCATCATCCTTGGTATTCCTAGTATAAAATGTGCAACCTTAGTAAATATATCGACCACAACAAGGATTGTATCATATTGATACCTAGTTTTTGGCAAACCTACAATGAAATACATCAAGATAACTTACCACTTATGCATGGGTATATCATGTGGATACAAGAACCATGTTGTATACCTATGCTCAGTCTATACTTTCTGGCATTGAAGGCATTGGGAAATAAAATCAATGATGTCTCTCTTCATTATTGACCAATAAAATATATTTGTCATGTTTTCCCTCATATTTGCTCCCCTAGGTGAGCAGATCAAGGAGATCTATGCATCTCACGCATGATCATTCTCCTTAGATTACTAGTTTTGGGTACAACTACCCTACCCTTGAAACTCAAAATACCATCCTTGATGCCAAAATCGTTGTTTTCTTTTGGGATTTCCCTCCATTTTGGCCCAAATTTTACTACAATACTTATCCTAAGATTGCATCTCCTTGACCTGCTTCATTAGGTCCACATAGCTTTAGGTTAAAGCAACAATGTGCCTCCTCCTACTTAGGGTATCAACAACCTTATTTTCTTTTCCCTTGATGTATTCAATTAAAAAATCATACTTGATGAGTAACTCCATCCATATTCTCTATCTTGCATTGAGTAGAGGTTGGATAAATATATATTTCAGACTCCAATGGTCAATTCTCATCTCAAAGATTCTTCCCACCAGGTCATACCAATAGATCATAAGAGTGTGCACAATCATTGCCAACTCTATATTATGCATAACATAATTAACCTCATGCTTCTTGAGCTTTCTCAATCCATATGCTATGATTACCTCATCTTGTAAGAGTACTCATAGTGTCCATATCTAGTTTTAAAAGTCATCTTATGGGTATCTTCTTCATAAATTCTCAATTGGTGATAACCAATTTTTAAATCAATCTTCGATAATATAATGGCATCCTTTAGTTGATAAAAAATATCTTCAATCCTGGGTAGGTAATATCTATTTTTGAAGGTTGCCTTGTTAAGAATTATGTAATATATGCATAATTGCAAAGAATCGTCCTTAACAAACAACACAGGGGTATACTAAGGCAACACGCTAGGTTTGATCAACCCATTTTTCAACAACCCTTGTAGTTGTACCTTCAACTCCTACATTTCAATGGGATTCATTCTATAAGGAAACCTGTGAATAGGTTCTATTCTAGGTTTTAGATCAATAGTGAAATCGAATTTTTGCTTAGGGGGTAGCCTAGGTAAGTCCTCGAGAAACATATCACTAAATTCTTGTAGAATTAGGTGTGTTCCAAACACTTCTTTCTTCTTTTCCTCTTCAATTTCATTGAGTTTCATGACGTAAACCATTCCTTCTTTCATAATGGCCTTCTTTAGTCACATTGCAAAAAGAATCTGGGGTTGCACTATCCCTTACTCATTGTGGACTCTTAATATTTTGAATATTCAATCCATATTTCCTAAAAATTGATCATGACTCTATGAGATTATAGCCTATCCATCCCTAATATTATGTCAAAAGCATGTAGTAGCACTACATAAAGACATCCTACGGTCGAGCCACTAGGTAGGGTAATTTCAGTCTTAGGGTACTACTGATCCACAGAGTAGGTTTTTCTAGAACCATACTCGACTTTCCACCCTTGTGCCAATAGTCTTAGCCTTTTTGGTATATCCTTGACTAAACTAGATGAGATAAAGCTATCAATAGCTCCACTATCTATCAAAATATTTACCTCTATACCAAAAATCTTACCCTTTAGGAGAAAAGGAGTGGCTTGACCTTCCAAGTTTTGGTTACCTGTTGTTGTGTAGATCTTATTTTCATGACCCTCCCTAGTGGGACTCTTAGCATGAAAAACTATATGTTGATCAATGATGCTTTAACACCTAGTTTTGTTATAAATAAATGACTATATGAAGTTTTCTTAGGACTAAGATGTAATGTTCTAGTAAGAGAATCTTATATATTAAATAAAAGAATAATTAATAAAGGAATACTACATTTATTTTAAATAAAGAAATATTATAAATAAAATAATATTTATAATAAAATGATATTATAATTATAATAAAAGACTATTATAAATAGAGGGATATTTATAATAGGAGAATATTATACTTATTATAAATAATAAATTGCCTACATGCGAGTTGCCCTAGTGGCTAAAGATGGTGGTTGTTTCTTAAGTGGTCTTGTGTTCAATGGTGGTTTTTAATGTAATTTGTAAACGTTCTCTAAAAATAAAAAATAATTATTTATAATAAAAAAATATAATATAAAGGAAAATTTATAATAAATAATTATTATAAATTAAAAGAATATTTATTATTAAATAAATCTTCATTGAAGTACGCTTATTTTGAATGAAAGAAGAAAAGAAAATAATAATTATTATCCTTTTAAAAATTTATTATTTTTTAATTCGTTTTGGTTTGAGAGACCATGTCCATGGAGTTCTACATAGTCAAAGTCACTCAGGAGTCCACCCGACTTTACCCTTTACCCAAAAAACCAAGTGCGGTTCGTTTTGGTTTGAGAGACCATGTCCATGGAGTTCTACATAGTCAAAGTCACACCTGACTTTACCCGCACCAACATTATCAATTGGATATTGGGTGCCAATTAAACTTTTTAATAAGGTGAAGATTCAAACCTCCAGCTCACCTGCAACACCCGAATATTTAAAAAAGAAAGAAGAAATATTATTGTAGAGTTTAAAATTTAAAATAATATTTTAAATATTTAATATATATCTATATATATCTTCCCTTATCGTCAGAAGACATAAGTGGAGAAGGGACATCACATGGGGTTATTGGGCCTCGAGAAGGGGATAAGGAGAAGGGAGAGGTAGAAGAGAAAAAAGAAGACAGTTTTGAGAAGAGGGCGGTGGGTAGAAGGCATCCCAAGAAGGGTGACAACTTTTAAAGAAAAAAGGGATTTTGCTTGGAGTCGAGAGGCAAAGGAGCCAATCGTGGAGGTCTAGTGAAGGCCTTCTACAGAATTAAGCAACAAAAGAACACTCGGTCCCGTTGTCCACGAGCGTCGTTGCCTGTGTATGAAAGACGAGGTATTTCTGTTATTCTTTTGGATGTAGGGTTATCAATACTGCGGTGTTCAAGCTGGTTTATATGTTTAGAAGAAAACTATTAGTATACCTTCTCCTTCGAAGGCGTGGTTGCGTATTCAGGGACTGATTGAAAGACGTTAGCCAATATCTTATAAGTTTTTTCACCCGTTTATGCTGTTTGAATGCCTCCTGGACGTCGTTGGTGATCTCCTCTAAGTCCTCGTTGTTCGACTAAGTAAGAACCCACAACTATGCCTGATTTTTCCGTGGGGATGCTTAAATCAGATTGACTACAATATATTTATTAAAATGAAAGATGACAATTAGGAGTAAGTAATCTGCTTAAATTTCTTTCATACCTTCCTTAGAGTATGACCAGTAGATTAGTTGTAAATGTTACTATTCTTCTGTCCATGAATAGAGTTAAACTCTTTTAAATTATTGAAACGAAATAACCATACATTAAAATTATTTCGACTATAAAGAAAATAATCCTAATAACTATAGTGATCATATGTCAAAGGAATACAAATAAAATTTTATTTAGTATTTTAAATTTTTAGAACTACTACCATAATACTTGGAATTAGTACACCTCTCATGTATCGTACTTTAATATGTTTTTAATGTATAATATAATACAAAACATATTGTATGTTAGCTTCTACGTTTTTTTATTAGTACACTTGGAATTAGTACACCTCTTATGCATCGTACTTTAAAGTACTACTTGATTCTCAGTCAGCCGTAATCATCAAACTTCAGTCACAAGAATTGAATTGCACCCATAAAATTAAAGCGTACCATGACACCAATATTCAGGAGGAAGAATTGAAATGCTTACAGAAATCAACGATAAGAATTCAAAGTTCACTTCAACTGTCCTCTTACCCGCAGTTGAGTCTAAACTCCTCCTCCTTTTTCTTGTGCCAACTGCCCAACATTCCTTGTTCTATTTCTTTCCACCGTGCATCAATTCAGCTTTAAGATGATTCCTTACTGAAATTAGAAAGGACAAGTAATCCATATAAAACTATATAAAATGGTCTTCCCTCTTCCTCGTTAGTCCAAGATTATTATTTAGTATTTTTTTTTTTATTTATTGTAGTGATCGGCATACATTAAAGTGAGAGTACGAAAAAACTATTTTGACGAGACATTTTTAAAATAAAAATTTAAAAAACATTCAAATTCTTTTATTTAAGAGGTGAAGATGAGAATGTTTGTGGAACGACTTAGACGCAGAACGCAAAACGAAAGAAGGAAGGCCCTCTGATTTTGAAGTTAATAGCAAAAAGAATTGTGTGGGTGTGCAATCGTTGGAGTGGATGGCACGAAGTTTCGTGGGACAGATTTTCTCCCTACGTCAACCAGCAATTGCGGTGAGCTACAAAGCACTTCCTTTTACTAATTTGTTTGGCGTTTTATGTGGTGGTTTACATTGCTGGTAGCAAATTGTAATTGGTTTCCATGGCTGGTAGCAAACTGTATTGGTTTCCATGGTTGGTAGCAAACTAAAATATATAAAATATAAAATTTGTAGGGCATTTGTTTTGTTTTTTTGTTTTCTCATTTAATTAGTTATTTACAGTTGGCATTCGTGTTAGAATAAATCACTATATAAAATATAGAAAAGTAATTACAGTGTTTCAAACTTTAATAGCAGAGTTAAAGAAAAATAAGACAAACACATATAGAAGAAGAGACAACGATTTTAACGTGGTTCACCCAATGTGGGTTACATCCACCGAGAATTTTCAGTCCTTCTTTTCTCAATCCAAGCAATAGAGGGTTACAACCTACAGCCAACATCTGCTGTAATTTCCTCTCTATTTTTCCAAGGAATCAACATAGTAATTTTCATTGTCATAGTAATCTCTGTTTTTCCTCACAACTATATATAAGAAAAAAGCAGAGAAAAAACAAACTGCTTTTCTTAATACATTCCAAGATTAACATTGAGTTCCCAACATCTAATTTTGGGATAAAAACAAAAAAAACTTTCCTTGGCTGTCCTGTTGTAAATCCGAAAACTTTCTCTGGTAGACTAACAGACTGTAAATCTGAAACTTTCCCTGCCCGTCCTGCAGTAAATCCGAAACTTTCTATGTTTAGCCTCCTCATAATTAGGCTCCATTCCTAACAATCTCCCACTTGGAGACTAATTCCATTGCACCATATTGCAACCAAGGACTGAAAAATTCTCATCATGGCCTCTTATTCCTTAAGGCCAATTGAAGTTGAGCAAAAGCTCAACTTTTCTCTTGACACCACTTTTGTAAGCATGTCAGCAGGATTTTGTGATGTGTGAACCTTCCCTAATTTCAAAGATCCATCTTCCACTACTGATCTAATGAAATGATACCTGAATTTGATGTGTTTAGTTTTTGAATGGAATGTTGAATTCTTCGCAAGGTGTATAGCACTCTTGCTATCAGTCCACAACCTATTATCCTCTTGCTTCTTCCCCAGTTCTTCCATTAGTCTTTGCAACCAAACAATCTCTTTGCTTGCTTCTGTATCAGCAACATATTCAGCTTCAGTGGTTGAAAGGGCAACTACGTGTTGGAGTTTAGAAATCCAACTAACCTCTCCTCCTCCTATAGTAAAGATGTAGCCAGTAGTGCTCCTTCCACCATCAAGATCACCTGCCATATCGGAATCTACAAAACCTTTCAAGCATATATTAGAGCCTCCAAAATTCAAAGAATAATTTGAAGTTCCTCTCAAGTACCTGAGTATCCATTTTACCGCTTGCGAATGTCCTTTTCCCGGATTACTCATAAATCTACTCACTACTCCCACTGCGTGGGCAATGTCTGGTCTTGTACAAACCATTGCATACATCAAGCTTCCAACCGTCGATGCATAGGGAACCTTAGCCATATGCTCTTGTTCCTTTTGTGTCTTGGGACACAAATCTTTGGTGAGTTTGAAATGCTTTGCCAATGGAGTAGCAACAGACTTTGCATTGTTCATGTTGAATCTCTTAAGCACTTTTTCAATGTATTTTGTTTGTGATAATTTCAGAGTGTGACTCTCCTTGTCTCTTGTTATCCTCATACCAAGGATTTGTTTGGCTTCTCCCAAATCCTTCATGGAAAAGGATTTAGCCAACTTCTTCTTGAGCATGTTTATATCTTGCATATTTGTACCTGCAACTAACATGTCATCCACATACAATAGCAAAATAACATAGTTACCATTTCCAGTTTGCTTAAAATATACACAGTGATCACTTTGACATATTTCAAACCTTTGATTAGCCATGAACTTATCAAATTTTAAATACCATTGTCTAGGAGCTTGTTTTAACCCATACAAGCTCTTTTTCAGTTTACATACCCAATCCTCTTTACCTTTCACCTGAAAGCCTTCTGGTTGGTGCATATAAATTTCCTCCTTCAAATCACCATGAAGAAATGTTGTCATCACATCCAATTGCTCCAAATGCAAATTTTCTATAGCTATAAGACTCAAAATAGCTCTAATAGAGGTCATTTTTACAACTGGAGAAAAAATCTTATCAAAATCAATACCTTTTTTCTGAGCGAATCCCTTGACCACTAGTCTTGCTTTGTATCTCTTATGCCCTTCATTCTCCTCTTTAATCCTGTACACCCATTTATTGGTCAAAGCTCTTTTACCTTTGGGTAGCTCAACCAAATCCCAAGTTTGGTTGTGGAATAAAGAGTCCATTCCTGGTATCCATTTGTAATGCTTCCTGAAAACATTCTGGCTCACCAGCATCAGTATATAAAACATAATCAGAGAAACGTTGAGGAATTTTACTTATCCTGGTAGATCGTCTAACAACACTTTCTGGAGATTGAGGTGCTTGTTGTTGCTACTATACATTTTGATCTTCTACCACTTTTGGAGTTACCTTTTCTATGTGTCCATCAAGGTCTATGTATTCAGCAATTTCCTCTTTCTGTTTCTTTCCCTGCAATCGATCTTTATACAAGTTTTTTTCATTAAATATGACATCCCTACTTCTAATGACTTTTCGGTTATCACAATCCCATAATCTGTAACCCAAGCCATCAATACCGTAACCAATAAAATAGCACTTTTGGGCCTTAGCATCTAACTTATTTCTGTTCTCTTTGTCTATATGCATAAAAGCCTCACATCCAAATACCTTAAGGAAAGAATAATTTACTGGTTTACTTGTCCAAAGCTCTTTTGGAATTCCTCCATCCAAGGCACTAGACGGTCCTCTATTAATCAAATATACTGCAGTATCAACACCATGAGCCCATAAAAATAATGGTAAGCCTGCATGTATTCTCATGCTCCTAGCATGCTCCATGATGGTTCTATTCATTCTTTCTGCAACCCCATTTTCTTGAGGTGTTCTTGGAACTACCTTGATTCTTCTAATTTTATTTTTAGAACAAAACACATCAAATTCTCTACTGCAATATTCTCCACCATTATTCGACTTTAGACACTTTAACCTTTTTCTAGTTTCATATTCAACTAATGCTTTCCAATTCTTAAAGGTATTAAAAACATCACTTTTATTCTTAATGCAATATATCCATGTTTTCCTTGTTGCATCATCAATAAAAAGTACATAGTAAGAGGAACCTCCAAGAGAAGTTACCTGAGTTGGGCCCCAAACATCCGAGTGCACAAGCTCCAATTTTTCTTTCTTCCTTTCCTTGCCATCCTTGAGAAATCTAACTCTCTTTGCTTTACCATAAACACAATCCTCACAGAATTCCAAATCAATCTCTTTTAACTTAGGCAATAACTTTCTTGAATGTAAAATTTCCATACCTTTTCCACTCATATGGCCAAGTCTTTGGTGCCACAAAGATACACTCTCACCTGTAGAAATTAAATTCATGGAGTAGTGAGAAAAATCAGTAAGTAAATAAAGAGTACCCACCAATTTACCTCTAGCTACTATCAATGAACCTTTAGTAACTTTCCAAGCATTTTCTCCGAATGCAACCGTGTATCCTTCACCATCAAGCTTACTTGCCGATATAAGATTTCTCTTTAAATCTGGTATGTGTCTCACCTCTTTAAGAGCCCATTGACATCCATTTGGGTATTTAATCAAAATCTTTCCAATACCCATGATTTTACATGGTTGGTCATTTCCCAACAGAACCTGTCCATAATCTCCAGAAACATAATCTATGAAGTATTCCTTATGTGAGGTAGCATGGAATGAAGCACCACTATCAATTACCTAATAATCACTATTTCTATCAAGAGATAAGATTAAAGCATCTTGTAGAATTTGTCCAGTAATATTGGCTTCTGAAGTGTTACCATTATTATCATTACCTTCATTTCCATCACCCTTTCTTTGCCAATAGTCCTTCTTGAGATGACCCTTTTTGCCACAGTGCCAACACTGTAGCTTTCATTTTCCATGTGATTTGGATCTGCCTTTGGATTTTCCACGATGTGAACTCTTACATCTTTCTCTTCCTCTTCCTCTATTCTCAACAGTTAAGGCGGTGCTAGATGATTCTCCTATGGTTTTTCTTCTCATGTCCTCACTGAGTATCACACCAACCACATCATCAAATTCTAATTTATTTGAACTCGAAGCAGAGTTACTTACCACCATTACCAAACTGTTCCAACTTTTCGAAAGAGAGCATAATATTAATAAGGCCCTAAGCTCATCATCAAAATCCAATCCTACTGAATGCAATTGATTAGTGACAGTATTAAATTCATTTAAATGATCATGCACAGATCCTCCTTCACTCATTTTCATGTTAAATAATCTTTTCATTAAGAATACCTTATTTGATGCTGATGGTTTCTCATACATCTTGGCCAACTTATCCATGACTCCCTTGGTAGTCTTTTCATCAGAGATGTTGAAGGCTACGGTGGCTCCCAAGCACAGCCTCATAGTACCCAATGCCTTTTTATCAAGGAGACTCCACTCCTCATCAGACATAGATGAAGGTCTCTCTGTTTCCCCCTCAAGAGGTAAGTAAAGATCCTTTTGGTACAAGTAATCCTCCATTTGCATCTTCCAGAATTGAAAATTCTAGCCATTGAATTTTTGAACTCTAAACCTCCCTTCTTCTGCCATTGCTCCCACTTGATCCAGAAATTCTCCTTCTGTCAAGTGCACCCAACAAAACAACAACTCTGATACCACTTGTTAGAGTAAATCACTATATAAAATATAGAAAAGCAATTATAGTGTTTCAAACTTTAACAGCAGAATTAAAGAAAAATAAGACAAACACACACAGAAGAAGAGAACGATTTTAATGTGGTTCACCCAATGTGGGTTACATCCATCGAGAATTTTCAGTCCTTCCTTTCTCAATCCAAGCAATAGAGGGTTACAATCTACAACCAACATTTGCTGTAATTTCCTCTCCATTTTTCCAAGGAATCAACATAGTATTTTTTTTTTTGATTGGTAGAAAGGGTTTTGAAAGGTCCCTGAACCTTGTACAAGAGAGATTACAATAAATCCATATCGACCGAGGTGGTCCAAGAAGAAAGGAATAGAATGCTGGCAAACCTCCACACTAGGGAAGGTGTCACGAAATCGCGACCAAAATGGTGATGTCACGAAATCGCGACAAGATGCGCCGTTGAAGCCAAAGGAAGAAAAGAAGTCATGAAATCGCGACAAGAATCACCATCGGAGCCGAAGAAGGGAAGAAGTCGTGATATCGCGACATGTTGCAAAGTGTCGCGATATCGCGACAAGTTGCAGGGTTGGAGTCGGTCGAGAAGAAGAGTCGCGAAATTGCGACAAGAAAAAGGAGTCGCGAAATCGCTACAAGAAGTGAGAATGTTGCCGAAGAGAAAAGGTGTCGCGAAATCGCGACAAGAATGAAGACCGCAGCCAAAATAGAAAATGAGTCCCGAAATCACGACGAAAGTGGAAGCCTGCTACCAAGAAGAAAAAGTGTCATGAAATCGCGACAAAAAGGAAGACCGTCGTTGGAGAGAAAAAATGTCGCGATATCGCGACAAAAATGGAAGTCCGCAGTTGGAGAGAAAAAAGGTCGCGATATCGCGACAACCTGGAAGACCGCCGTTGGAGAAGGCGTCGCGATATCGCGACAAAAATGAAGACCGCATTTGGAGAGAAAAAAATGTCACGATATCGCGACAAGTTTGTGCAAAGCCACCCGGAGAGAAAAAGTGTCGCGGTATCGCGACAAGTTTGCGTAGAGGTACCCGGAGAGAAAAAGTGTCGCGATATCGCGACAAAATGGAAGATCGCCATTGGAGAGAACTTGTCGCGATATCGCGACCGAATGGAAGACCGTTGTTGGAGAGAGAAAAGGTGTCACGAAATCACAACAAAAAGCAAGACCGTGCCTAAAGGCCAAAAGTGTCGCGATATCGCGACAAGTTTGCAAAAAAGCACCCAAAGGGAAAAGGTGTCGCGATATCGCGACAAGTTTGCAAAAAAGCACCCGGAGAGAAAAAGTGTCGCGATATCGTGACAAGTTGGAAGACCGCACCAGAGGGAGAGAAAGGTGTTGCGATATCGCGACAAGAAGCAACCTCGCGGCCTGAGAAAAAAGGAAATTTCGTGATAATGCGACAAGCTGATATTTTGCAACCAACTTAGAAAAATGACGCGAAACCGCTCCAAGATGCCAAAACGCAGCCGAAAACACCAGAGACCAGTAACCCACTTACATTGTGCAAACATTGGAACTTGAAGAAACGTCCCTGAGGCCGATTGGGAAGGAATCTCTCCAAACCTGAATGTCTGTTGCGTCAACTCCCTTATTAGCAATCCAGTCCGCAGCTTTGTTTCCTTCCCGGTATTGGTGTTGAATGATTAATTTTGGATAAACACCAATTAGTGTCTTAAATTCATCGAAGATGGAAACAAGGGCCTAGGGAGGCACAGAGGTTCCTTTGAGCCAGTTGATGCAATGTAATGAGTCTCCTTCTATGATGAGATTATTGATAGTCAAGCCTTCCAAGAGAATCAAGCTTTGGAACAAGGCCCGAGCCTCGGCCATATTGTTAGAATAAATTCCTAAGTTCTAAGCAAAGGCCAAAATTATTTCTCCTCTATGATTTCTGAGAATTCCATCTCCGCCAGCCGCTCCAGGGTTGCCTTTGGCTACGCCATCGAAGTTAAGCTTGTGCCACCCAGAAGGAGGTAAGACCCACTTGATAACAGACTTGTCAACAAAAGTGCGGGGTGTGGCAGAAAAATTGAGAAGATTGAAATGATTTGCTAGATCCAATTCAAGTCCAGGAGGGGGGGGGTTTGGACGATGAGACGAGAGAGGCATTCTCCGCAGCAAGGGCCAAGATTTTGGCAACAACAATCTTCTTATCCTTGACAAGGTTTTGAAAAATTCTGGCATTTCTCTCAAGCCAAATATGCCACAGGAAAATGTGAAGGCAAGCTTGCCACATGAATTTGAGTTGACTGCTTTTGAAAGGCCGGGGCCACTGTTGAAAAAGGAGGGGAATGGAATGAGGGAGGGCTATGGAGATGGCGAAAGTGTTAAAAACCTGGTTGAGCACTGCAAGGGAGAAGGGACATTCTAGAAAAACATGCTCAGTAGACTCACAGGAATTTTTACACAAGATGCACCAATTGGGGATGAGAAGCCCTCTGTTTATCAGATTGTCAGTGGTGAGGATTCTGTTTTGGATGGCCAACCAGCAGAAGAATTTAACCTTGGGAATGATCTTGGGAACCCAGACCAGATTTGAGGAGTCACGGCCATCACTTGGGAGCTTCTTGGCTATAGTAGGCGGATTTGACGGTGAAGCGCCGGAATCTTCAAGGTTCCAAACCATGGAGTCTTCTTTGTGAGAGGTCGGGGATTATGCAGCTCCTCAGTAAGTTTTGAAGCCGCCTAAGCGCCTTGGTGATAGGTCTAGGCCCATTCAGAGCTAGTTGTTTCCATTCGGGTCTTGTAGTACCTGGGTTAATGAAATGACACACCTTATCTCCAAAGGTAGCTTCGGTCACCGTCTTGAGCATAGCAAGATGAGGATCTTGAGCGAGAGGTTTGTCACGGATCCAAGGGTCGTCCCAGAAATGAATGGTCAATCCATTTCCAAGACACCACCTTAAACCTTCCATGATGATCTTCCTTTTTTTAGTGACACCATTCCAGAAATGAGATCCGCCAAGAAGGTTGTGCTCTCCAAGAAAGGGAACCTGATGAAGGTACTTGGCTTTGATGATGTCAATCCAAGTGGCTTTTTCGTTGATGGTAAGTCTCCAGGACTGCTTGGCAATGAGAGCCATGTTCATCCACTTGATGTCCCTGAAGCCGAGACCTCCATTCTTTTTCTTGGAACAAACCCTGTCCCAGGCAACAAGGGAAAATTTGTTCTTGTTTTCGTTTCCTGCCCAAAGGAATCTGCGTTGAATTTGCTCAATTCTCTGGCAGATGGAAGCTGGAGCTTTGAAGATAGATAAGAAAAAAACAGAAATACTTTGCAGGCAAGCCTGGACCAGAGTGGCTTTGCTCAACATAGTAATTATCATTGTCATAGTAATCTCTATTTTTCCTCAAAACTATATATAAGAAAAAAACAGAAAAAACAAACTGCTTTTCTTAATACATTCCAAGATTAACATTAAGTTCCCAGCATCTAATTTTGGGATAAAAACAAAAAAAACTTTCCCTGGCTCGTCTGTTGTAAATCCGAAAACTTTCTCTGGTAGACTAACAGATTGTAAATCTGGAAACTTTCTCTGCTCGTCCTGCAATAAATCCGGAAACTTTCTCTGTTTAGCCTCCTCATAATTAGGCTCCATTCCTAACAATTCGGTTTATGTTTTAATGCCAAAATAGTTTTGCATTGAAGGGGGTGACTGTTTGTGATGTAAGCCCTTCCAATAATCTCTTGCTTGTTTTGTGCTTGCCTTTTATTTAGATTAAAACAAATAAATAATAGTTTTAATATTTCAAATCTGTCGGGAGGGAAACGAGTACACCAAGAATATGCTTATGAAGTATCATATTAGAGTTCAAATTTTTGATGAACAGAAAGTCCAAATATTTGAGGAAGTATCATATTTTGGAAGAAAGTTCAATCATAGCCACGAAGAGGAGCAGTCTGATGAAGAGCGTGGGGAGCAGTCTGATGAAGAGCGTGGGGATGCTGAGAGAATCGAAGTCCGCACTTTCAAAAATCATTGGGTAGCCTTGACAAAGAACACAACATTCCCACGACGAAACTATTTAAAATGAAGTTATCTAGGGCCGAAAGGAGGATTCTGTGTGCATCTGTTTTGTAATGGTTCAAGCATTTTTTTAGTATATATAAACCCCTGTTTGACAAAAATGAAGTGCTTGCTTGAATTTTTCCTTTTTCTAAAGACATTTAAGTTCACCATTTTTCTAGGTATACTATTTTTTTTTTAAGTTGTGAGACTTTTGTCTTATCGGTTTAAAGTTCATCTTATATTGAATAATGCTTTTAACTATTATTTATTTAATTTGTGTAAGACTAATAACATATAAGGTTGGGTAGGTTCTTTTATCTATGAGCCTTCAGTTAAAATTCTTTTAAAAGCGAGAGTTATACTTATCAGTAGGGAATTTAATACAGAGTCACCACATATCCATCTCCTCACTTTCACCATGTAACTGTTATATTT
Organism: Wollemia nobilis; assembly: GCA_028583015.1. NCBI lineage: Eukaryota > Viridiplantae > Streptophyta > Pinopsida > Araucariales > Araucariaceae > Wollemia > Wollemia nobilis. The sequence continues at coordinate 1,149,204 of JAQPPZ010003507.1, read as the reverse complement.
GTTTTAGCTAAACATAGATTAATAATCATTGTAATTGATGTAAAGAAAATGTTTCGACACCACTTTATTATTTTAGTTTTAATAATAATTTTTTTTTTTAATTTTAAAAAATAAATGCACAATTTACATAAGAGAAGAAGAGCATGCCACTGATCTCGGTGGAAACCAGGCTTGTGGAATGGTGACCTGGTGACCTTGCTTGGGTAGAGTTTAACATTTATCATAGCTAAAACAAAAAGCAAAAAACATCAATCCGAGGTGCCATGTGGTCCATACCCATATGTTGAACATGACACACAATTGACTACTTTTTATGACAAGGATAAGCGAAAGCCATTTGACTATTATGTAATATTAATCCTAACAACTAGGGTACATATAGAGTTTTAGGTGTTGAAAACAACACTTCAGTAAATGGAAAATATTAAGAAAATTATATATATAAAAATTGATATTAATTTTAATATAAAATTTAAAGGATATTCATAAAATCTAAACTCTGCTCTCTCTGTTTTAAAGAGGGGTATCTACCCATTGACGCCTAACCTGCAGACCATTCATTAAACTCTGCTCTCTCTGTTTTAAAGAGGGGTATCTACCCACTGACGCCTAACCTACAGACCATTCATTAACTCATAAATGAGCTTGCCTTTCTTTACTAGTGTCTAAAGATCTTTAGAAATAACAACGAGATAGGGTTATATGGGCTTCATCTATGACAGACCCTTATAAAATAGAGATGGTTAGATAAGAGATGTCTCTTGGCCTAAATGCAATTTTTATCTATGGTTAGCTACTCACAATAGATGCCTTACCTGGGATAATGTGCAAAAGAGAGGTTTTCAAGGACCTTCTTTTTGTTTTTTATGTGCGAACAGTGAAGAGTCTTCGGGTCATCTTCTTTTTCGGTGTTCTTTTGCACGAGATATTTGGCATCTTTGGTGGGGGGTGTGGAATCAGCCTTGTATCCATGCTTCTTATCTTTTGGAGTTCTGGAGGAGTTTAGGGAGATCTCCCGCTAAGTCTTTCTTTCTCCAGGTTGCTTGGACTATTGGTCTTTCTTGCATTCTATGGCAGATTTGGTTGGAAAGAAATTGACGAATTTTTCATGATAACAAGCTTACTGTTCATCAGCTTTGGCAGCGAATCATTGGTATGATCCAGGAAACTATCTCTTCCACATGCCAGATTAGTCTTCCTTTGGTGCAGTCGAAGATTTTGATGATGCAAAATTTGGGATTTGTGGAGAATGGTCCTCGTCCTGTTATTTCATCTAGAAACCGAGATGGAAAAAAATGCAGAGAGATGGGAGATGGCATCCTCCTCCTCCAGGGGTGTTCAAGATCAATATGGATGGGTCTTCTCGAGGTAATCCTGGGCATCCTGGTATCGGAGGAGTTGGGAGAGATAGTGCTGGGAATGCTTGTTTCATTTTTTCATGCTATAAGGGGATACACTCTAATAATTATATGGAGGCTCTTGCTATCTGTTGTGCTTTGGAACAAGGGTTGGCTATGGGTTGGCGGAGGATAATCCGTGAGTCTGATTCACGATTATTATAAATTTTTTAAGGACTCACCATCTTGATAATGTTCATTGGAGGTTGACTTTGGTTGTTCGACAGATTCTTCAAATCTGTTGTAATTTGGAGTTTATCTCTTTTGTTCACATTCCTAGGGAATGGAATAGGGTTGTGGATTGTTTGGCCAAATGGGCTTCTCAGTTTCAGGGGAATTGGTTTGTTAAGGGTTGGGATCACCTCCCTTTAGACTGTTCTCAACATCTTCATAATTTACTTGCTGAGGATATGTCTGTTTGAGGTTTTTGTTGGCTATTTTAGCTAGTTGTTTGTTCTTTGCTGTAAGGTTTCTTTGATCTAATAAATTTTTACCCCTCTTTTAATAATAGAAAAAAAAATAGAGACACAATAACCTAAGTATATATTCTTTTAATTGTTTGGTCAATGTATTTATTTGATTCTTGAGGGGTATTTTTGATTTGTTCCAACTTTCTTTATCTAATAACTATTTAAGGTATTTTTGATTTGTTCCAAATTTCTTTTCATTAGTCTTTAGTTGATTCAAAATCATGTTTGAGTATCTTGTTAGTCATTAGATCTTTATATTATGCATCCTTTAAATATATTTCAATCATTGATATTTTATAATCTTTTTTTTATCATATATTTTTTTAGTTTTGACATGAGTACATTTTTTAAAGAATAATAACATTTTTTATTGAGGAACAAAATAAAATTTATCATAGGAGTGGCCAATTGTTTAGATAATTGGGTATGCCTTTCTTGATTATATTGAACTATTTGTTGTTGTATTCTCTAAAATTATTTTCATGGATTTAAAACTTTCTCCTTTTGTTGGGTTGAGAGTGATAATAACGGTTTGAACAATAAAGTTATTGTAGCACTAGATATCAAGGAGGCTAGACTTGTAGCCCTAATTTTATGAAGTGTTTCAATGTTGGCCTTCTCCCCATTGTATTGCTCTAATATTGAGTTATCTACATCTAGATGTTCCTTATTATATAATTCATTGAACATTGTGTCTTCCTATATCGAGTTAGGTTCTTCCTTTATTTTTTTATATTTGTTGTCTCATATTGTACCATAACTCTATCTTAGGTTATTTTCAGTACCTCCTTCTAAACTCTTTCACATTATCCTAACTTATTTTATCCTATGGGTTGAAACGATTTTAGGTTCGAGCAAGTTCATTGAGACGACATGTTGCTACCTCGTATCTAGGATTTATAAACTTCTATTTTTAGGCCTTTGTTCATGGGTGAATTTTGGCCTTTGTTCTCATCTCTTTTAATCTTTCTAACAATGGGTTTAGTGGTCCTATTCCAAATGACCTCTATAATTGCACTTATATGTCCATATTTTGGTTGAACAACAACCAACTTAGTATCCAAATTTGGGGGAAATTGACGTAGATGGAGTGCCTCAAGGACTTCAATTTTATGAACAATATGTTTTCTAGAAAAATACCCTCTAAGTGGACCATCAACAACACCCAAGTTTTTTAGAATAATAATGGACTGTTTGAAAGATCGCTAAGCAAAAGGTGAACAAAAATTAGCGATGAAGTGAATCCTATGGTTATTGTTGCATTTGTGCTTTACTATATTGTGTAAATCACTTGGATGATCCTTTGCTCTTCATTGGTGGAATTCAACACAAAAATATAAAGGAACCTCATTGGTGCTACTTCTAGAATGAGATAAGCATTTATGCCAAGGATGTTAACAACCTTTACTTTACTCAAAATAATAATATTCTAAATGTCACTGTGATACAATTTCTATGCTTAATATTCCTTCATCAACCAACGTATGAAATATTCTCAATATTTAATATCATAATCCAGCTTGGGATTCCTTCATTGACCAAACATACAAAATATTTTCTATATTTTTTATCATAATCCAACATTGAAAAAGCAACATAAAAAACAATTCAAACATACAAAATAATTTTGTTTTTATATCATTATCCAATATTTTTTTTGGTAAATAAAAGTCTTCATTAATTACCGGGTTTTGCAGGTTAACCCAAAACCTATTACAATATCCAACATTCTGTTGAGATTGTAGATCCTAGACATCCTTGAAACTTTCTTACCAAAAATTGTGTTGAATCCCCTACAACACCTTACTAACAAAGCACACTCATACCTAAACATAACTGTAAACATTACTTATATTGATAGGAATTGAAGTTTAGAACTTTACACTTGTGAAACCTGTTGCTTGCCCATTTCCTATTATCTGTCGAAATCTTCCAAGGCTCACACCCTGTTACCTTCATTTCCAATTTGGTATGATTTAGAGGGAAACCCCATAGTTATTACTAGCTCCATGGGGAAAGAACACCCATTCATATTTCTCCTTAACGGGTAGGTTTATTTTCATGACTAATAATGTTTTCCACTTCACATGGCACACCTTGTGTCCATGTCACCAAACTACCAACATCAACACCTATGTTGGCTAATTTGTCAGCTGACCTGTTGGCCTCACGGTACACATGACGAGCCCTCCTGTTATGTCTTGCTGCAAAAAGGATCCTCACTTCATGGATGACTCCCTTGATTATCCATGGAGGTTTTTTGCCATTGGTTAATAGGTTGATGATGTTCATAGAATCACCTTCAATCATCAAGTTACCTTGAGTTGCTTGGGCTACTTGCAACCCTCTCCAAAGGGATCTAGCTTCTACTTCGTTATTAGTTCTGATTCCCAATGGTTCAGTGAAGGCCTTGACCAGATTTCCTTGATGATCCTTGATTATTCCTCCAGCTCCAGCTCTTCCCGGGTTCTCCTTGGCTGCACAATCAAAATTTAGTTTAAATCAACCCTGGGGGGTGGCTCCCAAGAAATCCCATTTCTGGGATTGGGCAAAGGAATGGAAGGTTTGTCCTCAATATCGAAGGCCCAAGCTAATTGTTTTTCTTGGGGAAGAATTGAGTGGTTCTCATCCACTAAGGTGCTAAGGTTTTCTTTCGCAAAGACAATAATCCTGTTGAGGATGGTTTTTGGGTTGTGAATGGTATCCTTAAAGGCTCTATGGTTCCTTTCTAGCCAAATATGCCAAAGAAAATGATGCCAAAAGATTTTCCATAGGTACTTAAGTTTTAGGCTAACAAAGGGTTGAGGCTATTGATGGAACACTTCAGATATAAGATCAGACTTAACCCACAAGATCCTAAAGGCTTGGAAAATTTCATCCAGGATGGACTCCGCTACTGAAAACTCCAGAAACAAGTGTTGGGTAGTCTCTCATCCTGCCCTGCACATGTAGCAACGGTTAGCAATAACCATACCTTTGGATAACATATTGTCCATAGTGAGGATTTTTACTTGAATCACCAACCATGAAAAAAAGGATATTTTAGGAATTAAGCTTTTGATCCAAACCAAACTCGATTGAAATTGTTGACCTTCCACATTGAGAAGAAAATTATAGGTAGACTTAACTGTGAAGTCACCACTTTCAGTCTCAGCCCAAACAATGTGATCTTCATCCTCTCCAAAGGGAATAATTTGCTGAGTTAAAATGTTATAAAGCTCTTCAGACTCCACTTCAAAACCCTGTACTCTGATGTGTTTCCACCTGTTGATATTTATATCCTACAACATATAATTTGCAACCTTCTTTCCAATATGCTGCTCCATATGCTCTTGAATCCTAGTCAAACGAGGATTATGGGATAACTCCTCAGCTCTCACCCACCGATCCTTCCAAAAGTCTATTGTTTTCCCATTTTCTAGAATCCATCTAAGACCTTTCTTGACAATATCCCTGCTCGTGAGGATTGCCTTCCAAAAAGTAGACCCCCTGCTTGCTAAGTTGTCATTAAGGAAGTTCACACCTTGGAGGTATTTCCTCCTAACTATGGCAGTCCATTCATTATCGACCTTAGTCAATATTAAGAATGTAGCATTAGGCCAAATTCTATAATGAACCTTTTGGCATGACTTCAACATCGAATATGACATCTCTTATTTAATCTTTTGGCATGAGTGCAACATAAAATTGGATATCTCTTATTAAGTTGTGTGATGTCATTTCAAATTTTCAAAAGATAGACATCTATAACAACACCTAAAATTTGCTTCTTAATTAAATAACTATTGCTATTATCATAACAATAATTTATTATTAAAAAAATTTAAATTGAAATATTTACATGAATAGTACAAATAAATTCATTTCTTCTTATTATAAAATACTTAAAATTTATTTAATATTAATAAATATTTTAAATATTTTACAAGGAAATCGAAGTGGTTAAGGCTTTGGTTTCGCTTCGTGGAGGTTCAAGGTTCAAACAATAGTATACCTTTCAGGAATACATTAGATGATGTCAAACGAGTGTTTATAGGTTGGTTTTCTTACTCCTATAGGATCGGGTTCATGTTGACTTAATTTAAAGGTATTACTGTTTTTTCTTATTAAAAATATATTTTAGATTAATATTAAAAATTGTAAACTCGTTAAAATATATATTAAAAATTAATTAGACTAAAACAAAAAATATCAATGATGATATTTAATTAATAGTAAGTAGATAGATAAATATATATTTTTGAATTGATTTTACAAATTGTATCCACCTAAAGAGATTAGCAATAAGATTTAATTAATAATAACTTTAATTAATAATTAATAGATTTATATGATAAAATTAAAAATATTATAATAATGTGATTTTCTAAATGTTTGTTTATTTATAATAAAAGGTTTAACTACCTATCTCAAACTATAATATACAACCCTATTTTTTAAAATTTGAATAAAATTTTTAAATATTCAATATTAGTAAAATTCTATTATAAACCTAAAAAGTAATAAAACATAGATTGTGAAGCATACTATATATATATATATATAGATAACGTAAACAAAAATAAAATAATGTAAATTATGTAAGATAAGTTTAAATCATAACTCTAGATCTATTTGATTTATTTTATAATATAAGTAGATGTTAACGTTGATTCTTGGTATGCTTACTTCCCGTGCCCCTTAACAAAAAAAAAAAAGAAATTGCAAGTACCAGATCATGAAAATAATTTTCCTAGACCTAATAATTACTAAGAGTAAATTATCATTCATGCGCTTGGCACGTATGCACATGCTTCTCATGGATAACTAAGGAGAATTAATTTAAAGCTAGATATAGTCCTAAGTAGTATGTGCTTTCAACATCTAAAATAAATATTTGTACTAAAAATGCATTCCTTTCCTTCTATCCCTTTACAACTTTAAATGACAATGTCCTTATATTTATGATATACAAGAATTGCATTAGAAAAGAGCACTGGGGTGGAAAATAATTTTTTTATAGACAAAAAAATTAAATATAGAAAAGAGCACTGGGGTGGAAAATAATTTTTTTATAGACAAAAAATCAAACGGTCCATCACTGAGGCCTTTTTTATCCAAACACCGACTTGGATGGCATACTGAATCTTCTCCTGTTTTCAATGTCACAAGAATTCTCAGGGAATTACGATTTCCTAGAATTTTGATATTCATTCACGCAGATTCTGGTTGCATCTGAAATTCAAGTAGTTGGAATGGCTGATGCAATTAATTATCGTGATCCATGCAATAGTTGTCAAGCCTTATCACATGGAGCTTCCTTGGGGCATCTTATGTAAAAGAGTCCATAATATTTCCCATACCTTAGAAGCGGTGCTTCTTCAACATATCCTATTAATAATATTATGTATTAGTAAATATTATGGGAATCACTTTATTGTAACATACTTCATATAAAGGAGTACAAATTGAATAATCATGCACACATCACCTAAAAAAATTGGATTCACATGTAGTACTACATCCATCATTCACTCATGCAAGAAAATGAATAAGTTGTATCATTAGATATATAAAAATAGAGAAAGAAAGGCTGTATTTCAGTTAATAAAGATGAAAATAAGCCAAATGATTGAAAACAGTGTGTTACCCATGTAAAAGCATGGAAATAGTGAGAAAAGAAGGAAAAAGCAATTAGAAAGATGATCATTAAAGGTAACAAAAGTTGCAATTTCATTCCTAGAATGATCATTGATATGAGATGTGCGCTTTTCAAAGTTTAATGTTGGTATTTTTTGTTATTCTTTTTGGTAAGGTTATGTATAAGGGATTCCTTAAAATGTATTTATAAAAATTTGTCAAATTAGTTTCGAAATCCAAGTGAATAGTGTCCAAACGCATTGGAAGGTTTGACAATATTGAAAATTTAAACTTAAAATGGTCAATTTTTTATAAAATGGGGGCAAATTGACCCAAAAAAATTTACACCCAATTTTATTTTGGCTAATAGACCTTGATCAAGGGTTTCACATATTAACCAATTTTAAATTTTAAAAATCCTTATTTTAGCCAATTTGACAAAATAACCGCTATGCATAACCCTGCTTAATAGGAAGAAACAAGGAAAAACAAATTAACAAAAAATGAGAATTTTATATATAAAGAGTGCCAAGTCAAGCCTTTACCGTATCAAAGGACTTTTAAAGCTAAATATTAATTTAAATTTCTACTGAACTCTGAATGTTGCCATTACCATGGGATATCACAAGGAATGGCAAAATGCAAACCCTAAAATGAACCGTTTTCGTTTGTTCATTGGTCAAAATAACGAAGAGAAGTGAACGAATTAATATCAATGAACTTTTGTATTTTTTATTTGTTTTCAAGCTGCATAAGAATTGTTGTTAAGGAACTTTTATATTTTTTATTTATTTTTAAGTTGCTTTTCCAACCTTACAAGTCAATTTCACAACATCGTAGAGAAAACACTCATTTCATTGACCACTATCAAGAGGATAATAATTTTGGCATTTGGCTTTTCAAAGGATTTAAGAAAAAATCTTGGCAACATAAAATAGTTCAGTTTAATTAAATCAACTTAAATTGGAAAGGATGACTTTTTCAAAACCTTACTAAAAATAAATATTAAAATAAATATATTTAAAAAAAAAAATAAGTTATAAAATATGAATGTTTGATACAAATACTTTTAATTTTTTTTTTTTGTTATCTTCTCTATCATGTTTTTTTCTTATTGTATTCGCATATAACATGTTATTAGAACTTATAATATATATTAATATATTTTTGTACATTAATAATGATTGACATATATTATTAAACTTTAAAAATTATGAAAATAAACAAATATATATATATATATATATATATATATATATATATATATTTTTTTTTTTTTTGAAAGACCTTGTACTAATATATATAAAATATAAATTATATATTATTTTTCTACAATAAATAAATAAATAATTATTAATAAAATAATTACTCAAAACAATGTGTGATGTGTGATAGATATTTTTCAATTTAGGAGTTCTAAGTTCAAACTAAAGGGGGAAAGGATTGGGACCTCTCATAACCTATGGTTTTAACTTAAAAGCATTTATCCATTAGCTTTGACTTTATCCAATAGGGCTACATATTATAAATGTTTCTTTATAAAAAAAATAATAAATTTTAATTATATTAAAAAATGTATATGATATGGTTGTTTTTAGTAGTGTAAAAGGTTTAAAATGATTGTTGCATGGTGATTATAGAGGTGGATTTCTTGAACAACTATGTGATACCTTACAAAGTGGACAATGCATAATATTATGGTGTCGCCTGTCTGAATTTTGTGGCCGCTACCCATTCCACCATTTAAATTAAAAAAAAATGTACGTAATGTATTTGAATTGCAGGGAGAGATATCTTTTTAGAAAGCGTCCAAATTGTAGCAACATGACTAAGATTTATTAAAGGCATTCAAATTGAAGTCTAAAAATATTTCTAGAAGGTGTATAATATCTTATGTATTTGAAAATTTACCATGATGTACAACCAAGATTTAAATGATACATTTAAAATGCATTGTTAAACTAAAATTCCAGTAAGTTTAAAATTCAATCGATAACCATTAAGAGAGAGGCTATAAAAATAATTTGGTCTCCTCTTCTTGTTCGGGGTTCCCAGTTCCTGGTTATTTGGTCCATTGTTACCATTCAAAATGTATTGTTAAACACTGGGTCTATTGTTACCATTCAAAATGCACCATAAACCAGTTCCTGTTATTTGGTCCATTGTTACCATTCAAAATGTATCATTAAACACTTAGTCCATTGTTACCATTCAAAATGCACCATAAATGCTTCAAATGTAACGTTTAATAGTCAACAAATAGTTGTTAAGGAAGATGTTATAAAATACAAGGTATGCTTGAAATGTAACATTAAAAATACACTCGATCTCCTCTCGATGTTTGTGGATATTGATTAGTGGTTTATTGCTCTGTTATTAGTAGTATAAGGTGTAGTTGTAGTTTAGCCTATATTTTTAGATTTAGTCGGTGAGAAGAAACCGTTAGGGTTTTTGAAAATGGTTGCTCCTCATGTTGAATTCCATGTTTCGTTGGTGGCCTTTTCTGGTCAACCAATGATAGGAGCCTTGAAGGATGCCTTTCTACCTTAAGGTGAGGTCATAGTTCGTATTGACTAGAACGTGAAGGTGAGGTTATAGCTCGCATTAACTGAAAAGTTGTGAGTGATGGAGTTACTGGGAGATCCTACAACTTCGGTTTTGTGATTTTTGTGAATGAAGAATCTATGAAAAATACCATTGAAGACATGAATGGGAGAGATTTGGATGGGAAAAACATCACTATGAATCATGCTCAATCCACAGTAAGTGGAGGTGGAAGCAACAATAGCTTCTGCAATGGTGGAGGAGGTGGCTACAGTGGCAGTGGTGGCGACTATGATAGTCATCGTAGTAGTGGCTATGTAGACAACCGTGAGCGATCTGAATGAAGCTATGGAAGCCATCGCAGTAGCGACAACTATGGTGGTGGAGGGTCCTTACAACTTCTCTTGTGATGGGAGATGGAGAAGTTAAATCTTATTTTGTTATGGGTTGAAACTATCTTTTATTTCATAAAAGGATTTGTATTATTTTAGGTTGAATAGCAGACTAGTAAGTTCATTGAGATGACATGTTGCTACCTCATCTTTAGGATTTATAAAATTTTCAATTTTATGCCTTTGTTCATGGGTGAATTTTAGCCTTTGTTATCATCTCCATTGATCTTTTCAACAATGGATTTAGTGGCCCTATTCCAAAGGACCTCTACAATTGCACTTATCTATCCATATTTTGGACGAACGACAACCAAATTAACAACCAGATATAGGGGAAATTGATGTAGATGGAGTGCCTCGAGGACTTAAATTTTATGAACAATATGTTGTCTAGACAAATACCCTCTAAGTGGACCATCAACAACACCCAAGTTTTTCAAAACAATGATGGACTATGTGGGAGACCGCTAAGAAAAAGGTGAACAAAAATTAGTGATGAAATGAATCTCATGGTTGTTGTTGCATTTGTGCTTTATGATATTGTATCAATCACTTGCATAATCATTTGTTCTTCATTGGTGGAATTCAAAACAATGATATAAAGAAACTTCACTGGCACTACTGCTACAATGAGCTAAGTAATTGATGCCAAGGACTTTAAAAACCTTTTCTTTGCTCAAAATAATAACAATGTCGAAATATCATTGTGATACAATTTCTATGCTTGGGATTCCTTCATCAACCAACATATGAAATATTCTCAATATTTGATAGCATAATCCAGCTTGGGATTCCATCATAGACTAAACATACAAAATATTTTCTATATTTGTTATCACAATCTAACATTGAAAAGATAGCATCAGAAACATACCAAACATACAAAATATTTTCATTTTTTGATATCATAATCCAACATTGAGAAGGTAGCATTAGACTAAATTCTATGATGAACCTCTTGGTATGATTGTAACATCGAATATGTCATCTTTTATTCAAGATTTTAGCATAAGTGCAACATCAAATAATATATCTCTTTTTCAAGTTGTGTGATGTAAATTCAAAATTTCAAAAGATAGACATCTATATTGGAGAACAGTTAAAATTTGTTGCTTAAATAAATAACTATTTTATTATCATAACAATAATTTAATATTAAATAAATTTAAATTGAAATATTGAAATGAATATTACAAATAAAATCATTTCTTCTTATTATAAAATACATAAAATTTATTTAATAGTAATAAATATTTTGATTTTTTACAAGGACATCAAAGTGGTTAAGGCTTTGGTTTCTCTTTGGGGAGGTTCAGGGTTCAAACAATAGTATACCAAAAGTGAATATATTAGATGATTTCAGATAAGTGTTTGCAGGTTGGTTTGGTTACCCCTATAGGATTGGGGTCATGTTGACTTTATTTAATGGTATTATCGATTTCCTGTACTAGACCACGAAAATGATTTTCCTGGACCTAACAATTACTCAGAGTAAATTATCATTCATGCACTTGACACGCACGCACAATAGAAAATGCTTCTCATGGATGACTAAGAAGAATTAATTTAAATCTAGATATAGTCCCTAAGTAGTGTGTGCTTTCAACATCTAAAACAAACATTTATGCTAAAAAATGCATTCCTTTCCTTTTATCCCTTGACAACTTTAAACAAAAATGTCCCTATATTTATGATATATAGAATTTGTGTTAGAAAAGATCACTGGGATGGAAACTAATTTATTCATAGATAAAAGCTCAAATGGTCCATCATCGAGGCATTTTTCTATCCAAACATTGACTTGGATGGCATACTGAATCGTCTTCTCCTTGTAGTCAATGTCACAAGAATTCCTAGAGAATTGGTGCTTCATAGAATTTTGATACGTTGCCACTCATTCGAGCATATTCTGATTGCATGTGATGGTCAATTAGTTGGATTGGCCGATGCAATTATTGTGAGACATGCAGTAACTGTCAAGCCCATCACATGGAGATTTGGTGGGGCATCCTGTGTAAAATAGTCCATAATATTTCCCATACATTAGAAGCAATTCTTCTTCAACATATCCCATTAATTATATTTATTTATTGAGTAAATACTTCTTATACATATACATATCAACATATCCCATTAATTATAATATGTATTATTAAATATTTTGAGAATCACTTTATTGTAACATAATTCATATATAGGGAGTATGAATTGAATAATCATGCACGCATCACCTAAATAAAATTTGGATTCACATGTAGTACTGCATACATCCTCACTTAAGCAAGAAAATGTATTAGTTGTATCATTAGATATATAAAAATAGAGAATGCGAGGTTATATTTCATTAATAATGATGAAAATAAGCCAAATGATTGAAAGCATGCAAGTGCATTACCCATGTGCAAACATGGAAATAGTGAGAAAAGAAGAAAAAGCAATTAGAAAGAGGATCATTAACGATTAAAAAAATTGTAATTTCATCCCTAGAATGGCCATTGATATGAGATGTGCACTCCTCAAAGTTTATTGCTTGGATGTTTTGTTATTCTTGTTGGTATGGAGGGGTATGAATTGGCAAGTAATGAGAATTATATATATAAAGAGCACCAAGTCAAGCCTTTTCCATAATGAACAAAATCAAAATAATTTTGAAGCTAAATATTAGTTTAACAGATCTACTAAAATTTGAATGTTTTCTTTAGAATGGGACATCACAAGAAATACTCACCCATAATGCAAACCCTAAAACAAACCGTTTTCGTTGGTTCATAGATCAAAATAACAAAAGGAAGTAAGAGAGTTGACAATGAAATTTTGTATTTTTTATTTGTTTTCAAGTTGCTTAAGAAATGTTGTTAAGGAATTTTTATATTTTATATTTGTTTTGAAGCTGCTTTTCCAACCTTACAAGTCAATTTCACAATATTTTGGAGAAAACACTATTTTCATTGACCACGATCAAAAGCATAAAGAAACATTTCAACACAAATTTTGGCATTTGGATTCCAATGGATTAAGAAAAAAAATCTTGGCAACACCAAATAGCTCAATGTGACTAAATCGACGTAAATTGGAAAGATCAACCCTTTCAAAATCCTTCTAAAAAATACTAAAATAAATATATATTTTTAAAAAGTAAGTTTTAAAATATGATAGCATGTGTTTGATATAATAACTCTTAGAAATTTTTTGTTATCTCCCCCTCATGCTTTTTTCTTACTGTAGTCATATAACATGTTAGAACTTGTAATATATATTAATAGATTTTCTTACATTAATAATGATTTGCAAATATGATGCAACATTAAAAATATATGAAAATAAATTTCTTGATACATTAAATTTTTTAATATTAATATAACCTATAATACTTTTTAATTTTATATAATTAACTAAAAAAATAAATTTTGGAAAGACCACGTGTAAAATAAATAAATAAATAAATAATTATAAATAAAATAAAATAAATAGCAAAAACCTTTAAAATTACATGATGTGTGATGAAAATTTTTCAATTTAGGTTAAAGGATTGGGACTTTCATAACTTATGCTTTTAACTCAAAAGCTTTTACCCATGAGCTTTGACATTATCCAAGAAGACTAAAGATTATAAAAATTTCTCTATAAAAAATAATAAATTTGAAATATATTTAAAAAGTGTATCATGTATTTGAATTGCAATAGCAACGAGAGAGATTTGAAAGATCTTTCTAGAAGGCATGGAAATTGCAGCACCATTACTAAGCTTTATTAAAGACATTCGAATTCAAGCATAAAAATGTTTCTAGGTGTAATTTTTTACTAAGCATTTGAAAATTTACCATAATGCACAAGCCAAGATTTGAATGATACATTTAAAATGCATCGTTAAACTAAAATTTACGGTACACTCAAAATGAGATATTTAAAATTTAGTGGATAACCATTAAGTTGGTCTCCTCTTCCTATTCGTTGTTCCCAGCTTTAAAAATAAGTCGATCTCCTCTCCGTGTTCGTGTTCGTGTTTACCGGTTACGTATTCTTTGGTCCATTATTACCATTCATAATGCACCGTTAAACGCTTCAAATGTAACATTTAAAATTTAGTGGATGGTCGTTAAGGGAGAGGTTATAAAATACAAGACACGCTTGAAATGCAACATTGAAAATACGCTATCTCCTCTCCCTGTTGGTTGTTCCTTTTTAATGGTTCATTGATCCGTTGTTAGTAGTATTAGGTGTAGCTGTAGTTTAGCTTATATGTTAGATGGTTTCTTGTTACTGGGTCATTGATCCGTTGTCAGTAGTATTAGGTGTAGTTGTATTTTAGCCTATATTTTTAGATTTAGTTGGTAAGAAGAAATGGCTAGGGTTTTTAAAAAATGACTGCTCCTCATGTTGAATTCCATATTTCTTTGATGGTATTTTATGGTCAACCAATGATAAGAGCCTTAAAGGATGCTTTCCTACCTTAAGGTAAGGTCATGGCTTGTATTGAATCAAAGGTTGTGAGTGACCGAGAGATGGTATTTTATGGTCAACCAATGATAAGAGCCTTAAAGGATGCTTTCCTACCTTAAGGCAAGGTCATGGCTTATATTGAATCAAAGATTGTGAGTGACCGAGAGACTGGAAGTCTTGTAACATTAGTTTTGTGATTTTGGGGGATGAAGAATCCATGAAAAATAATATCGAAGACATGAATGGGAGATATTTGGATGGGAAAAACATCACTATGAATCATGCTCAGGCCACAACAAGTGGAGGTGGAAGTGGTGACAACTTTCGTAGTGGTGGAGGAGGCAGCTATAATGGCAACGACAATGGCTATGATGGTCGTCGTAGTAGTAGCTATGGAGATAGTTGTGAGCGATTTGAATGGAGCTATGGAGGTCATTGCAATAACGACGTCTATGGTGGTGGAGGTTATGTTAGTAGTGGGTTTCCACATCTTCTCTTGCGATGGTGGATGGGGAAGTTAAATCTTATTTGATTATAGTTTTATGAATATTATTTCCTGTTGGAGCTTGTTGTGTCTTGGTAGAAGGTAGTGTATAGGAGGGATCTGGTTTCGGTTCCGATTGAAATCAGTGGTGTTTACTTTGTTAGTAGTATTAGGTGGATTTTTTCAAAGTGGTTTCTCCTCATGTTGAATTATGTTGTTTCGTTGGTGGCCTTTTCTAATCAACTAATGATAAGATTTGAAGGATGCATTCCTACCTTGTAGCCAGGTCATGGCTTGTATGGACTCCAAGGTTGTGAGCGACAGAGAGATTATGAGGTCTCTGACTTGTAAATGAATAATCCATGAGAAATGCCATGGAAGGGATGAATGGAAGAGATTTGGACAAGAGAAACATCATCATGAGTCGTGCTCAAGCTAGAGGAAGTGGAGGTGGTGGCGGTGGTTTCTTCCACAATGGTGGAGGAGGTGGATATAGTGGCGGTGGCGATGACTATGATAGTTGTCATAGCAGTGGCTATAGAGGTGGTCATGAGTGATTTGAACGCACCTATGGAGAAGGTTGCAACAACTATGGCTATGACGATGGCAGATTTCGATATGGAGGTGACAGATGGCAGATGCAGAAGTTAAATCTTATTTCTTTATAGTTTTATGTATATCATTTCCTGGTAGAGCTTGTTGTGTTGTGGTAGAAGGTATAACATTTATATGCTTGTCACTAATTTCTAATTTTTTATATATAGTTAAATTTTATTTTTGATTTTGATGTATTTTTATGAATAATTATTTTAATAAAAATTCAATATTATTTTGAGGGGGTAGAAATCCCTCCTAAAACTTCAAGGATGGTAGTGAACCTTCTTGGGGCTGTATCTTTCTTTATTTGTGATTTTTAATGTATTTTTATAAACAATTATTTTAATAAAAATTAAATCCTATGCTAATGGAGGCAATGCACCAAGATCAAGATATTCCTCTACATATCAATGGGATGAATTAACACATGCATCATTTGCTAACAACTATATAGTAAATACAAATTTGATCTAGCATAACATTCGTTCATAATTATACATACATAAAATAGGGTAAAGCAAAATTAGTCGTAACTTCATATATATATCGTAGTCTTTCATACATACATGCTAGATCAAAAGTGGCCTAACCACTCTTAACAAAATGACTCAAGGTTTGAGTCCAGACAGATACATAGAAGAAAATAAAATAAAATATGTATATAGGTCTAGGTATTAGGCACAAATACGTAACTTCCAATGCCTTACAATGAAATTTGATCCACTATTTATAAGTAAAATTGAGGAGTATTTCCCTCCAAAACTATATAGGAAATAAAAATGCTTCCTCACATCCATGCTGGGGTTCATCCACGTCCAATTTGTTTATCATCTCGATGTCTTTGGACATAGAATCATTAATGTTGAAGGGTTTTGAATATTGAGCATGAGAACCCTCTACAATCAATGTTACTAGGCTCAAGTTTGCTTCCATTATGGCTTCCATTGCTACTATTATTTATATGTAAACTCTTTCCTTAGAATACCTGACCGAGAAGTGTAGGTAGGTGCACTTGGATATTTCTTGCAACCATTATATTTATGACCTTAACTAGCCCTTTTGGGAGGCTATGAGTAGATGTCACCTATAACAAAGGCCTTGGAGGCTTCTTGTTATGAAAGGAAAATGTTGAATATGAACTCTAATTAGTTGTTACCATTTTTCAACATTGAGACTTACCAAGTTAGACTATTTTCTTGATTAAACAACTCAAAAATATACTTTAGATCTCCTCCATGTCTATAGAATTCGCCTTGGGCCATTGGTTATTGAGACCAAAACATACAAAGTTTCTTGGGATTTCATGACTATAGATTATTATGCTCAAATGACTCATAAACATTTTGGCCTAGATGTCTAAATATCTCATTTAAATCTCTATAGACCATTGGATCTACCTCATGTTCAATATTGATGGCTAATCTTCCTTAGGCATACTCTTTTATGGGATGATTTCTAACTTCCCCCATAAATTGCCAATGCATTTGCCATGTGTCCCAAGCTTGAATAGTGATGGAGATTTTCCTTTGACAACTTCATCAACACCCTCCTAAAATAAAGCAAGTCATTAATTTAAGATAAAAATGGTCTACAATTTTTTTTTTTGTTATTCTTCATTGAAATATCCCTCAAATAACATAATATGTTGATCTATGATCAAACAATCCATGGATATTTCACCAATATTCATCAAGATTCCTTGGAATAGCATAGGTTGGTTGAAGGATCCATAGAGCTTTTTTTAACTAATCTTCAGCAGGACCTCCCTAAAATAGCATGGATCATTGATCTAATATCATATAGTCTATAGATATTTGTTTCACCAATATTCATTGGATCCTCCATGAAATAGCGCAAGATGTTGATCTAGGATTAGATGGTCCATGAAGTTTTATAAACCAAATGCTCCAATATTCTTCTTGAACTTCTATGAACCATCAAATTTTCCATATTTCTCAAGATTTTTAGTATACATTTTCTTTAGTGTAGGTCTTGAATCTTTATGGGTTGTCCATATTCGTGACATATGTCTTGGTTGTAATCCAATAGGTGAGTAATTAATGGTCTTAATTTTTTTTTGAATTCCTTCTTTGACTAGAGAAAATTTTGAATTTCAATTTTCTAACATTTAAAAAACACATAACATCATTCACAATTCACATAAAACTACAAACTCATAAGAATGTCTAATGCAATTTGAGAAGAAAAGACCATAAATAATTCTCACCTAATACTATAATAAAAAAATGAATAATATAATGCACCTAATTTATTTTTTGTAAATTAAAATTTGAGAAGATAAAAGTTTTGCTTCTCTACTAAAAAACAATTAAATACCAATTCTCTAACATTTAAAAAAAAACACATAACATCATTCACAATTCACATTAAAAAACTATTAATTCTTTTTCAAAAGAATGTCTAATACAATTAAAAAAAAAAAAAAAACATAAATAATTTCCACCACCAAGCATAGAACACTAAAAAATGATATTTTTTCAACACACAATAAATACAAAATAACTCAAAAGGGTCCAAGTTGTCACCTATATCTTCTCCCATGTTCAGAAATTTGCAAGACTCGTTAAGGTATTATAAATATGGCAAGCATGCTATAATATTCCCCTATTTTTTTTCTCAATGGCTATGATATCCCCAAATTCTTATAAATATTTTAGTGTGCTTTACAACTATTTTAAAATCAATCCGTCTTCAAATGGTAAAAAAAACACATCTACTTTCTCTAAGTGATATTTGATTTTTTTTCAGTTTCAACTTCACCTAAACTTTTATATTGTTAGTGTATGAATATTTCTTATTTATGAGGTAGTGATTTATGAGTTCATTATTTAGCAAGCAGAAGGCCCCTATAAGTAACCAAACCTATAGTGATTTTCAATACAGTTGGTAAAATATATTTTCTTAGTCAATTTTGTAAGTTGATCCCTCTATAAGGAAAGACATTAGGTAGCAAAAGAAGAAAATTCGAGCAAATTTGGGTGTTGCACTCATCATAAAATCTTTTCAATCAATAATGGATATTGTTTTGAGAATTTCGGATATTGGAGAATGCTCGAAAAGCTCCATTGACTATTTATCATGTTCATCTATAAATAAGCACTAATTTTTGCAAAGGGATGGATCATGAAGGAGGCAGGAAAGTGCAAGCCATATATCTTGTTTCAATAAGCAACGAGCATTGACTTAGAGAAAATAAGTTGAGAAAAATATATCGATCCTAAGAGAGATAAAAAATATGATGGTCTAGGGAGATTCTAAAAGAATAATGGAGCATTTTTTTCACAAATGTTTTATGAATCATTCGATTCAAGATCAACAACCTACACCTTTCTAAGAAAACTCAACTAGAGATTGAGGAAGAAAAACTTTGTGGATTGTCTAACTCGAGATCAACAACCCATGTGATTTCAAAAATGTATCAAGGAAGGATGGCAAAAAATTTCCATAGACCATACAATTAAAGATCAAGGATCCATACTCTTTTAAAATAACTTTGATGGATAATGTGGAGAAAATATTTTGTGGACCATCTAAATCTAAATCATTGACATACACTATTTTAATATCATTTTGAATAATATTATCACAAAGAATTTTTGTGGACTATTTGATCCTAGATTAATTACCCACACTACTTCAAATATCTGATGGACAGGATGTCAAAAGAGAAACTTTGATGTTAGCTAAGCTTGAGATACATGGAAAATGCATCAAAAAGTTGTAGAAGAGATAAGCAACTATAGCATCAAGGAGTGTATATACGAAAGATCAACCATCCATGTTGTACATGAAGTAGATCCAATGGTATGTAAAATATCAAAAGGAGCTATTAAGACATTTGGCCCAAAAGGAAGTCTGTAGGTTAAGAGGATATTCAAAGAAGTAATGCCAATCATCCAATCAAGCATAAGATAATCCAATCTAGAAAAAATCAAATTTAAAAAGGATGGCAATAACAACCAATTACTGTTCATCTTCTTCCTTCCATAACAATAAACCATCAAGGACTTTATTGCAATTAACCCCTATGCACAACCTCCTAGAGAAGGTATCTAAACCTATAAAGGTAAAAGTTACAAAAGGCTCCAAATCCACCTACCACTACCACTTAGGCTTAGTAGTCTAGGGAAGCAATTGACATATTAAATATAATAGCATTGGAAGTTGTAATGGAAACAATGTCAAGCTTGGTAACATTGATTTTAGAGGGTTTCCACAATTAGTCTCTATGAATACCTAGGAAATATATTTGATAATAACAATGATAGTTGCACATCAATAGGCTCAAAATCCTTTAGGATTGATGATACTAGATCCAAATACCTCGAAAAAATCAACAATATAAAACCAGGTAGAGCCCCAATATGCAAAGAAGAAAACAATTTATTTTTCACACAATTTTGGAGAGAAAGACTCCCCAAATTTACCTATAAATAGTAGATCAATATTCATTAAAGGTATTGAAATTTTTGTACTCATACCTAATACTTGTCCTTGTATACATTTCCTTTCAATTAATTTTTTGTATTGGTCTAGACTCAAGCCTTGAATCATTATGTAATAGCATTCAAGCCTCTTTTATTTTGGCATATTTGTATGGAATATTGTGATACATATAAAAGAAGTTATGGCTAATCTTGCCCTAAAATATTTCCTATATGTATAATTTTGCATGAATTTTATGCTATATTAGAACCATGTTCATATTTCTAGTTATTAACAAATGATGCATGTGTGTATTTATCCTATTGACATATAGAAGAATCTCATGATCTCAACGCATTGCCTCCATTAGCATATAATTTTATTATCTGTTATCCCTTTTTCCTTTTCCTTTGGTTTAAGTAAATAGTTTAAGTAGGTGAGTGTTGAAGATCATAGCCCATAAGGAGTCGGCCTTGTTAAAAATCTTGAAGGTTATCCTCTAAGTCACATCCCATGCTCTCAAGATTTTTGATTGTGTTACTCTATGGAAGGCACGAGTATTGGGTGCATCTAACCATTGCAATGGATGACCATAATATTCTGATTTGACAACACCTCTCATAGAAGAGTGCATATTGAGAAACCAAATCATATTCATAGCAACCTTTATCATATGTGAATTTTAACTTAAATAAATTCTATTACAATAACTATGGAGTAGAACTACTAAAAGATGTACTCTTAGCATCTAAATGAAATTTCTTAAAAACATATGACAAATACTTATAATGAAGAGATTTACTATCAGAGACTTGTGAAGAATTGAAAGAACCTAAAAAATACCATAAATATTTTATACTAAAGCACATTTCCTTCGATTCTTGAGAAGGGCAATTAGTTCCAATCTAATCTATAAACTCTTTGTAAAGTAGCATAGACATACGTTTTTCCTTCTAAATAAGATGTAAAAACAACTCAAAATTATATAAATGATTAAAGTAACAAATCATAATTCCTATAGATAACCTTCAAAGACATAAAAATAATATAGGTTTACATATTAACATAAAGCTTCTGCATAGGTGTAGTTAGCTTAGACTCAAAAGTATATTGAAACAAAAACCATGTAATTTTTTTGAATCCAAAAAAATATTATGCTCTTCATTTTCTACTAACATAATAATAATCACATTTTAATATACCGATAACTACAACATACCTCATGTTGCACAAATCCTCCCTAGATGCTAGAAGAGAAGTAAGGGTAAAGGGTAAAGTAGTTATTAACATCGGTGAGTCTATAGGCCATATGAGACAAATATTGTTTAACTAATATATGGTTATCCCCAACCATACTTTTATTACTGAAGCATGGTGCACAACCCTACCTTCCTCAGGATACAAACCTTGAAAGTTCCAAAGTCTCCACCATCAGAAACAATACAATATGAAAAAAGTACTTGAAATACCTTAAAGGAAATCTCAAATTTCATCCACTTTCATGACCAATACAAAATGTATTATTTTTTTTAAATATCTTAAATGCAATCATAGTTTTCAACCAATTTCATGGCAAATACAATATGCATAAAATTTTTGGACTCTAGAGCATACTTTAGAGTATATTCCCTAAAGTATATAGGTTCTAAAATATTTAGCATTCATTTAAATGTAGTTGCACCAACTTTACTATTTGAGATAAAATCAATTTTTTTGTGAGAGCATATAGGGAATTGTTTAGAGTGCTTCTAAACATAGTAGGAGCAAGTAAGATCTCCATTATAGTAGAGATTTCAAACTGATTGAAGTGCTATAAAAGCATTGTAATTTCTTATGATTATTAATTTAATGAGTATATTTTCTCATTTTGGTATCATATCAAGATTTTATCATACGAATCAAAACCTGTGGAGAGTGGCATGAAGATATTTGAAGCATGCACTTTGTCAGAGAAACTCAAGTGGCCAGCACTCAACAAAGTTGCAAGGAATAGCTCAAATAAATCATTCATATATCATGCATCCTGAGTTATTTTATGATTAAATTTGGAGGGTTTTTAGATAATTGCATCAAGAGGATGCAGTCAAAATTTCAAGTAATTTGGAGGTCATTTTCTAATTTTATTAGCATTTTTAGTGTTTCAATAAAATGGTTGCATAAGGTTGAAGATAGGGTTTTTGCTTCTAAAATTTTGGAAGAAATATTATTTAGATACAATCATCATTCAAACAAAATTTCTAGTCATTTGGATCTGTATTGATCGATTTGTGTGAATATTGATTTTTTTATTCAAAAAATCCTATATCCAAAATTGTGATAAAAAGGGAAAAAGTAAATGATCACATATTTTTCACCTTTACAAATTTCCTTCTAAAATTTAGAGGGTTTTCATATTATTTTCTCAGGAATACATAGTGTAATTTTCAAAAAAATTGGAGTTGTATGGATTGATTTTTGTGAAAACATTGAGGTTGTCTCAAAAAACACTCTAAGATCTAGAAAGGGTAAAAGTAAATTGATCACATATTTCTCATTTGTGTGAATTTTCTTCTAAAATTTAGTAGATTTTTAGATACTTATATCAGAATTCTACAGGAAAATTTTTAGTTTGTTTCAATCAGTATTGGCCGATTTATGATAAATTTGAAGCTTGAGATTTTGGTAAATAAAAAAGAAGCATGTATTTTTGCAGTTAGAGGTTAATTCTGAGAGATTGACTTAATAGGTTAAGTCAATTGAGTAAAATAAGATCTGTTTTCGGTCTTTATTGCAAAAAAAAAATGTATTAGAAACTATCTACATTATTCCAAAGTTTTTTTATTAGCATCAATGGTTGCAAATAACAATCTTCTCATTCTTGAATTTAATGGGTTAGATTACGAGTATTGGTCCATCAAGATGAGGACCTTACAAATTGAAAAAAGGCTATGGGATATAGTCGAAGAAGGTTATGCAAAACTTGCATATTGGACAACCTTGAGTACAGTAGATAAAACCAGCAAAAAGGATGCCCAAAATAAGAATTTATTTGCCCTCTACCATCTTCAAGCTGCTTTGGAGAATAGCATATTTCCAAGGATTGCTTCTTTTTTATCAGCCCAAGACGCATGGAAAGCCTTGAAAGATAGCTATCAAGGTAGTGATCAAGTGAAGCAAGTGAGGCTTCAAATATTGAAGAGGGATTTTGAAAATCTAAAAATGCAAAATGTTGAAAATTTAGGTGATTATTGTATTAGAGTGAAATCCATTGTAAATAAAATGTAAACCTTTGGAGAAGACATCAAAAGTGAAGTAGTGGTGAAGAAAGTGTTGAGAACACTTCTTCATAAATAGAACCATATAGCTATTATTATTTAGGAGTCAAAAGATATTTCTAAACTCTCTTTTGATGCTCTAATTGGTTCTTTGATGTCTCATGAAGGAATATTGTAGGGTGCTACATCTACAAGCTATAGAGGTGATGAGAAAGCATTCTTATCCAAAGAAGGTGATAATGCACAAGGAAGAGGACACGGACAAGGAAAAGGAAGAGGCCAAAGGATACGCAAAGGAAGAGGATGAGGTAGATCAAGAGGTGGCAATCAAGGAAGAGGAGGTGAAAAATCAAAGAAATCTTGTTACAATTGTGGCAAGGTTGGTCACTTTGCTAGAGACTATTGGTCCAAGACTTCTCAATATGGGAGAGGTCAATATGGAAACTATGGAGAAGAGGAAGGATATTATTCAAATATGTTCCTCACCTATGGAAAATCAGATCAAAATCTTAATGAAACTTGGATTTTGGATATTGGTTGTTCCAATAACATGAGTGGCAAAGAGGAGCTCTTTGCTACAATGGATTCCTCCTACAAATCAAAGATCAAATTGGGATATGACAAGGCACTACAAGTTGAAGGTATTGGAGCCATGGAGGTTCCAACCAAATAAAGCACCAAGAAGGTAAATGACATCTATTACACCCCTAAACTCCAACATAATTTGGTTAGTGTTGTACTAATAATGGAAAAGAATTATAAGCATGTTTTTGAAGATGGAAAATTTATCATTTTTGACAAAAAAATTGTAATAGAGTTGTTACACAAGTACCTATGACAAAGAATAGGTTGTTTCCTCTTAAGTTTAGGGAACAAGGAGGTGCTCAACTTGCTAGTGTAGCTATTTCTAATCCAAGTGTGCTTTGGCACTTGAGATATAATCATCTTAATTTTGCAAGCTTGAAGTTGTTGACTTCTCAAACTATGGTGAGTGGACTTCCAAGAGTTGAATAACACAAGGAGGTGTGTGAAGGATGTGCTTTGGGAAAGCACTCAAGATTAAATTTTCCAAAAGGACAAGCATGGAGAGAAAGCCATCCACTAAAATTGGTGCATTTTGACATTTGTGATCCAATGCAAACCAAAAGCATTGGTAACAACTCTTACTTTCTCACTTTCATTGATGATTTTTCTAGGATGTGTTGGATTTATTTTTTGAAAAATAAAGATGAAGATTTTAATTGTTTCATAGATTTCAAAAATAATGTAGAGAATCAAAGTGAGTTTGTTGTAAAGAGTTTAAGGACTAATAGAGGAGGAGAGTATTCATCTAATGCATTTCTAAAATTTTGTAAAGATTGTGGGATAAAAATGCAATTCATAACTGCCTATACCCTACAACAAAATTGTGTGTCTAAAAGAAAGAACCACACTATAGTAGAAATGGCTAGATCAATGCTTCAAACTAAGCATGTAAGTAACATGTATTGGGATGATGTTGTAAGTACTAGTGTTTACATTTTGAATAGGAGTCCTACTTCTAGTTTAGATGGGATCACTCCTTATGAAGGATGGTATGGCAAAAAGCCAAATGTAAAACACTTTAAAGTTTTTGGTTGGCTTGCATATGCCCACATTCCTGATGAGCAAAGATATAAAGTTGACCCCAAAAGTTATGCATGTATTTTTGTTGGATATTGTGAGTCTTCCAAAGCTTAAAGGCTCTACAATACCAAAACACATAAAATTTTACTCTCCAGGGATGTAATTTTTGATGAAGGGGGAGAATGGAGTCATCAAAAACTTTTTGTTGATGATGGATCTCATCATGCAAGTTCCTCTCAAGTGCAGCAAGTGCAGCCCAAAAACAACAAAGGAAGTCCAAGCCCAAGCCCAAGTATGAGTACTACTTCAAGTACAACAAATAATACTCCAAGTCCTTCTCCACAAAGATCAGGAAAGTTCTTCACTAATGGATATTGATTCTCCATCTAGAGGTAAGATAACACTTCAACACCATCCATATTTTCAAATTTTGGATAAGAATTTTCAGAAAAGATACACTAGAAGTCAAGCTAGTGAAATGAATTCAGTTTTAAAAAGACTTTAAAATCTGCATATGTATGGTGATGGTGACTCCTAAGAGCCTAAGGGAGATGTAGTCAATTATGCTTTAATGACTAGTGTAGAGCTAGAGCCATCTAGCTATGAAAAAGCAAGTTCTCATGATGTATGGCAACAAGCCATGAAAGAGGAAATGACCTCTATAAAAAAGAATGATACTTGGGAGCTAGTGGAGCTTCCTAAAGGTAAAAAATGTGTTGGATGTAAATGGGTCTACAAGACCAAATTCAATGCTAATTGAAGTATTTAAAGACACAAGGCAATACTAGTGGCAAAAGGGTTTACTCAGAAGTATGGGATTAACTATGAGGAGACCTTTGCTCCTGTGCTAGACAGGAGACAATTAGATTAGTATTTTCTCTGGATTCCCACAAAGGGTAGAAAATTCAGCACATGGATGTTAAAAGTGACTTTCTTAATAGGTACTTGAATGAAGAGGTTTTTGTACAACAACCTCAAGGATTTGAAGAACAAGGTAAGGATAAATTTATCTACAAACTGAAGAAAGCATTGTATGGCCTCAAGCAAGCACCAAGGGCATGGTACTCACACATTGATGGTTACTTTTAGAAGTATAGATTCACTCGGAGCAAAAGTGAACCTACTCTCTACTACATGAAACAAGGTAAAGATTTTCTCATTGTATGTTTATATGTGGATGATATAATATTCATGGGTAGTAGTGCTAAGATGAATAAGAAGTTCATCCATGATGAAAGAATTTTAAATGAAATCTCTAGGCTTGATGCATTATTTCCTAGGCATGGAAGTACATCAAATAGGTAAAGGGATATTCATATGTCAACACAAATATGCTCAAGATATGATCATAAAATTTTCTATGGAGAAATGCAAGTCTGTTGCAACTCCAACGGGTCATGGGATCCAAGGGAGCACCAAAAGTTTACATGACCACTTACAGGAGCATGGTTGGGAGTCTAATGTTCCTCACCAACATAAGGCTTGATATTCAATATGTTGTTTCTCTTGTTTCAATGTATATGGTTGATCCATCTGAACTTCATTTACAAGAAACTAAAATAATTTTGAGATATGTAAAGGGTACATTGGATTTTGGGATCCATTACCACAAATGTAATTCTGTAAAATTATTCATCTTTAGTGATAGTGATTGGAGCAGCAATATAGATAAAAAATCTACTTTAGGGAATTATTTTAGTCTTGGGTCAGGACTAATTACTTGGAGTTCCAAAAAGCAGACTGTTGTAGCGTTATCATCTACTGAAGCTGAGTACATAGCAATCACAAATGATAGTACCTAAGCTTTATGGTTGATAAAAGTACTTGAATAAATAGGATAAATACAAAGTGGTCCTACAAGATTATATTGTGACAATATGAGTGCCATCCAATTGGCACATAATCCTATCCACCATAGCAGGTCAAATCACTTTGACATGAAGTATCACTTCATTCGAGACATGGTGGAGAAACAGGTGATTGATCTATGACATTGCAACACTTTGGACAACATAGCTGACATCTTCACCAAATGAGTTGCGAAAGTTCAGTATATAAAGCTGAGAGACTGTCTAGTCAGTCCTCTCAAATTTAAGATGGAGAATGTTGGTCTCTAGAGCATACTTTAGAGTATCTTACCTAAATTATATAGGTTATAAAACATTTAGCATTCATTTAAATATAGTTGCACCAACTTTACTATTTGAGAGGAAATCAGTTTTGTTGTGAGAGCATATAGGGAATTATTTAGAGTGTTTCTAAACATAGTAGGAGCAAGTAATTTATTATGATTATTAATATAATGAGCATATTTTCTCAAAAAATATCAAATATTTAGTAATAAAGCTTTGCCACTTGGATTTGTTAGCTTCATATATGAATATAGCAATACAAAAGTTAACTAGCACATGAATGTGAATACTTGCTTATATATTCTAGTAAGCAACTAATGATAGAATACAAAGTACTTAACATCAAAATAATTAATGGGCCAATATTCCTTGGGTGTAGAATATCAAGAAATCTCTACATATTAAATCTCTTTCACATAATTGGGTGACAATTTTGGGATTAATTTATTTAACCAAGAATAACTTGAAGGAGATTATGAATATTTTGTTTACATGTAGCAATGCATTATATGACATGCCTACGAATAATTTTTAATAATTTTATACTCATATAAGCATGTTAGTATCACCCATAAATATGGGTCTTTAACAAAGTCCTAAAGGTTAAATGTTGGTAGAGTGTTGAGCCCTATGTTATTTAAACTAAACATATTATATTTTATACTCCTATAAGCATGTTAGTAGTACTCATAAATATTGGTCTATAACCAAGTCCTACTAATTAAATGTTGAGACAATGTCAAACTTTACATTTTTAAGCTAAACATATAAAGTTTATAGTAAGTGAAGAATTAAACCCATAGTCAAGATACTCTAAGACTATATATTATATATTGTTTCCAACACCCATAACACAACCAAAACTACATAATATAAAAAAATGTTAGAATAAGAGAATATTCTCTTAAGTTCCACTAGGATAGACACACTTGAGTTTCCACTCCTCCATGTGTTAGGAGAACTCTCAGTGGTGTCTTCATCAGGTCTGATGAGTTGTTGTAATCCAACGGCTCTCAATGATCAACTTTGCTATTTATACAAAGTTGATCCTTGGAATAAATCAATCAGTTCTATTTTGCTTCTTCAATCTCTTGTAATGCTTTGCATATCTATTTGGGAAATTCTAACATGGTACCAGAGCAGGATAGATTCTGCTAGCATTCTCTCTTGAAGGGCGTCTTCCGAACTGGTTCTCAATCTTCTTCTTCTTTGTTTTTTTAAGAAGATAAGATTTTATAGTTTATCTTAGATAATTTTTTTAGATATTTACTTATGGTAATTCCTTTTAAGTTCTTTTAACTTCTGATTTACCATATTAAAATATCTATTTTTTAAATGCCCTCCTCTATTGCATTATTTTTATGTTATTCTCCTTCTTCAAATCACAGTTCTCACGACTTCATTGCCTTATCTGCGTAATTTCAAAGGAGTTAATATAAATTAGAAATCCTTTATGAGGTCATTTAATTTTATTTAAAATTTTCCTACGTTTTCTTTCTCCTCATATTGCAGCCGATTCGGTTTTCGTAACCTTCGCTGCATCTTCAGTGAAGAAAACGTAGCCTTTGTGGGATATCTTATTAGATTTTAATTTAAAAATATCGTTGAGTCTTCGTCAAAATTAATATTTGGGTTTCCCTCTTCGCATCAAGGAAGATATTGGTTTAATTATTAAACCTAAGTTCTATATCCTCCTTCAAGCACGTGGCCTTGTAAAAGACCATTTAGCTTTGGCGCGATAGAATCTACGCCTAACAAATTTCCAAATCTTAATTTCTTTGATTCATTTAGGTGATTTTTTCTTGATCTTCTTCCCATTGTGTCCTTCGGTGCTCCGAGAATCCATCAAGATTTATTTATTTATAAGCCTTCCTTTCAATGAAATCATATATCATTTTTATCTTTGACTCGTTGATATAGTTTTAAGGCCCATCGTTGTATATTTCTTTGCAAAAGCTTTGTTATGCAGGTTATTCTCGAAGCCTCTCCCTTAGCCTCGATGTTCGTTTAAAACTTTCTCAACGTCATGGTTAAGTGCGAAGTTCACTTTGTTCAATCTATGATGTCTTTTGCCTTCGGCAGCGCCTTTTGAGTTCGTGCATCTTTGCATCAGTGCCATGTGAAACAATATTTGTGTGGAGGATTTTGGGGCCTGATCATTTCTTGGAAGTTATCCTCAATATCACACGATTATTTAACAGTGTCTTCTCGCTCTCTTCGGTGTCTTGCCTGACATCTGTCGCACTCTCTGGTATAATATAACTTTTTTATTATAATCTGACCTTTCAGTGTAGGTAGTCTGCTTCAAACACTTCGTCCAGATGCGTGAATGCTTCAGATAAGCTCAGATTTATATTTTGTTTAGCCTTGACATTTGTTTGAAGCTTGTTGTCTTATGTCTTCTACGAGGTTGTATTCTTCATTTTAATTCTGCTCTTCTGTATCCATTTCGAATCCTTTATTTCTGACTCCTTTTGCCTCAAAAATCGAAGCTTGTAATTTATTTTAATAAAAATTTGGGGGGGTGATAAGGTGCGATTTTGCACCTATCGAATCTCGGGGGGGAGGGGTCTTTTTTCTCTCTGCATTCCTTTTTTAAAAAATGAACCTCCTCTATTTTCTCTTTTGCTTTGCTATGCATAAAAGAAATTAAAATATCTCATAAGTTTTAATATTTGTTTAATTCTTTTATAAACAAAATTAAATAAAAACTTATAAATTTTAATTTTTTTGCATAATCTATTTTGCTTATCATAATACAGGGAATTAAATATTTTATTAATTATTTCCTTTTCTAAGAAAACTTGTTTTATTTAAAATAAACTCTCAATTGTGATATCATATTTGTTTTAGTTCAAATTCATTGTCTCATATTCTTATTTGGCTATCTAAAATTGTTCTAATTTCTCTAAAATATCACATTTTAAGTTTATTTTTTGCAAAAGCTTTAAACATTAATTAAGCATTTATAAAAAAAAATTAAATTTTTGTAAATTTGGTTAAATTAATTAAAACATCCAAATACTTCAACTCTTAAATCAATCAAATATAAAATCTCCTAATATTTATTGGATATCCTACATAACTTATAGTTTCCCTCAAGTAAGGGCGAGTTATAAAGATACCAATATTGGCCTGGATGATTTAAAGCCTAAGTTCCAAGTATCAAATATTACCAAATACTTATAGTTTCCCTCTCGTAAGGGCGGGTATTTGCAAGAAAATATATATAGGTCTGGCATATTTGATAGTCTTAAATCAAACTTATATCAATAATCAATAATACTTATAGTTTCCCTCTCGTAAGGGTGGGTATTTTTGAATTATTTGGTATTCCTTGAAACTTTGGCCTTTTTTTGTTCTCTTCCCTCATTGAATATCAAATTTCCTTAATTACTTATAGTTTCCCTCTCGTAAGGGCAGGTAATTCTTGTGAAAGTGGTATTTCCTTGGGGATTAAGAACAAATTATCCATTGCATTTCATTCTTTAAAAGTTAAAGGGGGAACCTTGGGTTAACTTTAAAATGAATTCAATAAATACAATTGATCTTCTCACTCCCCATAACTACCATACATGGAAATCCAAAGTTTTAAATCTAATTTCTCAAAAAGGTCTCACTCACCTATTAGAAGAAAAGCAACCTGAGTTTGATAAAGAATATGAAAAGTTTGTTCACAAAGGCAAAATGTATGAAACTATGGGTATTATTAGCTCTAATATTCATGAAAGTTTGTGGTTTCATATTACATATTGTAAAAATCCTCATGAAAGTTGGGAAAAACTAAAATCTTTGTTTGGAAAAGTAGATCAATTAAGATCAATGCAGCTAGAAGCAGAACTAACATCTTTGTGTCCTGATGATTTTAGCAGTATTATTGACTTCCTTACCAAATTCAAAGAAGTCTTATCTCAATACAAAGGCAGTGGGAAGACTAAGACTGAAGAAGAGTGCATTTATCTAATTCTGTCTAAACTAAATGGTGCTTTTCATATCTTTGCAACCACTTTTCTATCTACAAAAGATGCTCTTGGTGCATCCTTTAAAATGCCCTCTTTAGAAGAATTTTGTGATAGACTAACTAGGGAAGAAACTAAAATTGCAAGATATGAGTCCTCTTCCTCTTCCTCTTCCTCTAAATATTTAGTAGCCTCCACCTCTTCTAAAGAAAAATACAAAAATAAGGAAAGGAACCCCGTAACCTGTACTCACTGCAAAAAGAATGGTCATTCTGCTAACAAATGCTGGAAAAGGTTGCAACAACTAGAGGCAGCTATGAAGGATCAGAAGATAGACAATAAAAAGCAAATAGGGAAAGCTCTAAATGTTCAAGGGAAAACCTCCAATTCTTCCTCTGATTTTTGGGTCCTAGATTCTGGAGCTACTCATCACATGACTACTTCAGATGAGTCATTCTCTTCTATCTCCTCTAGTTCTACTTGTAGAATAGAAGTGGGTGACTCTTCCTTTATCCCAGTCAAAGGAAAGGGGGACATAACCATTGATGGTGGCTCTATAAAAAATGTTCTCTATGTTCCAAACATTGCCACAAATCTTCTCTTAGTCTATCAAATTTGTACTTCTGGAAAGGGGAAAACAGTTCTCTTCTCTCCAACAGGAGTTGAGATAAGGGACTTTCAAGATCCTCATTCTCTAATAGCCAAAGGAGATATTGATCACAACACTCACCTTTTTCACTTTAAAGGATTCAAAAATCCTGAAGGGGCATCCTGTTTTGTGGCTCATGGAGATCTTGAAAGTAAGGTTTGGCATGAAAGGTTTGGTCATCTTAGTTACAACTACCTAAAGGAATTAAGCACCCATAATATGGTAACATGTTTACCCCAAGTATCTTCTATTGATGGATTTTGTCCTGGATGTGCTCTTGGAAAGCAACACCAAGATCCTTTTCACCCAAGTACTTCTCTAAAAGCTTCATCCCCTCTAGAACTAATCCATAGTGACTTGATGTATTTTCCTAAACCTTCTTTCAAAGGAGAAAAATATGCTCTAACCT
Source organism: Wollemia nobilis (assembly GCA_028583015.1). Lineage (NCBI taxonomy): Eukaryota > Viridiplantae > Streptophyta > Pinopsida > Araucariales > Araucariaceae > Wollemia > Wollemia nobilis. The sequence goes on along the minus strand of JAQPPZ010003507.1, from coordinate 1,116,807 downwards.
TTATTGATGATTTTTCTAGAATAACTTGGGTCTACTTCCTAAAATATAAAAGTGATGTTCTATCCCACTTCAAAGCCTTCAAAGCCTTAGTTGAAAATTAGGCCTCTTGTAGAATCAAGAAAATTCACACAGATAATGGGGGGAATACTGCAGCAATGAGTTCTCCATATTTCTATCAAGTCATGGCATCATTCATCAACATTTTGTCTTCCATAATCCTCAACAAAATGGCATTGTAAAAAGGAAAAATTGGACATTGAAAGAGATGGCAAATTGTATGCTCCATTCAAGATATCTTCCAAAAGTTTTTTGGGCAGAAGCTATTAACTATGCCAATTATATTCAAAATCGCACACCTCATAAAGTTCTTGACCATTTAACTCCTGAAGAAGCATGGTCTGGCTCAAAACCAGATGTTTCCTACTTCAATATTTTTGGGTGCACTGCTTGGGCTCACATCCCAAAGAAGAAAAGGAAGGCTCTAGATAAGAAAAGCAAAAAACTCATCTTTGTCGGTTATTGTGAAGAATTGAAAGCATACAGGCTTCTTGATCCCTCAACTCATGAGGTCTTCTTTCATAGAAATGTCCAATTTGATGAAACATTCCCTCAAAAATATCCTCAAACTCCCTCTTCCTCCATTGAGCCTTCTCCTATAATAGAACCTCAATATTATGAAGAGCCAACTCTTGAAGTTAACTTGGTTATTGATAATCAAGATGAGGAACCTGTAACTCCAACTCAATGTCTTTCAACTCCTTCCACTCCTTCCACTATGCCAAAATGGGCCTGCACCATTGTTAAAGAAGCTACTCCTTACATCCAAAATATTCCATCAACCAAATCATCCAACCCCATAGGCACTGGTCTTGTCTGTCAATCTATTTCCTCTGATCCTCAATCCTTCAAAGAAGCCTCAAGTATTAAATAATGGGATGATGCCATGGAGAACAAATTCTCTTCCTTAATCAAAAACAAAACTTGGGATTTAGTTCCCTTGCCAAAAGGAAGGAAGTTAGTTCTTTGTAAATGGCAAGTAATTACTTATAGTTTTCCTCTCGTAAGGGCAAGTAATTCTTGTGAAAGTGGTATTTTCTTGGGGATTAAGAACAAATTGTCCACTGCATTTCATTCTTTAAAAGTTAAAAGGGGAACCTTGGGTTAACTTTAAAATGAATTCAATAAATACAATCGATCTTCTTACTCCCCATAACTACCATACATGGAAATCCAAAGTTTTAAATCTAATTTCTCAAAAAGGTCTCACTCACCTATTAGAAGAAAAGCAACCTGAGTTTGATAAAGAATATGAAAAGTTTGTTCACAAAGGCAAAATGTATGAAACTATGGGTATTAGTAGCTCCAATATTCATGAAAGTTTGTGGTTTCATATTAAATATTGTAAAAATCCTCATGAAAGTTGGGAAAAACTAAAATCTTTATTTGTAAAAGTAGATCAATTAAGATCAATGTAGCTAGAAGAAGAACTAACATCTTTGCGTCCTCATAATTTTAGCAGTATTATTGACTTCCTTACCAAATTCAAAGAAGTCTTATCTCAATACAAAGGCATTGGAAAGACTAAGACTGAATAAGAGTGCATTTATCTAATTTTTTCTAAACTAAATGGTGTTTTTCATATCTTTGCAACCACTTTTCTATCTACAAAAGATGCTCTTAGTGCATCTTTTAAAATGCCCTCTTTTGAATAATTTTGTGATAGACTAACTAGGGAAGAAACTAAAATTGCAAGATATGAGTCCTCTTCCTCTAAATATTTAGTAGCCTCCACCTCTTCTAAAGAAAAATATAAAAATAAGTAAAGAAACCCCGTAACCTGTACTCACTGCAAAAAGAATGGTTATTCTGTTAACAAATGCTAGAAAAGGTTGCAACAACTAGAGGCAACTATGAAGTATTAGAAGATATACAATAAAAAGCAAATAGGGAAAGCTCTAAATGTTCAAGGGAAAAACTCCAATTTTTCCTCTGATTTTTGGGTCCTAGATTTTGGAGCTACTCATCACATGACTACTTCATATGAGTCATTCTATTCTATCTCCTCTAGTTCTACTTGTAGCATATAAGTAGATGAATCTTCCTTTATCCCAGTCAAAGGAAAGAGGGACATAACCATTGATGTTTGCTCTATAAAAAATGTTCTCTATGTTCCAAATATTGCCATAAATCTTCTCTCAATCTATCAAATTTGTACTTCTGGAAAGAGGAAAACAGTTCTCTTCTCTCCAACAAGAGTTGAGATAAGGAGCTTTCAAGATCCTCATTCTCTAATAGCCAAAGGAGATATTGATCACAACACTCACCTTTTTCACTTTAAAGGATTCAAAAATCTTGAAGAGGGATCCTGTTTTGTGGCTCATGGAGATCTTGAAAGTAAGGTTTAACATGAAAGGTTTTGTCATCTTAGTTACAACTACCTAAAGGAATTAAGCACCCATAATATGACAACATGTTTACCCCAAGTCTCTTCTATTGATGTATTTTGTCCTGGATGTGCTCTTGGAAAGCAAAACCAAGATCCTTTTCATCCAAGTAGTTATCTAAAAGCTTCATCCCCTCTAGGACTAATCCATAGTGACTTGATGTATTTTCCTAAACCTTCTTTCAAAGGAGTAAAATATGCTCTAACCTTTATTGATTATTTTTCTAGAATAACTTGGGTCTACTTCCTAAAATATAAAAGTGATGTTCTATCCAACTTCAAAGTCTTCAAAGCCTTAGTTGAAAATTAGGCCTCTTGCAAAATCAAGAAAATTCACACAGATAATGGGGGGAATATTGCAGCAATGAGTTCTCCATCTTTCTATCAAGTCATGGCATCATTCATCAACATTTTGTCTTCCATAATCCTCAACAAAATGGCATTGTAAAAAGGAAAAATTGGACATTGAAAGAGATGGAAAATTGTATGCTCCATTCAAGATATCTTCCAAAAGTTTTTTGGGTAGAAGCTATTAACTATGTCAATTATATTCAAAATCGCACACCTCATAAAGTTCTTGTCAATTTAACTCCTGAAGATGCATGGTCTGGCTCAAAACCATATGTTTCCTACTTCAATATTTTTGGGTGCACTGCTTGGGCTCACATACCAAGAAAGAAAAGGAAGGCTCTAGATAAGAAAAGCAAAAAACTCACCTTTATCGGTTATTTTGAAGAATTAAAAGCATACAGGGTTCTTGATCCCTCAACTCATGAGGTCTTCTTTCATAGAAATGTCCAATTTGATAAAACATTCCTCAAAAATATCGTCAAACTCCCTCTTCCTCCATTGAGCCTTATCTTATAATAGAACCTCAATATTATAAAGAGTCGATTATTGAAGTTAACTTGGTTATTGATAATCAAGATGAGGAACCTGTAACTCTAACTCAATGTCTTTCAACTCCTTCCACTCCTTCCACTATGCCAAAATGGGTTCGCCATTGTTAAAGAAGCTACTCCTTACATCCAAAATATTCCATAAACCAGATCATCCAACCCCACAGGCACTGGTCTTATCTGTCAGTCTATTTCCTCTGATCCTCAATCCTTCAAAGAATCCTCAAGTATTAAATAATGGGATGATGCCATGGACAACAAATTCTCCTCCTTAATCAAAAACAAAACTTGTAATTTAGTTCCCTTGACAAAAGGAAGGAAGTTAGTTCTTTGTAAATGGATCTTCAAAACAAAATATGGGCGTAATGGAGAAATAGACAAACACAAAGCTCGTATAATATCCAAAGATTTTTCTCAAATTGAAGGTATTGATCATGAAGAAACCTTTGCTCCAATTGCTAAAATAGATTCTATTAGATTGGTTCTTGCTTTTTCTACTTTCCATAAGTGGCCTATCTTTCAAATGGATGTACAATATGCTTTCTTACATGGAGATGTAAAAGAAGAAATATTCATGGAACAACCTGTTGGTTTCACTCAAGACTCCTCTCTTGTTTGTAGGCTTAAAAAATCTCTCTATGGCCTCAAGAATGCCCTTAGATCTTGGTATGAAAATATGGAATCCTTCATTCTTTTCATAGGTTTTTATCATTGTGAGTCTAATAACACAATTTACATTTGGAGAAATGAAGGCAACATCACCATTCTTGTTATTTATATTGATTATATTCTTCTTACTGGGAGTAACTTGACTCACATTCAAACTATAAAAGACTCCCTCTTTGAAAATTTTGAAATGGCTGATCTAGGTAAAGCTCATTACTTCCTTGGGATCCAAATAAGTCAAAAAAATGAAAGTTTTTCATTGTGTCAACAAAAGTACACTCTAGATGTTCTTCAAATATTTAAAATGACATATTGTAAACCTTCTCCTACACCCTTTCAATCTGGCATTAATCTTAGTACTTCCTGCACATCCCCTCTATGTGATGCAACTCTATACCACCATCTTGTAGGGAGTCTACTATAACGTACTCATACTCGTCCAGATATCTCATATGTTATTGGCCTCATATCCATATTCTCTCATCAACCTCATTTCAGTCATTGGCAAGCAGCAAAAAGAATCCTCCGTTACTTGCAGGGCACTACTCATTTTGGGCTCTTTTACAAGGGAAAATCCATGGATATCATTGGCTACTCAGATTCATATTGGGCAGGTTCAATAGAAGACAAATGTTCAACCTCAGGCTATGTTTTTTACCTTGGTTCTTCACCAATAGCCTGGTTATGCAAGAAACAACAAGCAGTAGCATTATCTTCTATAGAGGCAAAATATAGGGCAGTAATGTTAGCTAGTTAGGAAGCTCTTTGGATTCATCAAATAATGAAAGAATTTAGTTTCACCCATGAAATCCTATAACTCTTTGGTGTGACAATCAAAGCACAATTCATATTGTACGAAATCCATTTGAGAATCAACGCACCAAGCACATTGAGATACACATGCACTTCATATGACAGCATATTCAGAACAGGGATATACACTTGGAATATATTCCAACTGAGGATCAAATTTTAGATATCTTCACCAAGGCATTTCCTTCTTTGCGTTACCTTCAGTTGCGAGATAAGCTTGGAGTACTATAGCTACATTGATTGATTTTATGAGGACAATCTTCACCATATGAAGACAAGCCTCTCTTCTTATCATAGTTGGTTTTTCCCCACATGGGTTTTTTCACCAACTATATATATATTGTATATGAGTACCTAATAAGACCAAGTTGTCGGGACTCATCTTTCCTTTTTGTAGAATGAGGACAATCTTTGCCATATGAAGATAATCCTCTAGTCTTCTCATAGTTGGTTTTTTCCACAGATGTTTTTTTCACCAACTATATTATGTAAATGAGTACCTCATCAAGCCAAGTTTTTGGGACTCATCTTTCTTTTTTGTATAAGTAGGACAATATTTGCCATATGAAGACATGCCTCTCTTCTTCTCATAGTTGGTTTTTCCCATAGGGTTTTTTTTTCCAACTATATATTGTAAATGAGTACCTAATCAGGCCAAGTTGTCAGGACTCATATTTCTTTTTTGTATAAAAAGGAAAATCTTCGCCATATGAAGACATGCCTCTCTTCTTCTCATAGTTGGTTTTTCCCCACATGGATTTTTTTACCAAATATATAATGTAAATGAGTACCTAATCAGGCCAAGTTGTCGGGAATCATCTTTCCTTGTTTGTATAAAGAGGACAATCTTCGCAATACAAAGACATGCCTATCTTATCCTCATAGTTGGTTTTTCCCCACACGGGTTTTTTCACCAATTATTTATTGTATTAAGAGGACAATATTCGCCATATGAATACAAGCTTATTACTTCCTTTTGATTATGGGTTTTTCCCATTGGGTTTTACCATCTCTTCAAAAATAAGTCATTGTACATGAGTACCTCATCAGGCCTTGTTTTTAGGACTCATTTGTACGATTATCCCCTAGTATCACTTAAGGGGGGGAGTTAAAATAAGAGAATATTCTCTTAAGTTCCACTAGGATAGACACACTTGAGTTTCCACTCCTCCATGTGCCAGGAGAACTCTCAGTGGTGTCTTCATTAGGTTTGATGAGTTGTTGTTATCCAACGACTCTCAATGATCAACTTTGCTATTTATACAAAGTTGATCCTTGGAATAAATCAATCAGTTCTATTTTGCTTCTTCAATATCTTGTAATGCTTTGCATATCTATTTGGGAAATTCTAACAAAAAAATGTTGGTAAAGAGCTCTCTTTAAAATAAATAAAACCACATATAAGATTTGAAGTTAGAGCCAATATAAAATAAATATTAAGAACCAAATATCATTTAAATTTAAATATTTCACATAGGACATGAAATACTATTATCAATTGTAGTTTTGTAGCAATTACTAATCCATTATTGATAAACAATACAACCTATTGAAGGAAGTTTATATGTGAAGAAAAAAAGACAATTATAAAAATCATTTTAAAAAGCAATATTTGGCTGTAAAATTCTAAAAGTGAACCATGAATATTTGGATAGTAAGCCAATTTCAGGAAAGTATGAACCCTTTTTGCAATGAAACAAAGAATGTATTAAATACTAAAACTTAAAAAAGAAAAACTAAAATAATATAGTGTACTTAATTTATAATTTGTGGGAAAGCCATCTGGTAATTATAATTGGTAAGGAAATTTGTGCAGCCCTCATAAGTATCCAGTCCTTAGTTGTTTTTCTAGGAACTTCAACTCTAATTTTTTGGTTTTGATTCAAAAATTTGTAGGGGCTAATAAATTCTCTGATTTTTGACTCATCAGTATTTGTAACATAATTCAAAAAAAATTCACCAAATTTTTTGTAAATAGGCTCAAGTCACTCCTCCCTCTTCTTATTGATCCTGCCCAAAGTGGCTTCATGCCTGGCCACTAGATTATTGATGGAGTTATTGTTGTCCACAAGCTTATTAATTTAATGGATAAAAGTAATAGAGCGGGGCCTTTCTCAAGTTAGATATCACTAAAGCCTATGATCAAGTATCCTGGAAATTTTTACTGAAGGTGTTAAGAAGATTCAACTTTTCTGAGCAATGGAGAGACCTGGTCAATTTGTGCATTTCCTCGGCTAAATTTTTTGTGTTGGTTAATTATTCTCCAGTAGAGTATTTCAACAGTAATAAGGGCATTCAGCAAGGATATCCACTATCCCCCTTCCTCTTCATTTTGATGGTAAAAGTTTTGGGTCACTCTATTACTACAAATTCTAATATCGTGGGCATTAAACCTGCTCTCGGGTCTAACCCCATATCTCACCATCAATTCATAGATGATACCTTGCTCTCTTTTTTGGCTTCTATCATTCAGGTGCGCTCTATTAACTCTATTCCCCTCAACTTTGAAAAAGCGGCAAACCAACAAGTCAATTTCAGAAAAAAATAAACTATTCTTTCTCAATACTCCAATGATCATACAAAGGAATATAACCAATATTATTGGTTGTGAAGTTGCCTCCCTGCCCTCTACGTATCTTGTATTACCTTTCTTTAAAATCCATTGTAAAATGGATCTTTGAGAACTCGTGGTTGAAAGGATCTAGAGAAAGCTTGCTAGCTGGAAGGGGGCTATTTTAAGCCAAGCTCAAAAAGTGCTCTTAGTTAAGATATCTGTATAGAGTATTCCTATATAATCTATGTAACTCTTCTAGATGCTTGACAAGATCCTCCAAAGAATTGAGAATATTCAAAGAGATTTTTTATGGTTTGGCTCTAATATCAAGCATAGATTTCACTTGGTGGCCTGGGATCAAATCTGTAGAAAAAAGGAATGTGGAGGCCTGGGTTTGAGAAAAACTAGTCTCATGAATAAAGCCTTGATTGCAAAACAAGGTTGGAGGCTGGTCCAAAATGAAGATGTGGAATGGGTCAAAATTATTAAGGCCAAATATTTGGGTATGGAGAACAATTTGTTGACCTCACCATTGTTGCCCTCTGGGTCAGCCTTCTGGTTGAATTTGTGTAAGTCCAAAGACCTAATTTATAAGGGAGGGAAATGGCTAGTGGGGAATGGTAGGGCTATTGAATTCTGAAATGATCCTTGATTGATGGATGATCCCTTACCTTCTCATCCTGATTTGGCTATGGTTGAAGCCTCGTGGAGAAGGTTGTTTGACTCTAGAGTTTCTGATTTTATTTTTGCTCTTTTGAATTGCAAAATATGGATATCCTTATCACACCTTGATCTTTCTTCGACCAAAGCTCATACCCTCAACCTCATCACTAATTTGTTAAATCTTTATGTGCTCAAGCTCGAGTTGTATGATGATTCCTTTTGTTGAAAGGTAGAAATCTCGGGTTCTTTATAGTTAAATCTACTTTCTACCTACTTGAGGAACCGGTTCTCCATTGGTCCCTCTACAACTTGGTTTGGCATAAAGATCTCATCCCTAAGATTAATATATTCCTTTAGCTATTGGTGCAGCATAAAGTCCTCACCTTGGACAACCTTAGAAATCATGGTCTGATCTTACCCAACCACTATTATTTGTGTGGCACCTTTGATGAATTCCCAGTCCATCTCTTTAATCTTTGCCCATTCATGAAGGAAGTTTTTTACTCTTTTTTGGTATTTTGGGAGTCTCTTAAGTCCTTCCCCTTTCCCTTCTTGATATTCTAGCACAGTGGTCATTCCCATTCTCCTCCAAGTGCCTTCAAATGTTATGGTCTTTCAGTTTGGCCCATCTTCTATGGGGAGTTTGGAAGGAGCACAACGAGCGAGCCTTTAACAACACCTCTAACTCGGTTGGCTTTGTCTTTATAGGTTTTTTGTGGATATTGTGGAGAATATATCCTAATGTTGTGCAGAAGATAAACCCAAGCAGTTTGAGCAAAGATTGAAGAATATGCTAGGTTCTAAACCAGCTAGGGAGTTAGCTTTATCTGTTGTGGCTAATCAAATATTATCCACTATATGGATTTCCCCACCTCTTGATTGGTTCAAATTGAATTTTGATGGCACTTCAAAAGGTAACTTGGGAAGAGCAGGTGCCAGGGGTGTTATTAGAGATCACAAGGGTGATATTATGTTGGTCTATGCTGAAGGGCTTGGAGTCAACTCTAGTTAGTTTATGGAAGTCAAGGCCCTTTACCAAGGCATCCATGTGGTCAACTCGTTGGGACTTCATAAAATTATCATAGAAGAGGACTCCCTTACTACCATCAATTACATGAAAGGATGGTCCCAGGAAATATGTCAACAAAAAATATGATTCTTGAAGCTAAAAGAGTCACCTTCCTTTGCAAGGATGTCACATTTTAGCATACTTTTCGGAAAGGTAATAAGTCTGCGGACTTCATGGAAAACCTAGGTGTGGACCACCCTAGAATTTGTATTTGGCAGAAGGACTTCCCTGAGGGCTTGTGCTCTCTAAGGCAATAAATATTTCTGGTAGGGAATTGGAACATGGTTAACTATTGTTTTTGTTTATTGCTTAGTCGTCCTACTTCCCTATGTGGAAGTCTTTTTTAGTTTTTTTTTTTTAATTTTTTTTTGACATTTCTCTCTCCCTTGGTGGTTGTGGAACTAGGGCTTGAAAGCTCTATTTAGTTCTTGTTTGTGTGTTGCTAGTTTGATTGTGTTAGATTTTTGACCTTCGACCAGTCTCTTTTTAGCCTTGGCTTGCCTTGTAAAAGGTTGGAAGATCCTTTCAAAACCCCTTCTACCTTTAATTTAAAAAAATTATAATTTATAAATTAACTTTTAAAAAGATAAATAATCTACTTTCTTACTTAAAACTTTTAAATTCCAATTCTTCAATAACTGGAAGAACTACTTTTGAGTGAAAGGAAAAAAACATAATATCATTCATAATTCACATAAAAACTACAAATTCAAAAAAAAATGTCTAATGCAGTTTAGGAAGAAAAGATCATAGACAATCTCCACCATAAAATATGGAAAAAACTAAAAAAGGGCATTATACATAAAACAACTAAAAAACACAGAAAAAACCACCCAATTTTTCACCTATATCTTCTTCCATGTTAAAAAAAATTTACACCACTTGTTAGGGTCTTATAAAGATTGCAAGCATCGAGCACTTTTCCCAATGGCTATGTTATCCTTTAAATTGTTATAAATGTTTTAGTTTCCTCTTACAACTATTTTAGTTTCAATTAGTCTTTAGAAAACACATCTACTTTTCCCAAGTGAAGAAAACATTTGTATTTTTTCTTAAATCCTTTATATTGTTATTGCATCAAACACTTCTTCTTGACAACCCATATAGGTAAAAAATTTAATAAACTAAATAATATAGATAAAAATTTGTAATAAAATGATAAGAATAACTTATAATAAGAAAACGCATTCTAATAAATATATTAAAAAAACGAATAAAAGAATTTCTTAGCATGGTCTTATATATAAGCATCGATCTACGTGTAAAGTTGTACATCACCCTTAAATATCCAAATTTTATGAATATAAATTATACTTAAATTGACCATCTAAAGCTAATAAATTAATACCGAAAGCAAATATTATTTACATTAAAAACTTAGATTTAATAATGAATTAAAGGTCTTTCTTTACATCCTTTACATTTTTTTTATTAAAAATCCTTTCTTACACATAAAATTAAAATCTAAATAATTTCTTAAATAAAGTAAAGGCTGTGGCTTCTTAAATGTAAACTGCATATGTAAGATTTCAAGACGAATTTACATCTATTCTTAATACATTAAAAAAATATGCCTTAAAATGCATTAGTCTTCCATAAACGATTTTAAGAGATTCACAGCGAATATCTGCTAAGCATAAACAATTTTAGTTAAGACGTACGTAGATACTAATTTCAAAAACACTCTTAAATTTAATCAAACACATACATGTCGAAATAATAATAAAAAACAAATACAAATTGACAGATGCATGAAATCTCCACCAACAAACAACAAGAGAGAATAACATTTTCTAAATACTTAGTAAGTATTCTACAAAATGTACTGTCTGCAACCCTCTACCAAACGTGTAGTTATGATTAACATAAGGACCTGTGCATTTTATTGCCTTTCTACAAACGGCTGCGGTAATCACCGTAGGATCCAAATCACTTTTATTTTAAAACCTATCAAATCATCACCTTTACATTAAGGTCTGTCTTACTGCAAGTGATAAGAATAATAACGACACATTTATCGGTGTACACATTATCCAAAGCATGATCTAGTGTCAGGTTAATTGCAATAATGACATTATGAATAGAGAATGTTTCTCCATGGAGCCAGATAGATTTTTTCCTTTTTAAATAAATCAAAGGTAGCAGATTATAAAAATTTGTTCAAACATATCCAATCATTTGATTTGTTCTTACCATAAAGATCTTTGATTATAAATCTCTTAAAAACTCCACATTAAAATTGAATATCAACCAAATAATCTTTTTATTAAGGATAGTATCCGGTCCAAATCACTTGTAAGATCATCTATCTGGTAAAATAGATCCGAAGATCATCCTGAATAAATTTTGGCATTGAACATTAATGTTAATATCAAATTATTTACTAAAACAAGTGTTCAGAGTTTTATTGACGTATGAGATCTTCTTTTGGAGATAAATTTGGTACCACATAAAAACATCCAACACTAAAGTAAGAGAGGGCAATTGGTTACTGTTATAGACAAAATTCAATCAGCTAGGTGAATTTCATTAGATATGGGCATAATTTATCAAGAAAAAGTTAGATTTAATAGAATGTTTAAGAGGGCAACCGGATAGTCACATGAAACTATAAATTTACAGGTGACAAGTTAAGTTCTTTCCGTGCCTTAAAATATAAGCAAGTGGAGTAGGTGAAAATGTTACCATTCTCCTTCTTATCAATGGAATCAAACACTTTTATAATATTTTTTTTATATAGGAACCCGTAACATTTTTTATCTTTAATAACTGTTTTGGAATATAACTGCTTTGGAACATAGATTAAATCATTGAAGCTGCCCTTATAACCCTTGTCTCTCCTCTGTGGACTTAAGTCAGACTACTACTTTTGTCTTTATTGAGCATGCCTCCAAAGTTTAAACTTAAGTCTCCTCTTGGTAAATGCTCAAAATTTTACCAATCCACCTAACCTGTAAAAACAACACTTCTATAACATAATAATTATTAAAATTATTTTGATTAAATAATTAATTGTAATAATTATGTGATATGCTCAAACATATTAAAATCTTGACCTATCACCCATTCAATAGAAGCTAAAGAATGAAACATCCTTTTTCAAAATTCACTTTAATCATTGTAAAATCTAAAATCTTTTTTTAATCAAATCTATAATCTATAAACATTTATGATTGAAATTTTCTCAACCAAATATTCCATCCAAAACCCTTCTTCAGACCTGTTGAATAAACACTAAAAAAAAACCCTCATCCTCTATACTTCTCTCGTTTCATTTCCCTTTCACAGTGAACTGTTATGTCAAAGGAAATCAAATCCGTTTTTATTTAGTATATTAAATTGTTAGAACTACGAAAGTTAGAATTCGTTTATACAGACCATAATACTTGGAATTAGTACATCTCTTATGCATGGTATTTATGATGCTTTTAATGTAATAAAATACAAAACATATTTAACTTCTACGTTTTTTATTTATGCTTTCAAAAAGTGTGTTGGCACTCTAAATTATTTTATTTAAGAGGTGAAGATGTAAATTCATAGGGACGTGTAGTGAAGATTAACATAGGGACCTGCTCATTTAAATTATTTTATTGAAGAGGTGAAGATTTTGTGGAACAAGGAAGACGCAGGCTTAGCATTTTAAAATAAAATTAAGTGAGAGACCAAAGTTTATTAACTATTTTAAACAACTCATAAAATATATGCATATATATCACATATGTTTAGATCTTAAAAACACTTAACTTATGATTAATTTTATTAAATATAAACAAGATATTTCAATATTACTTTACAACATTTTTACAACATGTAATAGTAACAATATTATCTACTTACAAACTACACCTTATAAATATTAGCAATATTCTCTACTTACAAAATACTCCTTAATTTTGTTGTAATTAAATGTTAGAAGATAACAATATCTAAATAAAATATATTTAAAATATTTTTTAAATCTATGAAACTCTTGAAATCATTCTTATAACATGTCTACAATAACATTCTTTATAAATAGAAGTAATAATATTCTCTATTTACAAAATAATGTTAGAATTTCCCAAAATAGACATGCAAAGCATTACACAAAATATGAAGAAAGAGTAGAACTGATTGATTATTCCATGGATCAACTTTGTATAAATAACAAAGTTGATCATTGAGAGTCGTTGGATTACAACAACTCATCAAATCTGATCTAGACTATAACTGAGAGTTTACCTGACTCATGAAGGAGTGGAAACTCAAGTAAGTCTATCCTAGTAGAACTTAAGAGAATAATTACTTATTCTAACACCCCCCTTAAGTGATACTAGGGGTGTATTGTACAAATGAGTCCCGACAATAGAGCCTGATGAGGTACTCATGTACAATGTTTTCATTTTGAGTAGATGGTAAAAACCCCATTGGAAAAACCATCTATCAAAAGGAAAAAAAGGAAGAGGCATGTCTTCGGTTTGCGAAGATTGTCCTCTAAATAAAAAAAATATGAGTCTCGACAACATGGCCTGATGAGGTACTCATTTACAATATTTATGAGAGATGGTGAAAAAACCACATGGGAAAAACCATCTGCAATGAAATAAATAGGCATGTCTTCGGATGGCGAAGATTGTCCTTAATAACACAAAAAAATAATGAGTCCCGACAACATGGCCTGATGAGGTACTCATGTACAATATGTAAGGGAGAGATGATAAAAAAAACCACATGGGAAAAAACCATCCTCCAAAGAATACAATAATAAAAGGAGAGGTGAAAAGACCTTTGTTTCACTGTAGTTGTAATACTCCAAGTTTCTCTCGCAACTGTATGTAACGCGGAGAAGGAAATGACTTGGTGAAGATGTCTGCAACCTGATTTTTAGTTGGAATATATTCCAAGTATATGTCTCCATTCTGAATATGTTGTCGAATGAAGTGCATGTGTATCTCAATGTGCTTGGTGCATTGATGCTCAACTGGATTGCATGCAATATGAATTATGCTCTGATTGTCACACCAAATAGTTATAGGTTTTTCATTGGAAAACCCAAATTCTTTTAGAATCTGATGAAGCCAAAGAGCTTCCTGACTTGCTAAAACTGCTGCCCTGTATTCTGCCTCTGTAGATGATAATGCCACTGCTTGTTGTTTTTTGCATAACCAAGCAATTGGTGAAGAACCAAGACAAAAAACATAGCCATAAGTTGAACATTTGTCTTCTACTGAACCTACCCAATCTGAATCCATGTAGCCAATGATATCCATGGATTTTTCCTCATATAAAATCCCAAGGTGAGTAGTTCCTTGCAAGTAGCAGAGGATTCTTTTTGTTGCTTTCCAGTGATTGAAATGAGGTTGATGTGAGAATCTGGATATTAAGCCAACAACATATGAGATATCTGGATGAGTATGAGTAAGGTATAATAGACTCCCTACAAGTTGATGGTATAGAGTTGCATCACATAGAGGGGATGTGCAGGAAGTACTTAGATTGACACCAGACTAAAAAGGTGTAGGAGAAGGTTTGCAATCTATCATTTTAAACCTTTGAAGAAGATCTAGAGTGTATTTTTGTTGACACAATGAAATTCCTGCATCTGTTTGATTTATTTGGATTCCAAGGAAGTAATGAGCTAGACCCAGATCAGCCATATCAAATTTTTTAGAGAGGGAGTCTTTTATAGTCTGAATGTGAGCGAAGTCACTACCAGTGAGTAGTAGATCATCAACATATAGAACAAGTATGGTGATTTTTCCTTTATCTCTCCAAATGTAGACTATGTTATCAGACTCACAATGAGAAAAACCTGAGGAAAGAAGGAAAGAGTCCATTTTTTCATACCAAGCTCTAGGAGCTTGTTTGAGGCCATAGAGAGATTTCTTTAGCCTACAAACAAGAGAGGAGTCTTGAGTGAAACCAACAGGTTGTTCCATGAATATCTCTTCCTTTAAGTCCCCATGTAAGAAAGCACTTTTTACATCCATTTGAAAGACATGCCACTTTTGGGAAGCAGCCAGAGCAAGAACCAGTCTAACAGAATCCATTTTGGCAACTGGTGCAAAGGTTTCAGCATAATCAATTCCTTCAATTTGAGAGAAACCTTTGGCTACTAGGCGAGCTTTGTGTTTGTCAATTTCTCCATTAGGTCCATATTTTGTTTCTGTAAATCCATTTACAATGAACTAATTTCCTTCCTTTAGGTAGGGGAACTAAATCCCAAGTTTCATTTTTTATTAAGGAAGAGAATTCATTTTCCATGGCATCATCCCATTCTTTAATACCAGTGGCTTCTTTGAAGGATTGAGGATCAGAGGAAATAGACTGACAGACAAGACCAGTGCCTATGGGGTTGGTTAATCTGGATGATGGAAGATTTTGAATGTAAGGAGTAGCTTCTTTAACAATGGTGTGGGCCCATTTTGGCATAGTGGAAGGAGTAGAAGGAGTGGAAAGACTTTGAGTTGGAGTTATAGGTTCCTCATCTTGATCATCAATCTCTAAATTAATCTCTAAAGTTGGTTCTTCATTATATTGAGGTTCTACTATAGGAGAAGGCTCAATAGGAGAAGAGGATGGTTGAGGATCTTTCTGAGGGAATGTTTCATCAAATTGGACATTCCTATGAAAAAATACCTCATGAGTTGTGGGATCAAGGAGCCTGTATGCTTTCATTTCCTCACAATAACCAACAAAGATGAGCTTTTTGCTTTTCTTATCTAGAGTCTTCCTTTTCTTCTTTGGGATGTGCGCCCAAGCAGTACACCCAAAAATATTGAAGAAGGAGACATCCGGTTTTGAGCCAGTCCATGCTTCTTCAGGAGTTAAATGGTCAAGAGCTTTATGAGGTGTGCGGTTTTGAATATAGTTTGCACAATTAATAGCTTCTACCCAAAAAACTTTTGGAAGATCTCTTGAATGGAGCATGCAGTTTGCCATTTCCTTTAATGTTCGATTTTTCCTCTCTACAATACCATTTTGCTATGGATTATGGGAGATAAAATGTTGATGAATGATGTCGTGACTTGATAGAAATATTGAGAACTCATTACTGTAGTATTCCCCCCATTATCTGTGCAAATTTGCTTGATGTTGCAAGAGGCCTGATTTTCAACTAAGGCTTTGAAGACTTTGAAGTGGGATAGAACATCACTTTTGTATTTTAGGAAGTAGACCCAAGTTCTTCTGGAAAATTCATCAATGAAGGTTAGAGCATATTTTTCTCCTTTGAAAGAAGGCTCTGGGAAAAACATCAAGTCACTATGGATTAACTCTAGAGGGGATGAGGCTTTTAGAGAACCACTTGGGTGGAAAGGATCTTGATGTTGCTTTCCAAGAGCACATCCAGGACATACTCCATCAATAGAAGAGACTTGAGGTAAACCTATTACCATTTCATGGGTGTTCAATTCCTTTAGGTAGTTATAACTGAGATGACCAAACCTTTCATGCCAAATTTTGCTTTCAAGATCTCCATGAGCCACAAAATAGGAGGCCCCTTCTGGATTTTTGAATCCTTTGAAGTGAAATAGGTGAGTGTTGTGATCAATATCTCCTTTGGCTACAAGAGAGTGGGGGTCTTGAAAGTCTCTTATCTCAACTCCTGTTGGAGAGAAGAGAACAATTTTCCCCTTTCCAGAAGTACAAATATGATAGATGGAGAGGAGATTTGTTGCAATGTTTGGAACATAGAGAACATTATTAATAGAGCCACCATCAATGGATATGTCACCCTTTCCTTTGACTGGGATAAAGGAGGAGTCACCAACTTCTATGCTACATGTTGAACTTGAGGAGATAGAAGAGAATGACTCATCTGAAGCAGTCATGTGATGAGTTGCTCCAGAATCTAGGACCCAATAATTAGATGAAGTATTGGTGGTCTTCCCTTGGACATTTAGGGCTTTTCCTATTTGCTTTTTATTATCTATATTTTGATCCTTCATAGCTGCCTCTAGTTGTTGTAATATTTTCCAGCATTTGTTTGTAGAATGACCATTCTTTTTGTAGTGAGTACAAGTTATGGGACTTCTTTCTTTCTTTTTGAATTTTTCTTTAGTGGAGGTGGATGCTACTAAGGCTTTAGAGGAAGAGGAAGATATCTCATACTTTGCAAGTTTTGTTTCTTCTCTAGTTAGTCTCTCACAAAATTCTTCTAAGGAGGGCATTTTGAAACTTGCACCAAGAGCATCTTTTGTAGATAGAAAGGTGGTTGCGAATATCTGAAATACACCATTTAATTTAGAAATAATTAGATAGATGCATTCTTCATATTTTTTATCCTTGCCACTACCTTTAAATTGAGTAAGGACTTCTTTGAATTTTGTGAGAAAGTCAACAATATTGTTGAAGTCGTCAGGAGATAAAGTTGTTAATTCTGCCTCAAGCTGCATTGACCTCATTTGATCTACTTTTCCAAATAAGTTCTTTAGTTTCTCCCAACTTTCATAAGGATTTTTACAATCCGTAATGTGAAACCATAAGCTTTCATTTACATTAGTGCTTATAATACCCATTGTTTCATACAACTTCCCTTTATGAACAAATTTTTCATATTCTTTATCAAACTCAAGTTGCTCTTCTTCTAATAGGTGTGTGAGCCCTTTTTGAGAAATGAGATTTAATATTTTGGGTTTCCATGTATGGTAGTTATGAGGAGTGAGAGGATCAATTGTATTCATTGAATTCATTTTGCCAAAGAAAATTGAAGTGAACCTAAACTTCCCCCTTTAACTTTAATTTGGAGAATGCAATGGATATTAGGGAATAGAACCTTTTAAGAAACACCAAATATCTCAAAATACCTACCCTAACGAGAGGGAAACTATAAGTATATATGAGAAGATTTGATATTAGTTTTAGGCTTATGAGAACAAAATGCCAGGCCTATATATCTTGTCTCCTCAAATACCCACCCTAACGAGAGGGAAACTATAAGTATTGAGTAGATTTGATACTTGGAACATAGGCTAATCAGCCAGACTCCTATATTGGTTATCCAATAACCCGCCCTTACGTGAGGGAAACTATAAGTTATTTAGAATGTCCAATATAGGTGCATAGGTGATTAATATATTTGCTCTTTAGATTTTTTTTTTTTTTAAGAAAGGAATGATGAATGGAGAATAAAACAGATAACAAGGGTTGTTTTTAAAGAGATATCCTCACTTTCATTAATATTTCTTTAAGAATAGATTTAATTAGGTTAGTAAGTCTATCTTGTTGCCACTAAAGATTGTATAATACTTTTTGAATAAGAAAAATATTATTTGTTTTGATAAAATGAGGGTGTGCAAGAAGTTAGTGAATATCTTCTTATACCATATGGAGATTTTAAATGAGATAAAACAATATATACCTCTGAAATTTAAAAGCCACTATAAAGAAATCTAGAAGAGCGATTTAAATAAGATAGACACAAAAAAATATAAGAATACACCCCCCTAAAAGATAAAACAAAAAAGGTGCAAAATTGAGCACCCTAAACCCCCCTCAAAAAAAATAACTTTGCATTTACTAGGTTACAAATGACTCTTTTCACTAAAGCCCTTTGAAAGAGAAAGAGGCTTTAGAAAAAAATTGAGTCAGAATAAAATATGAAATACATAAATTCTAAGGGGATATTTTTGTATGGTTTTTACCTTTGAAATTGAAGGGATAGATAAAAAACCAATACAAAGAAGCTTTAGACAAAAAATAAATAGAAGAGATATACTTCAAACAAGGTGCCTGTGATTTGCGACTGCGCTAAAGTGAAAGAAAGAATAGAGATAACTTCTGAAAGAATGATCTTGTTGTCGCACGAAGAGGAAACCCAAAATTATTTGGGTAGGTACCATGAAATAGAGAGGTAGAAGTGGTTTTTCCTTTGATGCATCATAGAAGATAAATATCACTGGTGCTTTCGATGAGAGCATCAAAGAAGGTGCAGACCTAGCACTTCGTAGACGTAGTTCCTCGTAGACGTAGTGCCTCGACTTTTGTAACCTGCAGAACAAAAGTAAAATAGGAGAGGTGATAAACGGAAATATAGACTGTTATAAAATTTTTTAAAAGAGATAGCAAATGAATGATATCAAAATAAAAATTAAAAAATATTAGTTGCTTGCTTCAGCACCACGATGCATCGCCTTTGAGCAAAATGAAAATAACACTCTGCACATATAATTCGTCAGAGAATAAACGAAGCTCAAGATCATAAGAAAATGATGTGAAATGAAGAGAGACAGAGATAACTAAATAGGAGGTAATGAGAGTCATTTGCAAATCTTCCAACCGAGAACAAATCCACTGATTGGCGTTAAATGAATGCTATCCCAGCTTAAGGGGGCTCCTACGGAGTTCGTCGATGCAGCAAAAGGTACGCCAAGGAAGATCGCAAGATAGAATGGTATAAAATGTTTATCTTGCAACTGAAGTGACGTGGCCTAAGAGCGCACCGAAAGAATAAAAAAAATTGAAAGGATTTTATAATAGTTGACTTTATTGAGGGCTGCACCAAGCGTCAAAAATAAAGGAGAGCGAAGATTACAGATCTCCAGTGAAGGAGATATGGAAATCGATTAGAGAGGCATCACGAATAGAGACGTTGGCACCCAAAATTGGGTGCTCTGCGCAAGATTCGAGAGCCTCAATTGTGCTTCTCCGAGAGCAATGAACAAAGCCCTTTTTTCCTGCAAAAAAAGATACACTAAATATAGGAAATAAAATTCCTATTAATCAAGCTTTTATAAAAAAATTGCTTGAAAAAGGTGTTTCCTTTTTTAAGAAAAAAATAATATATATGACTATGGGCAATTTTTCTGAAAAAAACATTTACACTAAGAGTCAATGAATCTTCCCTTCCCTTTTTAATGTGAGAAGAAGACAAATAATATTCAGAATAACCCACATATATATTTATTTCAAAATATATAGCAAAAAACTATATATAAAATCTTATTGAAGACTTAAATCCAAGAAAAGAGGAGAAGCCAACAAAAGATCCAAAGAACCAGCTCCTAGAACCTTCAAGAGAGAATGCTAGCAAGATCTATCCTACTCTGGTACCATGTTAGAATTTCCCAAAATAGACATGCAAAGCATTACACAAAATATGAAGAAAGAGTAGAACTGATTGATTATTCCATGGATCAACTTTGTATAAATAACAAAGTTGATCATTGAGAGTCGTTGGATTACAACAACTCATCAAATCTGATCTAGACTATAACCGAGAGTTTACCCGACTCATGAAGGAGTGGAAACTCAAGTAAGTCTATCCTAGTAGAACTTAAGAGAATAATTACTTATTCTAACAAATACTCCTTAATTTTACTGTGTATTTAAATGTTAGAAAAAACAATATATAAATAAAAAATAAATTCTTAAAAAATCTTTTAAACTTTTTGAAGTTGTGAATACTCCCGAAATAAGTGGTAAAAAGAAGACCAAGTAATGATTGGATGCCTCTCATAGTTGATTTTCTATTGCAATTTAGAATATTTGCTTGATGTTCAAGATAAATAATATTGTAATTTGATGTTGTCATTTACACATAAGTTTATATTCAAACATTACATACCATTAATTAAGCAATTCTCGATGCAACAAAATGATTGGTAAAATATGTTAAGCACTTATCTAAAGTATAAATGGTAAAAAGAAGTCCAGGCAATGATTGATTGCTTATCATAGTTTTTTCTTTTTTTACCAAGTTAACTTATACATCCACATACATATTATGTAGTGGTTTGAATTTTGGTTTCTTAGAAGAGTGTCCAAATCCCTAACCATTACATTATCTCACCTAAAAAATATCTTTTATAACTATTTTTACATTGCAATTTAGAATGTGTTTGATGTGCAAGATAGAGAATATTGTAAATTTATGTTCTTAGTTTATATTCAAACATTACACACCATTGCAATAATACTTTAACTAAGTAATTGTCAACCCACCAATAATTATTGGTTAAGTATGTTAATAAATTATCTAAAGTCTTACAATTTAGAATATATGTTTAATATCTAAGATATAGAACATTGTATTTGGATCATATTCTTTAGGGATAAATTTGTATTTAAATATTGTATGTAATCATCATTGAAATGATACGTTAACAAAACAACTTTCAACTCACTAATCATTGGTTATGTTAATCATCTATCTTAAGTTTGGCAATATAGTACACATGAAATATATTTTTCTTATACTCCTTGTAATTATATATATATATATATATATATATATATATATATATATATATATGTGTGATTTAAAATGATATAAACTAAACAATTACAACTATACATTCTCAATTTTAATTTTATAAATACACATTGTCTATTGTGTTAAAATTCTTATTTCTTTCATTTAAAACTAGAAGTAGATAGTAGCAAATATTATATACTATCCCAATATTTATTGAAAAATATACCACTTAAATACTTCATGTGCCCTTAATCTACACTCACTTTCAAGTGCCAATGCTAGTTCTCTAGTTCTCATGCTTCTTCCAATGATACCTATTTCATTCAATTCAAATTGTGTTTTCCAGCAAGATTGTCAAATGTTTAAAGGATGGCCAAGATAATTTTTTTGTTGAAATTTTTCTAGAATATATTAGAGAAATTAGTAAACTGGTTATAAATTATTATAAGTATTAAATTTTAGTATTTACGTTCAAAAATGATATTTGAAACACAAATAATCATTTAGTTAAATATTAAATTTGACATAAAAATATAATCCTTATTTTTTGTCCAAAAAAATACTGGATTGTTTTTACGAAGGAAGTCTCATTCACATACATAAAAAGATATCATCCACTCAAGATTACCACAAAATATATGGATTATTATATATTGGTGTAAAATCAAAGAAAACATTATTAAAAATGTTGTCTTTGTTCTTTTGTTGTAATTTTCTCTTCAAATGGAAATGCTAAAATTTCATGCCCTATAGCAACTAGGAAGTTTGTCATTGGGCAAGGAAGCAATTTATTTTAAATTATAAGAGAAATTAAAGCTATTTATATTTGATAAAGACACAATCATTTTAGCAATGAATTGGTTGCAAGCAATCATAGTTGGAAAAATTGCTTTTGGATGAGGAAAATTTTATGAAATATCTATAAATATTATATGTCATAAGGATCCATTTAGGAATGTTATGATGGATCTTAATATTGAATGCTATAATGATAAGAATATACTTCTTTTATTGATATGCCAAAAAATGAATTGCTTTATTTATTACTATGTTCATGATCTTTTTCTATGCATGGTTATTGAGCAATTATATTTGAAATGCTATTGAAGTTAAACTCAATACCTATATTTGAGTTTGTATTAATGAAGATAAAATTAATTTTCTACTACCACTAAATAGGGCTTTGGATGCCTAGAAATAATATAATATAATTTTACCTACTAAATATGATATGTTATTAAGTGGGTAGGACCTCAAACCACCTTAAAGTAGGTCCATAGTTATCCCAAATAATTATAAAGACCATATAAAATAAGAATCCAAATGACATATATAATTAAAATACTAATATTATTCCATCATAGCATCTTTCCTTGTAGGACACTCCTTGGTGTAGAAGTAGGTGAGACAATATTTAGAATAAACAACCTTTGAAAGAATATCTTAGAAAAAAATTGTATTATGTTCTTACACAAGAATGGGTTGTACATCACAAAGTTTTGATCTCACTTGGATATCAATCATTCCAAAAGACTCTACTACAATTATTGTATAGAATAATTAATATAAGAGAGCATTGAACAATCTATCACATCCTAATAGACAACCACATTGTTTGATACCATCATGTAGTACATACAGGGATCAATCTTATTTAAACTATGATCTAAATAAAGAACATATATGAATGGAGAATATCTCAAATGGTGGCATACCTTGAACTGTTTGAGTCAATTTTCTATCAATAATATGTCTAATACAAGTCACTACTTCACCTAAAAATATTAGTCTCCATCTATTTATCATGCAGTATATATTATCTCTAAAGCACCATTGTTTTATGTTCAACCATCTCATTTTACTTAGTAATATAGTGAATAGTTCTTTACAAATGAATACCACCACATGCTAAGAAATCCTCAAATCATGATTAAAGCCTCACAATCACCACATGATCGAGTTGAATACCACCTGTAATTCTCTTTATTTATATTTTAAACTTATTCCCTAGGAAAGAGTTTGAAAGTATTGAAATATCTAAAGGATTTATCCTTGGTCTTAATAGTATAGAACCATAGAAACATGTAAAATTTATCAATAAATATGAGAATATACCTAATTATTAGAGAGATAATGGTAAGCCATATGATGATAAATGGCATAATGATTTAGCTCCAAAGGTTGGGAGGGATGACTCACTTTCCTTTGCGGGAAGTGTTCCCTTGCAAACACCACATGATGGAGTAATAGGTGGAGGACCCTAACCATATGAAGTTGACTCATGTGTCTCAAGGAATTATAACTGATGTGCCTAGGCCAATGATACAATTACTTACTAATCTCATCTATCTTAGAAAGCATAACAATAAACTATATCCTCTTAGAAGAAGTGGAAGGAGAGGGACATTCACCAAGTTTATGTATATTCTTAGATTTAACATTCTATATTTAATCAACTATCTTAAACGCTGCCAAATATGCTTGGGTGAATTTGGGTATTTTTGATACAAAGGTTTTTAACTATTGGTCCCATTTTGGTGAGGTACCCTAGTTGTGGGGGTTTGTAAATATGGAGGGGATAGGGCCAACTGCCAACACAAAACTATCGATATGATCTTGGGTTGTTTGTATCACTGCAGTAACTTCTAACAATTGTATCATTGGTTGGCTCTGGATCTGTGTTGTCGTGGTTGGTTTATTGGGTGACTTTGTTACTATGGTTGGTTACTAGTTGAGGGATCTTAGCTAGGTTTTTCCATATTTCTTATGGGTATGGTTTGTTGTATTGTATATCTGGTTTATCCCCAAGAGGGGGGCCAGGACCAAATGTTGACCCAAACCCATTGGGGTGATATTGGGCTGGAATTTCAATGCAAAAAAAATTGGTTTTGGTTCCCTTAGCTAGATTCGACTCTGGTTGCTTTGTTGCTTTGGCTGGGTGGTTGATTCTGTTGCTAGGGTTCTGAACCAAATGTGGGACCACATTGGTTTCTTTAGCATTTCTTATGGGTTGAGATATTATCATTGAATTTTCTAGCATACAAACCACATACCAACCCAAATTCGTGTCTAATGATGAGGTGACATTGAGTTGTTTTGTTGTGAAGGATTCTGGATTGTGGTCCCTATTTTGGTTTTTGGTTTGGTTTCCTAGATTTGGTGGTTTATAGAGATTTATTTCTCCAGTTCTAGAAATGGTGTTATTGTATAATCCCATGATTCCAAGGCTATCATTTTTTGGATCTTACCCTTTTCCCTCTCAGGTGATGTGCTAAATGTTAGTTCTTTCTCTCCATTGTCCCTGAGAGTGGTTGTTTTCCAGCAGATTACGACATTGTTTCCTACTTGGTGGTTTGGTGGGTTGTAGTCCTATCTCAGTTAGTGGTTTTTGGATGGTGGGATCCACCTGTGGTTAAGAGTTTCCTTTTTCGGATTGGTGGATCTTCTTTTTCTCAGTTTTCTCCATCTATTGGTGGGGTGGGCTCTTAAAACTGTGTATTTGAGCTGGTATGGTATATATTTGATTCTTGATCAGGGTTTATTATTAGCCTCTACTCTGTGGTAGAGTATTTATCCACTATGGTATGCATGTTTATGCTCTCTAGGTTCATTTCGATTATGGCTAGGTGAAAACAGGGCTAATGGTTTTGTTGGAGATGTAGGGGCCCACTTCGATGGGGGGTTTTCATTGCAAGGGTTTACATTTTCCAGGTTTTATGTGGCTTAAGATTTCATTTTGGAAAGTTGGTGTGAATATTTTCCACTCATTACTGGTTGGGAGCAGGATTTTCATTGGATGTTTGTTGTCGAAGCCCATCTACTTCAAATGTCATATCTAATTGGTGCGAGCTTTGTAATTTTTAATTTTTAAATTTTGAAATTATTTTCCTACGATGCTTTGTGCATCGTGTGGGCTTTAACATTGTATTTTCTGAATTTTGTGCCTCTTGTAGGAGTTGTTGACCACTTCTTGGGTGTCGGTTCATGCCTTTGTTGTAAAAGCTATATTTTTCATGGGCTAGATTACTGGGTTAACCCTTTTAGGGTTTATTGTAAGCCTTTGTTTAGGGCTTTTTGTAAAGATTGTGGTTGTTGCAGGTTGAGGGATCCTTTCAAAATCCTCTTTAATTGGGGTCCAAGATGGATAGTCTTGCATCCAAGGGAGTTTTGGCTACTTGACCTTGGTCGTTGTCCAGTTGATGGGTTGACTTTATGTTGTAAAATGGTTCAGACCCTTTCAAAATCTTTTTTTTACCCTAATAAAAATTCAACTATCTTAAATCCATTATCAATACCCTTTATTAGTCATTTATCATGCTAAAATTTCATCTTTTTGTTAATGAGAGTAATGTGATAAATAAAAGCAAGGTTAAGTGCAAAAATTGGAACATAAATAACTTTTCTAAAACATAAAAACCACTAGTTATGTCACCATATATAGACACCAACAAATATAATTTATTGCTAATGACAATATGCTTAATATGATGTTGTTTAATCATTAATGTAGTCAATGAAGATATGGTGATGCTTCATCATGGATTGTGTTGCTCCAAGATCTAAAACCTAGTATAATGATGTTGAGGTCCAATAGGTGGAATAAACCAATAGATGTGCATGTAAGGTCTCACCCTTATCACCTTGTACTAAGAAAATAGAACCAACATCTCTATCTTTCCAGTTCACCCCCTAAATTTTATTGATCTAAAGAAGATATTTTTTGGGATTACAAACCCCCATTTTATAAAACCCACACTCCAATTTCTTGTGTGGCTTATACAAAATTTAGTTTCCTTTTGGTTTCTTCTTCCCTATTTTTTAGGTTATAGCTTTAGATATTCTTTCAAATGAGCTTTAATAGAAGAAGTATCTCCCCACTAGAACCTTAATTATGCTTGATTACATATGATATAAGACAAAATAATAGTTAAATGGAACATCTTGCTTAGAAAATAATATGCAAACTATTTCAAATAATATAATTTTTTTATCACAACCCTCTAAAACATTATTGATTACAATATTGAGATATTTATTGGAATCCTTTTTAGCACCCCTCTTGTAGCACAAATATCCTTCTATACTTTTTGAAACCATTGATGTACTCCTCAACCATCCCAATTGTATCCATACTCAAGGTAGTAATATTGGATTCTAAGTTACTAACTTGTGTATAATCCACCATGTCAAATGATGCCTTAACAACATCCAAAAGTGTCTTAGGATCAAAATTTGGGTACTATGATTGTCTGTATTCTTGCCTCCACATAAAAGGCAATCACACCATGTGTTTCCTCTTTCTTGCACAAGTATCAATCCTTTTCCTCATTAGAATCAATATTTATTACTTGTTATTTAACATACCTCCATGTTCCTTTATTGCAAAAAACTTCTATCTTCATCTTGAATGAGTGATATTTATATATTTTAATACTGGGATTCTATGGAAAATGGTCCATTTTATTCCTATAAAAAATAACTCTCTTATAAGCAATACTATGAAGAAATATCACAACCACTATAAACATTTAATTTTAAAATGATCTCAAAATGTTTTCATATGATAAAGATATGGCCTTCAAAAATATATGATCCAAATTATTAAAAAAATAGAAAAACCCTCCATATCAAAGAATTTGAAAATACCTACAACTAATTATGCTTTATCACATGTCATAATATCATCCAATGAAACATTGTCATCTATATGGTAACTTCTTGTTCATTTGGTATATGATGGACAATTTACAAATTTCCAACTTGATACATTTGATTGGATCAGGTCCTTACTCATATAGTAAAAAATATTATTAGAGTGCCACTTGAGATGCCTCATCGGTCTTAATTCCTTCCATGTCGATATCTACAATTCTCTTCAGGTAATAAAGAGGATTGAACTTAAAACCTAGCAAGCGCAAGGATTCTAAACCCCTTTATCTATCCATGAGGTCCATGACCCCTTTTGATAATAGAACTAGTGTTTTTAAGCCTTACTACTACCACAAATATCATAGGTTAAATATCATAGGATAAAATATAATATAGCCACAATACAATAAGGTCAAATATAATGATATGAGCAAATTAATATGTAGATAAAAACTTATAGTAACTCAAATAATATTCAATAATAAGCAACAATATAAATGTAATAGCCTAAATAATACATGCAAAGCATGTAATACTTACAATATTAATTGCTCAAAATGTATGCAATCTTTATTACTCCTCTTTCTCTTATAAATATGATAGTAATGATCATGATTGTTTGTGATATTTTCTTATGGAGTATTATCTCAATAAAATAGCAATAGTAATATGACTATTTGCATAGTTGACTCTTCCATCCATATGCCAAGTCTCATGACTCTTGGCTTCTCTACTTGACACTTGCATACTTGATGAACACTTGAGTCTATATTGTATGCACATCTATACATGAATCTTACACTTCCATAACTTGCACACTCTAACCTAAGACACTTGTGCACATATTTACATTACATATTTACACTCTTACATATAAGACAATTGTGCACATAGACTCAAATTACACTTGCACACTAACTCACATGACACTTGTGCATATCTTGCACATTCACACTTACATAAAGGAAAATATTACTCACACTCTAAACTATGACTCAACCCTAATTTATTATTTACAAATGTACCATGAAGGTACCATGGGGGCATATTAGCATTACCAAATAATATAATATACTCCAACACAATTAAGAACTTGCATTTGTGGCATCTCCTCACCCATTTATGTGCATTTGTGAATAGATTCACCAATAGTAGCCAACTTTCATAATTTTTGTGGTAGTTATCTAGGCTAAAATAGGGCCACATGAGAATTGTTGGTGGAATTCCTAAATAAGATGTTGATTTTTCTCCTTTATAACACACCTCAATAGAACTCCTTCAAATTTCTTTAAAAATAGGATTTTCTTCCATGAGAAGATAATGGATCTTTTGTAAGTTAAATGCTCTTCTTTGAGCCTTGACTAAGCTAGGTTAGTATTTACTTGTCTACATATATTTAATTATTTGATCTACCCAATATAGCACCTCATCTTAATTGATCAAGCATGTATCTATGATATTTTCTTCTTTAGCAACATCTTCAGCCAATCTTTGACATAAGGCTTTTTCTCTGATAAGCTTTATGGGCTTGATCTCTATATCATATTATAGGATCTTAGTGATCCATCTAGCATTTTTTCACTTATTTATGCCATACATTATATATTCTTTGATGCTTGAGTGGATGACATAAGCAGTGATTTTGTTATTTGATACCAAGTTCTTGAATTTTTTTAAGCCTCTAATTAGAGCATACACTTGCTTTTCAACAAAGTTATATTTATCCTTGTATCCCTTTAAATTTGGATTACATAAGGTAATTGGGTGTGCATGTTGACCACGTATTTTTGTGTAAGTAGGGTCGTAATATAGAGGTTTTACCATACATGTAGATGATGAAGTATTTTATCAAATTTTGGGCTTACTAGAAACAAAGCCTTTGTATTAGCTCTTTTTATTTCCTTGAAATCCTTATTTTCTTCCTTTATAATTTAAATGGTTGGTCCATATTTAGCATGAGGATAATTATCTTGATAATGGTTTCAAAATTTAGGATGAATCTCATGATTAAATTTTATGTGGCTAGAGAAATATTGTAGGGATATCTTATATTGTGGTAATGAATGGTTGGTAATAGCTTTAATCCTATCAGGATCTATAGAAATACCCTCATTTGATACAATGATCAGTTGATATTTTGAAGTGTTGTGGTGGTGATGATGTTGATAAAGGAGCTAGTATCGATTAACACTTGTTTAAGGGGCTTTTAATCGATATGAGCTATAATATGTAATAGAGTATTAGGTAACTTTGATGTCATGGCTTTGATTTTAAAATCATAAAAATAAAATTGAAAATTTTATACATTTCTGAACATTCCTCACAAAGTTGATAAAGGTATTGGAATATTGCATTTGAAATTTGATGGATTTTAGGATCTCTATAAATACCTCTCGACGTTGGGAGATTTTTATATAAGCTCATAAATCGATAACTTGGCTAAATCTATTTTGAGGCTTTGCGTTAACCGACTCCTCAATGTGATGGTTTGCATTGGTGGTTGATTTTGAAGATGAATTTATTGTAGTGGACTGGTTTGAAGATGGATTTGTGGAGATGGAGTGGCTTGTGGTTTTATGGGAGGAGGTGCTACTTGTGATGGTTCATTAGATTGTTGTGTTCGATGTGCATTTATTTTTTCTCTGGTGACTATATGGATAGCACCAAAAAAACCTTGGTATTGTTGTACATGGTTGACTTGGTTGGGGGAAACTATAGGAGTCGATGACCTCGTTGTTTGTTGCATGACCTCATGATGAGAAAGCAACATCTAGTAAATACTAAGATTTTAATTTTGTTGTGCTAGAGGGTTATCAGATTTGATATAATTTGAGTCAACAAAGTTTTGCACAATATCCTAAAATACATAGCAATTACTAATATCATGACCTTTCTAACGATAAAAGGTACAGTACTAGTACTCCTTCAAATTCTTACCACACGGTCTGCTAGGATATTCTAGTTTTATTTTCGGTTGTATAATCATTTGTTTCTCATACAACTATTGGAAGATGTTGGATAGCATATTAGGCAATGGGATGTAATTACGGGGTTGCCAAGTGAACTATCGATATTGATAGTTATCTACTATTATTGCTTGACTTTATAGTTATTGTGGGGGTGGTACCGCTTGATATTGTTATTGTTGTTGTTGTTGTTGTTGTGGGGGTTGTTGATATTGTACTTGAGCTTGTTGGGTTTGATATTGAGGTTAGCTCAAGACTACTTGGTTTACCTAACAAGTTTTTGACTGGCCTTGATGATTCCCCCTTTGATTTTTTTAGCCATTCTTTCCTTTCGAGCTTTATCTCGCCTTCTTAGACTTTGATCTCTTCATTTACTCGGGATTAGGTGAGTGCTTCTTTAAATATTTTGTATTGCTAAAATTACAGCAAAAATATGGGTTTAGAGTAGCTTCTTGTGAACATTCTAGTGAGTCCCACCATGGGGAGGAAGAATGACAACTTGGTAATTATTGCCCTCCAGTGGTTTCCAAAGTCATAAACTGACTCGTCTTCAAATTGAAGTAAGTTGAACAAGTCAATTAATGTTGTTTTATTTCTAAAATTTAGAGAGAAACACTCTAAGAATTGGTCCGTTAATTTCTCAAAAGTATAGATATTATGGTGCGGCAAATGGTTGAACCAATCTAGAGCATCTCCTCCAAATATTTGAGGGAATTTTTGGAGCATCATATGATCATTCTCTTGTATCCTGAAGAAAGTATTGATGAATGCGCTTACGTGCTCTCGAGGGTCCTCATCCCCCTTGAAAATATCAAACTTTGATAGTGTTAAATATGTTAGGTAAGGTGGTGATGGTATTGAAGAATGAACTAGCTTACTAATCAGATGCCTTAGAGTGGGTTTCTGATAGAACATTCCAAGTGTCTACATGGCTAAGTTGTCAATCTGATTTTACAAGGACTGAAGCTTAGGATCTTCTAATATGATTGAAAGCCTTGATTTGTTTGTTTTTAGTAAATGTGATGTGTGGTGTTAGTCAAAATTTGATGATGATGGATATTTTGTTGAAATGGGTTATGGAGTGCATGTTGATGAAATTTTTGACGATGAGGATATGGGAGGATGATGGTATGCTACGATGATGATGGGGATGGTTGGGTATGGTTATATGTATTATGAAGGGGATGCACAGGTATGGTTATAGTGGGTGTTCGTGATACCCATGATGGATATTGAATGAAGAAAGTGTTTTGGATTGAGGTGGATGGATGATTGAAGTATACCACCTATGATTTTTGTTGTGATATACGATGAGTGCCTTGCTTAGCATTATGTGCAATAAATTATTGTAAGTGTTGAAAAGCTTGATGTAAGGCAATCAAAAATATAGATTGCATGGTTGTATTGGGGATGAAATATTAAGTAGAATGTGTGACAATAATATAAGTGGATGTTGGTGGAGGGTAGGTGGCAAAGGGTATCACAACCGAATGGGGAATGACATATTGCTTGAGATCAAGAGATGGTGTAGATGGAATGGATGTAGGTATCTATGAAGTAACATTGAATTATGCTTTGTAGAGTGGATTAAAACAGATGATGTTTTGATTGGATGGTATGGAGGTGTATTGATGAGATGGTGATGGATGTGTTTGGCTCATGGTTGCAGTCGTTGATTCAAAGAAGGGGTTGTTGATGATCTAATTAGTTTTTTTTGGATGTGAATAGATGTCTTCTTGATGTAATGTGGGTATGGTTCAGTATGGAATAGTGAGAGGATGTAAATATAGGAAGACTAAGCTTAGGTAACTCATCATAGTATCACTATGCAAGTACATGATGTGTGGGTTAGAAGGTATCAATGACACACTATGAGAAGTCTTCGAGATAACAGTATGGGTAGCTCTTTGCATCAGGTCTTGATTTGTAGGGGATGAGAAATTGTAAGGCCTAGTGGACAAGTCGACATAGACACCCTCTTGTCGAACTACAGAAGTAGCTAAGCCATGAGAACCCTGAGCGTAATGCTCCATGGACACAAGTGTTGAGTTTCAGGTGTTGGTTAACGTTTTAGCTTGACTTTGGATCAATACCATAAGTTAGAGGTGAAATGGGGTGACAAATATGAGGGTATGTGTGTGAAAATATAGTATAAATGAAAAGTAAAAAAACACACACACAAAAAAACAAACAATTATTTTTTCTTGTTTTCCTTTTGTTTTTGCAAATTTTATTTTTGAAGTTTGATCTCTTTGATTTTTTT
This sequence comes from Wollemia nobilis, assembly GCA_028583015.1. NCBI lineage: Eukaryota > Viridiplantae > Streptophyta > Pinopsida > Araucariales > Araucariaceae > Wollemia > Wollemia nobilis. Next base: position 1,084,644 of record JAQPPZ010003507.1, on the reverse strand, counting down.
TTTGAAGTTTTTGATTTTTTTTGAACTTTTGGTGTGTTTTATGTAACCTAGTCCTAAAAAATATGCAAGGTAGGTGGTGGAATGAAATCTAAAAAGGTGTGTTTGAAGTCACCCCTCTCATAAAGGATGAATCACGAATGGCTGATAAATATTCTTAGATAAGGCTTGGTGATAGGCATAACCTAGGGGATAAAAATACCTCTTGAAAGAGGCTACATTGTCTAGCACCTTGCTACTTGCCCATCAAAGCTTTCACTTCACTATTTGATTTGATCTTTGGTATAACGATAGTTGTAATTTCACAAATTATTAAGCCTTAGGAATTGAAGGGCATCTAACCTTGATTACCCCAAGCTAACCTCAAGAGTAACCAGTTTCTTAGTGATGAAGTCCAAGAAACTATCATACTAACTATAGTTCTTCTAGGACTCTACTGACAATTTATGATGAAGTCCAACTCATTCAGGAGATTTTCCTTTCACTTGTCATGCAACAATGCAGAATATTAGAAGTGCTTGTATGTGGTTGCTTTTATTTTCTAAGCTTTTGTAAAATAAACACAAGGCTAAACTAGAAATGTAATCTATGATGCACTTAGAATTTAATGCCTACTTTTTCAATTTCAGAAATATACAAAAACACAAATAGCATTAAGAATAATAGAAATAAACAAAAATTTGAATTAAATGTAAAAAATAGGCTTCAAATAGGCCCTAAAGTGATTATGAGAAAGAGCCAAATGCAGGGTTGCATTTAGGACTGATCAAATGTAGGTTTGTGTTTATTCAAAATTAGGACTGCATTTGGGATTGGCCAAACACAGGTCTATATTTTTTATTGTGTTAGAAACAAATAGGGCAAATCAAAAGCCCTAATATGACCTAAATGCACTTTAAATAGAGAAAATTAACCCTAAATGCAGGTAGTAGATCTTTTGTAATCTAAAAAGCATGAGATGCACCCTAAAATGCAATCTTGATTTGAAATTTTTTAAATGTTACAAAATATTTATAAAATGCCTAATTTAATGTCTACAATAATAGACAGACAAAAAAAATAGAAAAAACCTCTTTTTATTATTTAAGTAAAATTTTGAATTGAAATTTTTAAGTAAAACCTCTTGTAGCCTAAAGAAAGTGTTGATGAATGCGCTTACGTGCTCTCGGGGGTCCTCATCCCCCTTGAACTTATCAAACTTCGATAGTGTGAAATATGTCGGATAAGGTGGTGATGGTATTGAAGAATGAATTGGGTTACTAATCAGTTGCCTTAGAGTGGGTTTCTCATAGAACATTCCAGGTGTCTACATGGCTAAGTTGTCAATCTGATTTTGCAAGGACTGAAACTTAGGATATTCTAATGTTATTTAAAGTCTTGATTTATTTGTTGTTCGTAAATGTGATGTGTGGTGTTAGTCAAAATTTTATGATGATGGATGTTTTGTTGAAATGGGTTATGGAGTGCATGTTGTTGATGAAATTGTTGGTGATGAGGAGATAGGAGGATGATGGTATGCTACGTTGATTATGAAGATGGTTGGGTATGGTTATATGTATTATGAAGGGGATGCATAGGTATGGTTATGGTGGGTGGTCGTAATACCCATGATGGATCTTGAATGAAGAAAGTGTTTTGCGTTGAGGTGGATGGATGATTAAAGTTGACCACCTATGATTGTTGTTATGATATACGATGAGTGCCTTGATTAGCATTATGTGCAATCAATTGTTTTAAGTGTTGAAAAGCTTGATGTATGGCAATCACAAATGCAGGTTGCATGGTTGTATGGAGGATGAAATATTAAGTAGAATGTGTGACAATAATATGAGTGGATGTTAGTAGAGAGTAGGTGGCGAAGGGTATCGCAACTGAATTGATAATGACATGTTTCTTAAGATCAATAGATGATGTAGATGGGATGGATGTAGGTATCTATGAAGTAACATTGACTTGTGATTCATAGAGTAGATTAAAACAAATGATATTTTGATTGGATGGGATGGAGGTGTTGTTAGAATAAGTAATTATGCTCTTAAGTTCTACTAGGATAGACATACTTGAGTTTCCACTCCTTCATGAGTCAGGTGAACTCTTAGTATAGTCTAGATCAGATTTGATGAGTTGTTGTAATCCAACGACTCTCAATGATCAACTTTGCTATTTATACAAAGTTGATCCATGGAATAAATCAATCAATTCTATTTGTCTTCTCAAATCTTGTGATGCTTTGTAGTTCTACTCTTGGGAAATTCTAACATGGTACCAGAGCAGGATAGATTCTGCTAGCATTCTCTCTTGAAGGAAGTTTCATGAACTGGTTCATTATCTCTTATCTTTTGTTTTTAACAAGGAGGTTTTTTCATTTCTATTGTAGACTACTCTTTTACTTCTGCAATTTCTTTTGAAAAAAAATTGTTTATGGTACTAACTAAAATAGATTACCATATACAAATTCTCCTTATTTTTCAAAAGATATTATTTTGCTTCTTGCTCTAAAATAGAGATATTTAAAAAAAAAAATTGGCCTTCTTGCTATAGCAATATAGGCATATATTTTTTCCTGCCTTAATATTGTTCTCCGCAGATGAATGTTCCGATATAGCTGCTCCTCATTTCTAACGAATGCGCTCTTGCCTTGGATCTATTTCTGCCATCGTTGCGTAAGAGAGTAAGTTTCATGGGCAATAATTCAATTTTGTGGAAAACAAGAGATTCGCGGGTCCTTTATCTCATGATATTTGGTTTTTATTACTACTATTTATGAGATCTTCTCTCTATTGGATTTGTCGCGACATCATTAAAGTTAATATATCTCCTCATATTTGATTTGTTTTATATAATCTTCGTGAGATCTTAACCATATGGTGCAACATATTTTACGTCTCTCACGTCATTTATTTCATGGACCTTTGGTCATATAAACCAAAGTCCATTTAATATTTTGTAAAATGTGGCAAGTTCTTTTAAAAAAACTAACTTGCCAACATCTTTATTGGTGCTTGGTGTTCTTCATCACGTCAACCCTAAACAGGTCTTTTAAATGATTATTGGAGTACTTTTTTTGGTGAAGCAAGTTGAACTCAAATTCTATCTTCAGTTATCCATAGCTTCACTAATTTAATCAGTCTCTGTCACTTATAAGAGCATATTCATCTCTTTATATTCACCTCAGTGAATCTCTTTTTTATATGTTCTCTGCATTTTCTTATGTTGGAAGTTAAAGCGGTAAAAGGTAAAAAATTTGTTTGACAACGGTAAGCTTTGGACCTTACCCTTTTACCTCCTTGGACGACAGCTGACTGGGCAGATTGGATGGCTTGGACGGCAGCTGACTGGGCAGATTGGACGGCATGGACGGCAGGGAGTTCGACTCCTATTTCCTTTCCTCCTTTCCTCCCTATTTTTCTTCTTCCCTATCTATTCCCTAAGTTTTCTAAGGCAGTTAATTCTCCTATTATTTAAGCATTGTAAACACTGCATTTTGGTGAATTAATAATACTTTACATTTTTTCTATTGCTCCACCTAACTACCGTGCCACATATGGTATCAGAGCGAGGTCGAAGGAGACCAACAACACGTGAATCGAGGCGAGGTCGAGAGGGCCCGCAACACGCGAACCGAGGCGAGGTCGAGAGGGCCCACGAATCACGAACCGAGGCGAGGTCGGGAGAAGGCCCGCACAGAGAGCACGCGAGGAGGAGGAGCAAACCACAGGAGAAGCCAACCGGACATCGACACGTGGCGAGGAGAGAGCAAGGCCGACGCAGACCAGAGACCAGACAACAGGCGACGTGGCAGACCAGAAGACAGGCTACGTGGCGAGCAAAGGCGACAGGCGACGTGGCGAGGAGAGACAGGCTCGAGAAGGAGGCAAAAGGGCGGTCACTGATTGCCCGAAGGCAATCGAGTGACATTGTGCGCGTTGAGGGTTTTAAACACCTCAAACGACATCGCACAGTGGATGTGGGACTAAAGTCCCTTTAATTTTTTTTTGTCTTGTGCACGGCCACGACAAGATAAAGGAGGCAAGCCTCCTTTGCCTTCCCGTCGGGCCACGCAGCTCGACTGGCTCGAGGAGCCAGCCTTAAGGCGCCCGCCCCTGGCAGATCGCAGGTTCGAAACCCGACGGTAACATTTTTTCATTATTTTTTTATGAAAGCAAAAGTCGAAAGTCTTGAAATTGATGTTCTTTGCCTTTGGTTCTCATCGGCGGTGGTGGCCGAGTTGGTAAGCACGATTTGTTGAAGGAGATAGGTTGCGGGTTCGATTCCTGCAAGGGTTTAAAAAAAAAATTAAGTTTTTTTTTGAAAATTTTCTTTATATTATTAAATTAATTATTTATATTATATTTAATAAATTAAATATAGTTGTTTTTAAAAAAAATTTGTTTTTTAAAGGGCAATTATTATTTTTTATTAAATAGCAATATAGATTTTTTTTAATACTATAAAAGAAGGAGAATATTGCCTAAGAGGCAATTCATTGTAATAGAAGGGTTCATTTTTCACTTGATTCGAGGAATCACAAATTGTAGAAATCTTGTGTAATAAGCCTAAGAGGCTTAGTTTTTTTTTGTAAAAGAGATAAAGGATCAAAATTGTAAAATTGTAAAGAGGCATTGATGATAAGACCAAATGGTTGTTATCATGCCTTATGTGCAATTTTAGCAAGAGAAGGTGCAGAGAGATTCGATGAAAAAGTAAGAGGTTATGGGCTCAACATTGTGTTTAGCCAACTTCAGAATGCAGTAATTGCACATCAAAGGCATCCTGACTCAGGGTACGAGGCAGACTTTGAAGATAACTCTTTCAGGAGTCAATTTGAACAATCGAAATCCGTACAAGCTGCACCACAAGAATCAGAATATACACACTACAGTATTTCAGTGGAAATTTTAGAACCAGAATCACCAGAAATAATATTGATAAGTGACGACGAAGAAGAAGTAGCAGACAATTTCGTGAATCAAGAGATAGCATCCCCACAACAAGAGGAACAAGCAATCAATGATAGAGTAAATCAAGTCAGATTTGACTTAAATTTGTAATCTCTTCTTTCTTCTTTCTTCTTTCTTCTTCCTTCCTTCTTTGAAAAAGCAGAGTGCTTTATTGTAACCGTGAAATAAAAAGAGTTTTTTAGTAACTATGGCCTCACACAACAGTTTACCTATACCAGAGTTCAACGGTTATGACTACGAGTATTGGTCTATAAAAATGAAGACCCTGCTCATAGGAAGAGGTTTGTGGGACATAATAGAAGAGGGTTACACAGAACCCTCAGACTGGACAACACTAAGTGCCGCAGACAAGAAAACACGAAAAGAAGGACAAAAGAGCAACTCTTCTGCTCTTTCTCATCTCCAAGCAGCGTTGGAGAAAAGTATATTCCCTAGAATCGCCGCTTGTACGACTGCACAAGCTGCATGGAAAGCTTTGAGTGATGGATTCCAGGGTAGTAATCAAGTGAAGCAGGTGAGGCTTCAAACACTAAAAAGAGATTTTGAAAATCTCAGAATGAAAGATGATGAAAAAGTCGGTGATTATTGTGTTAGAGTAAAAGCAATTGTTGATAAAATGGTTACACTTGGCGAGGAAATCAAGCCTAAGACAATTGTAACAAAAGTGTTGCGAACACTTCCACAGAGATGGAATCATATTGCCATAATTATAGAAGAATCCAAAGATCTTTCCACTTTAACATTCGATGCATTAATCGGATCGTTAATGTCACATGAAGAGAGATTTTCGGAATCTCCTTCAACCAGCTACGGAGGCGACGAGAAGGCCTTCACTTCCAATGAAAACAATGGAAGAGGACGTGGAAGAGGTCAAGGCAGAGGACAACAAAGAGGTAGAGGTAGAGGCAACTACAGAGGAGGCAACCAAAATAGAGGAGGCAACCAGAACAGAGGAGGCAACTCCAACAGAGGAGGCAACTCATACAGAGGAGGCAATCAACATAGAGGTGGAAATCAAAATCGAGGAGGAAATCCAGGACAAAGTGGAAATCAAGGGCGAGGAAGTGACAAGTCCAAAACAACTTGTTTCAACTGTGGCAAGCCAGGTCACTTTGCTCGCGACTGCTGGTCAAAATCTTCACAAGGCAGCAGTAGTCAATATGGAAATTATGGAGAAGAAGATGATACCTCTAATATTTTTCTTTCATATGGACAATCAGAACAGAATCTAAATGACACATGGATTCTGGATATTGGTTGCTCAAATCATATGAGTGGCAAAGAAAATTTATTTGCAACTCTAGATTCCACTTATAAATCCCAAATCAAATTAGGGGATGATAAAGCATTGCAAGTAGAGGGAATTGGAGCCATGGAGGTTCCAACCAAAGAAGGACTAAAGAAAGTGAATGACATCTATTACACTCCAAAGCTCCAACACAATATGTTAAGCGTTGGGCAAATGATGGAGAACAATTACAAACTTGTATTTGATGAAGGACAATGTATCATTTTTGATAAAAACAATTGTAATCGTGTCATCACACAGGTCCCCATGACCAAGAATCGGTTATTCCCTCTCAAATTTGGTGAGCCAGGAGGAGCTCAACTTGCAAATGTAGCTATAACAAATCCAAGTGTGCTTTGGCACTTGCGATATGGTCACCTTAATTCCGCTAGCTTGAAACTGCTCACTTCTCAAGCTATGGTGACAGGACTTCCCAAAATCAACGAACAGAAGGAGGTCTGTGAAGGATGTGCTTTGGGAAAGCACTCAAGGTCAAAGTTTCCGAAAGGACAAGCGTGGAGAGCCAACTATCCACTTCAGTTAGTGCATTCGGACATCTGTGGTCCAATGCAAACACAGAGTCTCGGAAACAATTCTTATTTTCTCACTTTCATAGATGATTTCTCTAGAATGTGCTGGATTTATTTCTTGAAACATAAAGATGAAGCTTTTGATTGCTTCATAGATTTCAGAAACAATGTAGAGAATCAAAGTGGGAATTATGTAAAATGTCTTAGGACAGATCGAGGAGGTGAGTACTCCTCAAAAGCATTCTTGAAATATTATAAAGCAAGTGGGATAAAAAGGCAATTCACCATTGCCTATACCCCACAACAGAATGGTGTGGCAGAGAGAAAGAACCGCACCATAGTTGAGATGGCGAGAACGATGCTTCAGACTAAGCATCTAACTAATATGTATTGGGCTGATGTTGTAAGAACCAGTGTATACATTCTAAATAGAAGTCCAACTTCTAGTTTAGATGGTGTCACTCCTTATGAGGGGTGGTACGGAAAGAAACCAAATGTAAAGCACTTCAAAGTTTTTGGTTCTTTAGCATATGCGCACATTCCTGATGAGAAAAGGAAGAAGCTTGATCCCAAAAGTCAAGCTTGTATATTTGTAGGGTATTGTGAGTCTACAAAAGCATATAGACTCTACAACCCCAAGACTCATAAAATTGTACTCTCTAGGGATGTAATTTTTGATGAAGGGGGAGAATGGGGTCATCAAAGAATTTTTGTTGATGATGAGTCCCAAAATGTAAGTTCTTCACAGGTACAACAGGTGTCTCCCAAGAAAAACAAAGGCACACCACCCCCTCCAAGCCCATACAGGAGTACTACATCAAGTACTTCAACCGCCACTCCAAGTCCTTCTCCACAGAGATCAGTAAGTTCTTCACCGATGGACATTGACAAAGACTCTCCATCAAGAGGCAAAAGAACATTACAACATCATCCATATTTTCAAATGTTGGATCAGAATTTCGAGAGAAGATTCACTAGAAGCCAAGCTAGTGAAATGAATACAGTTTTGCAGCAACTTGAAAATTTGCAATTGTATGGGGATGATGACTCCCATGATCCTAGGGGAGATGTAGTCAATTATGCTTTATTGGCTAATGCTCAGCTAGAACCAGCTAGCTATGAGAAGGCTTGTACTCAAAATGTATGGCAAGAAGCCATGAAAGAGGAAATAACCTCTATAAAAAATAATGATACATGGGAGCTAGTAAAGCTACCCAAAGGAAAAAAATGTGTTGGATGTAAATGGGTCTACAAGACCAAATACAATGTTGATGGAAGCATTGAGAGGCATAAGGCGAGACTAGTAGCAAAAGGTTTTACTCAAAAATTTGGCATTGACTATGAGGAAACCTTTGCTCCAGTTGCACGACAAGAGACAATCAGATATGTTCTTTCCTTAGCAGCCCATAAAGGATGGAATGTTCAACACATGGATGTGAAAAGTGCTTTTCTGAACGGATACTTGATAGAGGAGGTTTATGTTCAACAACCTCAAGGCTTTCAAGAACAGGGAAAGGAGAACCTTGTTTATAAATTGAAAAAAGCACTTTATGGCCTCAAGCAAGCACCAAGAGCTTGGTACTCACGCATTGATGGCTATTTCAGCAAGTATGGATTCACAAGAAGTAAAAGTGAACCAACTTTGTACTACCTAAAGCATGGAGTAGACATTCTCATAGTTTGTTTGTATGTGGATGATCTAATATTTATGGGTAGTAACACTAAAATGAATATGGAGTTCAAAAACTCCATGATGAAACAGTTTGAGATGAAAGATCTTGGTCTAATGCGATACTTCCTAGGCATGGAAGTGCATCAATCAAACAAAGGGATCTTCATATGTCAACACAAGTATGCTCGAGACATGATCAAGAAATTTGCCATGGAGCAGTGCAAATCAGTTGCAACTCCAACTGGACATGGGATCCAATTGAGCAAGGACGACGGAGCATCAAAGGTTGACATGACCACTTACAGAAGCATGGTTGGGAGTCTGATGTTTCTCACCAACACAAGGCCCGATATTCAATATGTTGTTTCTCTAGTTTCAAGGTTTATGGCAAGTCCATCTGAGCTGCATCTACAAGCAACTAAAAGAATCTTAAGATATGTAAAAGGTACATTGGATTTTGGAATCCATTACCAAAAATGTAATTCTATGAAATTAGTTGGCTTCAGTGACAGTGATTGGGGCAGCAATATAGATGATAGGAAATCTACATCAGGAAATTGTTTTAGTCTAGGGTCAGGACTAATTACATGGAGTTCCAAGAAACAAACTGTTGTAGCATTGTCATCTACTGAGGCTGAGTATATAGCCATCACACATGCTAGTACTCAAGCCCTATGGTTGAGAAAAGTCCTTGAAGAGATTGGAGAAAGTCAAAGTGGTCCAACTCGATTGTATTGTGATAATATAAGTGCCATTCGGTTGGCATACAATCCAATCCACCATAGCAAGATCAAAGCATTTCGATATGAAGTATCACTTCATTCGAGACATGGTGGAACAACAGATAGTTGAGCTTCAATATTGCAACACTTTGGATAACATTGCAGACATCTTCACCAAAGGTATAGCTAAAGCTCAATATATAAAGCTGAGAGACTGTATAGTCAGTCCTCTCAACTTTAAGGGGGAGAATGTTGGAAGTTAAAGCGGTAAAAGGTAAAAAATTTGTTTGACAACGGTAAGCTTTGGACCTTACCCTTTTACCTCCTTGGACGGTAGCTGACTGGGCAGATTGGATGGCTTGGACGGCAGCTGACTGGGCAGATTGGACGGCATGGACGGCAGGGAGTTCGACTCCTATTTCCTTTCCTCCTTTCCTCCCTATTTTTCTTCTTCCCTATCTATTCCCTAAGTTTTCTAAGGCAGTTAATTCTCCTATTATTTAAGCATTGTAAACACTGCATTTTGGTGAATTAATAATACTTTACATTTTTTCTATTGCTCCACCTAACTACCGTGCCATAACTTAAGCTATTTAAGATTGTTAAGTATTGTATTACTTCTCCTTCTTCAATATCTCTTGCAGCGAAGTAGAAATCTGCTAGTGATCCAGCTACAACCAGTTGAAAGCTCCCTTAACTTCTCTGCGCCTTCCCTAGTGTCTTCGGTGCCTTCTATGACGTAGCCTCGATCTCCGAAGCCTTCTCTGATCACATCTTCTCTGACTCCTGTCATCTTTCGCACCATAATATTCAGGAAGGCAGCCAAGGTAATTTTTAAATTTTTTAATATATTTGGTTCTTTGTTCTTCATCTGATAGTTCAGTGAAGCTCCTGCGTAACGTGCTCTTTCGAGCTCTTCCAATATCGTAGCAATGTGCTCCTTCAAGCACTTTGAAGCCCCTCATTCGTAACATGCTCTTTTGAGCCCTTCGAGCATCGTAGCATGCTCTATCGAGCCCTTCGAAGCCCATCAATCGCTTGCTCATTGCACACGTCACTTCAGGTATGATTAATATTATTTCATTTTATTTTTTATATTAATCATAAAATCTCCAATGTGCAGAGAAGATTAAAAGTTTTTCGTGGCTTTCGGAGCTCCCCTATTCGTAGCTCGTTGGCATATTTTTTTAGTTTGGCTCCCATTAAAATCTGGGAAGTGGTGGGCATATATTAGGGACCTCGTTCCCTCCTTTGAGCCTTTCCTTCATTAACCGTTGAAATTAGTTTGTAATCAGATCTTCTATTTCCACTAGTTTTTATAAAAACCAGTCCAAAACTTAGATCTGCTCTTTAAAATTTCAATTGTAAGCCCTCTTAAAATCTTCTCTACTTTTTCTTCCTTAGTGCCTTTCATTGGCCACAAAGAAAAAAGGAGAAATATTGTAAAATCTATAATAAAATTCTTTTTTTTTGGGGGGGGGTTTAAGGTGCCATTTATTAAAGCACCTTTTCTAAAACCTAAAGGGGGGTTGTTATATTTTTTGGTTATTGCCTCTTTTCCTTTTTTTTCACTTACCTTTGTTCTAAAATTTTTTTAAATAAGAGAGTTCCTTATTTAGTCTAAATAGGAATTTTTTTTGGAACCTAGGTTTAATTAAAAAATATATATCTTTTATTTTAATGCTTTCTTTAATCTCAACATTCATATAAGAGATATAATCATTAAACTTTTAATGCTTTCATTAATCTCAACATTCATATAAAAGATATTAATCATTCATTTTATGAACACCTCTAACTAATCACCTATATCAAAGTATTAGACTTCTCAATAACTTATAGTTTCCCTCTCGTAAGGGTGGGTTATTAAGAAAATCTAATATCAGGGTCTAGTTGATTACCTCTTCATCAAAAACCTATGTTCCACGTATCAATTCTACTCAATACTTATAGTTTCCCTCTCGTAAGGGTGGGTATTTGAGAAGAATAGGTATAAAGGCCAAGATTTTTTTGAAACATTTGTCTAATTCACTATATCAATCTACTCATTTACTTATAGTTTCCCTCTAGTTAGGGTGGGTAAATTGAGAAGACTGGTATTAGAATCAGACTTCTGTATCCTTCTTTAAAATCTCAATTGTAATCTCTTAAAGCACTTGAAGTTAAGGGGGGAAACAATACTGGTTCACTTCAAATATCTTTAGTAAAATGAATACAATTGATCCTCTCACCCCTCATAACTATCACACATGGAAACCCAAAATTTTAAATCTCATTTCTCAAAAAGGGCTCACACACTTGCTAGAAGAGAAACAACCTGAATTTGAAAAATAATATGAAATATTTGTTCATAAAGGGAAGATGTATGAAACAATGGGTATTATAAGCACTAATGTAAATGAAAGCTTATGGTTTCACATTTCAGAATGTAAAACTCCTTATGAAAGTTGGCAGAAACTTAAGAACTTATTTGGGAAAGTAGATCAAATAAGGTCAATGCAATTAGAGGTAGAATTAACAACATTATCTCCTGAAGACTTTAGCAATATTGTTGACTTTCTCACCAAATTTAAAGAAGTCCTTACTCAATTTAAAGGTAGTGGCAAGAATAAAATAGATGAAGAATGCATCTATCTAATTATTTCTAAATTAAATGGTGTATTTCAAATATTTGCAACCACCTTTCTATCTACAAAATATGCTCTTGGTGCAAGTTTCAAAATGCCCTCCTTAGAAGAATTTTGTGATAGACTAACTAGAGAAGAAACAAAACTTGCAAAGTATGAGATCTCTTCCTCTTCCTCAAAAGCCTTAGTAGCATCCACCTCCACTAAAGAAAAATTCAAAAATAAAGAAAGAAGTCCCATAACCTGTACACACTGCAAAAATAATGGTCATTCTATGAATAAATGTTGGAAAAGACTTCAACATCTAGAGGCAGCAATGAAGGATCAAAATATAGACACTAAGAAATAGATAGGAAAAGCCCTAAATGTTCAAGGCAAGACCACAAACACTCCATCAAAATACTGGGTTCTAGATTCAGGAGCAACTCATCACATGACTTCCTCAGATGAGTCATTCACTTCAATCTCCTCAAGTTCAACATGTAGCATAGAAGTTGGTGACTCATCCTTTATCCCAGTCAAAGGAAAAGGTAACATATCCATTGATGGTGGTCATATCAATAATGTTCTCTATGTTCCAAACATTGCAACAAATCTCCTCTCCGTCTATCAGATTTGTACTTCTGGAAAGGGAAAAATAGTTCTCTTCTCACCAACAGGAGTTGAGATAAGAGACTTTCAAGACCCCAACTCTCTCATAGCCAAAGGAGATATTGATCACAACACTCACCTATTTCACTTCAAAGGATTCAAAAATTCAGAAGGGGCCTCCTATTTTGTTGCACATGGAGATCTTGAAAGCAAAATTTGGCATGAAAGGTTTGGACATCTCAGTTATAACTACCTAAAGGAATTGAACACCCATGAAATGGTAACAGGATTACCACAAGTCTCTTCTATTGATGGAGTATGTCCTGGATGTGCTCTTGGAAAGCAACATCAAGATCCTTTCCACCCAAGTGGTTCTCTAAAGGCCTCATCACCTCTAGAGTTAATCCATAGTGACTTGATGGTCTTCCCAGAGCCTTCTTTCAAAGGAGAAAAATATGCTTTAACCTTCATTGATGATTTTTCCAGAAGAACTTGGGTATACTTCCTAAAATACAAAAGTGATGTTCTATCCCACTTCAAAATCTTCAAAGCCTTAGTTGAAAATCAGGCCTCTTGCAAAATCAAGCAAATTCGTACAGATAATGGGGGGAATACTTCAGTAATGAGTTCTCAATTTTTCTATCAGGTCATGGAATAGTTCATCAACATTCTGTCTCCCATAATCCATAGCAAAATGGTATTGTAGAGAGGAAAAATAGAACTTTAAAGGAAATGGCAAACTGTATGCTCCACTCAAGAGATCTTCCAAAATTTTTTTGGGTAGAAGCAATTAACTATGCAAACTATATTCAAAACCACACACCTCATAAAGCTCTTGGCCATTTGACTCCCGAGGAAGCATGGACTGGCTCAAAACCTGATGTCTCTTTCTTCAAAAATTTTGGGTGTACTACTTGGGCACATATCCCAAAGAAGAAAAGGAAGGCTCTAGATAAGAAAAGCAAAAAGCTCATCTTTGTTGGTTATTGTGAGGAAATGAAAGCATACAGGCTCCTTGATCCCACAACTCATGAGGTCTTCTTTCATAGGAATGTTCAATTTGATGAAACATTCCCTCATAAATATCCTCAACCATCCTCTTCCACCATTGATTCTCTTGAGCCTTCTCCCATGTTAGAGCCTCAATATAATGAAGAACCAACTTTAGAGATTAATTTAGAGATTAATGATCAAGATGAGGATCCTATAACTCCAACTCAAAGTCCTGCCACTCCTTCTACTCCTTCCACTATGCCAAAATGGGCCCGCACCATTGTTCAAGAAGCTACTCCATACATCCAAAATCTCCCATCATCCAGATTAGGCAACTCCATAGGCTCTGGTCTTGTCTGTCAGTCCATTTCCACAGATCCTCAATCCTTCAAAGAAGCAACTGGTATTAAAGAATGGGATGATGCCATGGAGAATGAATTTTCTTCCTTAATAAAAAATAAAACTTGGGATTTAGTTCCTCTTCCTAAAGGAAGGAAGTTAGTTCATTGTAAATGGATCTACAGAACAAAATATGGACCTAATGGAGAAATTGACAAACACAAAGCTCGCCTGGTAGCCAAAGGTTTCTCTCAGATCGAAGGGATTGATTATTCTAAAACTTTTGCACCAGTTGCCAAAATGGATTCTATTAGACTGGTACTTGCTCTAGCTGCTTCCCAAAAATGGCCAGTTTTTCAAATGGATGTAAAAAGTGCTTTTCTACATGGGGACTTAAAAGAGGAGATATTCATGGAACAACCTACTGGATTCACTCAAGACTCCTCCCTTGTTTGTAGGCTACGGAAGTCTCTATATGGCCTCAAACAAGCTCCTAGAGCTTGGTATGAAAAAATGGACTCCTTCCTTCTTTCCTCAAGTTTTTCTCATTGTGAGTCTGATGCCACAGTCTACATTTGGAGAGATGAAGAAAAAATCACCATACTTGTTCTATATGTTGATGATCTACTACTCACTAGTAGTGACTTCGCTCACATTCAGACTATCAAGGACTCCCTCTCTGAAAATTTTGAAATGGTTGATCTGGGTTTAGCTCATTACTTCCTTGGGATTCAAATAAATCAAATAGATGCAAGAATTTCATTGTGTCAACAAAAATACACTCTAGACCTTCTTCAAAGGTTTAAGATGACAGATTGCAAACCTTCTTCTACACCTTTTTAGTCTGGAGTCACTCTAAGTACTTCCTGCTCATCCCCTCTATGTGATGCAACTCTATACCATCAGCTTGTAGGGAGTCTGTTATACCTTACTCATACTCACCCAGATATCTCATATGTTGTTGGATTGATATCCAGATTCTCACATCAACCTCATTTCAGTCATTGGCAAGCAACAAAAAGAATCCTCCGCTACTTGCAAGGATCTCATCACTTTGGGCTCTTATATGAGGGAAAATCCATGGATATCATTGGTTACATGGATTCTGATTGGGCAGGTTCAGTAGAAGATAGATGTTCAACTTCTGGCTATGTCTTTTGTCTTGGTTCTTCACCAATTGCTTGGTCATGCAAAAAACAAGTAGTGGCCTTATCATCTACAGAGGCAGAATACAAGGCAACAGTTTTGGCAAGTCAGGAAGCTCTTTGGCTTCATCAGATACTAAGAGAATTTGGTTTTTCCCATGACAAACCTATTACTCTTTGGTGTGATAATCAGAGCACAATTCATATTGCACGCAATCCAGTTGAGCATCAGCGCACCAAGCACATTGAGATTCACATGCACTTCATTCGACAGCATATTCAGAGAGGGGAAATATACTTGGACTATATTCCCACTGAAAATCAAATTGCAGACATCTTCACCAAGTCATTTCCTTCTCCGTGTTACATTCAGTTGCGAGAGAAACTTGGGGTAAAGCAACTGCATTAAAAATAGAGGTCTTTTACCTCTCCTTTTTTCTTATTGTTGTATTCTTTGGAGGATGGTTTTTTCCCATGTGGTTTTTTTTATCATATCTCCTAAAGTATAAATTGTACATGAGTACCTCATCAGGCCAAGTTGTCGGGACTCATTCTTTTTTTCATAAGGACAATCTTCGCCATCCGAAGACATGCCTCTATCTTTATTTTTCTGACAAATGGTTTTTTTCCCAAGAGGTTTTTTCACCATCTATATATTGTAAATGAGTACCTCATCAGGCCCTATTGTCGGGACTCATCCTTTTTTTGTCAATGAGGACAATCTTCGCAAACCGAAGACATGCCTCTTCTTTTTTCCTTTTTGATAGATGGTTTTTTCCATGTGGTTTTTACCATCTCATCAAATAAGATCATTGTACATGAGTACCTCATCAGGCCCTATTGTCGGGACTCATTTGTATCATACACCCCTAGTATCACTTAAGGGGGGTGTTAGAATAAGTAATTATTCTCTTAAGTTCTACTAGGATAGACATACTTGAGTTTCCACTCCTCCATGAGTCAGGTGAACTCTCAGTATAGTCTAGATCAGATTTGATGAGTTGTTGTAATCCAACGGCTCTCAATGATCAACTTTGCTATTTATACAAAGTTGATCCATGGAATAAATCAATCAGTTCTATTTGTCTTCTCAAATCTTGTGATGCTTTGTAGTTCTACTCTTGGGAAATTCTAATAGGTGTATTGATGATATTATGATGAATGTGTTTAGCGCATGGTTGCAGTCGTTGATTCAAATAAGGGGTTGGTGATGATCTAATTAGTTTGTTGCAGATGTGAATAGATGGCTTCTTAATGTAATATGGGCATGGTTTAGGGTGGCATGGTGGAATGTGTTTTACATAACCTAGGCCTAAAAAATATGCAAGGTAGGTGGTGGAATGAAATCTAAGAATATGTGTTTGATCTCACCCCTCTCATAAAGGATGAATCACGAATGGTTGATAAAGCTTCTTAGATAAGGCTTAGTGATAGGTATAATCTAGGGGATAAAAATACCTATTGAAAGAGGCTACGTTGTCTAGCACCTTCCTACCTACCCATCAAAGCTTTCACTTCACTCTCTCATTTGAGCTTGGGCATAAATGATAGTTGTAATTCTATAAATTATTAAGCCCTAGGAATTGAAGGGCATCTAACCTTGATTACCCTAAGCTAACCTTAAGAGTAACCAGTTTCTTGGTGATGAAGTCCAAGAAACTATCATACTAACTATAGTTCTTCTAGGGCTCTACTAATAATTGATGATGAAGTCCAACTTATTCAGGAGGTTTTCCTTGCACTTGTCATGCAATGGTGCAAAATATTGAAAGTGCTTTTATGTGGTCACTTTTATTTTCTAAGATTTTGTAAATAAACACAAGGCTAAACTAGAAATGTAATCTATGATGCAATTAGAATTTAATGCCTACTTTTCAATTTTAGAAATATACAAAAACACATATAGCATTAAGAACAATAGAAATAAACAAAATTTTGAATTAAATTTAAAAAATAGGCTTCAAATAGACCCTAAAGTGATTATGAGATAGATCCAAATGCAGGGTTACATTTGGAACTGGTCAAATGTAGGTTTGTGTTTATTCAAAATCAATACTGCATTTGGGATTGGCCAAACACAGGTCTACATTGTATATTGTGTTAGAAATAAAACAGGGCAAATCAAAAGCCTTAATATGACCTAAATGCACTTTAAAGAGAGAAAATTAATCCTAAATGTAGGTAGTAGATCTTTTGTAATCTAAAAAGCATGAGATGCACCCTAAATTGTAATCTTGATTTGAAAATTTTAAATGGTTACAAAATATTTACAAAATGCCTAATTTAATGTCTACAATAATAGACAAACAAGAAAATAGAAAAAATCACTTTTTTTATTTTTTAAGTAAAATTTTGAATTGAAGTTTAAAAGTGGTTTACTTGGAATCCTTTCGTTTTCTCCTCCAAATCCTCAAATGCAGAGCCGTATTTTCCAAACGCAAGGCTATATTTACTCAGACTTCCAAATGCAGGGTTGCATTTGCTCAAGCTCCCAAACGCAGGGTTGCATTTGTACAAGGTCAAAAATAGCTTGAACAGGATTTGAAACTCTCAAGAATAATTCTATAATTTTCATGCGATAGAGATCCAAAATTTTACAATAAAAGAAAAACACAAATCACAAACAAAAAAGTAGCAAGGCAATAAAAAACAAAACCCTTTGAGGGTCCCATCATGATCACCATTTTGTAAGCAATAAAGACATACATCCAAACAGATAAAAGATTAGCATAATGCACTAAAATGGAAAATTTATATTTTGTATTAAAATAAGTAGAGCCTTGGTCTCCTTTTACAGTGAATTTTACCCTACATATGCAGGGGTCTCATTACAATGAGAATAATTTGCTTGCTTTTCAAAATTACAATGAGCAAAAGAGGGGAAGCCTCTTTTATGTAACAAAAAAATGATGGGTGTCAACTATCTTTATTGCTCCAATCAATATGTCAGATGGGCTTGAGTACCCTTGCAGTCCATCCTTGCTTCAACAACTCTTAAGAAACCTGTCACCTACAAATGTATGAATGCAAACAAAAAAAATGTATCAATAGTAAATGAAGGGCCACCACTGTGTAAAGACCATTTTGATATAGATAAAAGCTATAATTCTTGTAGAATTTATCAAATATGCAGAATATAAAAAAGCAATGAAATAAAATACCTTGTTGTGTTTTACTTTTTTGATATGGCTCTGTCGATGGTTGAATATACTCCTAAGTAAATGCAAGAATGCATTTGGGACTGGTGAAATGCAGGGCCATATTTTTAGAACACAAAGTTGCATTTCTAATTGAACAAACACAAGGATGTGTTTGCTAAACGTGGGACCACGTTTGGGATTGAACGATAGAATAATTGGGATGACGCTCCTTGGCTTCGATGGCTTGACCTTTAGGGATGCAGATGTCATCTTTGCTTGATGAAATGATGGTGTCTTTATAGACCTTTTTTGGGTGAAGAGGGAAAGAATAGGTGGTAAGCCAATATTACTAAATGGCAAGCTAGGGCAACCAAGTGTTAGGGGCAGTTATAATGAGTCATTAGGAGTGTCTCACTTAATTGGAGAGATGTAGCATGTGGGTAGGTGAGAGATGAGTGATTTGTGTGATATGTGGCAAGGGGAGGGGTAGTGGTGGCTAGGACACATGTCAAGTAGAGATACATGGTATCCTAGAGAAAAAATTCTATATTTAAAAAAAAATTGGAAAATAGATTAATGTGTAGGAAATTACACCTAATTTTCGACTTAGTCATATTATTTTATTATGCATATTTCTAGTATGAATGGGGTTTTGCAAGTGGTTAGGTTTTGGTGTCTACAATTTATGTATTTTTTCTTTGGGTAATTATTTTTACTTATATTTTGTTATTTATGAGATAACATTATTTGTATTTATTTTTTTGTTGGGATAAAATAAGCTTCTACCTTCACACTATTGATCCTATTACTAGAGAATAATATATTCCTTAAAACTAGGAGAATTTAATGTATATTGATGTTTTCAATATGTTCATTAAGTCACTTTATCCTTTAAAATATTGTTATTTATCAACAATGATAATATACATTAATTATATAATAATTTTCATGTATTTAAAAGTGTAACCATTGTTTAAAGTAGGATTATTAATCTTGAGAATTTAAACATGGATGAATTAAAAAATCATTTACAAATGTTTATACGTACATTCAATGGTTTATATATATATATATATATATATATATATATATATATATATATATATATATATATATATATATATATATATATATATATATATATAATTAGTGTTTTGTTGAACATCTTATTAAATAATTTTTAGGACATTGAAGATATATATTTATTGAGCATATTCAAGCATACAAAGATGCTTTGATCTATTTACAAATTATTCATTAAGATGTTGCATATATAATACTTCCACACACATTGGATGAGTTTGCATATGACTGATATATCGACATACTTTTAGGCTCTATCACTTCTTGGTCTCGGCTAGAATTAATATTTATCAACCATTTTAGATTACCTATTGACCTAGTTGTTGTATATCATCCGTTTGCCTCTACCCATAAATAACCTAATGAACCCATGAGACTTTTCAATACTAGGTTCCATAACTTATACACCAAGCTAGTGACATCATACATCATCATAAAGGAAATAAACATTCAAATGTATCTTAGAACTTTAGACCCAATAACTTCCACGTTTGTGATGAGAGCTCCTCAGATCACATTTTTACCATTTACATATAATGAGGTTGTAATGATTTAACAACAATTAATACATCAAGGTTTTGGTCTAGGTAAATTACCTTCACTTGGAAAACTAAAGACTTATAATCAAGTACCATTAATAAATTAAGCCATTACACAACACCTTCCCATGTCGAATCTATTACCAGGAGTTGTGTATCCAAACCAATACCAACCTTTCAATGATATCCTTAAATCAAATGATGCTTAATATGAGCAATTAACAAACCACTTCAACATATTAAGATAATCAGGTGACCCCAAATAATGTTCTCAATCATACATCTCTAATAAAATTTCAACCAATTTTAATTATATTTCTAAATACATTTGTACCTATTGCAAATAATGTAACAACTCAACCAAGACCAAGTCAACCTAATAATCCAAATCTCGAGTTAGACAACATACAAAATATGGTTAAAAAAATTAGCAATGACAAGCTTCAACTGCAAAGGCAAGTTCTTCAAAACCCATCCATAAATAACATTCAGAATAGGAACTTCAACTTCCGAAGGACTAACCTCTAATGGGATACTTGCCTAATTAATGGAGGAGCCAAAATAAATCAAATAACAACCCAAGTACTTTAGTGAATTTGGAGGATCTTGCTTTGTCCAATTGGTGCAAGGTCCATTCTACAACTCAACATAGTGAAACTAATTATCCAAAGTTTAAAAATACTTAAGGATATTATATTAAAAGAGATGAAGATTTTAGAGTTAGTGCCCACCAAGGAGGTTTATAGAAATCAAGCTAATGAGAGTGTAGGGACAACCTTAGTTTTAGAAACATATGCACTCTTAGGAGTGGATGAAGAGAAACTTGAAGAATACTTTGAAGAAGAGGTGCAATCTCACCAAACATTTTAGAGAGAACAATTATATTATTTATCGTAAAGGAAAATAACTACTGACTTCATACCTCCCAATAACATTTCTATACCATGTAATGAGCAGGCCAATTAAAGCATTATCCCCCTAAGGATCACCTAATTCCTATGCATTCAAAAGTTAGTACACCATCGACAAAAAATTATAAAAAAAAAATGGATATGATATTATGAAAAACCTTAAGAAATCCAAGGCAAGTAGTTCTCTAATTAAGGTAGCTCAATTAATTGACCAAAAGGATTTGCTGCCTAAAATACTCCCTAGCAAAAGAAGGAATACATGAAAAAGGTTGTTGATGCTCAGGTGGTTATATATAAAGAAAAAAATATAATATCCGACCGTTTCTATTGAGTACTAGAATCATTGGCAAAATTTTACATAACTGCCTTGTGGATTTGGGTCCTTTTGACAATGTGATGTCACATGTTGTTAACAAAAAATTGGGGTTAACCCTTGCTCACTCAAACAAGAAAGTTGTTTAGTTAGATAAGATAGAAGCTAATATGGTTGTGATGCTTAATCATTTCTATATTCAGTTGGTTGTTGAACTCACTTACATAAGTAGGTTGTTTAGCTAAATAAGATAGAAGTAAATGTGGTTGGAATGCATAATCAACTCTATATTCAGTTGTCTACTAAACCTAGGATGAATGAATATATTCATATCCAAGTTATGGATATCCCAAATTCATATGGGATATTTCTCAACTGTGATTGGTCAAGAGCATTGAATGGTTATATGTTAACTATTTTTTCACATATGTGGCTTCCTTAGAATGACATAGCCAATAAAATGTATATAGAAAGAGAGTTAAGGCTGAAGGAGTGCATCATTGAGTACAATAATGCTAACAATATTTTATGCTTTGAGCAATAATTGGAAGTCTACACTATGGTAGTGGAAACTAGAGCTGAAGATAATGATTTGGCAGTAGATACCCTACACTAAACAAAAAATAATTGAAAACCAATTGTGGATCCTAAAGTTTGACAAAAAAAATCCCAAATATGGTAGTGGTATTGTTATGGAATTGGATAACGAAAAGGATTGCTGGGTTGAGAGATGTAGGATAAAGGTATTTAATATTTTAGATCTAGTGTTACTATGGGATTAGGCCCATCAAATATTGTATGCCTCTCATCATAGGAATTTTTCAAATTATTGTAATTGTGTTTGGGACTCTAGAAAATTTGACCCCTTTGGCTAGAACCCTTTCAAATATTAGAGATTCTAGTCTTGCCTTATAAAAAATCCATGTACATAGTCTACTATTTTAAACTTTGGTGTGATGGTCTACATGGCTTCTATTTTAAACTTTTGTGTGATGGTCTTATTTAATTTTATTTTTGTTTTACTTTGCTTTTTGTCTTTGGTTTTGCTCTTGCACCTTCTTTTTGGCTCATATGGGTCCAATGCAGCCAATTTTTGGTTTCTTCAATGAGGAAGTGTTTGCTACACAACTTGGAGATAAAAGGTCCCATTTTGAACTCAATGAAGCTGAGATTGGCTTGATCGTGCATTTGGTATATGTCCATTATCTTGGGATAAAACAAATCAATATGAAAGTAATGCAAAAGGATGTTACAACTTCATAATAAAAATACTTTAAAAAAAAATCCAAATCAAGAGGAATGAAACCATTGTAGTTTGGTTCTCAAGTGAAATTCATTTAGATGTTCACCCTCCTACTTACCATAGTGATCCCCAACTCAAAATCATACCCCAATGCCTATAAATAAAAAAACAAATAAAAAAAGAAAATGGATGCTCAAATGCTTAGGTAATTTAGACACCCTCTATTGGGGTTATGAATGCCTAGTTGGAAGTAGAGCAAGGTCTAGATCAAAGATAACTCCATCAGGGCTATAAACAGTTGGTTGGTAGCAAAGCAATATTATGGAGTAAAACGTTCATATATTTATAAATAAATTATTGATGTGCAATTGAAACTTTCATATATTTGCAAGAGAATCATTGTCATGCAATTTAAAATCTCATATATTTGCAAGTGAATATTTATTTTTATATACAATAAAATACGAGTACAATATATATGGATTGGGCAACTACAATTGGTTTGGTTTAAAATTTATTTTTCTCTTACTTAGTTTAATGTTTCCTCAACCCATATATGTTGTAATATACATGTAGTAAAATTATTTTCAAATAGTTAAATATTTGATTTTAAAATATTATGACCAAGAATTTATTTCTTTGAATCATACCAATGAAGGCCTATTGAAAGAACGACCATCAATGACCTCTAGGTTTATCCACATTGACCAAGACCTAGCATGCTCAAACCTTGAGATGAAATGATCTTCCTTTCAAGAGGGGATATATTATGTATCAACTACGTTGGCTTACCATTAATAATGTGTCATTTGCACACTCAACAATTTCAAGTTCTAATATAATAGTTTTTATGGTCTATAGGCATTATATATCATGTTACATTGTATTTTAGTAGTTCATTATGCTTAGAAAAGGCACTCTTATCATGTCATCTATCTATAAGGTATACATATCCTATTCCCTTTCAATTAATTTTTTTTACCTCTTATCTAAAGTATCAAGGCTTTACCATTAGATTACTCAAGATGAACTAGTAAATAATAGTCTATGTTTATGTTTACTATTAAAATACATAATTAAAAATGTTAAAATTATTTACAATGACGTTATTGTGATCTATAGTTATGTTTAACTTATTTTTAATAAAATAATCAAACCATTAATGAATATGTATTGTTTTGAATTAAAAAGAGTATAAATTATGTATTTTATATCAAAATTTAATAACGATTTGACCATTTTTCAATATAGTTTAAGAAAAAAAATTATTTTAACTTAGATGATAAATAATACTTTTGAAACATAAAATAATAATATTAGTAAGAGTAATCTTCCTGTTTATAATATATATAAATAATATTAATAATCATATAACATAGATAGAATTTCATTTTCATAAAAACTTTGCAAGGGTTTGTGATACAATAAAATAATTTGTTTATGTTTTTCTTTTCCTTAATGATTTCATATGGCAAAAGTATCTTAATGGCATCAAGGCAACACCATATGAAGTACTGACTAAGTAAACAAATTAATATTATTAAATATAGTTTTGAATGTGATGTATCTCATTTTAATGATATTGTTTTTTAAGGAATTATCAAAGGAGTTATAAATGGATAGTAAGAGAATTGAGTCCCTTTTATCCTCAAAGCCTAAATTTGAAATGGAAATATTCTTAAAAGGGTAGGTGTCATTACCTCAAGGAAAATTTATTTGAATCTTTTACAAGACAATGCATCATGACCAAGGGCCCTATGTGACACAATTTGACCTTGTGTTGGATGGTACATAAAGAAACCCTACATGGGATGATGCATTTAATCCTGCTCTTGAAAGTAGACACAATGTGGTCTAGCCCCGCATGGGTTGACACATCATAGTCGGCTATCCATGTAGGCTGACACATCACATTCGACTACCATTTGAGTTGGAACATCAAAAATTGCTCCCACGGAATCATATAATCCTAGCCAACTCCATGTGGAATATGGTATCATAAACCTTTCCCATGTGACACTAGGCATTACAACCTGCTCTTATAAGCCAATGTGAAGTGGTCTTACCCCACACAAGATGACACATAATGGTCTGCTTCTATTTGTAGTATGGTCCTAATGTAATTTAAATTTGGTACCTTAGCTAGTTAACATCCCACCTGATTATTTCAAGGGCCCTTGTCTAGTTTGAGGGTCCCATGTCTCTTTGACCTTCATGGCCCATTTTGTGTTTCTTTACGATCTTTTTCTCTTTTCAATTCATTTCAAGTCATTGACTAGTATCAAGCCACATAAACTCATTTTAGGGCCCCAACTTGCTTTGTGTTTCCATGTTGTTTTGTCCTTTGCAACTTGCTTTAGGACCCATCACTCAATTTTGGACCCCTCCAACCCTCTTAGCCAAATTTGGTCACTATAGAATTTTTTAGGCTCTCGATGATATTTTTGCCTTCTCAATTTGATTTAGTCCCTTGTGTTAATATGTGGCTCCATTGGACTATTTTGGGGGCCCCAACCAATTTTATGCCCCTAGGTAATTTTTGCCTTTCTAACCCATTTTAAGACCTCCAACCAATTTCAGGACCCCAAGGTATTTTTGCTTTACTAACTCATTTTGGGTGTCCTGACTACTTTTGGGTCCTATTGACCCATATTTTAGGCCCCCTAGTATTGAGTCCCATTGTCCCACCAACCTGTTTTGGGTCCCTTAGCCCCCTAGCGAATTTCAGATATTCATGGCATGATCCAACATGCCTTTCCCTCCCCTTGCGTGTATGCTCAAAGGAGAAAAATGAACATCCAAAATAAAGGTCTCCCTTATCCATTCGTCTAAAAAAAAAAATTATCTAAGGCTCCTATAGGGATACTGTGTCCTGCATACCAACATGCCTCACCCCGCTTAAAATCCTGAGTAATTGCTAAGGTTAAAAATTAAACATCTAAAATAAAATCCCACTTATTCATTCACCTAATGGCTTTTTTACCTAAGGCTACTATAGGGAGGTGTTATATTCTATATTTTGACATGTCTTGCCCTGCCCAAGAGCCCATGTGCACACTAAGTAGAAAAATAAACATCCAATATAAATCCCCCTTGCCTAGTAGGTTTTTAAACCTAAGGTAAATATAGGGGGTTTTTTGTTCGATGATATGATTTGGCTCCTATGGAGGATGATGTGGCATCATGGCTCGACATGATTTGACATGTATGTGGAACAATTTGGTATGGGTTGGTACATCACATCTTGCTACTTAAAGTGAGCATCGTACAATTTGACCATGTGTGAGTCAACACAACATGGTCCAACCTTATAAGAGGTATCACATTACAATATGATCGTATAGGACAATGTAATATGGCCCTGTATTGGATGGTGTGGTCTAGCCCTTGATATGTCATAGCTTTCTATGATATAATGTGTCATGGTTGGTGATACCATGCAACACGATTTAGTCTCATGTAAGACGATGTGGTGCAATACAACCATACACAAGATGACAAAATGTTTCCTATTATTGTAGGCTAACTACCCGCAAGATTACATGTCATGGTCCATTCTCATTGGATGGTGTGTTATGGAAAAAGGCCATGGGAAAAACCGTAATGGTTTAGAAAACACCCAATATAAAAGTCTCAACCAGAGAATGATCTTTGAGGCTATAATATTATGAGCATTTCATGAATAAACAATTAAAATACTTTACTATATTCACCATAACTAATATTAATATATATTCCTGCAACAACCAACAAAGACACAATTGTACAACTACAAATCTTGAATTGAAATTAACAATCACAACATATAGAACTGAAATTATCTTGACTAACTCTCTAGATAGGGAAGAAGTCATTTTAAAAATTAAACAAACAAAGCAGTCAAGGAGATTCACTCCATTAAGGAGACACAAGGTAATACAACTTCATGTTAAACTAAAATAAGTTTTTATCTATTTATACAAAAAGCAATCAAGGAAATCCACTATATATCTACAAATAGGGCAAGAGCATTGAAGGACATTCAATCTATTAAGAAAATAAAATATATTGCAACTCAATGTTAAATCAATTTCTATCTAGTTGTAAACAAAGCAATCAAGGAGATTCATTCTATTAAGGGGAGACAAGATTGTCCAGATAAACATGGCATAATGAAAGGTAACAATAATTACAAGTGTAGAATAAAAAATGAAAGGTGACAATAATTAAAAGTGTAGTTTAAAAATTAAATGTAGAGTTAATTTAGAAACAAATTAATAAAAATCTTTTGAGAAATAAATAGACTAAAATTTTAAGAAGAGAGATCAAAGCACATACCTCACGATATTCAAATAAAATTAGTTTGTAAGAACCCTAATGCATACCATCAAGTCCACATAAGAACATTATTTACAATGCATACACCAAAAGCCAGGAATACAACACATATAATTCACTTTGCTTGTACAAAAAAGAAAACATTGAATAAAATTGATTTAGTATAATTGATTTCTTTTCTTTAAAATATATTCACATTATCATCAAAATTTTGAAACACATAGAATCTTATTTAATTAATTTTAAACCCTTCAAAATGAAAATGAATCACCCCACTCAAACTACAAATAAGAGAACTTTCACAAAATTAAATTCTTGTTTTCCTCTTACACTTGCAATTGGACATATAGCTAAATAATTTTCTTAAGCTTACAAAGCATCTCCTACAATAGAGAAGTGTATGAAAAAATTGCAATGGTTTAGAAAACACTTATATTAAACAAAAAAGGCTCAATGTGGAGAATGATCTTCGATGCTAAAATATTGTGAAAGGATTCTATGATGCTAAAATATTATGATCCTTTCATAGATAAACATCTAAAATACTTTACTATATCCACCATAACTACTATACATATATATTATTAAAAAAAAAATTAAAATACATAGTTCTACAACAAATATAAATCTTGAATAGAAATTAGTCTAACTCCCTAGATAGCAAAGAAGTCTTTTCAATAATTAAACAAACAAAGAAATCAAGGAGATTCACTCCATTAAGGAGACACAAGGAAATTCAACTCAACATTCGAGTAAAATAAGTTTTTGTCTATCTATAGATAAAGCAATTAAGGAAATCCACTATAGATCTACAAACAGGGCAAGAGAACTCAAGGATATTCTCTCCATTAAGGAAAGAAAATCTATTGCAACTCAATGTTAAATCAATTTCTATCTATCATTTTGTTAAGAGGAGACAATATTGTTCAAAAAAACACTGCATAATTAAAACTCACAATAATTAAATGTGTAGATGACGCTTGGCTTTTATGGCTCGACCTCTAGGGATGCATATGCCTTTTTGGGCTGAGGGTGGAAAGAATAGGTGGTAAGCCAAGATTACCAAGTGGCAAGCCAAGGCAACCAAGTGTTAGGGGTAGTTATAGTGAGTCACTAGGAGTGTCTCACTTAATTGGGGAGATGTGGCAGGTGGGTAGGTGAGAGTGGAGTGATGCGTGTGAGATATGGCAAGGGGAGAGGTAGTGGTGGCTAGGACACATGTCAAATGGAGAGACATGGTATCCTAAGGGATATGTTCCAGATTTAACAAAATCTGGAAAATAGATTAATGTGTAGAAAAATACACCTAAGTTTAGACTTAGGCATATTAGTTTATTATACATATTTGTGGAATGAATGGGGTTTTGTAAGTAGTTAGGTTTTGGTGTCTACAGTTTATGTATATTTTGTTTGGGTAATTATTTTTGCTTATATTTTGTTAAATATGAGATGACAATATCTGTATTTATTTGTTTGAACCTAAGTTTAGACCTAGGCATATTAGTTTGTTATACATATTTGTAGGATGAATGGGATTTTACAAGTAGTTAGGTTTTGGTGTCTACAATTTATGTATATTTTCTTTGGGTAATTATTTTTGCTTACATTTTGTTATATATGAGATGACATTATTTATATTTTTTTATTTTTTGGGACAAAATAAGCTTCTACCTTCACACTATTGACCTAATTAATAGAGAATAATATATTCCTTAAAACTAAGAGAAATTAATGTATATTGACATATAATTTTTAATGTTTTCAATATGTTCATTAAGTCACTTTTTCCTTTAAAATATTGTTATTTATCAACAATGATAATATACTTTAATTATATAATAGTTTTCATGTATTTAAATTGTAACCATTGTTTAAAGTAGGATTATTAATCTTGAGAATTTAAACATGGATGAATTAAAAAATTATTTACACAGGTTTACATGGACATTCAATGTTATATATATATATATATATATTGAGCATATTCAAGCATACAATGATGCTTTGATATGTTTACAAATTATGCATTAAGATGTTGCCTATAGAATATTTCCATAGACATTGGATGAGTTTGCATATGACTAATATATCAACTTACTTTTAGGCTCTATCACTTCTTGGTCTCAACTAGAATCAATATTTATCAACCATTTTAGATTAAATATTGACCTAGTTGTGGTATATCATCTGTTTGCATCTACCCATAAAGAACTTAATGAACCCCTAAGACTTTTCAATACTAGGTTCCATAAGTTATACACCAATCTAGTGGCATATTACGCCATTATAAAGAAAACAAACATTCAAATGTACCTTAGAACTTTAGACCTAATAACTTCCACGTTTGTGAGGAGAGCTCCTCATATCACATCTTTACCATTTGCATATAATGAGGTTGTAATGATTGAATAACAATTAATGCATAAAGGTTTTGGTTTGGGTCAATTGCCTTCACTTGGACAACTAATGACTTATAATCAGGTACCATTAATAAATTAAGCCATTACACAACACCTTACCATGTCGAATCTATTACAAAAATTTGTGTATCCCAACCAATACCAACCTTTCAATGACATCCTTAAATCAAATGATGCTTAATATGAGCAATGAAAAAACCACTCCAATAATCTATTACCAAAATTTATGTATCCCAACCAATACCAACCTTTCAATGACATCCTTAAATCAAATGATGCTTAATATGAGCAATGAACAAACCACTCCAACATATTAAGATAAACAGATGATCCCAAACAATGTTCTCAATCATACATCTCTAATAAATAATCAACCAATTTTACTCATATTTCTAAATACATTTGTACCTATTGTAAACAATGTAACAACTCAACTAGGACCAAGTCAACCTAATAATCCAAATCTCAAGTTAGACAAAATACAAAATATGGTTAAAAAATTTAGCAATGGCAAGCTTCAATTAATAAAGCAAGTCCTTCAAAACCCACCCATAAATAACATTCAGAATATGAACTTCAACTTCCAAAGGACTAACCTCTAATGGTATACTTGCCTAATTAATGGAGGAGCCAAAATAAATCAAATAACAACCCATGTACTTTAGTGAATTTGGAAGATCTTGCTTTGTCTAATTGGTGCAAGGTCCATTCTACAACTCAACATAGTGAAACTAATTATCCAAAGTTTAAAACTACTACAGATAATTCACAATGCATTAACAAAAAAGAAATAGAACATTGAATAAAAGATTATTTAGTATAATTGATTTATTTTATTAGAGAGATATTCACACTATCATCAAAACTCTAATTTAAACAAATACTTATATTAACCATATAACACTCAACATCGAGAAAAATCTTTGATGCTAAAATATTATAATCCTTTCACAGATCAACAACTAAAATATTTAAATTCATAATTCTACAACTATAAATATTTAACTGAAATTATCATGATTAACTCTCTAGATAGAGAAGAAGTCATTTCAACAATTAAACAAATATTGCAATCAAATAGATCCACTTCATTAAGGAGACACAAGATAATGCAACTCAATATTGTGGACAATATTTTGTTCTACAAAAGATACATTGATGATGTCATTGGTGAACTTCACTAATTTTTGGTCACTTGTGGATCTTTCTGCCCGAGCATTAAAATATTAGCATCTATTTCAGATTCGAAAGTGATTTTGTTGGATAATATTGTTTTTAAAGGACTTGATTTTGTTCATACAAGGATTCTTTGTACAAAGTTGTTCTAAAAACCAATGAACGCCTATCAATACATTTTATCTTCTTCTCATCATCATGTCCACTATTAGAAGGTCTTCATTTTAAGTGAACTCAATAGGTTCTTAGTCAAAGAAATCTCTAGAGAGGGCTTTATTTCTCTTAAAAAGAAGTTTTTTAATATATTTAGAGCTAGAGGGTAGAAGATTAATTTTTTACTTTCACTATTTAAAAATGTCAAATTTGATGGAAGATCCTCTCTCCTAGCTAGAGTTCTGGAAAGAGTTGCACACAGACAAGCCACCAAAGCCAAACATGTTCCACTTATTTTGAAGTTAGACAATTGTGATATTGCTAGAAGTTTGCACTTGGGCAAAGACGTTATTTCTCCCATGTTCGAAAAGTGGAGTAAGGATAGGTAACTTAAGCATATCGCACGAGCCATCATCTACTGAAGGAATCACAAACCTCTCAAATATTATCTTTGCAAGAACAAAATTTTGTAAGGGGACTTTTTCTCCATCTTATTTCTTGCATTTTTTAATGTGCCTTTGTAACAGGGTGGGTTTTTTTAGGGTTAAGCCTAAGAATATTAAATATGTATTTTTTACCATTTGGTTTATACACTTGCAATTTGTATGTTCAAAAATATTTTTTTATCCCACATGCATTACTTTTTGGCTCCCCCCTAGAGTTCGGACTATAAAAAGAGGATATTGTACCTCTGTAAGACTCACACTCCATTTATGAGACCCAAAAGGTGGAAATGCGATTAGAGTTTTTTAGTTGTATAATTCTTTTTTTCAGAATATAAATTATTTTTCAGTGTTTTTGTTCCTTCCTAACTTGTTCTTTATGTTCTATCTTTAAATTTGTATTCATTTAGTTTCTATCTTCTCTAAAAAACCCCATTAAAAATCATCTTGTTGTGGTTATTATCTTTTTCACTTACGCTTAAGGTGATCTAGTGAATCAAAAACTAGCACATGTTTTTTTAACATAGCACTGCTACACCATGTTTCCTTCAAAGTTAAATATTCACTCCATTATTGTAACTCAATGTTAAATCAAATTTCTATCAATTAATAAATAAAATAATTAAGGAGATTCATTCGACTAAGGAGAAACAAGAAGGTCTAGATAAGCACGACATAATAGAATTTGACAATAACTAAATGTGTGGTTTAAAAATAAAACGTAAAGTTAATTTAACATTAACAAACTCTTTTTTTAGAAATAACTTAACTAAAATTTAAAAATCAGAAAAATCAAATCACATACCTTACAATTTTCAACAACATATACTATCAAGTAAAATTAAGAAAATAATTCACAATGCGTATAAAAAGAATAAAAAACTATGAATAAATTCACATTCCAATGTACTTGAATAAAAAATAAAACATGGAGGAAAAAAAAAACTGAAGGCAAAAATGAAGCATACGGGAGCGGTCCCTCCTTGAAAGAAAACAAATAATCAGAAGAAAGAAAACAATAAGAAAACAAAACCAAATAAAACTTATTTGAAACTGAGTTGTAATGTTCTTTCATCTCTAGCAAATAATACATATAGTTACATATAAAGATCTGCAACCACTTAAACCTAACGACTATAAGATTTTTTTTACTTTTTTCAAAAGTTAAATGTTAGGAATGGAGCCTAATTATGAGGAGGCTAAACAGAGAAAGTTTTTGGATTTATTGCAAGACGGGCAGGGAAAGTTTCCAAATTTACAGTCTGTTAGTCTATCAGAGAAAGTTTTCGGATTTACAACAGGATAGCCAGGGAAATTTTTTTTGTTTTTATCCCAAAATTAGATGTTGGGAACTCAATGTTAATCTTGGAATGTATTAAGAAAAGCAGTTTGTTTTTTCTGTTTTTTTCTTATATATAGTTGTGAGGAAAACAGAGATGACTATGACAATGAAAATTACTATGTTGATTCCTTAGAAAAATAGAGAGGAAATTACAACAGATGTTTGCTGTAGGTTGTAACCCTCTATTGCTTGGATTGAGAAAGGAAGGACTGAAAATTCTCGGTGGATGTAACCCACATTGGGTGAACCACGTTAAAATCGTTGTCTCTTCTTTTGTGTATGTTTGTCTTATTTTGTTAATTCTGTTGTTAAAGTTTGAAACACTATAATTGCTTTTCTATATAAATATATTTTATATAGTGATTTACTTTAACAAGTGGTATCAGAGCGGTTGTTTTGTTGGGTGCACTTGACAAAAGGAGAATTTCTGGATCAAGTGGGAGCAATGGTGAAAGAAGGGAGGTTTAGATTAAAAAATTCAATGGCCAAAACTTTCAATTCTGGAAGATGCAGATGGAGGATTACTTGTACCAAAAGGATCTTTACTTACCTCTTGATGGGGAAACAAAGAGCCTTCATCTATGTCTGATGAGGAGTGGAGTCTCCTTGATAGAAAGGCATTGGGTACTGTGAGGCCGTGCTTGGGAGCCACCGTAGCCTTCAACATCTTTGATGAAAAGACTACCAAGGGAGTCATGGATAAGTTGGCCAAGATGTATGAGAAACCATCAACATCAAATAAGGTATTCTTAATGAAAAGGTTATTTAACATGAAAATGAGTGAAGGAGGATCTGTGCATGATCATTTAAATGAATTTAATACTGTCACTAATCAATTGCATTTAGTAGGATTGGATTTTGATGATGAGCTTAGGGCCTTATTAATCTTATGCTCTCTTCCAGAAAGTTGGAACAATTTGGTAATGGCGGTAAGTAACTCTGCTTCGAGTTCAAATAAATTAGAATTTGATGATGTGGTTGGTGTGATACTCAGTGAGGACATAAGAAGAAAAACCACATGAGAATCATCTAGCACCGCCTTAACTGTTGAGAATAGAGGAAGAGGAAGAGAAAGAGGCAAGAGTTCACATCGTGGCAAATCCAAAGGCAGATCCAAATCACGTGGAAAAGGAAAGCTATAGTGTTGGCACTGTGGCAAAAAGGGTCATCTCAAGAAGGACTGTTGGCAAAGAAAGGGTGATGGAAATGAAGGTAATGATAATAATGGTAACACTTCAGAAGCCAATATTATTGGACAAATTCTACAAGATGCTTTAATCTTATCTCTTGATATAAATAGTGATTATTGGGTAATTGATAGTGGTGCTTCATTCCATGCTACCTCACATAAGGAATACTTCATAGATTATGTTTCTAGAGATTATGGACAGGTTCTGTTGGGAAATGACCAACCATGTAAAATCGTAGGTATTGGAAATATTTTGATTAAATATCCAAATGGATGTCAATGGGCTCTTAAAGAGGTGAGACACATACCAGATTTAAAGAGAAATCTTATATCGGCAAGTAAGCTTGATGGTGAAGGATACACGATTGCATTCGAAGAAAATGCTTGGAAAGTTACTAAAGGTTCATTGATAGTAGCTAGAGGTAAATTGGTGGGTACTCTTTATTTACTTACTGATTTTTCTCACTACTCCATGAATTTAGTTTCTACAAGTGAGAGTGCATCTTTGTGGCACCAAAGACTTGGCCATATGAGTGGAAAAGGTATGGAAATTTTACATTCAAGAAAGTTATTGCCTAAGTTAAAAGAGATTGATTTGGAATTTTGTGAGGATTGTGTTTATGGTAAAGCAAAGAGAGTTAGATTTCTCAAGGATGGCAAGGAAAGGAAGAAAGAGAAATTGGAGCTTGTGCACTCAGATGTTTGGGGCCCAACTCATGTAACTTCTCTTGGAGGTTCCTCTTACTATGTACTTTTTATTGATGATGCAACAAGGAAAACATGGATATATTACATTAAGAATAAAAGTGATATTTTTAATACCTTCAAGAATTGGAAAGCATTAGTTGAAAATGAAACTGGAAAAAGGTTAAAGTGTCTAAAGTCGGATAATGGTGGAGAATATTGCAATAGAGAATTTGATGTGTTTTGTTCTAAAAATGGAATTAGAAGAATCAAGGTAATTCCAAGAACACCTCAAGAAAATGGGGTTGCAGAAAGAATGAATAGAACCATCATGGAGCGTGCTAGGAGCATGAGAATACATGCAGGATTACCATTATTTTTATGGGATCATGTTGTTGATACTGCAGTATATCTGATTAATAGAGGACCGTCTAGTGCCTTGGATGGAGGAATTTCGAAAGAGCTTTGGACAGGTAAACCAGTAAATTATTCTTTCCTTAAGGTATTTGGATGTGAGGCTTTTATGCATATAGACAAAGAGAACATAAATAAGTTAGATGCTAAGGCCCAAAAGTGCTATTTTATTGGTTACGGTATTGATGGCTTGGGTTACAGATTATGGGATTGTGATAACCGAAAAGTCATTAGAAGTAGGGATGTCATATTTAATGAAAAAAACTTGTATAAATATCGGTTGTAGGGAAAGAAATAGAAAGAGGAAATTATTGAATACATAGACCTTGATGAACACATAGAAAAGGTAACTCCAAAAGTGGTAGAAGATCAAAATGTACAGCAGCAGCAACAAGCACCTCAATCTCCAAAAAGTGTTGTTAGACGATCTACCAGGATAAGTAAAATTCCTCAATGTTTCTCTGATTATGTTTTGTATACTGATGCTGGTGAGCCAGAATGTTTTCAGGAAGCATTACGGATGGATACCAGGAATAAGTGGGAGCTTGCAATGAATGAAGAAATGGACTCTTTATTTCACAACCAAACTTGGGATTTCGTTGAGCTACCCAAAGGTAAAAGAGCTTTGACCAATAAATGGGTGTACAGGATTAAAGAGGAGAATGAAGGGCATAAGAGATACAAAGCAATACTAGTGGTCAAGGGATTCGCTCGGAAAAAAGGTATTGATTTTGATGAGATTTTTTCTCCAGTTGTAAAAATGACCTCTATTAGAGCTATTTTGAGTCTTGTAGCTATAGAAAATTTGTTTCTGGAGCAATTGGATGTGAAGACAACATTTCTTCATGGTGATTTGGAGGAGGAAATTTATATGCACCAACCAGAAGGCTTTCCGGTGAAAGGTAAAGAGGATTGGGTATGTAAACTTAAAAAGAGCTTGTATTGGTTAAAACAAGCTCCTAGACAGAGTGGTATTTAAAATTTGATAAGTTCATGGCTAATCAAAGGTTTGAAAGATGTCAAAGTGATCACTGTGTATATTTTAAGCAAATTGGAAATGGTAACTATGTTATTTTGCTATTGTATGTGGATGACATGTTAGTTGCAGGAACAAATATGCAAGATATAATCATGCTCAAGAAGAAGTTGGCTAAATCCTTTGCCATGAAGGATTTGGGAGAAGCCAAACAAATCCTTGGTATGAGGATAACAAGAGACAACGAGAGTCACACTCTGAAATTATCACAAGCAAAATACATTGAAAAAGTGCTTAAGAGATTCAACATGAACAATGCAAAGTTTGTTGCTACTCCATTGGCAAAGCATTTCAAACTCACCAAAGATTTGTGTCCCAAGAAACAAAAGGAACAAGAGCATATGGCTAAGGTTCCCTATGCATTAGCGGTTGGAAGCTTAATGTATGCAATGGTTTGTACAAGACCAGATATTGCCCATGCAGTGGGAGTAGTGAGTAGATTTATGAGTAATCCAGGAAAAGGACATTGGCAAGTAGTAAAATGGATACTCAGGTACTTGAGAGGAACTTTAAATTATTCTTTGAATTTTGGAGGCTCTAATATATGCTTGAAAGGTTTTGTAGATTCTGATATGGCAGATGATCTTGATGGTGGAAGGAGCACTACTGGCTACATCTTTACTATAGGAGGAGGAGCGGTTAGTTGAATTTCTAAACTCCAACACGTAGTTGCCCTTTCAACCACTGAAGCTGAATATGTTGCTGCTACATAAGCAAGCAAAGAGATGGTTTGGTTGTAAAGACTAATGGAAGAACTGGGGAAGAAGCAAGAGGATAATAGGTTGTGGGAGTGATAGCCGAGTGCTATACACCTTGCGAAGAATTCAACATTCCATTCAAAAACTAAACACATCAAACTCGGTATCATTTCATTAGATCAGTAGTGGAAGATGGATCTTTGAAATTAGGGAAAGTGCACACATCACAAAATCCTGCTGACATGCTTACAAAAGTGGTGTCAAGAGAAAAGTTGATTTTTTGGTAAACTTCAGTTGGCCTTAAGGAATAAGAGGCCATGATGAGAATTTTTCAGTCCTTGGTTGTAGTATGGTGCAATGGAATTAGTATCCAAGTGGGAGATTGTTAGGAATGGAGCCTAATTATGAGGAGGCTAAAAAAAGAAATTTTCTGGATTTACTACAGGACAGGCAGGGAAAGTTTCTAGATTTACAGTCTGTTAGTCTACCAGAGAAAGTTTCCGAATTTACAACAGGATAGCCAGGGAAAGTTTTTTTTGTTTTTATCCCAAAATTAGATGCTGGGAACTCAATGTTAATCTTGGAATGTATTAAGAAAAGCAGTTTGTTTTTTCTCGTTTTTTTCTTATATATAGTTGTGAGGAAAACAGAGATGACTATGACAATGAAAATTACTATGTTGATTCCTTGGAAAAATAAAGAGGAAATTACAATGAGATGTTTGTTGTAGGTTGTAACCCTCTATTGCTTGGATTGAGAAAGGAAGGACTAAAAATTCTCGGTGGATGTAACCCACATTGGGTGAACCACGTTAAAATCGTTGTCTCTTCTTTTGTGTGTGTTTGTCTTATTTTGTTAATTCTGTTGTTAAAGTTTGAAACACTATAATTGCTTTTCTATATAAATATATTTTATATAGTGATTTACTCTAACATTTAATATTAGATTCTTTGTTTTTTCCAACAACTCAAAAATATGTTCTTTCCTTTCTAACAGCTCAAACCTTACTATTTATGATATTCTCACAAATCCTTCCTCTATTTTTAGATTCTTACCTCTAACGGAGTCAAATGTAACATAGGTAAAATAAAAATTATTTTTCTCTTATAAAGCTTTTTGAAAGTTATATTAATTTATTAAAATGCATATATTTTTTTTTATATTTAAAGAATTATAGAAATAAAAGTCATGAAATGTTACCATCAAAAGTATAAGGACTCATAATTACAAACAAAATGAAAAATTAATGCTTTACAAAATCTCTATGAATTTTAATAAAAAAAATATCTTATTCCTTAAATAATAAATCTTATCCAATATTATCTCATATATTTTTAATATATATTAAAATAATAAAACAATTTAGTACCGCAGGACACATGAACAAGAATATGTGCTTTAAAATAAACATCAGTTTATTTATATCTATATGAAAAGTACGTCCACAATAAGTATATTCATAGAGGCTTAGAGAGGAAATTGTAGATGGGATGAATTGAACTCTATCAGTCTCATAAGGAAACTCGAGAGCAATCTCAAGACTTTGATAAAAGAAGATTTGAAAATTTACGATGTGAGAATACAAATCAAGCTATTTTCTCTATACAATATCCACAACACTTTCTTTGTTGTTCCTGAATCATTTTCGCACTACTTCCGTCGTAGTTATTTATCATTTCCACTAATATTTAGTATGATTTATAGAAAGTCGACCTTTCAGGAAGAGTGTGAATATTACTCTGAGTTGCCAGTCCCGATTGTTAGAGAATAATTGGATTTCATAATGCTTAGAGCTAGGTATGTGTATACACATTAGCACGAGATTAGTTAGGTGTTTCTTACTTACTCACTCCAAGTGTCATTAATACTCTTACAAAGTGTGACGAGGTCAGTTAGTTGTCCGATGCACTTATGTGTCATAATTATCTTCCACAAAATTTTAGGCTATCATCCTGATATTTATGATCACGATTTGTTACTAATCCACTTGTTATAGATTTTTATGTTAATTGTTTACAAATTTATTAATTATGTATTTAATAGATTTCTTTGTTAATTGTTTCAATGTCATTATTATTTAGCACACCATTTTCGGCTATCATTATGGTATTATTGATCACTAGTTCTTACTAACCTACATGTGGGGGTTGGCCTTCTTGCTTTCTAACCTGTTAATGTGATGATATAAATTCAGTGACATATTTCATGATTAGAATTCTGTTCACACGTTAATACCTATCTATCTATATGTTAATTGTTTATAAATTTATTAATTATATATTTATTATTAATAATTATATTGTAGAATATTTAGGAGACTACTTAATTATTGTTCAATACTCTTCATGTTTCATATTTATCTTACACAACATTTTAGGCTGTCAATTTGGTATTAATGAACACCAACTGTTTATACCCTACCTGGTATAATTTCTCGTTTACGAATTTATTAATTATATAGTTATTATTAATAATTTTATTGTATAATATTTTAGGAGGTTAATTAATTATTATGGGATATACTTTGTGTCATAATTATCTGACACAACTCTTTAGTCTATCATATTAATAACCCCCAATTGTTTTTTAATAATATTTTTAATATACATCCGCCGCCATGGAATTGAACACGGGTTACATCATCGACCTTGGTAGACCACCAGTTGTTACTAACTTAATTGTTATAAATTTCTCTTTTAATGTTTATTAATTATATATTTACTATTAATAATTTTACTGCACAATATTTTAGGTAGTCTAATACACTTATTGTCATAATTATCTGGAATAATATTTTAGGCTATCAATCAGTATTAACGACCACAAGTTGTTACTAACCAGCCTGTTATAGATTTCTTTATTAATTGTTTATAAATTTATTAATAATTTTTTAGAGGTCAATTACATATTGTCTCATACACATTATGTATCATAATTATCTGGCACAACATTTTAGGCTATCAATCTCATATTAATGACCGCCAACTATTTTTAACCTACCTATTATAGATTTCTTGGTTATTTGTTTACTAATTTATTAATTATATTTATTATTAATAATTGTATGGCACAATATTTTAAGAGGTCAATCAGTTACTGTTTGATACATTTGTCATAATTATCTAGAACAACATTTTAGGTTATTAGTCTTGTATTAATGACCACCCGTTGTTACTAACCTACTCGTTTTAGATATTTTCCTTAATTATTTAAGAATTTATTATTAATAATTTTTATTTCATAATATTGACCTCGTTTTAGATATTTTCCTTAATTATTTAAGAATTTATTATTAATAATTTTTATTTCATAATATTGTAGGGGCCAGTCAGTTATTGTCTGATACATTGTGTCATAATTATCTGGCACAACATTTTAGGGGTCAGTCAGTTATTGTCTGATATATTGTGTCATAATTATCTAACACAACATTTTAGGTTGTCCGTTTGGTATTAATGACCACCAATTGTTAATTGTTTATAAATTTATTAATTATATATTTATTATTAATAATTTTATTTTACACTATTTTAGGAGGTTAGTTAGTTATTACTCGATACACTTTGTGGCAATTATTTGGCACAACATATTAGGTTGTCATCTGGTACTATTGACTACCATTTGTTACTAACCTACCTGATATAGATTTCTTTGTTATTTGTTTATAAAATTATTAATTATATATTTATTATTAATAATTTTATTTCACAATATTTTAAGAGGTCAGCTAATTATTGTCCAATATATTGTCATAATTATTTGGCACAACATTTTATGTTGTCGATAATCACTAGTTGTTGCTAACCTACCTATAATAGATTTCTCTATGGGCTCACCTCCTTGCACTCCCTTACTTGGTGATAGAAGAGGGAAGATCTGGTAAATCTTTGGTTACCGGATCTCCTTATTATTGATCCAATAACCAAAGCCAAATCAAGAATGTTGTGTGCAAGAATGTGTGTTATCGTAGATCCAAAGGCGAATCTTCCCTCTTCTATCAAGCTTATCTCATTCCTAGATACTTGAGATCAACCTATTGTTTACAAAAATAGTCCATCTTGATGCTCTGGTTGTGGAAAATTGGATCACCAAGTGAACCAATGTCCCCTCAAGGCATAGGTGAAGAAGGAAAAGAGATCTGCAAGAACAAAATAGATCTAGAAGGAGAACTTGGGTGGAGTCCCTTGAAGGATTTGGGTGTTAGTTCCTCAAAGATAGAGGAAGGAGAAGTTTAGCCCTAGACAGACAAGGTTCAAAAGTTGAAGGCTCTGGTGGAGGATAATTTTAAATCGTTAGAATGGATCCTAGCCAACTTGGTGGTGATTGAGAAGGCATCCAAGGAGAAGAATGTAACCTTGAAGCTTGCGGTTACTAAGGTATGTTAGTCGGATATCATTTACGAAACCTTTGTTTCTAAGGCTCTTCTTCATAATTCCTTTGATGGGCTTTGTATTGGTTCTACTCTTAAGGAGCCTGTGATTCAGTTGGAGACCGTTGAGGTAGGGTCTTTGATTAGCTCCCCAAAGACCTATCTAGAGAAAGGTTCTTTGGGTCCTAAAACTTGGAGATAAAGGAAGGGCTATGTGGATGTAGGTGTTGAGCATAAATTAGGAAAGCCCCTTAACAAGTCTATGAGGAAGAGGAAAATAGATTCTAAGATCACGAATAGATCTCAAGACCTGTTCAAACTCGAAAAATGGAAGGTTGTAGGAGGAAGACAGTTAAAGCTGAAATATTTCTACCATAGTAACCATGGGGTGCCTGGGGGAAGGAAATTCAATTCTAAATCCCTAAATGAAGTGCCTCTCTTAGAACGTTAGGGGCTTGAATGGGCTTTCTAAATAATAGGTGGTCACTTCCCTGCGTAAAGAAATTTTACCTAATATTTTTCTTGCAAGAAACCAAGTTGGATGGTCAGGATATAGAAGTTTTTAGAAGAATTTGAAAAGAAGCCCATTTTACTACTATGGGTGAAATTTTGCATCCCTTCACTCTTGTTCGCAATATGATGATCTATAAGATTGGCCAAAGTTTTGAAGTCTAACTAATGGGCCCTTGTATGCAAATCCTGGAAGCAAAAAGCGAATAACGTTTGTCCTAAATGCAATAGGGCAAAAGGTTGAAAGAATACTTCGACAGATCAAGTCATCAAAATTAGCTAAGTGCAAGGTCGGGAAGACAATTGGGCAAGTATGCATTCAAGACGGATCGCAAATATCCACCCAAAAAATGGGTGGAAGAATGGGTGACAATACATTGGTTCCTGCTCCCAAATCCCCACCTCGAACAGAGAGTCAATCACATTTCTCAGATCGCACCCGGGAGGATAAAAGGGACTCGTATAGTTCAAAGGTCTACCCTAGCTAGGATGGAAGTTCTAGGAGTTAGCATGGGATATTCTATGCCCAAATACCCACCCTCTTAGGGTAACAAGGTGGACGAAATTTTAGGAGGAAGACAACTAAGAATCAATCCTGATTGCCTGCCCCTTTGACAACATCACACCGAGCAAAAATTTAAGAGGCTGATAGGAAAAAGAAGCCCGATTATCCATTCCATACCTATCGTCGAGCTAAATAAAATATTAGCGATCCCTAATAAGTGCATTAAATACTGCAACTGCCAAGGTATGAAAAGACAATGGGTGCGAAGGTGGTGATTCAAAGTGCACGATTCCAAAGGCAATTATTTTTGTCCTATAATCTGAATGAAGGGGTAAATTAGATGGAGATTCATGGTCCAACAAGAATGTCGAAGTGATCAAGGATTCAGATCCATGCAAAAGCGCCTAACTCTTCCAAACAATCATCATTATGCACAACATTAGTCGAAGCTCTAGCAATATCTTCCCGCTTAGTGTCATTAATGCTTGTTTTCAAATTTATTGTAAATTTCTATATATACTGGGATGTTAGACATCCTAGGGATGGCTCTTTAGCTATTACAATTCATGTGTAAGGTATTTGCCATTCTGTCAATACAAGTTCAATATTGTTTGATCTCCAAATTGACTCTTGGATATATATTTGTATGTTGTGGGTTTACTTTTGTTAATGCTTGTTGAGTGAATATGTTAGGGAACCAAAGGTTTCCTTTCTTTGAGGAAGATCATAATATGGTGATGCTTTGACCTGAGTGCTATTTTACTATATCACTTGTTGACTCCCCTACTTTAGCGATCCACATACTATGATCAGTTGCCTCTTCAATGCTTTGAAAAGACCTATTCTCCAAAGGAATCAGGGTTTTATGAGTAGCCCTAACCTTACTAGCGAAGAAAGCTACTCCTTTGGTGACTCCAACCTAAGAAAAAAACTATAAGATCTGAAGGATAAACCTTGCAATGGCTCACTTGATCTATCCTTGCTAGAATGATGAAGACCCTTTAAATATCTTGAATCCGCACAGTATTCCCGAGGCAACATTCAAGATGCTTCCTAGCTATGATGGTACAAAAGGCTCTAAATATGAGCACTATTAGGACGTAGTTTCCTTGGTTGTCATCCATAACATTACTTCTGAGAGCGTCATGCTTAAGATTTTTTTCTCTATCTTTTAAAAGGAGAGTATTGCTATGGTTGAAATCTCTAGAGCATGGAAGCATTCACACATGGGCCAACCTAGAAGAAGCTCTCATCAACACATTTCATGCCTCTGTTGATCCCTTCCTATTGCTTACTCAACTTTTATTAAGCAGACCAATTATGAAACATTGGTTGATTTGAATGTCCACTTTACAATAATATGGAAAAGGATACCTCACGAAGCCATACCATCATCTACGCAAGCGTACATTTACTATGTCTATGTCTTTGATCTCAATACAAATCTTTTCATACAAAAATCAGGAGAAAAATGATTTCCACAAATCTTCAAGATGCATCCCGCACTGAAAGAATGCTAATCTATATTGAGAAGCTTTCCCATGCATCCTCAATTCCACCTATAGGGCCCATGCCTATACAAAATCAGGCTATGATGGAAAATTTTCCTTCATAACCCCACAAAAATGTACATCAGATGCAACAAGAGCTGAGAATGAATATTCACCAACTAGTCGAATAGGTCAATTGCATGAAAAGGAAGCTCTCGATAGAAGAAGGGCTTAATGATGGGGGATCGAGGGAGCAACAATTGAACTTGTAGCCACAAGAAAGCAAAGGATGGGAAGGGGATCAAGATTCTAGTTATTGTTCATCCTCCATGATGAAAAATGTCATCGCCTGTAGTTTCTTACACGAATTAGAATACGAGGAGATGAGAAATGGGATGTTCGCATCATAGGACAACAAAGGCACATCAATGATTTACCCCTGCTTGTGCCAACTATAGTGGAGGTTGAAGCAGAATTTATAGAACTACTTCCCTACCAAGAAATCTAGGTGTAGGCTTGGATTGAATTCAAATAAGGTAGTGACAACAAAAATGTATAGT
Source organism: Wollemia nobilis (assembly GCA_028583015.1). Lineage (NCBI taxonomy): Eukaryota > Viridiplantae > Streptophyta > Pinopsida > Araucariales > Araucariaceae > Wollemia > Wollemia nobilis. Next base: position 1,041,244 of record JAQPPZ010003507.1, on the reverse strand, counting down.
CTAGATTGTATCATGTAGTCCCCTACTGCAAACCTCGTTGATATTCCTAAGATACAAGAACAATCAAATCAGGAAAAACGAATCTTGATTGAGATTGGCATTCTCCCCAAGAGAGATGAGGTATGGGTAATGATGCAAACATACCCATACATGGTATAATTTTGGTATCCACCTTTCGAAGAGATACCAACCAAACCTTGGATCAAAATTCTAAACGCAATGTCCACACAACTGGCATATGGCCTAGGTATCGAATTTTTGATGCCAACCGTGAGATCTGGATCAAATTGCAGTACAACTGACGATGGTGGTGGGAAGTACCAAATAGAGCATGAAGAAAAGCTCAAATTTGGTGTCATTTGGTCTGGACACTACAGGTTCACCACATAGATCGTAGAGGAATCTCTGGTTTAGGCATGTGAACCACGTCGCAATTTTTTGTAAATAAGTCGATCATTAAATAAAAAATGAGGCATGTGTAGGGCTACACGATAGTTGACATCATCTTGAGCTAAAATATTAGGGAATTTATCTCCATCATCCTCCCGCAAAGTGGATAGGTTGCCAAAGCTTATAAACGGAGAAGTGATCGTTTTTCAGTTGGCATTTCCTCTTTTGAAAATCACTTCTCTCTTGTTCATTCTTTTTTTCACGTCCTTGTTTCGTGGTTTGTTTTTGTATTTTTTTTGTGTCTGTATCCCAATGGATAGTGCCTTAAAAGCTTGCAAACATGTAAAACAAGTACATCTAGCATCATGCATGCATCACTCTAGATTAAACATGAAGTCATACAATCAATTGGAGAAACCCGAAGAGCAAGATTTAGAAGTACTGCAAAAGGGATTCACATCAGGCTGAATCTTTCAAGGGAAGCACTAGATCTTAATGGGCTAGAGGAATCACTCTATAAAATACCTCATGAGAAGTGTTGATAATTCACTAAGCAATGAGTCAAATGTAATCAAGAATCCCTAGGATGTATCCTCATGAGCTAAGAAGGTATTTGCTAGATTACGTAAATAAGAGGTGTTGTCTTTGGCAATTTGTTTGTTCTTGAAGCAGCCCTAGGCTTTGGCAAATTATGTTGATGGGAATGTGTTCTATGGAGGTGTCTTGTGGATTCGTTAAATAGTCCAAGTTATGCAATGGGATTTTTCCCAAGTCACCTTTCCTTTTGTTTCTTCGTTATTTTGTTCCTTTCTCCCTCTTTTGTCTTTTTGAGTTAGTAGCGTTGGTTTTCTTCATGCGGTTACCTCTTTCCTTCTGTCCTTCCCTCATCTTTGTTCTTGCTCTTGTTTCCTGGGTCTTCCTTCCTTCGTGTTCCCCTTCTCCTCTTGTGCCCTCTTTTCGCTCTTTTTATCTGCTTTGTTTTGCCTTGTTTAAAGTGGTGTACCCACCCCATCACTTGCCACTCTATGTTCTCTTGCAACCTCCTCTGAATGCCCTTGTTTCCAGTTTATTCTTTTTGTCTCCATCCTCATTCTTTCCCATTTGTTGTGTTGTTTTTTTCAAAAGGAGGATATCCGGGTTTTTATTCCTACGATATGGAAATACCTTGTGAATCTCTAAGAGTGTGGGTGAAGTTTTGCATCCCTTCACCCACTCTTGTTCACAAGATGATTATTTATAAGATTGTCCAAAGTTTTGGAGTCTAATTGTTTGACCCTTGTATTAATGACTGAAGCAGATCCCAAAAGTAAAAGGCATATGGTGTTTGTGCTAAATGCAACAAGGCAAAAGGTTGAGAGAACACTTTGATGGACCAAGTCATCAAAATCATCTAAATGCAAGGTCGGGCATACAATTGGGCAAGTATGCATTCAAGGCGGATCCTAGATTTCCACCCAACAAATGGATGGAATAATGGGGTGATAATACATTAGTTCCTACTCCTAAATCCCCGGTCTGAATAGAGAGTCAATCACCTTTCTCAAATTGCACCCAGGTGGATAAAAGAGACTCCCATATAGTTCAAAGGTATGCCCTAGCTAGGATGGAAGTTCTAGGAGTTAGTATGGGATGCTTTGTGCCCAAATACCCACCCTGCTTAGGGTAATAGGCTGGATAGAATTTTGGTAAGAAGACAACTAAGAATCAATATCGATTGCCCGCCCCTTTGACAACATCACATCAGGAAAAAATTTAGGAGGCTAACAGGAAAGAGAACGAGCCTTATTATCTACCTTTTGAGTGGTATTTTCACCCAATTGTGAAAGTACACTCTTCCTTAGGATTTGGGTTCCAAATCCCCTCTTGCAAAGAAGTTAAACAAACAACTTCTCCAAGGTCTCCACTGTATTAGCATTTGCATATGTGTATTAGTAATCTCAAATAAAGATATTCAATTTAAATGCTTGGAACACCTTAGTGATTGCAAGTAATTGTAAACAAGGGGCAATGTTGGTTTATTTTACCATGAAACTTTAGTGATTGTTCATTGAACCAAAATAAAGCAAATGTGAGTTGGCCCTCATATGACCACGATGTAGTGCCTTAATTCCTTTTATCTTGAGGGTTTTAAAATAAAATTTATCTTGCATTAAATACTCAATGATGAATAGGGTCTTCAAACGTAGCTTCAAAATGTCACTTTAATTATCCTTCTTAAATGAAATCAGATTTTCATCAAGACGAATAATTTAGTGCTTTGATTGCTCCCAAAATGGTAATTTGCAAAGTGCCATAAAACACGACTCCTTCATTGAAATTAGAATTTTCATGAAGGGAATGTCATCATAGGCTCATGAATGAAACATGAAACTGAAAAAATGAAATTCGGCCCAAAAATGGAAATTTTTTATTTTCAGATTTTTTAAAATATGTAATAAAACAACTTCGATGAATTTTTAAAAATACTAAACAACTCCGAAAATGAAATTTCAAAGTGCGTATTGGAAGTATGAAGTATAGCCTACACAATGGTGAAATTGTTTTTGGATTTTGAAAAATTTTAAATGTTTATTTTAATGCCTGAAAATTAAACAAAAAAGTAAAATTTTTGGAAAAATAAAATACAGAAAAATGAAACACATGATACATTCAGTTTGATGCTATCTTATTCTGAAAAAATCGAAGATGTGAGGTTTTCATGCATGCAACCTAACCTATTGTATTTGCAAAACAAACACAATCCGAATAAGTTAAGTGCTGGCTCCTAGGGTTTTAAATGAGGTTTTCAGATTTAAACATTCGCATGAAGCAACCAAGAAACTTGCATAAACTCCATTTACAAGCCTAAAATATGAAAAGGGGAAAAAATAAACATTTAATCTTGCATGCAGAAAATGACTCCTTTCTTGCCCATAAAATGCAACTTTCTGAAATTTTCTGTATTAAAAATTTGTCATTTTACAATAACAAAAATTTCTGGTTTTCCCAAACCAGTCCATGGAAGAAAAACAGCCCAAACAGGTCCAGAATGGCCCTCTTGCCTTCAAACCTGCAACTCTGATTGCAATAGTTTCCAACCCCTCAAAAAATTCTTGCCTGGAGTATTTAAAACTTTCAAGAAGCTTTTTGTTTCATTTTCCAATGGTTGTTCGTTTCACCTTCCCTTGTGCATGCATGTGTTCTGGTTTCCAAAAAAGCTTTTCGTTTCCTTTTCTCCACATGGGCATGCGTCCGCTTCCTTCCATGTGTAACGACCATCTTAAATGATTTCAAATCATTAAAGATTCCTTATGTAACGTTTTGTCTTATTCATTGGATTTTGTCCTTATGTGACAAATTACCTTATTCAATCTTCGATTTATTCCTTATAGGTCCACGTCATTATGTAGTCTTCAGTTTCACTATCCTGGTGTTCATCACTAATATCAGACGCATTGTCCACTACTCTGTTCCCTTGGCAAAAATCGAACATGTCGCGATATCGTGACACTTTTGTCTCTCTGCCGGCTTGCCTCTTTTGAGTCGCGAAAATGCAACATGTCACGATATCGCGACACTTTTGTTTCTTTGCCTGCCTGCTCTTTTTGAGTTGTGAAAATGCAACATGTTGCGATATCGCAACACTTTTATTTCTCTGCCTATCTGCCATTTTTGAGTCGCGAAAATGCAACATGTCACGATATTGCGACACTTTTATTTCCTTGCTTTTTCTCTTTGCTTTGGACCGCGAAAATGCAACATGTCACGATATCGCGACACTTTTTTCTCCTTACGGTGTTTTGTTTTTTCTTTGATCTTTAGCATATGGGCCACTTCGGTCTTCTTGGAAACTATGCAAAAAGGTGGGTCCCCAATTTTGGGGTACGTTGTAGAGCAGCCAAAACACTACCCCATACCTATCACCTGTCAAACGAAAATATTAGGGATCCTTAGTAAGTGCATTATAGATTGCAACTACCAAGCTATGGAAAGATAATGGGTGCGAAGGTGGTGATTCAAAGTGCACGATTCCAGACGCGATTAGTTCCACCTCGCTGTCCGAATGAAGGGGTAAAGTAGATGGAGATTTATGGTCCAACAAGAATGTCAAAGCGATCAAGGGATCATATCCATGCAAAAGCACCTAACTCTTACGAACAACTACCATTTTGCACAATACTAATCAAAGCTCCAACAATGTCTTCTCGCCATCTTTAATTCTTGTTTTCTAATTTATTGTAAATTTCTATAAATACTAGGGGTGACTCTTTAACTATTACAATTAATGTGCAAGGCATTTGCCATTCTATCAATACAAGTTCAATACTATTTGGTCTTCAAATTGACTCTCAGATATATGTGTGTATGTTGTGGGTTTATTTCAATTAATGCTTGTTGAGTGAATATGCAATTAATTTTGATATCTGGATTTCTTGTGTTTTCATTCACAAGTTCTAGAATTTTCTTGCAGTTAGTGTAATAAACTGTGATCGAGGGTGAGATTGGTTGATCTGTTAGGTGTAGGCTTGTGTTTTTCAAGAAGGGATTATGTTTGTCTTGTGTGTGTCTTGATGAGACTATAACTCGTCCTTCTGAGTTCTAGCTACGACTTCCTTTTATTCTCTTTCCCTCTCCCTTTTCACCCTCCACATGTAGGTAGCTAGTACTTGAAGAATCGGTCTTCTTTGGAGATCGACCACCGGCCCCCTCGGCTTAGCAATCGTTCAATGTTAGTTGAGGTTCCCAGGGCGCACTAGGTGTAGATTTTAAAACCAACAGCTACAAGCCCATTCAATGGTTCCTTTGGGGGGCTCAGTTATCTCAAGGATGCCAACAAGTTTACGGGATCTATAATTTCTTCCTCAAATAGGATAATTAATATTATCTTCTACAACAAAGGGAGTAATAAAAGGTGGGTTATGACTAATGTGTATGCACCAAAATCTAGGCCTGGAAAAAACCTATTGTGGCAAACTGTTAATTCCATGAGAAGGATTTTTGCTCAAGAATCCTAGTGCCTAACAAGAGATTTTAATTCCCCTCTATTTTTTTGACAAAAAAGGAGGAAACTCCCCAATATTGAAAAGCATGGAAAAGTTTGTATATTTTGTGAATGGCAATAGGTTATTGGATGTTGAGTTGAAGGGTTCAAAGTATACTTGGAGCAATAGGAGAGTGGGTAACCAGATCATCCAAATCAGGTTGGATAAGCTTCTTGTCTCCAAGGAGCCTTATGCTATATGGAAATCCATCTCTCTGTTCTATTTCCAGAATTGGCTTTGACCATAACCCCTTATGTTTTGAAGTACACCAGGAAAAAACCATATTTCCTAGGCCATTCAAGTTTGAGGAAATGTGGTGCCTTCATCCTTAGTTGGAAACTAAAATTAGAAACTATTGGTCGATAAAGGTCCAAGGCTCCAACATTTCCAAAATTACGATGAAGCTTAGAGTTGTTTAAAGCATCTTTAAAGAATGTAATAAAAGAGTTTTTGGGAATATTTGGCAAAATAAGAAAGACCTAAAAAGTTAATTAAAAGCTATTGAATCCGATAGGACCTACAAATCAATCTCAAGAGATCATATACAAAGAAACAGAGGTGCTAGACGAATTTCATAACACTAATTTTAAGGAGGAATTTTTGTGGAAACAGAAATTCAAAGTGTTTAAGCATATAAGCATGACTACTTTTTAAATCCAAAAGGACATTTTCCCTCCAAAAACATGTCAATTAGGTCAATAACAAAGAGGAAGTCAACACTAGTACTAGTCCTACTTCACCAAGAATATTTTTTATGCCTAGTACCAATCCATTTGCACCAAAGGGGTTGCTTAAGAGTCCTAATTTCTTAAGGGTAAAAATATTTTACCCAAGAAACTAGAAAAAGAGAAAGAAAAAAGGACTTGAGTAGCTAGTGGGGGGTCTCATTTAACTCCATGCCCAATGGGTAAGTTCATCCACTCAATGCTTGTATATATTTGTTATATATAATATATGAGAATCATATCAATTTTATAAGATTTTAGAAGTCCTATTAGTTGTAGAGATGTAATATTGTAAGATTGACTATTGAAATTTCTACCTCTACTTCCATTTTAATTATGGAATATTTTCTTGACTCTATTCCCATTGGACTAGGCACCAATTTTTCTAGGTGCCTTGTCTTTAGCAGGATATAAATCCCTTATGAGTTGCTAGAACTATAGTGAATTTTCACTACACTTGAAAGTTGCACTATTTTGGTGGTAGGAAGCAGAATATGAAGTGACAAACAAGTGCAAAAAAAAATCCCAATCAAATAATTTTAAAAAATTAGAAGGGAAAAGTCCCAAAAGGTGCAAGAGACCTAAGTGTCTGAGAGTCAAAAGTTTATAATATTCTGACTAAATACCAAGGCAAATTTTTTGACGTATAAAGTTTTGAGGTCAGTTTGTGAGAAAAAATATGATGTCAAAAGATGATAAATATTCCAAAGTTATATGATGATAAAATTTCTAAAAGCTAAAAGCACCCATTCTTGGAAATTTTAGGGGATCAAAATTTGTTTCAGGGACTCTCATCTTGAACCCTGCATTGAGGGTTGCTAGTCCCCCATCCCCCTAATTGGGATCATGACCTTGAATCCCACACATTACACTAAGGTGTATAGTATTTTATAGAGTACAATCCTTTATTAAAAAATATCATGACATATCTCAAAGAAAGGATAGATTGAAGACAACATCTAAGCCATAAAGAGAATAACCTTAGATCTAGAGCATTAAATGAAAAAACTCTTTTGCACCTAAATTACGAGAATCCCTAAAAGGAGTAAATGGAAATAATGGTGGAATCTTCTCATCTAAAGGCCCAAAATAATTTTGCATGTATAATGCTAGATCTTGAGACCTCAATAAAACCAACAACTTAAATAAAAAATATGACTTGACACTAGGAGCAATGCTGCAATAGTCATCTTGAAATATATGCATGAGTTTTGGAGGGAAAACCTCCTCCTTGTAATCTATAAATAGTAGTAGTGTAGGCATTTTGAAGGATTGGAAAGTCTTTGTAAAATATTTCCTTTCATTTCTCTCTATATAGAAGTATGCATATATTTAGGTGGTCTTGTGTAAAACCAAACCCTTGCTTCTTGCATAATCTTTTGTAATACTTTTTAAATATAAATATAGATATATATTGGAGGTCTATGCATCTAATTTGAGTTCATATATGGATTGCATGCCCTAATTTGTCTCTTTTATGTATGTATGTATGCATTTTGATATTTCTATACTTATCTACAGGGTTATGCATAGCGGCGAAACTTTGCCATTTGGGCGAAAAAAAACATTTTTGAAAATTCAAATTTGCAAAATTTTCGGGACCCGAACGTCGGCCATTTAGCCAAAATTTTTGAGAAAATTAAATTTTAGGTGTCGGTTAGTCGTCCTTTGAGGAGAATATCACAAATATTTTGAAAAATTTGCAAGTAATCCTGCCTAAATAAAGTACCATTTTTGCCCTAAAATTTTAAAAATTTCTAAATTATCCCACCAAACTCGCCAAGAATACCTCTATATATAAGTAACACCCCAGGGATACATTTTCATTTTTAGACCATGTTCTATACCTGACAAATATACCGACATAATTATTCACAACATCGGAACCTTTTCTGCGATCGACCGTAAACAATTTTGCAACTGAACGGAACCTCGTCTACAACCGTCTAAAACTATTTTGGCAACCAGATCAGTTTTTGCAACCATATGAAACCACTTCTGCAACCGAACGGAACCACTTCTAAAGTCGGATCCTGTTCTGCAACCGTCCGGAGCAACTTTTGCAAAAGGTACCTCCTCTGCAACCGGACGAAACCACTTCTACAATCAGATCATGTTCTGCAACCGTTCGAAACAACTTCTACAGCAGGAACCTTTGCAAATGAACGAAACCACTTATGTAGTCAAAACATGTTCTACAACCGTCCTGAACCACTTCTACAACCAGAACCTATCGTGCAACCAGAAAAAACCACTTTTTATCTGAATATTTTCTTGCATTCAACCGGAACCAGTTCTGCAACCAAAATATTTTTAACCGGATCATGGTCCACATCGGACCTCTTTTCACACCAGGTTCTCTGTCACTGCTCTGCTTGCCATGTTTTTCTTTATTTTGCCATGTTCTGCATGTTATTTTGCCTGGTTCTACATGTTTTTCTTTATTTAATGATTTTTCAATCTTGTTCTGCACCACACCAATATCGAAGCCCTCTTTTGCATCTAGAATGTCATTGCTCTATTCCCATGTTTTTATTTGTTTTCCCTTGTTTTGAATGTTTTAAAACTCTTTGATTCTTAGTTTCAATTCATATATTTTTTGCTTGCTAAGATTATACATAAGTAAATGTTTTGGTTCTCTAAAGACATTGATGCTATTTTTCTCAATTAAAGTGCTTTCACTAAAAAAATGAACCAATAGCATAAACTGATAAAATCACAATAAATAATGGCAAGAAAAAAATATGTATAATCTATCACCCAAACAATTGTTTATTCTATTTACAATATTATCTTAAGGCCTCTAGAAAGTACACCCTCTTCAACATTTTATTTTTCGTAACAAGTAAAATGTCACCTAGTGATGGAAAGAAGGGCACCAAATCTTCTGCTGAAAAGAGTATCCTCAAATATTTTAGCTATACTTCAAAATGCAATGAGCCAATGACATCAATGCAAATTCAAGGTACAAATGATTTTTGACTTCCTAGTATGTGATTGATTGACGATTTGAATATTTTTTGTAAATTTGTTATAATGATAAAAAATATATATTATGGTATGCTACTATGCAGAATACCCTATCGATCCTGATATGCATCCACTTGAAGATATTCCCCAACAAGAGATGCCTTTTATTGAAAATCCCCTTGAAAATGGCATCCAACAAACACTTGAAGACAACACTCAAAATGACATCACAATTGAAAATGAAAGTGATAAATCAAAATCATTACAAGCTTCATTTGAATCTTCAACCAAAAATTCCAAAAAAATAAAAGTGTCTCTATGGATACTTCGAAGGGGATTTAGGAATGAATGGGAAAAAATATTTCCCTGGCTTGAGCCTTTCATGACTGAGGATAACCAAATCGATGAAAAAGAATGTAGATGCAAAATTTGTAGTTGGAGACTTGGTAAGGATCATAGGCTTCAAAACAAGATTGATACAATTGAAAAACATGTTTGCATATCTTATTTAAAAGTTATAAAAAGTAATGGTGAAGTTAGTAAAGAAGATAAGTGGAAGGATGCATTAGAATGTATGCATTTAAGATATGCTATAGAATATGACAATCACTTAAAGCAACAACAATCTTTTGTTGAGAAAGGGGAACAATTAGAGCCCAATTTCATAAAATACAGAAGATTATTTTAGCTTCAAAAAGTATATAGTTTGTCGTTGTTTACAATATTATCAAGAAAGGTAGACCAATGTCTGATTTTATTGATTATAAGCAGCTATTACATCTTTTTAATGTGCAAAACATTCCTAGTTCTCATTGGTCAGACCAAAGTGGTTGGAAAATGGCAAAATGTTTATCTTTAGTTGAGAAAGAAGACCTAAAGGAACAAGTAAAACTTGCCAAATTCATTTAACTATCTATTGATGAGGTAACAGATGTGGATAACACATCTTGGATTTGCATGCATGTGTACACATTTCATAATCACATTAGAAGGCCTATTTTGTTGGGAATACATAAGATGTTGGAAAATTCAAATGCAAAAAATATTTATAATGTTGTTGTCAAAAGTTTAAAGAATAATGCGGGAATGAATGATATAGACATAGCAACAAAGTTAATTTGTGTTGGAGATTATGGAGTTGCTATTATGCAAGGTCACAGGTCTTTGTGTTTGACTCTAAACCATAGTTGCCCCATATATGATCCCCATTCACTGTATGGCTCAAAGAGTTAATCTTGCATATAAAATTGTGAGCACATTTTCAAATGTTGCTAAAGTAAAAACCTTATTCGTGATATTCATTCTTATTTCTCATTGAGTCCAAAAATATTTGCAGAGTTTCAAAAGTTTGCACTAGGAGTTACAGAAGGGAATTTTTTTTTGAAAGATGTGGATACAAGATGGATTTCATTGTATCAACCTACTTAGAGAGTTTTGGCAGAATATCAATCATTGACAGGGTTTAGGCATGCAAAGCACAAAATAGTTGATAAGGCAAAAGATATGATGTTCTATTTTATTTACTTAGAAACACTTTTGACCTTATGTGGTATTCTTCCAATGTTAAAAGAAATTAACAGATTAATTAATCTTGCACAAGAGAGATCCATCTATATAGTTGATTTTATGAGGATGAGAAAACAAATATGCGTGTTTCTTGATACATTATGTGTCTAATGTAGATTTTAGAGAACCTTTATTTGCTAGTTGGAATACATTGATAAACGTGAACAATTCAAAAAACTTCTTGAATTTTGACATCAATGATCATCTTTGTATTAATGTTTATGAAAATATGGTACCTGTTTATTGTTTTGAAAGGAAATCAAGTATAGTTGTGGAATATTTTGAAGAAGTTCCTGTAACACAATAGATTTCATGTTATAATACAGAAAACAAAGAGTAATTTGTCAAATATAGCAAAATATTTGACAGGTGAGATAAGAGGACGGTTTCAGAGTGATGAGTTGCTCGAGTCCATGGGTGTGGTTAACCCCATGTTTTGGGGACCCTGTACTGAATACTTGCCCTCGCATAGGAATTCTTGAAGGTTGTGCTGGTGTCTATCGCTGATTTGGTGGAAGTGGTGGCTATGGTGAAACCAGTGAGTGTGATGTTACTTGTTGAACATGAGAATCAAATGAAAACAGACAAAAACATTTTGTTAAAATTTTTCTTAAATAAAAAAGATCTTAATTTAAATTAACTACACATAGATTTACCTGAAGACAATGAAATGTGTTGAAATTGTCCTGCAATGGGGGAGGGGTTGGCGACACTAAATCCGACTTACACATTTTGTGCATACATAGGTGCACGATAAACCCTAGGAGTAATTGCTAGCCTAGAACGTTTGTGTGACCTCTGCATAGGACCAGGTGTTTCTTCAGAGCCCGTGTCTTCAAAATCACATGTTTGTTCTGGCCTGTGACCCCTAGTGGCAACAATATGTTTACTCATATAATTTGCCTTCCCCTGCATATAGATGAAAAAAAAAATAAAAAAAAAGAATTTGGTAAACTATAAAATAATGTCAAGGACAATGATATAGTTATTACCTTCAATTCCTCTGATGACATGGCAATAGACTATAGATTTGCATGCACTACAGTTGGTACAGGAATAGTCAACAAATTATGAAAACACTCAAAATATAAAGCTAAAAGAAAATTTATAGTGCCCACAATGGGCTAAGTTTTTCTTGTTTCTAGTTGGACCGTGTGCAACTCGAACTTGATTCGATCCGAAATATAAGTGCACCAATCGAACTTATGAATGTGCTCAGACTGAACAATATAAGTAAGTTCCCAAAATGAAATTTTTGATCTTCCCATCAGAATAAGTCTGGACTGGAAAATTTTGATGATGGCCTTCAGAGTTTGATGGTTAACATCGTTGATTGATAAACCTCTTTTTTATTTTGCTACAAAAGCTACATAAAAAAATTAGATGTCAATTTACAAATTTGAAACATTGAAAATTAATAAAATATAATTAACAAGATTTATACCTGTCAAATCTTCCGATAAAATATTGTATTTGCATTCGAGGTGTGCTTTGTCATCTGGTGACAGTTGCAACCTCGTCGACAGTTGAGGAAAACAAATGAATGGAAGACCTGTCAATCTGTAAGTATCTCCAGGGGTGATGCTGAAAACCAAATTTCTATTTCGTACTTTAATGTTCATTGTAACCTTGTCATGGTCATAACCAAACATAATATGTTGTAGGAGAACTTTATATATTCTGAATTTTGGCATGGAAATGAGGTTTGATAAACCTGCGGTATTGAGCCACTGAAAGTTCATCTTTGGAGTTGTTATTAGATCTGAAATCAAAGTGCATGAAAAAATCTTGAATTTTGGTGCGGTTGTGGAAGACGTATCCATTGCAAAAAGTTTGAAGTCGAAAAAAATTATTGGGAATCAAAACAAAAAGGTTGATCAGAAGGGTTAGCTCTGGTTGTAGTTGTCGCAGAAATAAAATGGAAAAAATGATAGTTGATGCCCTTTTATAGATTGATAAATACGGTTGACATGTGGCAGCATCATATTGGACATGCAGTATTGTTGATTGAACGTGACACGTGGTAGATGAACCTTTTATGCATCTGATATAATGTAGGACCGGTTTCTATTCTACATCTGGTCGATGCCCGAAACATATTGTGCACCCAATCCGAGACCGGGTCAAATTATGCACCCGGTTGGTGACCGGCTGTAAGTATGTATCCGATCTGAAATCAGAGCATATTATACATCCTATCAAATACCGGATCATAATATGAATCCAATCGACGACTGGATCATTTTATGCTATCGGTCGACGACCGAATTATAGTATGCATCCAATCGACGGTCGGACCAGACTATGCATCCGATCCGTGATCGGATCATAGTATGCATCTGGTCATTGATCGGATAGGATGATGCATCCGAACCGTAACCAGATCATATTATGCATTCGGTTCGTAACTGGATTGTATTATGCATCCGATCCGAGCCCGAATTAAGATTTGGAAAGTGTCTTACGTCGCCAAACTTAGGGTAATGTGTAAGGGGTCAGCCCCAATATTTACTTATAAAAATTTGGCAAATCAGTTGCGAAATCCAAGATAATAGTATTCAAATGCATGTAGAAGGTTCACTATTATTAGAGATAATATTGAAAATTTTAACTTAAAATAGTCAAATTATTATAAAATTGGGGCGAATCGACCCAAAAAAATTTACACCTAGAATTTTTTGGCTAATGGGCCTTGGTCAAGGGTCCCAAATATTAGCCAATTCCAAATTCTGAAAATCCTAATGTTAGCCAATTTGGCTATAAATAGCCACTATGCATAACCCTGGACAAACTCCTTTCTCACCTGGTCCGATCAAAACTTTGAATTTTGCCATTTTTTACCAATTTTTTTTTTAAATTTAAGGTAATTTGCCATGCCATAATACATGCAGTTTTTCAGGATTCGTCGGGTTTTCAGAATAGATTAGCCATTTTTTACAAGTACCTTTCAGGCCTTACCTCTTATGCATAACCCTGCTTATCTATATTGAGAGGAAGTGTTTACACCAATATCTTATGGTTAAATTTGTTATGCAGGGAGATCTTATTTGATATTTGGTGCATCACTACTCGGTGAACTTAAATTTTTATTTTTAGTTGTCTTTGTTTTTCTTTCTCTTACCCTTTTCTCTTCAAAATGTTAGATTAGGAAGTGTGTTACCAAGATCATATCCCATAAAGGAGCCAATATTTATCAAATTCTTGGTCCACACCACATTTGACAATTTGGACAATCAAAGAGGAAGATAGTATATACAAATGCACAAGAACTTTTATGTCATATACAATTAGAATACACATAGAAATAAACGTATAGGCAAAATAAATGGTTAAATAAGTCCAAATAATCAAACGTTTAAACAACAAATATATAAATAATTTCATACAACATACAATAAAACATATATTTTAAAACATTGCCATGAGAGATACAATAGAATATGCATATAAATAAATATACCCCCACCCCAAGTATGAAGTTAGGAAGTAATAAAGCCTTACATTAGTTGAGTTAATCCCTAGGTGAACATCACTTTGAAATCATGTACCCTTGACCCAATCTCATTGTGTTATGGACACATTTGCTAGTTACCACTTTTGAATATTATACTACTAATGCCAACTTTAAAAATAGAACACATATATGTTTAGATTCCACAAGTAGTTTTATTATGTCAAGGATAAATTGAAATAATAGAGGTCAGAAAACAAGATGGACTTATAGGTCCAAAGAGCTGCATTGATGGCTAGATGGATGAGGTGTAAAATAATTTAGGTAAGGAACAACTACAGAGGAGCTCGAATAAAAAGATGATGCATTGAATAAAGTGATTGAGAACATTGGCTGATCTACTGGAAATAGAGAGCAAGAACCACTTAATTATTGTTAGATGACGAAAACACCAAATTTTTCCATCAGGCTACATATGCTAAGAGACATACAAACAAGATGGAAACTCTTCAAGATGAGAACAAGCACTCCTTTGATACCATCACAAGTATGCATTTACGTTAAATGGATTATTTTGCTAAATTGTTTGAGGAAAGTATGGTGCAAGACAAAGAGGCTTAGAAATAATTTCATGATGTTATACCCTTTATTATCTTTGAACAAGAAAATCAAGACCTACATAAACCCATTGATAAAGAGGAATTGAAGAAGGTAGTCTTCGAAATGAGTATGCAAAAACACTAGGTCCAAATGGCTTCCCAATTGAGTTTTTCAAACCTTCTGTAGACACCAAAATAACACCAATCCGATTATGTGACGACAAGCACTGATCGCACCAACACACACAGCCCCCAGGGCAGCCCTCGGAGGTTAAACAGTGGTTCTAACCACTCACACAACAGTTTTGCAAGTCAGAAACCAATTTGGCACCTTTTGGACACCTTATTTCTTATTCGTCCCACCCAGGGACGAGTGCTGACTTGCACTCGTCTTTCTTAGGGACGAGTGCTGACTTGCACTCGTCTTTCTTAGGGACGAGTGCTGACTTGCACTCGTCTTTCTTAGGGACGAGTGCTGACTGATAGATACTCGTATTTCTTAGGGACGAGTGCTGACTGATACTCGTGTCACCTAGGGACGATTACCGATGCTCGCTTCGGGGTGGGACGATTGTAGATTTTGACTTGCAAAAAAGTCAAATCTCGACATATAACAACTCAGAACTGCCACTTAGCTTTCTCTGCATGGCATAGGAGTGCGAGTGAGCTCTTTTAACAACACACATCTGCCACTTAGCTTTCCCTGCATGGCATAGGAGTGCGAGTGAGTTCTGTTAAGACAACTCAGATTTGCCACTTAGCTATCCCTTCATTGCATGGGAGTGCAAATGAGTTTTTCTAAAACATGCAAAGACATGCGCAGAGGCAGTTAAGAAGCCCTTGATCAAGAAGAAGTCTTCTCTTCACAAACAAAAACATTCATGCAAAGAAACACTTTTGCATGTTAATTCAAAAAGACCCCTTAGGTCTATAAAAACGGTGAGTTTTCTCACCCAAAAGGGAGATACAGAGGAGCATTTTGAGCGACGAAGTGCTGCTAGTTCACTTATCGGCGATTTGTGCTTTCATAATCGTGGTATTTCTTTTAGTTTCATGTTTATGCTTTTGTCAAGTCTTTCATTTCATTTAGATTCATTTCAACCATCATTAGATTCATCTTTTATGTTTCATACATAGGTGCTACTGACTTTCTTGTTTGTTTCTTTGAGTGCAGATTTGCAGCATTAGAGGAGCGACGAGGAGTCTACCTTACCAACGCAAGCGGTGACAACATTTGGCCCGCCCATTCCAAACGTGGGCATGCGGAAGGAGGAAGACTAAAATCACAAATTGTAACAAAGACCAATTTAACGCTCCTAGCCTCTAAAAGGGGAGGAGACGTATATGTAACCGAGGATAAGAAATTTGAATAAAGAGGGCTGTGATTTCCTTACATTTGTGCTTTCATTTCCAATTTATCTCTTTTCCTTGTTTCTGTGCATAGGATTAAAGCGTTACATTTCGTCTTATATTGCATAGTTATAGTTTTCCTTTTACTTCCGGAATCTCGTGCTTTCAATGGCGATCACGGTGGGACTTCTGTCCTCTGTTTTTGTTTAGGTTAAATTACTGATCTAAAAATTGCTTGTTTTTTTTATAGGTACCTGTTTTTCAACAATCGGACTGTTATTCGTCTCTGCAAGTGACGATTACAGAATTGTTACTCGTCTCACCCCGGGACGAATAAATTATTCGTTCCACCCTGGGACGATTACGGTCTGTTATTCGCTCCACCCAGGGACGATTATAGATCTGTGCAAATTTTCAGAGCAAATCAAAAATTTCCGATTAGGCAGAGAAGAGGTAGGGGTTTTTACAGCTTCTATCAAATTTCTATTTTTTTGTTTTCTGGTTTTCAGTTTGAATGGCTTAGGGAAATATTTCTTTTCGTTTGCTTGTTTCAATTTCGCAAAATTAAAACGAACCCCACACATCACGTTACATTTTAAACCAAGGCGTTGGTCGTAAGACCCCAACCCTTGAGCAAGACCAACGGTGGGTTCATCACCACCTTGGCTTAGCTTTGCATCCATTCCCCGATTGTCAACTGTTGTTAGGCGTAAATCCTGATGAAAGCTGACCGAGTGCTGCTGGGGTGATTCCCATGCGCGCGAGGATAAGTCTTCTATGGTAGGTGCCATTAACAGGACAATCCCCCTTTCGTACCGCCTACGTACCATGTACCATCTGCTCTCACGTACTTATAGTCTCCCTCTCGTAAGGGCGGGTATATAGAGAGGTTGGTATATCGGCCTGGCTGGTATATTGAAGGGGCGACCATTTTTTGGGAGTTATAAGAGCCTTCATACTTGCATTTAAACGTTTCACAAAAATTTTCAAAAACAAAACAAACAACAAAAACACACTAAACCAGATCTAGGGCACACTATTAATCTTTAAAAGAGATAAGCATTGCTTGTGAGTGTGTATGCTATTTTCTGTTTTAGACAAAAAAAAAAAAATCATAAAAAGAATTTTTGCATTTTTAGGATAACATTACCATGGTGAATACTCGTAGCCAAGCCCAATCACGGGCAGAAGCTGTAGAACATGCACCAAGAGAGACAAATCGTCTCCGATATAGCCTTGAAGACTTAGTCATTTCGCCTCACCGGTGGGATACAACAGTTAGTTCACATCATGCAGAACATGGTTCTAGAGCCCCATCATGGCGGGGCACTCCAACCCATACAGTCATAGAACAAGGTTCTAGAGGTGTCTCAAGGAGTGGCTCTCCAAATTAGGCCTTCAATAGACGAGACTTTAGAACCCCTTCTCTAAGGGAAACTCATGAGCAACAAGAATCTTTTTAGGAAAATAACGTATATATACCACCTGGTCTAAGCACGAAGCCTCCCTTTGAAGTTCATTATGGATGGCCTAGTGATGAAACCTTGTGTAATGCTATGGAACAACAACGGGTCAAAAATGAAGAATTACATAATGTTGTGGTTCCTAATTTATCCCCAATTAATGTCGAAAATAGTAGACCACATCCAGAACAACAAGTCCTCCCGACAGAGCAAGGCAATTCTGCCCGCACCTTTTATGCATATCACAGACAAAGAGAGGAGGATCACTACATCCCTCCAGTCTAGTGTCCAGTACCAAAAAGATGCACGTCTGCACTTGCATTATATCCAGATTGCTTATTGAGACCAGGAGTTTCAAGTTAATGCGGCCAACCTCGACAGAGGGAAGCAACATGTAGGGGTCTCAGAGTACTATGATCGAAATAGATATGTAGGAGAGACATCTCGGCCTATCAAACAAGAGACAACAACACAAAGTAACTTGGCATTTACACAACTAGCCGCCCGCCAAGCGCAAATCATGCGGCTTAAGCAAGAACAACAGGAATTAGAACATTTGTGTCACCTTGATCAAGAGCGTATTCAGCGTCAGACTGCTGAAAGGTTTCACAACCATGCACGTGAGAGGGCCCCGATCCCTCGTGCACAACACTCTGAGATGTATGTGAGGCACAACCCTTTAGGGCAAGATAGGTCTCCACGACTTCAGCAAGCATTGCCTCCAAGACCTTTTAGACCTGAGCGGGAGGCCATTCCCGATGACCATGATGGGTATCCTCCACGGGAGCCCATCCATATTTATAGGCCTAGGCCAAACACTCCTCATGAATATTATGAGGATTATTACCAAGAAGAAGAGCGGGTTGAAACACCCTATCAAGGCGAAAGGAATGCTAACCATTTAGTCATTCAAAGGCCTCAAGTTTCCCGCAACCCACAACGGGAACAAGCTAAGGAGGAGGAAATTATATCCTCCGATGCCTACAAAGTGTTGTTAGAACGCTTGGAGAATATGGAACTTAAGACTGGTGGACCTCAAAAGCCTACCTTGCGCCAACTCCGTAGTCATCCAATACATCCGTCAGTGCCAGCACCTCCATACCCTAAACATTTCAAGCTGCCCCAGTTGGCACTCTTTAAAGGGGATGAGGATGCTCAAGAACATGTGACTCAATTTTTGAGTCATTGCTTTGGTATACAAGACAATGATGCATTGCTATTGAGAACATTCATAACCACCTTTGCAGGGTCTGCCTCGGATTGGTTTACCCATCTACCAAAGCATAGCATCTACAATTTGGATCAACTAGTGGACGCGTTCCTAGAATGTTTTGCTTTCAATACAAAGAAAAAGGCGTCACTCAGTGATCTAGCTAGCCTCAAACAGTATGAGGAAGAGTCCATGGTCGCATATGGGAATCGATGGAGGACGGTGCTTTCAAAGTTGTCCTATCTCCCTCCTATGTCCGACCTAACTCAAATGTTCGCAAAGAGCTGTTTGCGATCGATCTCTGTGCTATTGCAGCTGCAAGTAATACGCCACTTTAGAAGAAGCTCTAGCGCAAGCTAGACGTATCGAAGAGATCAAGATACAGGATGGCAAAATTGCCAAGCCTAAGAAAAAAGAGTGGAACAAGAGCACCAAAATAGGGAATACGCAATAGAAACCCGCCGCGGTCAATCAAGTTGCTATTAATTCCCCTACGCCTGCCCAAGCAACACAGCCTTCAAAGGCTAATTATCAGGCGGTGCCTCATACTAATTATGAGAAAGATAACAAAAAACAGGATCAAAATCAGCAGCGTTGCCCTAAGCGACAATTTACTCCATACACTGAGTCTAGGGATTCCTTGTTTGATCGTTTGTCAGCGGCAAACTTGATTAATCCCAGATATTCCAACAATCGATCCTAATGCGCCGAAGTCTAAGGGCTACAGAGAGGATCTTTTCTATAGATTCCACCGGAGGAGAGGGCATGACCTTAATGTCTGTTGGACGTTTAAAGGTTTAGTGCAAGATCTTATTGATAATCACACATTGGTAGTGGATAACCCCATCGCACCCAACAACCAACAAATGGGTGTTTTCAAAGATCCTTTACCCACACATGATGCACAAACAAAACCTTTGCATGTCAATGAAGTGCAACAAAGTTACCCCATGGACGGGTATGTTGGAATGATAAGTATTGTGACAAGAAACAAGAGACACCCAGGAGTTGTCCCCGTGATAGCCACTAGGGAAGCTTCATCCACGTCACAACATCAACCGAATCCTACACAGTTGCCCCCACCTAGACCAGTGGTCACGATTCGATCTAGACTTACTCAAAGTCTACGGACCACATCGGCTAGGCTCTCCATTTATGAGCTTATTCAACAATCAGCACCCCATCGGGAAGCTCTTATGGAGATATTAAAGGCAATTGAGTTGCAACCCCACGAAGCGGATTCGTTCAACAATTTTGTGGGGCATGTTAAACAGTGTACTGAACCAGTTATTACCTTTAGGGAAGATGAGCTAAAAATGGTGACTGGAGATGTACCGGATCCGCCCCTGCACGTTATTGCGTGGGTCAACGGGACTCCGTACAAACGGGTGTTGATAGATACTAGTTCTTCCAGTAACCTTATTACAACCGCTGCACTAAAACATCTAAAACTACCAGCCTCTCACATTGCACCTTCCACTTATACCCTTCGAGCATTTAATGATACGATATGCTCGACAGTTGGCACAATTGTCCTGCCCATACAAGTGGGACAAAAGATCATTCCTACATTGTGCCACATTTTAGAAGGGGAAATGGCTTACAATATCTTGCTTGGACGGCCTTGGATCCGGGATATGAAGTGTGTCCCTTCAATTGCTCATCAATGTTTGAAATATACATTTGAAGGACAAGTGCACGTGGTCCCTGTAGATTTGGAACCTTTTAAGTACTACAATTCAGTGCAAATCATGCCGCAGTCGACCCTTCCTTCAACGCACGTGGATTTCCAGTTAAATCCATCTAAACGGGGTTCGACTAAGCAAGAATCTCCCTTGCCAACTCAATCAAGTTCTCAAGCGGGATCATCTTCTTCATCCAGTCCTCCCACAACGACGCCACCTACGATGGCCACACCAACGGACAAAGGAAAGAAGCCCCTGGAAGCGGAACCACCTCTAGTCTCCAACATCTCTACAGGAGAGACGCCTAATCGAATGGAAGTTGAGACGCCTAGTGCACCCCACATGGAGTGGACTCAAGGAGAACTCCCATTCACTTCCCCTCAATCGCCAACGATTACTGTTGAGATGTCTAACACAAGCATGGGGGAGTACATAGTGCGAAATGTTGTTGCAACGCCCACACTTCGCCTATGCAAGACATGGGAAGACCTCGACTCCCCATAGGCTCCGTGGTTCCTTTAGGATACCCACCTAATCAGACAAATTTTATTTTTGGGGCCCTGGATCATGGCATTGAACCTTCCCGAAAAGAAGAAGAAGATGAAGATCCCTTTATGGAAGATGTCAACTATCTGGCTAACCCGCACTTCGCATTACGTTATCTTAGCCAATGCAATTGGCATGGATACGGGTTAGGCCGGTATGAACAAGGAATGCGTGTTTTGTGTCAACCAAGATACCAAATGCCTTATGACAAGTCAGAGTAGGGTTTAACCACCCTTTGCCCCTCGACATCTTGGTCGAAAACATGCAAGGCCTAGGGATAGGCAACAAGGATGGGTTGGCATCGGATCCATATGCCAATCCAAATACGACTTATACACTGGGGGACTATTTCCCATTGCACACAAATAACCTTGTTGACCTCAACAACCCTTTCCCTACGGCTGAACAAGGAGAAACCTCACGGACTCACCCACAAGGGGAAGATGGACAAGACCACGAAGGGTCTTCTGAAAATGAGTCGGAGGACGATCATTCGCATGAATATCAAATGAATGATGATCAAGAAAGCTTCCTGAGGATGTTCCCATTGAATGATCCTAGTGAGCATAGGTTGCAAGATCCTTTAGACATAGATGACAGGTTGGAACACTTACACATAGATCCAAGACCTAGGAGGCATTTCACCCTGGCGCAGTTATAGCAATTACTGCACCCCCCACTCCAGGAATACAACGAACATCTTCCGCCTAGAGACCCTATCAACTCATCAGTGCCTAGGGCAGACCCTGTTTGCAGGACTGCGTATAGGGCTGATCCCTTTGTGCCAGTGCCCACAGAGCCAGATCCAAAGCACCAAGAACATCCAGAATGTCACAGTTGTCACATTTGCGGTTATGGAGATTACAATCATTTCATCAACATGGTCTCCATTGACTTGACCGCCCCCATCCATGATCCAGCCAATCCAACATGATTATTGCATCTAGACATAGAAGCTATTGATTGGGATCGCACTGACACACCACCATCTCCATCAGAGTATTGGCCTTGCGGTGGGATGTTTCATTTCACTCCAAGACAGACTCAGGATGTCTTTCATGCTGAGGAGGAACTTGATGTTCCAAATGATGATCTTAATTCAGAAAATGATATCCATCTGATCCCCATTCCACACCAGTTGGAAGACGGATCCCATATGTCAGTTGAAGCAACGACTGATGTAGACATCGGCATAGATCCAATGAATCCACGGATTCTCAAGCTGGGGGTAAGTCTTTCCCCCGAAGAGCGAGCCGATTATGTTGCCCTTCTTAAGGAAAAGAAGGAGGTTTTTGCATGGTCATACAAAGATATGCCGGGACTAGACCCACAACTAGTCACGCACAATTTAACGCTTGATCCGACAATCAAGCCAGTAAAGCAAAAACTACGCAAGATGCATCCAACAGTAGCCTTAATGGTAAAAGATGAGTTACAAAAGTTGTTGGATGCCCAGTTTGTCATCTGTGTGGATTATCCGCCATGGTTGTCTAACATGGTTCCTGTCAAGAAACCCGACGGGAGGATTCGCATATGCACTGATTTTCGAGATCTTAACAAAGCGAGTCCTAAGGATGATTTTCCTTTGTCGAGCATCGACGCGTTGGTAGACGCTACAGCAGGCCACGAAATGCTTTCCCTTATGGATGGTTTCTCAGGATACAATCAGATTCGTATTAATCCTGAGGACCAGCTAAAAACGGCATTCACAATGCCTTGGGGGACATTTTGTTATAAGGTCATGCCTTTTGGCCTTAAAAATGTCGGAGCTACCTACCAACGTGCCATGACATACATCTTTCACGATTACATGCACAAAATTTTGGAAGATTACATGGATGATTTGTTGGCCAAATCTCTTTTGCGCCCAGATCACATCGGTGACTTGAGTAAGGTCCTTGATCGCCTCATTGAGCATAAAGTCGGACTAAACCCCAAGAAGTGCGTCTTTGGCGTCACCTCCGGAAAGCTCTTGGGTTTCATAGTCTCCAAACGAGGAATTGAGGTTGATCCAAACAAAGTCAAGGCAATCCTTGAAATGCGTCCCCCAACCACCATCAAGCAGCTCAGGAGTCCGCAGGGAAAGGTTGCGTCGATCAAGCGCTTCATAGCGCAGCTTATCCGACAAATGCCGACCCATGAATAAATTATTGCATAAAGGGGTCACATTTCATTGGGATGACGAGTGCCGCTCAGCCTTTGACGACATTAAATAAGTACTTGGCTTCGCCACCAGCATCGGCACCACCCGCACTCAGGAGTGTCGTTCTATTTATACATCTCAACCACCGAGGTGGCACTCGGGCGCCATGTCTGTCCCGTAAAAATGAACTTCACAGAGAACGAGCTACATACTATCTTAGCCGCACCCTGGTCAGTTATGAACTTAACTATGCATATGTTGAAAAACTCTGTTTGGCAGTGGTGTTTGCTACCAAAAAGCTATGCCACTACATGCTTAGTAATAAGACGTATGTTGTGTCTAAGGAGAATCCATTGCGATACATGATGAGTCGTACTTATCATAGTAGCCGCACGGCGAAATGGATCATGTTGTTGACGGAGTTTGACATAGAGTTCATTGGACAAAAATCTATAAAAGGTCAAGTCATCGCCGATCAACTAGCCGAGGCTCCTCTTGAAGACGATCAGCCTCTGACTTTTGAACTACCTGATGATGGGGTCTTCCATGTTTCGGAGTCGCCAGATTCTGATGAGCCTGAGTCCCGAGCTGACATAACCCTTTTCTTCGATGGTTCTAAATGTGAGCAAGGGGGTGGTGCGGGAATTGTATTCTTCACTCCACAAGGTGCTCCAATGCCCTTGTCATTTAAATTAGACTTCCCGCTAACCAATAACAATGCAGAATACGAAGCCTTGCTCATAGGTCTTCAGACAACAATCACCATGAACATTAAACGATTGAACATCTTTGGTGATTCGTCGTTAATTGTCAACCAAGTAAAAGGGATATACCAATGTAAATGTCCAGTTTTGAAGTCTTATAAAACCCTTGTGGATAAATTCTTGGCACAATTTGAATGGTATGACATCGAGGCACTCCCTCGATCATCAAATCGTTTTGCGGATACTATGGCCTCCTTGGGGTCACTTATTCCGCAAGACCCTTCTGGTGAAATGACAACCATTCAGGTTAAAACATTATCGCAATCTACGATGGAGCGTGCAAGCTCTGATTCGACGCCAAAAATCCACATGATCCAGATTGAACCATCTCCGGATAAGTTCTCTCGAATTCGAGATTGTTTGATTAAAGCCAACTGGGGGTCCTTGTTCTCCCCGGCCCCTCTTGCTAGCAACACCACGTTGTTTTTACAAGTTCTTTCCTGTTCAGCTTTTGTTCGGGATAAACTTCAAAAGGGATTGGCCGTTCATACTATCGAGGTTTCTGATCAACAAGACTGGTATACACCCATTCGGGATTACCTCAAGCTAGGTACTCTCCCACTTGGATTGACACAAGCCGCGAAAAGATCATTCAAACAGAAAGCGGCAAAGCATGTCTTGGTAGGAGACATTTTGTATCGTCAAAATTATGAAGGAATCCTCCTTCGTTGTTTGGACCAGCAAGAGTCCGCTTGGGCGATCACCCAAGCTCACGATGGTACATGTGGTGGCCACTTCAGTGGTATGGCCATCACAAAGCGCATTCTTCGCATGGGTTATTATTGGCCATCCTTAGAGCGAGATTGTTGCGCATATGTGAAGAAGTGCGTGAAGTGTCAGCATCATGCTAATTTGACACACGTACCTTCTCAGGCCTTACAGTCGATTCAATCGGTTTGGCATTTTTCACAGTGGGGCTTTGATCTAATTGGAAAGATCTTCCCTGCATCGTCTGGTCGTCACACGTTCATTTTAACGGCCACTGAGTACTTTACCAAATGGGTGGAAGCAATTCCACCGACCACTACGACTGGAGCTCGCATTGCGGAGTTTATTTTGCATAACATCATATGTCGTTTTGGTATTCCATCCAAAATAGTCTCGGATAATGGGACACCATTCAAGAATAAAGATGTGCGTGCTTTGACCACAAAGTACAAGATTCAGCATAGCTTTTCAACACCCTATTATCCGCAGGAAAATGGGCAAGCAGAGGCGTCAAACAAAATGCTAGTCGCCATTCTTAAAAAGATAGTTGCAGATAATCATAAAGATTGGCACATTCAGATCCCGCTTGCCCTATGGGCTTATCGCACCAACATTCGGACGCCCACTAGGGCAACTCCATTTTTGCTGGTGTATGGCTCCGAGGCAATCATGCCTTTTGAGTTGGAAATTCCTTCCCTGCGCATTTCAATGCAAGAGTTCATCGATGATGACACTGCATGGCAGGCCCGGTTAGATCAACTGACGTTGCTTGACGAACGACGCGTTAATGCTCTCGAGCATTTGCGTATCTATCAAGAGCGACTTAAGAAAGCATACAACATGAAAGTCCACTTCAGGGAATTTCAGGTTGGTGATTTGGTCTTAAAAGAGAACCAGCAGAATTCTAATTTGCCCTCCCATCTTCGGGATAAGTTTGCAGCAAACTGGTTAGGTCCTTACATCATTGATAGTAGAATAGGACCTGGAACATACCGGCTTGCCTCTCTTGAAGGAATCAAGGAAACAGAACCCTTGAATATCATTCATTTGAGGTCATTCCACAGCTAGAGAGCCA
The DNA here is from genome assembly GCA_028583015.1 of Wollemia nobilis. Lineage (NCBI taxonomy): Eukaryota > Viridiplantae > Streptophyta > Pinopsida > Araucariales > Araucariaceae > Wollemia > Wollemia nobilis. The sequence goes on along the minus strand of JAQPPZ010003507.1, from coordinate 1,015,578 downwards.
TAGTCCAACAAAAAGCTCCAAGGATTACCACAATCGCTTGGTCAACCCAAAAGCTCCAAGGATTCCCACAATCACTTGGTCAACCTAAAAGCTCCAAGCGTTACCATAATTGCTTGGTCAACATAAATATTCAAAAATCAACAAAAACAACATAAAAATCAAAATCACAAAAACAATCGCATTTCAATTCCATGCATTCTCATAAAAAAAAAAAAAAAACATTTGCATTTCCATTCCATGCATTCTCATAACAATCAAAATACAAAAGTATAGTTTGCATTCCGCATTGCATCCATACATTGCATACTCCGCTAGGTCATATAAGTCAAAAGCACCATAGGCTGTCATTATTTGGCAATTCCCTCATTTCCACCTTAGATCTATTTTCATAAACACCTACATCCAACATATCACCCTTTTATTTTTAGCATCATCGTTGTCGCCTAATGTATATAGGGTTTTCGTCATTCAGATGTCTTTAAATTTCTAGCCAAGAACTGTACACAATTAAGCAGATTTTACATGGGAAAGTTTTACTTGGATCACACCTTGTTACGTAGCATCCCAACACATATTAACACACATAAAATAATTCCTAAGTTGTGTAGACGAAAGATGAAACTCCGCACCGTAATCCCGGTTACCATAAGTGAAACGGCTATCTTGCTTATCCCCCTGTGCGAATGACCCTAGAAATGCCGAGAATTGGCAAAAGGACAAGCTTCCTCCCTACCCAATTCCCCATGAATCCCAAGTTCTCAAAAGTTGCAAAACCATCAAATATTTGCAAAACGTCAAAGCACTAAAATTTGACATCCTACAGTGCACACATCAAAAGACACAAATAACAGTGATTATCATCACTCTATATTCAAATCCCTTGCTCAAAAAAAAAAAAAAAAAAAAACAAGACGAGTACTATCATTTTATCACTACCAAAGAGCAAGTATCCCAATACCCTTGAAGAAAAGAAGGGAGTCGACCTTGAATCCCTGGAATTCTCAGCATTTCGACAAGTCATGAGGCAAGCTTCAGTACCGATTTGGTTGATAGCCTATTGGTTACTGGTGGTAAACCTCTCGCATGACGATATATCTATCACATTAACTTGTGTACAGATCAATGTTTGCATGTGGATGAGCTAGCTTACGGTATCCTAGATAACATCGTAGAAAAATCTGACTAAATACAATAAAGGAGTTCGTGGAGCTAATTAGGTGATCCTCAGTACAGGTTCGGTTGAAAGCCCATCTGGCACTGGCGGTATCCTGATGAATAACACATAAATGAACTCAATTGCACACACAGGGATGTGAAATAACTTGGTTAAATTCAAGTCAAATTTAGACCTTGTTCAGAAGTCTTGTGAGATAAACGAACAGTCTTGGTTAGTTAGTTAAAAATATCTGCATTTCAGAAAAGCTTAACTACATTTTCAAACAACCGATACATTTCATTCCATACATCACCATAAAACAATAGACAAAATACAAAAACAAAGTTTTCATATGTACAAGCATTCCACAAAGTTATCTTATTACTATAACAAGCCACTCCAATTTTGTACAGTCTATGGTGCATCGACATATCATCCATTCCATATGCATACATCATATAAATTAGCATCATCACATTCATATTAGCATATGCATACATCAATGTAAAAACATGTACATAAACATAAATCATGCAAAAAAAAGATACACACCAAACATAATCATCTGTATATATATCACAACAAAATTGCCCGCAGGCTACAAAACTGGTCCTCAGACCTCCCTCCCATCATCCAAACTCCCAAAACCCCCAGCCTAGGGCGTCGGCCACCATGATCACGCAGGATCGGTGCGACGAGAGCTACCCCCCACGGTATCTGTTCTCTGAGATCTCTCAGGGCGACTACTCGCCCCTGCATCCCGACCACTCGCACTGCCCTCCTCTCGCCGCCTACGCCGGGATGATGTCGACTGCTCCGTCCCGCTGTCTCTCGTCCTGTGCGACGAGCCACTGGTCGGAGGCTCTGGTATTCGCCCACCCAGGCGAAGAATCTCAGCCTCCATCTCTGACCGATGCCGCCCCCACGCTTCCTCTCGTCGTCTCAAGTCTGCCTCCCGTAGCCTCCACTCGGCCTCTCGCCTACGGTAGTACGCAATGGCATCATCACGCTGTGCTAGCTGCACCCGTAGGAGATCCCTCTCCCGTACAGCATCCGTATCACCACCCTGCTGGCGAGACGCAGCCCCTGCGCTCTCCCGCTCTGCCAACTGTGACCGCAGGCGATCCCTCTCCTGTGTCATCTTCGCAAGCTCTCCTGTCAGTTGCGCTACCTCAGCGCGCAACCCCGCCTCTGTCTCCCCCTGCCCGATCGGCTGCATCGGCCTCTCTGGAGCATCAGCCTACTCCGAAGCATACTGCATCTCCAGCTGCTCTTCCTCCTCAACATCATCTCCTGCCCCTCGCCACCTCCACCATCTCTACATCTGCAGGTGCTCCCCAACCCTCTCCCCGGTGCCTCTCGCACCCTCTCCACCTCCCACTGCCTCCTCTCCTCCCAAGGGCCCCTCCCCTCGCCACTGCCGTAGCATCCACCACTCCTGATATTCGGTTGTCACGCCGACATCATCAACATCCGGAATGTCCAACACAGCATCTGACTCCTCCCCTAGTGGCTCGAGGATCGGCGCAGCTAGGGTCCTCTCATCACTCCGACGTCGGTAGGCTACGGGCTCCCCAGGCAATCCCTGGCGTACCCCAAACTGTCGCGTCACTCGGAGGTAGTGGAAGTACTCCTGCTCTGTCCCATGCCGCCCAATCACCCATCTCCCCCTCCGGACCCGTCGAAGCCAATCATCCGCCTCTGGCCATGCGGGACAATCCCGATATGGCCTCCATATCACATCTCTCGGGAGTTAGTCGTGCTAGTGCATCTCCGTAATGGTCCACGTCTCCCACGAACCGCCGACTATGCCCCCGCTCCTCTGATCGGTACCATAAAGCACCATACCCAATATCCCTGTCCACCATCTCCGCTCGGGTAGTCCAGGGCAACCCTCGTGGTCGCTCTATGGCTATGTGCTGCCATGCCCAGCACTGCAACAAGAAACTGCACCCCAACCCCTTTCGCCTCCGACAGCGGACCTCGTACAACTCATCATATAACTGCGCCAAAAGCGTCTGGCCCCACCTCATAATAACCGGCTCTGTCACCGGGCAATCCACTAACTGCCATACTACCTCCACTAGGTTCCATGGGAACCTCGCTCCTGACGAATCTGGCAAGAGCATGTTGGAAATGAGGCTCATGAGTACTGCATGCCTCACTCCCAACACTCCCCTCGCGTACCACCATCGTACCAGTATCCCCCCAATCTGACAATCCAGCTTCGCCCTCTCCAACGAGGTCATCCCATCCCCATCCCCTCCATGTCCAAAGTATCGCGTCAGTACCGCCGTCCTCTGGCTCCGTGGTGTCGTCCGAATGGGAACCCCGTCTATTGGAATCCGAAGAATCCGATACACGTCCTCTAGGGTGACCGTCATCTCCCCTGTAGGAAGATGGAAGGTGTTCGTACGAGCATCCCACGGGCCAATCAATGCGGTAATGTACGCCCGATCTGCCACAACTGCATCCAACCGAGCCACATGCTTGAGCCCTAGGGCATCAAGCCACTCCCAATCATCATCAGTCAACGCCTCGCGGGCATTAGAAAAAATGGTCGGTACTCGATGTCGACTCTTCACCACCTGCACATCACAAAAAAAAAACAAAAACAACAAACATCAAAAACATGCATCATATCACCATTACATGTACAAAAATGCATAACTATACCGTACTATTTTTCATTCACATGTACATCCAAAAAAAAAAAATCATCAATTTTTCATTTCATCATCAAAAACACCAAAAATTTGCCATGGTTTACCTACGGTTTTTCCTAAGTTTACCATTTCAAAACAAAAAATTCATCCATTTTGCATCTTTAATTTCATCAAAATCAATAAAAATTTGACATGGTTTACCTACGGTTTTATCTAAGTTTACCATTTCAACCAAAAAAATTCATCTTTAATTTCATCAAAAAAAAAAAAAAAAAATCGACATGGTTTACCTACGGTTTCGACCTAAGTTTACCATTTCAATGAAAAACAAATTCATTCATTTTCCATTTTTTAATTTCATAAACATAACACAAAAATATGGGCATGGTTTACCTATGGTTTCGACCTAAGTTTTACCATTCACATAGAAAAACATTTTTCTAACCATGGTTACCCTAAAGTGTTACTCTAAGTTTCATTTTGGGTTTATCCTATGGTTTTCCATCTAAGTTTCCATCAGGTTTGCATCCATGTTTCATTCGGTGTCATTCATTTACCTTTTACTTTAATTAATTAGGGTTTCATGTTTAAACACAAGAAAAACACCATAAAAACAACTTTGCATTTTTCAAATTGACAATCGAAGAGATAGTGCACTTACTGGTCTCGCCTCGGCTCCGCCGCTCGACGACCCGGTCTGTGCACTCATGGTGGTTGGATGATCCGGCAGCGCTTCGCGTCAGAAATCTACCTCCTCCTCCCAGAGCTCCAAATCGCAATCGACGAACAGTGCAAATGAACCAAATCCGTCATTTTCGCATATTTATAGTTTTTGTTTGCTGGTAATCGTCCTTCACAGGGACGAGCGCTTTTCAGCACGCTCGTCCCACCCCGGGACGAGTATACTCCGAGGTATGCTCGTCCCACCCCAGGACGAGTAACGACAGACAATCGTTCCACTCCGGGACGAATAAAACAAAAAAAAAAAAAAAAAATTTAAAAACAACCACAACATAAACATGACAAATGACAACAAAATCAAAAATAGGTCAAAACAGTCGGGGAACTGCTCGAGCATGCTTAGCGGTAAACCATCTAAAGGCACCCTTGCACACGTCATCTTGGGTCAAGCGACTCGTCGCTTTTCTCATGTCGGTCATTCCCTCATCGATTCGTCGCTTGAGGGGGTAGTCACACTTAGTTGCCAATCAACAACATTATACCTAGTCTTGGAAAAGACACGCATTCAAAGGATCATTGCAAAAGACAATCGCGCCTCGCTTGGGGCAGCAAACAAGCAATCATCACAAACTAATCATATACTTGGCATTCGTGAATCATGAACTCAAGGTTCCCACAACAAAAGGTTGCGCCCTTTGCCTATTCATGACTGATCAATGTCTAAGTTCAAGTAATACCTCACCGAACCAGGTTAATGCTTGACTTAAGTTCCTTAGCTCGTCAGAAGCAAGGATTCAAGAATGCGTGCCCTTTCTATACTTGGGGCATCAAAAGTTGGTTAGGTTACTGAGAAACCCTAATCATTAGTGCTTTGGTTATATTTTTGCTCAGCGCTGCGCCTTGCATAACGCTTCCCAAAAAGGGGCATCTGTAGACACCAAAACAACACCAATCCGATTATGTGACGACAAGCACTGATCGCACCAACACACACAGCCCCCAGGGCAGCCCTCGGAGGTTAAACAGTGGTTCTAACCACTCACACAGCAGTTTTGCAAGTCAAAAACCAATTTGGCACCTTTTGGACACCTTATTTCTTATTCGTCCCACCCAGGGACGAGTGCTGACTTGCACTCGTCTTTCTTAGGGACGAGTGCTGACTTGCACTCGTCTTTCTTAGGGACGAGTGCTGACTGATAGATACTCGTCTTTCTTAGGGACGAGTGCTGACTGATACTCGTGTCACCCAGGGACGATTATCGGCGCTCGCTTCGGGGTGGGACGATTGTAGAGTTTGACTTGCAAAAAAGTCAAATCTCGGCATATAACAACTCAGAACTGCCACTTAGCTTTCCTTGCATGGCATAGGAGTGCGAGTGAGCTCTTTTAACAACACACATCTGCCACTTAGCTTTCCTCGCATGGCATAGGAGTGCGAGTGAGTTCTTTAAGACAACTCAGATTTGCCACTTAGCTATCCCTTCATTGCATGGGAGTGCAAATGAGTTTTTCTAAAACATGCAAAGACATGCGCAGAGGCAGTTAAGAAGCCCTTGATCAAGAAGAAGTCTTCTCTTCACAAACAAAAGCATTCATGCAAAGAAACACTTTTGCATGTTAATTCAAAAAGACCCCTTGGGTCTATAAAAATGGTGAGTTTTCTCACCCAAAAGGGAGATACAAAGAAGGAGCATTTTGAGCGACGAAGTGCTGCTAGTTCACTTACTGGCGATTTGTGCTTTCATAATCGTGGTATTTCTTTTAGTTTCATGTTTATGCTTTTGTCAAGTCTTTCATTTCATTTAGATTCATTTCAACCATCGTTAGATTCATCTTTTATGTTTCATACACAGTGCTACCGACTTTCTTGTTTGTTTCTTTGAGTGTGAGTTGCAGCATTAGAGGAGCGGCGAGGAGTCTACCTTACCAACGCAAGCGGCGGCAACATTTGGCCCGCCCATTCCAAACGTGGGCATGCGGAAGGAGGAAGACTAAAATCACAAATTGTAACAAAGACCAATTTAACGCTCCTAGCCCCTAAAAGGGGAGGAGACGTATATGTAACCGAGGATAAGAAATTTGAATAAAGAGGGCTGTGATTTCCTTACATCTGTGCTTTCATTTCCAATTTATCTCTTTTCCTTGTTTCTGTGCATAGGATTAAAGCGTTACATTTCGTCTTATATTCTACTTCCGGAATCTCGTGCTTTCACCTTCTAAGATAACTTAAAGGAGGATGTGATGGGTGTTATAGAGGAGTCTAGAGGTAATAAAAGAATGGTTAAAGCATTAAATCATATATTCATTACTTTAATTTCAAAAGAGGAGGGAATGGATATTTTAGATTATAGATTTATTGCCTTATGCAATGTTATATATAAAATAATCATTAAGGTAATGGCTAAGTGGCTAAAACCTCTCCTACATAGCATTATCTCCTTCAAGTATGAGGGTTTTATAGAGGGTAGGTAGATCTTGGATTGTGTGGTTCTAGCTTAGGAGGCAATTTACTTGATGTAAAAAAATTGGCAATAGAGATTCTTATCAAGGATGATGGAAGCCTTTAGTTTCTCTCAAGATTGTATAGAATAGGTCATGAATTGAGTTTCTACTTTGACATACCCAATGTTATCAAAGGCCTTTTAATCACATTGTGTATTTTATAGCCTTTTAACGTCTATTTGCTAAATTTTAAATGTTGTATTTCAAGCGTTTAACTATGCATTTTGAATGTTAATAACAAACCAACAAACCAAAGAATGAGTAACCGAGAACCACAAACAGGTAGAGGAGACCGAGCGTATTTTCAATGTTGTATTTGAAGCATGCATTTTAAGCGTGACGTGTATTTATAGTCTATCTCTTAACGATTATCCATTAAATTTTGAACATTGCATTTCAAGCGTTTAACGGTGCATTTTGAATGGTCACGAACCAATGGACCAAAGAACCAATAATTGAGAACCATGAATAAGGAAACGAGGTCGAGTTTATTTTCAAGGTTGCATTTTTAGTGTGTTGTGTATTTTATAGCATTTTCTTAACAACTATCCGCTGAATTTTAAATGTTGCATTTCAAGCATTTAATAATGCATTTTGAATAGTAACAACGAGCCAACAAACCAAAGAACAAGTACCAAATAACTATGAATAGGGAGAGGAGACCTAACATATTTTCAATGTTGTATTTCAAACGTGGTTTTTAAACATGTTGTGTATTATATAGGCTCTCTTAACTATTATCCGTTGAATTTTAAATGTTACATTTCAAGCGTTTAACGATGCATTTAAAATGGCAACAACGGACCAAAGAACTAGTAACCTAAAAACAAAAATAAGGAGAGGATACAGAGGGTATTTTCAACGTTCTATTTCAAGCATGCATTTTAAGCATATAGTGTATATTATAACCTCTCTCTTAATGGCTATTCGTTGAATTTAGAATTTTGTATTTCAAGCATTTAATGGTGCATTTTGAATGTAACAATAGATAAACAAACAAAAGAACCAGTAATCGAAAACCACAAACAGAGAGTAGACCAAGCACATTTTTAGTGTTTTGCATTTCAAACATGCATTTTAAGCATACCATGTATTTTATAACCTCTCTTAATGATTATCCACTGAATTTTAAACATTGCATTTCAAACGTTTAACAGTGCAATTTGAATGGTAATAACAGACAAATGAACCAAATAACGAGTAACCATGAATGGGGAGAGGAGACCGAGTGTATTCTCAATGTTGCATTTCAAACATACCATCTATTTTATAGCCTCTCTTAACGATTATCTATTGAATTTTAAACATTGCATTTCAAGCGTTTAACTATGCATTTTGAATGGTAACAATGGGAATACAGACCAAAGAACCAGTAACTAGGAACCACAAATTGGAAGAGAAGATCGAGTGTATTTTCAATGTTGCATTTCAATCATGCATTTTAAGCTTATAGTGTATTTTATAGCCTCTCTCTGAACGACTATCCATTGCATTTGAAACATTGCATTTCAAGCATTTAACAATGCATTTTGAGTGGTAACAATGGACCAACGGAACAATAATAAAATACACTACATGTTTAAAATGCATATTTCAAATGCATCATTGAAAATACACTCGGTATCCTCTTCCTATTTGTGGTTCCTAGTTACTGGTTCTTTGGTCCGTATGTCCATTGTTATCATTCAAAATGCATAATTAAACGTTTGAAATGCAATGTTTAAAATTCAATAGATAATCGTTAAGAGAGAGGCTATAAAATACACAGTATGCTTAAAATGCACACTTGAAATGCAACGTTGAGAATACACTCAGTCCCCTCTCCCCATTTGTGGTTTTTGATTACTCGTTTTTTGGTTCATTTTTCTACTATTACCATTCAAAATGCAACGTTAAACGCTTGAAATGCAATGTTTAAAATTCAGCAAATACTCATTAAGAGAGTGGCTATAAAATACACAGTATGCTTAAAATGCACATTTGAAATGCAAAACATTGAAAATACGCTTGGTCTACTCCCTCTATTTGTGGTTTCCAATTACTGGTTCTTTTGTTTGTTTATCCATTGTTACCATTCAAAATGCACCGTTAAATGTTTAAAATACAACATTTAAAATTCAGCAAATAGTCATTAAAAGAGAGGTTATAAAATACACGATATGCTTAAAATGCATGCTTGAAATGGAACGTTGAAAATACCCTCAATTTCCTCTCCTTGTTCGTGGTTCTCGATTACTAGTTCTTTGGTCCATTGTTGCCATTTAAAATGCATCGTTAAATGCTTGAAATGTAACGTTTAAAATTCAACGGATAATAGTTAAGAGAGCCTATATAATACACAACATGTTTAAAAACCACGTTTGAAATACAACATTGAAAATATGTTAGGTCTCCTATCCTTGTTCGTGGTTCTTGGGTACTTGTTTTTTGGTTTTTTGGCTCATTATTACTATTCAAAATGCACCGTTAAATGCTTGAAATGCAACATTTAAAATTCAGCAGATAGTCATTAAGAAAATGCTATAAAATACATGACACTAAAAATGTAGGCTTGAAATGCAACCTCCTCTCCCTATTCGTGGTTCTCAATTACTAGTTCTTTTGTCCATTGGTCCGTTGTTACCATTCAAAATGCATTGTTAAACGCTTGAAATGCAATGTTTAAAATTTTATTGATAATCGTCAAGAGAGAGACTATAAAATACATGTCACACTTAAAATGCATGCTTCAAATGCAACATTGAATATACACTCGATCTCCTCTCCCTGTTTGTGGTTCTTGGTTACTCATTCATTGGTTTTTTGATTTGTTATTAACATTCAAAATGAATAGTTAAACGCTTGAAATACAACATTTAAAATTCAGCAAATAGACGTTAAGAGGCTATAAAATACACGATGTGATTTAAAATTCAACATATAGCCGTTAAGGTCATGAGTTGAGTTTCTACTTTGAGTTTCTTTTTCTAATATTGGTTGAAGGATAGGGTAGACTCATCATGAGGAGAAGACAATAGGGTTTGCTAATAGGTATCAAGGTGTGTGAGGAGGTTTTGACTTACCTATAGTTTGTGGATGACATAGAATTGATGGAAGTAGCTAACTTTAGAGAAACAATAAATATCAGGGATTAGCCAACTTCGATGAGCACATTTTCCACTCCTAACTGTAATAGGAGTTGGGTTCCTACTAGCAGAGCTCTAGCCCTAGCAAAGTTATTATTTTAAAATGTAACGGATCTCCATAGGCTAGAATGATCTCACCATCAACTTTCCTCACCACACCACCTACACCAGTTGGATCCAAATTTCCCTTTAATGTTATATCAAAGTTGAGCTTGATCTAGTTAGGGGGAGGGGGAGTCCATTGCACCTCTTCTCTAGATGATCATTATTTGGGTTGATGGGATTGAACTAGAATCCCTCATTATTTACACATTGGAAACTCTTGTTGTTGCACTATATCCTCCTTGAGATTCACTATCTTAAAGTTCTCCAAGATTGTACTTTTAATTCTTAAACTAACAAAGGTCTTCTTTAGTCTTGACTGAAGGCTTTAGGAAAAAAATTTAGAGATCTTGATATTCATGAGGCCTTCTCTCCTAGTGGTATATTTGGTGGTCCCTTTGCATTTAAAAAAACTAAATATAGTTATTTGGATGAATCTTTTGGATCGTATCAAAAAAATAATAAACCATTGGCCCCACAAATGGTTAGCCTTTAGGGGTAGATTAGCATTTTACAATTAGTCATTGAGTCCATGTCAATTTATAAATTTTATATCCTTGTTATCCCACATACCATATGGAAAGAGTTGGACAAGAAGGCTAGAAAGTTTTATGGGGAGGAGTAAAATGAGAGAGGAAATAAGCCTTAGTACGTTAGAAGAAAGTAAAACAAACCAAGGTAAAGAGACATTTAGGACTAAGAATATCAAAGTTAAATAATAAATCTTTGCCTAGGAAGCTTTATTGGGGATGGATCTCCCAACCAACGTCTTTATTCAGTAGAGTTTTAACTAGTAAATATTTGGGATAGGCGAACACAAATGAGGTGAGTCATTTCCTTTTGGATGGTAATAGGTCCTTAGTGTGGCAAGCTCTAAAGTCAGTATCTCCGGTAGTGAAATATTATTTTAGAAACTGGGGAGAGAGGAGAAGACATAATTTTAAACAAATTCATGTGATCAATATCCACCTATCATTGTTGAATTTCGAAAATTGTAACCAATAAAAATAGTCATGGCAAGAAGAGGTTGGACCTAGATTGAAAGTTATTTCAACACTAATAAAGTAGGGGATTATAGGTTTGGAAGCAATGGATTTTATTTTATAAAATTTGAGCTAATGGTGATTTGAATAGGATTAATATTTGGGAAAGACGAAAGAGGAGTAGATTTAAATATAAATCTTCTCATATCTAGTGGAAGCTTGGATTAAACTTTATTTGGTGGCAAGTACGGTTGGAGAGAAATGAAAAAAAATTAGAGAAACCTTTCATCCTTGGATGGTGTCTAGCAGGTCATTTGGAGCAAAGTCATGAAAACTATGGAAGTGTATGTTAAAGATGAAAATTAGGTTGATATAGGAATGATGAAGAAGGAAACCAAAGTGTAAGATGAGCAGGACAAAGCTAGTCGAAAACCACCCCTATAAGCTTGGGTTAAAATTAATTTTGATGGAGTTACAAAAGGAAATATGAGCAGAACTAGATTGGAGTGGTATGTAACAATTATGTTGGTAAAATGCTCTATTGAGAACTATAGGGCTTGGGCAGGGCTATGTACAATGAAGCAAAAGCCCTAGCTATCAAATATGCTCTTGTCTAAGCGATAAGACAAGGTTATTGGAGGATAATGATAGAATAAAATTCTCAAATCTTAGTGGGCTCTTTGGATTGCATGAGAGTATTTGATTTGGAGACATGGAGGTTTAGGATTCTTGTCACCCAAATTAAGGAATTGTGGACAAAATTAAATGATGTGATTCTATTTTATGTGGGTAGAGCTCTGAATAATGTAACAAACTTCCTAGTTAAGATGGATATTAAGAAGGAGATAGGGGTTCAATGGAATTATAGCATTTTTATTAAATATGAGAGAATTATAAAGATTGGTGAGCAAATATAAATAGGATTTATAAAATATTTATTTAAAATTTATTTTATAAAAATTCAACTTTGAAATAAAAAAAACATATATATACAATTCTTGTTTGATTGTCTTGGTTTAATATTTTATGCCTAACACCAAAAGAATTTTGGTGTGACCAATCAAGTAATGCAATAATATTTGTGTTAACAAAGGCCTATCTCACTCAAACATACATTGCAAATTTGAAAGTTATGGGTGTAGGCTAAGTTTGTGACCACATCTGCATGACAATGACCATGGAATCATTCTTATGTAGATGATTGTATAAGGATAAGACTAACCAATGCCAAGAAGACAGACCTAGGATATGGAGCAAAATACATAATAATATCTCACTCTTATAATTTTAACCTTATATTTGGATGCACATGCACCTCAATATATACCTAGGGTTTAGATAGATTATTTAAGCTTCCATTTGCCGTAAAAATCGACTCTTATAATTTTAACCTTATATTTGGATGCACATGCACCTCAATATATACCTAGGGTTTAGATAGATTATTTAAGCTTCCATTTGCCGTAAAAATCGTCCTAGAATCAAACTCGTACAAATTTTAAGAGTGATTTTTTTTTCGTTTTCAAAGTGGCTGACATGGCATGTAAATTGTATCGTACGTTTGATAGGTGATATGTCTATCTCATGCATAATAATCAATAAACGCAGGTCTCCATGAAATCACCAACCACCTTGAATTTGAGTCTCATCTAGTCTTTCGATGATCGGTTAGGAGACAAAGCCAGTATAGTCATACACCCCTAGCTGGTTGTTGGTGGAGTGGGACCTGTTCCATGCACATAAAAACACCCACAACCTTAAATTTGAGTCTCTAAATGAGGGGTCATGCATATGAAGCCCGTATAGACATCTCTAGCTATTGGTGGAGTGACACTTGTTCTATACATATAATTGGTCTAGACATAATGCAACACATACAAGAGATAGAGTTGTCCCGTTAGAAAGAAAAACTAATTGTTACACTAAACCGAAAGCTGGTAAAAATATACAATTTAGTCCAAGAAGGTTTTGTTTTTTTGGAGAGGTCTAAGGTTCAAACAACGGTGTGTATAAATGTGTGACGGGTGGGTGTATATATGGTTATGTATTTGGCCCCTCTTGATAAGTTTCATCTCTCACCTTTATAAAAGATCATAGTTAGGATGAGATTGCTCAACCCTAAACGTTCATAGTAAAGGTTTCTCACACTCACCTAATCAAAAACAAAACATGCAATTTACATTCCATGTAATACCAAAACACACAAAAGTGGTTAAAAAAAAAAACTAAATTTAATTTTAAAACCTAAACATACTTGGAGGCTTGGCAACCAGAAAAACAAAATAATCGATGTAGCAAATCCTAGTTATATAGATGTTCTCCTAGACGTTTTCACCTACAATGATAAAACCTTTTGTTACACTTGTTTTTATAGTCTTATCCTAATTATATATATTCTAATATCTACATCATTGTAATTAGGCAAAGGACGTGGGCACGGCTGGTAGAAGCCGACAACAAATGATAAATTTAACAAAGTTCAGGAGGTTACAAGCTTTTTAATTTAAAATCTAAGATTTTTTCCTCAAAGCATTTAAAAGGTAAATTATATATTAATTTAATCAATTAAATTTTTGTTTCAATCTTAACTTCGTATAACCAAGAGGAAGTGTCGCAAATCGTCGTACATTCCAACAAATACTACATAATAACTACAACAAAATAAATAAATAAAAAATAACACGCGCATGAAAAACATCCCTACCAACTTCTTATTATTAGGTTAGGACAACCATGGACCTGCAGGTTGTCGTGTCCAATTGGTATTTTATGTTTATGAAAGTCACCAAATGATATTTCATATATTTTAAAGTTTTGCATCCAACTTGAAAGTTGACCATATTTGTAATGGTACTCATGTTCCCTTCACACAAAAAAAAATATGGAAAAAAATATGGGTCCTCTATTATAATTATAAGACCCAAAGTAGAAAGGGAATAAAGTAGATCACCCACGGCAGTTGGCCTAAATTTGTGCATGTCTTATCTTGATTTTCATTATGTTATGTCCTTAAAAAACCTATTCTTCTAGAGGAAATGCATTGTTTTAAACACACTAATAAGAAAATAGTATCAGACAACCTCACCTTCACAAAACCAAATGAATTGTCCCCTTAGAGCATTCGTGGTTATGGCTTGGATATTTCTTTAAAGAGACAGATTCAAAGTATGGCATGGTAAGTGTGTATATTTGTGTTAAAAAAAAATAGTATCATAACCCTTTTCTCTTAAAATAACTTGTTTATTGTGTTACCCATTGGAGCAAAACTTTCAATGGGGAAAGAAAACAATAGATCCCACGGTTATAACAACAAATGAATGGAATAAATAAAATATATCCAAACCTGATTAAAATGAATGTCCCGAATGTCAAACAAACTTTCTTTATTGGTCGAGATTACACATGTCGGGATTCTTAAGGCACCATAGTGGTTGCAGTGGTTCTGAGTTAATTCTCATGTCCACCATTCGATATCTTCACTGGTTCAAACTATCCATGACGTTTGTGTATGGCTTTTTTCGTCGCCGTATTTATTGCCCGACCGCAATGTCTCTGCCATAGCAGATGCTCTCAGTCAAACCCGACTGTCTAAAACGGTTTCAATTGTTCGTACCAGAGAGCCACTCTCCTCTTGAAACTTGCATCTCGGCTTGAGGAGATCATTCGTCTCTCATACATAGATAGATCAATAAATAAGGCACACCCAAATTGGCATGTCTCATGCAACTACTCCCACCCACTAATGGAAGCACTTGACAAAGTCTATAGGAAATTGGTAGCGTATCGACCAAGTTTATAAATTAAACGTCTAATTAATAATATATGCTTTGATATAAAAATTTGATGATATCAATTTTGAAAATTAAGATGTGCTTCATATAGTGTCCAAAGTACGTTTTTGCTTTTCGTCGCACAATGATCCCAATTTCTATTGGCTTTCTCTATTTTCAAGAATTTTTTAGTTTGTCTGGCAACATGCATCATAAAGAAAACACGCAGAATGGACAATGATCCCAATTTCTATTGGCTTTCGCTATTTTCAAGAATTTTTTAGTTTGTCTGGCAACATGCATCATAAAGAAAACACGCAGAATGGTATCAGGACCACTTAAGCCAATATGCTTCTTGTCAAAAGACCACTTGAGTTGTTTTCTGTCCTTTTCAATGTAACCTTGGCGTACGTTTTGTTTTTCGCTGTATGGAGTTCGCCTCGAAACTGGATCGTTGGCTCCTCACGCAAGCGTTGATAAATTTCAAATTCGAAGTTTAGCATTTGCAAGACATCTAAGAGGACTGGTCCTTGTCATCTAAGAAAAACATTTTTACAAGAAGTTGAAAAAGGAATTATAATTTTAGTGTAATATAATTTTAGTTGGTTTTTAAGAGTTACTAGGTAACAAAATTTAGTGTACGACATAAGTCGTTTTTCTTAATATTTTTTTTTTTTAATTATTAATATTAATCACATATGAATGAATAGATTGTTTCTTATAATATATTTATTTTATTGTTATTATTGATATAGAATAGTAATTCATCGAAGTTTATCAATTTTTATGTGGGGTTTATCAATCTCAAACATTTTTTTAAATCAAACACTTTAAAAGCTATAAAAGTAAATATTATAATATAAGATTAAATTTACCGCATCTTGTAAAAAAAATTCCTTATGTTTAAAAATTAGATTTTTAAAATTGTTAAATTCATATTTAAGTATTACACATTCAAAACTTTATTTATATTTAATTTAATTTATATTGTAATGATGTAGATAAGTTTTTTTTGTTGAATAAATACTTTATATTAAAGAATAGATAAAAAAATACATCAACAGAGAACCATTACATCAGCTTGGGCAGTGGATTCCTTGGCAACAGTTGTTTGTTAAGTTTAAATTAAAACATTTTATAAATTTGTTGTTCAACAAATTCAAGGCCTTATTTCGTCTCAGCAGTTATATAAACTTTCAGGTGACCTTATGGGTCCGATTTGAAAAGACTAGAGGTAGAATTATGGGAAGCCAATTTGGTGCTTTAAGGCTTCTAAAATTTATCAGCTAATGCTTCCTAGTATCGCTCTTGGGGACATATTGAATGGTAGATGGGGTCTGAATTGTACATGCAATAAATGGAAGAAACGGTTGTCTGGAGTTTGGAAATTCAGGGTCTCAATTTTGCTAAAGGTTTTTGCTTAGTTGGTGATGATACAAGGTCTGCAAAGCAAAGCTCGGTTAGCCAAGTGGATGCGTATTTTTGATGCTTGCGCTAGTTGTGGTCGGAGTGAAACTATTAAGCACATCTTTTGGGAATGCCCAAGAACAAGGAAGGTTTCAAGAGCAATGACCTGGCTTTATGGCAATGTTTCTCAGGGACATATTGGGTGGAAGAATGTTATTTTTGGTGACTCCCTTGATTGTGCGCCACATAGAAGGGTGTTTTGGCATGTTATGAAGATATTTATTCTTTTCAGCATTTGGAAGGATAGATGCAGCTTGGTTTTTAGAAACGAGGAGGCCCATGTTGATGCTACTATTGGTAGAGCAACTGGTTTTGTTTTAGGTCAAATTAAGGTTTTTAGGGATGAAATTTTGAAAGACTGCCTTAGAATAGATAAAAGTACTCAATCTGATTGCTTGCTTTTATTGAAAGATAAGTTACTAAAAAAATTATTTTAAAAATTTCAAAAGACCAGAAACAATTCATTTAAAGTATAACATTATATGTTGTCCATTTTAATTTAACATGTATAATTATTTTTCAATAATTTATAATAGATTATTGTGGATATTTTAAGGTTTAAAATTTATAAAATATCAGCAATATAGATGGGTGTTCCCTTGTATAATAAAGGAAATAGAAATAACTTTTGGAAGTTATGTTTGAATATAATTAATATGTTACAAATATAAATTCTTAACAATAGCAAAAATTTTATAAGTCATAAAAACTACACCACAATCCATCCCTATTTTTATATGATGTCATCTTTAATATTGCAAATAAATTGATAAAATTAAAATAAATTTTCTTTGGAAAGGACATGAGCAAAATTTTAGGTTTTTTCTTTGTAAGTAGGATAGGATTTGCAAAGGAAATAATATTGGATGGGCAACCTTGTAGAATTGCAAACTTATGACTAAGACCTTAAGCAATAAATTTGTTGGAAATTATTCAAAGATAAGGGGAGAGTTGGCAAATGCTACCTCAAAAATATATATAGGTTCTCTTGATCAAGAATATTATTTAGGAATCAAACCTTACGCAAACGATAATCAACATAGAGCTTCATATCACATAGTTAGCAGTCCATTAGATGGTCAATTACAAAGTTATGGTTATATGCTTAATTGAATTCTATCCTCTTATCTATAACTACAGGAAAACAATTGATTTTGGCATGTTTAGCTTATAAAGATCCAAAGGTCAAATATTATATTAATGTGAGCAGCTACAAATTACAAATTACAAATTTCTATTAATATCCTTATTGAAGGAGAGAAACTCATATAATATTAGATGATTTTTAAAATATTGTTCAAGAGTTTTATTTGCCTAGGTTTATACAAAAGCATGGGTTGGTTTAGAATCTACTAAAAATAGTGGATACTCGATCATGTTGGAACATGAGGATTTAAAGAAATTAATATTTCCTACTCTTAATGATTCATCTTGGAAGAATATTTCATAACTAGAGGATAACCCTAATATGTCAATATTCCTTTGATTAGCAATCCAAATTAAGACTTTCATAGGAGAGAGTTAAAAAAACAAACGATCATGGACCTTTTATATGTGCCTTGTGTGACAAGTATTTATAAGCATTAGATCATTTACTTCTTCATTGTTTGTTTTCTTACATCACTTGGGAATATATTTTTACACATATGAGAATATATTGCATAGCTCTATCAACACTGAAAGAGTTAATAAAATATTATATTAGTTACCTCAAAGCCAAAGCATTATGTATTATATAAGAGATTGGTCTTGCCACTATTTGATAAAATTTAAGGTTCGAAGTGAAGAAGAGAAATTTTAAAAATAAATATCAAAATTAGGCCTAGGTTTAGAACCATAATATTGCCTCTCTTGTAGAATGTTTACATATATGGTGTTCATTATGGGAAGTCTACAATACAAAAAAGTAGAAATGTTTGAAAACTGAATTTATGAAAATTAATCTGGATCATGCTTCTAAAGGAAAATTGTGGGAAGTATTGAAATCTTGCTCTAGTAAGGTTTTAGTCTCTAGTGAGATTAATTTTTGCTTAGGGTCTCCTCGAATTTCTTGGGGTTTCCATGGCCCCCAACCTCGATAGCCTAGCAATGATTTTTGGTGCTACAAGAGAGAACGTAGACAAAGTTAACCACCATGGAGTGTATTAGGAAATTGCTTCTGATGGAGTCTCATGAGGTACATTCAATATACCTTTGCTTGAGTTTGATAATGACTATCAATGGCTAGAATTTTTCCCCTAGTTGGTTATTTTGTGAGATGCATTCCCAACAAAGCAATATTACAATATGGGTTAACTTGACTTGGGATCTTCATGGAATCAAGCTTGAGTTGATTCAAAATATAACAATGAATTTTTTTCTCACTTTATAGATGTTGCTCATACAAAGGCAATTTATAAGCATAAGCCTTGGTGCATGAGAAGCACTTTAGTGGTCTTCTTTCCATCCACTTAGAATTTTTAGATTTTGAGGAAATTATCTCTAAGGTTCTAGTCCAATTTGAATCCTGTGGTCTTTCCCTCCCATTTCACCCTTTTCAAATAACATGGAAGTAATATTAGGGTACATCTTATTGGTTGATGCTAACAAACGTTTCAATGCCTACCCATAGAAAAGGGTTTTTATTGAGTTTGATGTTTCCAGGGTCATACAAGAGGTTACTAAGATATAGGTGAGGGACACCATTATTTCATAATGAGTGGTCTATATTAACCTATCGAATACATGCTCATTTTTCAAGCATCATCCCATAATATTAAGAATTATCTGCTTATTCCTCATAATAAGCTAAAGCCAATCCCCATACCAAACACTATGTATCCTCCCTAGGCCAAAGAGGATGGTTGGACCACGATGGGAGGGTACAAAACATTGTGTTCCCATGTATTCAAAGTGGAACATCCCCAAATAGCAAAAAAGGAGATTTATTTTTAGTCTTATAGTTCTCAAAAATGGTGGAAGAGCAACTAAGTTTAGGGCCACCAATGGTGGAAATGGTGGTCACTAAGACTCATTTGCCTCACCAAAGCTACACTCCAAAAACTAATATAAAAATGGTGGTCACTAAGGTTCCTCCACCTCATCACAATCACACCCTAACAACTATTATGCCACGAAGGTAAGCTATCCTCCCCATTCTCCTTTTATGAGATCTCAATGTTCTCACAATATCATGCAGGAGAAAGAAAGAGATTATTGACTAGAAAAATAACTCCATCTCTCCAATCCTTGGTTGTATAAATCTAAACATAATACCTTCAATAGCTTAGGGGCAATGGTGTTGCTTGAACAAATGCAAGACAATGAGGAATTAATGAAGATGATACATTTGAATTTTTTGTGTGGAAAGCATCCCAAAAGGGATACCACTTCCGGGTAAGACCTAAGGTGGCAGGGTTATTTATTTCACCAAAATTGCCCAAGGCTCGCACTTGGCCTACCACCTTTGACATACTCAAGGAGCAAAATGAAACAACAAAAAACAAGAACACACAAACACAAACACACACAAAAAAAAAAAAAAACATGCTCCTTATGTACGTCAAAAAGATAAAACACAACCAAACATGCACACAATAAAATTAAAACACGAACCACACAAAAACAACAAAACACAATACAAACATAACAAAAAACAACAGAATGCTACAAAGACACAACCAACAAAAACATGCAAAACAAAAACAACCAAAACCTAAAAAATAAAATAAAATAAAACAAAAAAACAACAACGAACAAAAAAGTAAAATAAAAACATAGAAAACACTCACACACCAAAACACAAAAACACCAATTAACACAAACATAAAGAGACACAAGCACAGGAACAACAAAAACACAAAAACAACAACTAAAAACATAAAACATCAAAAACAACAACAAAAAAAAAAAAAACAAAAAAAAAAAATACACTTTCAATAAGATTTAAATACTAAATAGTTTTCTTAGGTCCCGAGAACCTAGCATTTACCAACTCTTTCAATGATCTTTCAATAATTTACCAACTCTTTCGTACCTATGTATGTTGATGAAATTATTTTAATTCTAAACCTTAAAATATCAAAAGTAATTATTATATTTAAAAAAAATAAATTATATATTTTTATTTTTTAAAGTATGATGGACAAAGTAAGATGTTGTGTTTCAAATGAATTTTTTCTTATATTTTAAAAGTTATAAAAATATTTTTTTATTATTTATTCTTTCCTAAAAGCAAAACAACATTTAAATAAAAGTAAAGTTTTGAATGTATGATATTTAAATATGAATTTAACAATTTTAAAAATCTAATTTTTTAAAACTAATAAATAAAATATCTTTTTCTCATACTAGCATTTTAATAATCTTGTTTTAATATAAGTTTTTCAAATCTTAAAAAATAATAATTATTATTATTATTTATAAAAATTTTGGTTAAAACAACATGTTTAAGATTGATAAACGTTGTATAAAAGTTACAAAATGATTGTTATTTTCTTTGATGAATTACTATACATAAAAATAATTATTAATATTAATTTTATGTACGAAATATCAATAATTTAAAAATAATAAATTGTAGAAAAAGATCTATGTAATTCATTTGTGAATAATATCAATAATATAAAAAAAAAATATTATGAAAAACTATTTATGTGGTTCACTAATATCAACGGGTTACCCAGTAACTCTTAAAAATCAATCAAAACAACTGACATGGCAGCTTTGGTACACTTAAATTATAATTTGTTTTTTAAATTGTTGTACAATTGTTTTAGTACCAACTCTAATCAATGTTGCTGTAAATGTTAAACTTCAAATTTGAAATTTATGGAGGCCTTCTGGATGAGCTAGCGACCCAACATATAGATAAGCCCCCATACCGGGAACAACAAAACATACACCAACGTTACATTGGCAAGGACCGATATTGACTCAAATGGTCTTTTGACAACGACATATATGGACTCTAAAGCCGGCCTTCTTCTATCATTCCACCCAAGTGTTTTTTAATTTGCACTTGGCAGGCCAAAAATAGCAAAAAGCCAATTGAGACAAAGATCATTTTTCAACGAGATGCTAAAACGTACTTTGACCTATTTACAGCACCTCAAAGGGAGATCCAAAAAATCTCATGCTTCTACCAAGGAGGGATGTCGGATCCTGGTGTGCACCCTTCAAGACCTGGCAACGACTTTGCGAATGAGCAAAGTAAACGGATCTATTTCCAGCTTTGGAGTGCAAATGGCTTGAGGAGACCATTCATAAGGTCAGAGTTTCCCCTCGATGAAGAAGGCACGCCGGAATTGGCATGTCTGTAAGATGTAACTACTTCGAGTTCCAATAACATTCACAAGCCTCCTGGCTAATAACGAAACGCGCGGTCCACTTGACAAGACTATAGGAAATTCCTCGAGTATCCGCAGATTTGGTTGTTTGTTTTCACCTTCTTGAGTTTTTCTTAACCACTTTGATGAGTTTTGGTCTTGCATAATACGTATATTGCATGTTTTTACCAGCTATTAGGTTTTATTTTCGTGTAGTGTACCAATTTATTACTTTTTCTTCTTAAAGGAACAACTCTAACTCTTGTATGCCTTTCATTAATTCTAGATCAATTATATATAAAACATGTATCACTCCATCAACAACCAAAGATGTATGTCTATACGGGCTCCATCTGCCTAACCCCTCGTAGGGACACAAAATTTAAGGTTGTAGGTGTTTTGCCTTTTGTTTTTATGTGCATAGAATAGGTCCCACTCCACCAACAACCAAGGATGTATGTCTTTATCGGCTTCATATAACCCCTCATCCAAAGACTCTGACTTAAGATTTTTGTCTTCTGTTTGGAGCCCTGCACTCATCAATTATGTATGAGAGACACTTATATCACCTAACAAGCGTACATAACCAGGACAAATTTAAACCATAACTTTGAAGAGTTAAGATATTTTTAAATTTCAGTTTAGCTGGCATGTCAACCACTAGAAAGCAAAAGAAATTTTCACTTGGTTTTCATGGGATATTTATGTAATTAGAGTTTTGCATTTTCTTTTCGAAGACCGAGATTTAAACCACCATAATCTAAATGAACTTGTAAAAATAAAAAATTCGTTTTATTCAAATTTGCACGGTTTTGGATTTTGATTCTAAAACTTGAATCTTAAATAATCTATCTAAAACCTAAGTACATATTGAGGTGTCTGTACATCCAAATAAGATTAATATTATAAGACTCAAATCTTATTGTGTGTTTTGCTCTTATCACAAGTCTTTTTGGCTATGACCAATCTTCTCTTTATTTGATCATTTAGATTAAAATTACCCCTTGTTATTGTCATGCAAAAGTTGTGACAAACATAGCCTACACCATAACTTCAAAATTTGCTGGTTGAGTGAGACAAGCCTTTGTTAGATCAAATATGATTACATTAATTAATTGGCTTGACCTCAACTTAATAGTATTTCAATGTCAGACATAAAATCTTAAACCAAAACAATCAAACACGACTTCTAATATATATATATATAGAAATAAATATTTTATAAATCTTATAAATTGAAGTTGAAAATATTAAGATTAGTAATTTATTGATAAGGCAAAAAAAAAAGTTTGGCAATTGTTAAAGGAAAAGTTAATAGTTTAGTTTGGCAATTGTTAAAGGAAAATTTAACAGTTTAGTTTGGCAATTGTTAAAGGAAAAGTTAACAGTTTTCTTTTCTTTCGTTGAAAATATTGGCAAGCTTTTGAAAAAATCAATTAGTTTTGAAGAAATCAAAGTTGAAGAGAAATGCAACATATCTTACAATTGTGATTTTTTGAATTTTTTTTCCACACTCTTACACTATATTAAAGATATCTCAAATGAATTATCAAATTTGTGTTATTTATTCTAAGTTACTGTAAATGTCATTATTACAATAAATAGAGTTACCTCTTTTCTAATTGAGTATTATTATTTTAATTATTAATAATGTTTACTAAAAAAAAGAATGGAGAATGAATGATGTATATTGTTTCAAAAACAACAATAAAGTTATAGTCCGAGGAAGGATATTGCAATGATAAGTTATTGGGTTTTCATCCAGGAAACCCAAGCTCAAATCCTGATTGAAGTGACAAAATTTCCTCATGTATTACCCTAACATTTGGATCAAGATCCCTCATAAAATGATTGATCGCTAGTTTGCACCTTTGTTGACATTTGGTGTGCACGTCCTCAAATTTTCCAGTGGGTGGTGGCTCTAATTTGACATGATTAATTCGCTAGAACACGTGGAATGTAGAATCAAGTTGATAGATGATGAATAATTGTATGTATTCATTGATAACAGTTGATAGTGACAATTGGTAGAGAGATTCAGCAACGCTTAAATAGGGTTTAAAAAAAAGTTTTTATCCCACATGCATGGGGAAATGACAACTCGTCGATTTTAAAAGGCGCTTCAAGCAAATATTAGAGTAGCTAGCCACTAAGGCTAGTTATTGGTGTTGCTAGCACTAGGTGCTATGTGACAAGAGCTTGACAATATGTAACTATCATGTGTTAATTAGTTATAATTTTTAACTATTTATTTATATTATTTGTGCCTAAATAAAAAAGTGTATATTTTCCTCACTACATTCACTATTTTTTATTAGTAAACCTTTGTAAGTAGTTAGAATTGCTTCTAATGCATAAGTTGTTTCCCTTATTATAAAATTTTCTCACCCTATGCATAACTTTTTGCAAAAGACATTCCCTTTTGCTTGGGTAAGGATGCATGTATTGTATGTTCTTTTGCAAAACCACTTATTGTGCAAGCTTGGAAAGCTAAAAATTTATTGACTTGCTTAAGGTTAATATTTTTGAGTGACTTTATTTACAAATAATTAGTTATAATTTTTAACTATTTATTTATATTATTTGTGCCTAAATAACAAAGTTTATATTTTCCTCACTACATTCACTATTTTTTATTTAGTAAACCTTTGTAAGTAGTTAGAATTGCTTCTAATAGCATAAGTTGTTTCCCTTATTATAAACTTTTCTCACCCTATGCATAACTTTTTGCAAAAGACATTCCCTTTTGCTTAGGTAAGGATTCATGTATTGTATGTTCTTTTGCAAAAACCACTTATTGTGCAAGCTTGGAAAGCTAAAAATTTATTGTAATTTCGTAATAAAATACAACTTGTGAAACCTTGGCTCATTTTGTAAGTGCTTGAAATTAGCACTATTCTTTTGTAATTCTTTAGGATGATTTGGTTGTCACTCCTAGCTTATAACCGATCCCAAATAGTGTCTTATCTAGCATACCAAATGATTGCTTTAGCCCATAGAGTGGTTCTATTAACCAATAAGGTCCAAGACATCATAGTCCAACGTGCCCTTTATACTAGAATCGACCATAATGACCTTACAACCAATGCAAACGATGAAGTCAAAACCTTTGATGGATCTCAAGATTTGGATGTCCTAGGTAGTTGGATAATGGACATGGAGACTTGGTTCTCCTATATAGAGGTTTCTGATAAAGAGAAAGTACCCTTAACGAATCTCAAATTAAAATGGTTGGCAAAACTTGTAATAATGTAAAGACAAGAGGGTCAAAATCCCATCACCATTAGGGATGGTTTGGTCCAAACTTTGAAGGATACAACTTACCCTTTAGATTATAAAAATAACTTAGTGGTCAAATGGTATAGGTTAAGACAAGCCTATAATATACATGCTCAAGATTATGTCTTTCAATTTAATAGATTAAGAATTTTAATTTGTGTGAAGGATTCAACAAAATCCCTTCACATCAAGTTCACAAGTGGGATCCTCGAACCTTTGTATTAGGAGTTGAAACATACTTCCTTAAAAACTTTGGATGTAGAATTTAATCACGCATAGTTGGTAGATGAAAGCTTATAGCTCAATCCAAGGGAGTTTCTAGACCTCCAAATTAATAGCAATCAACTAAGGCAAAGTTGTATTCTTCTTCTTCTTCTTCTTCTTCTTCTACTTCTCCTTCTTATAATGGTAAAGAAAAAAATCATCATTTTTAAAGAAGAGGACAATGAATCTAAATGTTTCAAGAAGAGGAAAAACCTCATTGTAAAATATCAACAAGACGAGCCTCAAAATGATCCCCATGAGGTTGTAGGTGAATATAGATAATATGAATAATTAAAAGAGTAAATTGAACAATGTTACCCACATGCATCATAAAGGTGGTCATGAGAGTCTATTTGTCACAAAATCCCACCTTACTCACAACTTTTCTATGAATTATATTATTGAAAATGGATTGCAAACCAATTTGATAACGAAATTCATAGTCGATTCTACATCCTTGTCCATATTCACTTGGATAGAATGATACCGATTCTACATCCTACATCATAAAACTTGTATTGTTTCCTTTGCTTTGGACCCATATTTTATTTATCGAGTCACCTGCAATGCAACTTCAATGGATTGTTATGGTCTCATTCTTGGATAGCCCTATCAATATGACAAACATGCTTATTATGATGCACATAACCAAACATACATAATGCATCATGTGAATAAGACATTTTTTATTCATAGCCTTCCACATTCCACACTTTTACTTTGCTCACATCAACCACTAAATATTGCATTAATCTTTAGTAGCCCTTAGGACACACTTGCTTTTGTAGCACCACCTTCTCACAAGGATGTAATTCCTACTCCTTCATTTGTACCTTATTCTATTGCTCCTCTTATTGTTCTTCCTACTTTTCTATGGTCTTATTTATTTTCGTCTTCTTTGGTTCATATTGTTCAGCAAAATTCACAACCTTCACAACAAACCATTGCTTATTGTCGCTTTCCTTCATAGCTTGGTAAGAGAGTTGTGACCAAACATTGTATTTCGAACCGATATCTCAATGCATATTTAACTTTGTTTTGATTGATGATGGCATGGCTTCTCATCTTCTATTTTTTCTCCCCATGGATTATGACACATCTATTCAATGTTTGGCAACTCATTCTCCTATTTATATTGTAAAAGCACTGGATTCTAATGCTTATTAAGTTGGGAGGTATGATGAGGGCATATCTTCCTATGTTGTTATTTCTTAGGATTAGATTTATTGTTATTTCTTAGGATTATGTTTATTGTTAATAAAAACATGGGCCATTATGATCATGCGGGTTTATAGAGTTAGATTCTAGAAATATAAGATAGTGTTAGCCTAAGTTAAGTATTGTTATCTTATTTTTGCAACAAAGCACCTTATGCCTGATTTGGGAGATTTACAACATATTGTAAATATGACATCATACATGCCTATATACGTTTTGCATGAGAATAAATAGATAGATTTGACCTCAATAATTCATAACCAATCAATCCATGCTTAAAAATCTACAAGAAGAGCACTCTTGATTTTCTCCTAACATAGATGGTTTAGTTTCATATGTGCATCAAATTTAGAGGGAAATCATGTACTTCAACACAATATAAATAGTAAGGTCAAACCTCTTTGCTACGGACTTTACAATATCCTTTAGTAAGCGTTTGAGAATACTTCTTGACTTAATATTCCATCTCACTTAGGGATTTATTATGTTATAAATGCTAATATCCTCAAACTATATCATGAGTTAACATTGGAGTATGAGCTTCCCATCATCCATCCTATAGATGTTCTTGGTTTACAACTTTTTCTTGATGTAAATCAAGTTTTTGATGCATGCACTTATCAAACCTGACGTGGTTCCATTACCTCTTATCTTGTAGCCAAACAAAGACAAATTCCTCATCAGGTCCAATGGGTTTTTAAACATTTGTTTATTTAGTATGTTATAACCACTTGGAAAACTATGCAAATTGGTGTGCTCATTTAGGCAAGTTATGCCCACCTAGGACAGTTCAACATGCTACCAGATTCTTATTTTTTGCACTTGTTATAACCACAAGATTATTTTGTTATTCATATCTAATACTTCTTATGTGTAATAATCATCAGCTAGAAATATTGGCATATCATTAAACAATTATCCCAAATTCACTCACGATAACCTACTTATAAGGAGACATCAAATAAGTTTTTGGACGTCCAATTTATATGACAATGTTTCCATCTCAATACATACATACAAGTACTTATCTATCCATGTGAGATTTACTAAGAGAATCACCAACATTAAAGAAGAGAAATATTATGCTCAAGAGTCTTTCCAAATGATTGGGGATACATTGTACAAAATGGGGCCTCACTTGATACTGCATTGGTTTTTTTTTTTGGAAGAAATATACAATTTGCTAAAGGAAGAACATAAAAGATTGGCAAGCTTCCATATGGGACTTGATGCAATTGCAGGAAAGGTGTTGCTTGTCAAACTTTCGTATAACTTTGTATAAAAAAAGGAAGAAAATGTTAGTGTTTGACTTCAATGACTTCATAGCACAACAAATCCATGAAGGACTGACAAACTTTATAGGAAATCAAGAGTTCAGGTACTACCCATTACTCTTTTTTTGATAAGGTTAAATATAAAGCGTTTTTTTAAATAGGGTCCCAAAACTTGTATTTACAAAAGTTCTTGCAAATTTATTGCAAAGATATTATAAAATTGCAATTGTAGCTACCTATAGTTTTATATATGTATAGTTACAATTAAATTACAACAAAGTCACAACATAGACATAACAAGGACATAGCAAAAACAAAAGGAGTACAACTAGTCTAGACAACATATTACATTAGTTTTTTCCTCCATATAGGGCTTCATTTAGATATTTTCGAAGGACCACATGGTTCGATCCCCCATGTATGATTAAATTCCCACACATATGTATTACCTTCAAATTTAGTAGAAGAATTTGACTTAGTCTTGCAAAGGCTACCACCCATGATGTTATGTATATTTCTTTAGCCCTTGCTTGTGATCCCATTCTAGTTTGTTGAAACCTGTGTGTAATGTAATGTCCCCTTTCTAAGTAGTTATTTATATTGAGGAGGTTAGCCTAGTCACGGGATTTTGTAGGCTAATATTTTGTGTTAGGATATCATTGGGGTTGGACATGTGTACTCTATGCATTACAAGATTTCTTTTGCTAATTTTTGAGATCGTTTGGGTATGCGAGCTCATGCTTACTATTTTTAGTAAGTACATTTTCGAGCACCGACTTGGTCAGTGGACAAGGTGTGATGTTTATCTTGATTGGTAAGTTCATTTCTTCACTCAATCGGTAATTCTTACCTCATTGGCAAATATTATTTAATTTTTGGTGTTATTTCCCTAAGTTAAATTAAATATTTAACTTATAACGTCAAATTAAATAATAAAGTAAAAGGACCCAAACATAAAGTATTAAAATGAAATATTTGATAAAGTAACTTTATTATTGGATGTAAAAGTGGGCGTCCCACCTTAGGAAAAGAGATTAAAATAATAAAATATTTTTGGGCTCATTTTGGAGGAGGGGCCTTGATATTTTTTTTTGTGGAGAATAACTTGTGGAAGCTTGCATGCAGGGGTTTAAAGATTTGTGAGAATAGAAACCTTTACAAAAAACATTGTCTTCGGGTGTGGAATATCATCCCTGGACAATCTATTGGTAGTCTCATTTAGAGGGTGCACTTGAACTTTAACGGAGAAGAGATTTTCTGAGTTTAATGGAGGATGGTAGAGCTGAATAGAGTTATTGGAGGGTCCATACACTTTTTTTACTATTGTCACTTATAGAAGTCAACTACACCATTTCTAGGGGTACTATACTATTTGAAGGGGTTTTGTGAGGGTTTGAACTGGTAGCAACATGATTTTTCCCACCAATAGGGAGATGTTTGCAAAGTTGAGCAGAGGACAACATGATTTGTAGTAGAGCATGACACAATTGATAGTATTAATGACTCAATAGGACATGGGTAACAATGCCAATAACAATGGTGGGAAAAATGTAAATCATAAAAATAATGGGAATGGTGATGGATATGTAAATAATAGGGCTGCTAATCAAAATTTCAAAGTCATAACAACAAACACTAGATCTTAATACCCACCTTTCCACCTAGAAACAACCCACGGGTAGAGGTGGAACCCACTCAAAACGAGCTACAGGACAAAATCTTACAATATTGGAGAAATTCTAGTGAAGAGTTTCAAGCTAAGATGACTTTTTGTGAGTATGTGGACTTAAGGATGAAACATAGACCCCATAGAGGTGGAAGACATCGAAATTAGTACTTGTAGAAAAAAGTGGGTAAACTATCAATTACATACTTTTTTGGTTCAGGAAAGAGCACAACGAGAGCATGGGTCCAAAATTTGGACACTTACTTCCAACTTAACCCAATGCATGAGGAAGAAGCCATAAAATATGTTGCCTTGCATCTTGATGGATTAGCGCATGAGTGGTGGCATCATGGGATGGTCACACTTGGGCATGGACAAATTGATTCCTACACTGAGTTTACAAATATTTTGAAAGAAAGGTTTGATAAAAAGGATACTAGTTATCCGAAATGGTCTCATCCAATTGAGTGTGAATATCATCCAATAAAATCATGATGATAACCACATTCATGTCATCCACCACATCCATATCATCTGTATTTTCCAAAATGTGTTCTAAGTCACTCTTGGTCCCCTATACAAAGGTGTCATCCAAATGATGCATGTCATCAAAATGTGCCATTAAAAAGGTAGTAGAAGGTTGAATTACTATGGTGTGTGTGGTTGTTATCTAGGTCAAAAAATATGCCTACTTAATGGTAGAACTTTAAACTCTTATCACCATTGTCATCCAAGGGCATTGGAACATTGTTTGTATGAATTTTATTCAATGATACATGTTATTTGTACAATTGTAACGTAAGAAATAATTATGCTTGTCACCCACTAGTGATTTGTCAAGGATATCATACAAGTGTTGAATGTCATCATGAAAAAGGACATCATTCAAGTGTTATAGTGTCATCAACTGAGCAGTTGCCTTCCATCCCAATTCCCATGTTTTTATCCTAATATATATAAGCCACATGAATGCTATCCAACTATATGCCAAGGCCATCATCCTCATGCAGAAATTCAGCCAAGATTGGTGTGTAGTTTAAATTTAGGTTGTTTTCATAGAGTAATATCAATGCACCAACAAGAAGCAAGCAGGTGTCAATACCCTTGCTACAATATGAAAGCATATTATCCACTTACTTGTAGTTTGGGGTATCATTTATGCTCTTCTTGTCATATAAAATATCATCATGCACTTGTCATTTGGGGTTCCATTTGAGCACTTGTTGCCCATGTGCCTGTCCTCTAGGGTTCCATCAAGTTTCCATTCAGGTAGTAATATTACTACATACCATTAGTATCCCATCGAACTTGGTTGTTGTCATGAGGTCAATTGTCTAAAATCATACCATAAAAAGCATAAAATTTGAAATTTGACACTACCAAAAGTTGAAAGAAGCATTCAAATGAGCTTTAATTCAATACATCTTGCAAGTGTGGTATTTTGACTAGGATGCATTTTGAGAGCACCAGATGGATATGTTGCATACCTTTGTCCCAACGATCAAGAGCAAATTTTGGGTTGGGTCACAAATGCTATGTGTGACATTCACAACATAGGATTTTGAACATGTGTTTGGGTTACCAAGGTAGACAGTAAATTCAGAAAAAAAAAGCTAAAATATTGTATTGATCACTACTGTGATGTTAAATCCATAAAATTAAACAACATGAAGAATTTATCACAACATGAGATCTAAGGTATGCAAATGCATCTATTACACAATGATGTGTATAAGTACGTCACATGCTTGATGTCACGATTTTCAAGCAAGTTGAAAGCCTCAAATATCCCAATAAAGCTTGTGGCATACATGCAAATCATCATGGAAAGGGTAAGCTTCAACTATGGATCATATTTGTCAAAAAATGTGCATGGACATTTTCAAGGAGAGACTACGAATTCCTTATGATTTTTCATGGCATCAAATTAATGTTGGATGTAACACAATTACAAAATGTGCATGCAACCATCGATTCAATCTCATAGATATGGAAACAACATTATTTTGTTGGGTGGATGTCATATGGTATTAGCACCAATGTGTAAGTGGTGGTACATGATGTATAGGTGGCTCATATTGCAAGGTAAAGAATTCACAAATAAATTCTTTAGAGAAAGAAGAAGACAACAACAATGTTGAGAAGCTCAATAGCCCAAAACAACTATTGCATCATCACAAACACTCTATAGTGATCATTTCATATTAACTTCCTTGGGGTGGGGACCCAATATCTATGAATGAGAATCTACCTTGCTATAATTTTGTCATTAATAATTTATAATTCCTTTGGGCTCCAAAAATCCATGTGAATCATGTGCTTATGTAATCAATGAGTGACATCCAAATTCCAATATAAAATTTGTAAGTGAAAAAGGAGAACTAAATCCAAACACAAAGGAACAAATGAGACCTAATGAAGCAACATATAAAAAGGTAGAAAATAGGGTACATGAGACAACTTAAGAAACCTCC
This sequence comes from Wollemia nobilis, assembly GCA_028583015.1. Lineage (NCBI taxonomy): Eukaryota > Viridiplantae > Streptophyta > Pinopsida > Araucariales > Araucariaceae > Wollemia > Wollemia nobilis. The sequence continues at coordinate 983,645 of JAQPPZ010003507.1, read as the reverse complement.
AATACCTAGGATGAAGTATAAATGAAATAGTGCTTTGAAATCCCATGGCACCAGTTATGAGTTTTTTGAAGCATTGAAATATGTCAGCCCGAACTTGAAGATAGCCGAATCTGTTGTCAGCACCTATGAAGTACCAGTCTGGGCCGATTCCATGTTGTTGGGCCGTTTCAACTCCTGCATAATGAGTTTGATATGGCGTTGCCGAAATACCTGACGTCGGAGAAGGCATCAGATCTATTAGAGATCGTCACTACAAATATGGCGAGATCGAAGGCTGCATGTCAATTATTTTTAGTTTCTCAAGATTGACCTTTGCTCCATTCTTCAGTAATCTGCAGTCATCTTCATGCTAACACCCGGTTTCCAGTGACCTCGGGGTGATCGGGACAGGTAGTGGCACCTAAATCTCGCGCACTCATGGACTAGTTTACTCCAGTAGTGGCGACCAACATGGTGATGCCCTCGTGCTGAAGCAGGGAAGTGACTACATCTGCCGCCAAAGGACTCGTGCAACAACTGTTTTAATTTTTTTTGTCGTTGTTCTGATGCATTGCCGAGATCGGTGCCAGTAACAGCACTCCCGGATGAATTTTCTTTGTGATGTTTGCAATGATACCACGTCGCGGATATTTGCAATGGTAGTTGTTATATTGTTGTTGTTTTAGCTGTGTGGTAGATTTTTTCTACGCAGATTTCAGCTACATTCCGCTATTTTTGAGGCAGTGGTATGCATAACACTAAAGAGATAACAAGAAACACCTGATCACTGTTTTGGACCATAAGGTAAAACTGATTGCAACAATGTGGCAGTTTGAGTGCATGATGGTGAGAAGCACCGGTGGCATGATTTTCAACTATTTTGTAGGACATATCGGGAGAACATGACCGTTGTGTGGAAATTTGCTCTGGAGTTGATTTTTTTTTCCGTCTTCGATATCTTTTCCATGAGAGACATTCTGACGGATTTGTTCTAGGCAGCGGAGGAAGAACAACGATCCGAACACATGACGTGATCGCAGCAGAGTTCCCATTATTTTCAAAATGAAGTTCGCCATAGAACAACGATCCGAACACATGACGGATTTGTTCTAGGCAGCGGAGGAAGAACAACGATCCGAACACATGACGTGATCGCAGCAGAGTTCCCATTATTTTCATGAGAGACATTCTGACGGATTTGTTCTAGGCAGCGGAGGAAGAACAACGATCCGAACACATGACGTGATCGCAGCAGAGTTCCCATTATGATCGAAGTCGTCCAGCATCACCAGTTGTTGCTAAATGCCATATCTCACTGGAGATCGTGATTCTTGTTTACTACCAGTTTGGATCGTCTTTTTTGACCACCGTGGTGGTGAATCTAAAACCCGGCTAGGCACGATTGCAGCGAATCTCTGCAAATCGGAGCAACATCATTTTTTTAATGAGTTTTTGTTTTGCAGGGAGAGGCGACGAGTTTTGTTACGACGGAAAAATTGGAGACGATGCAGTGATTACTACCGAGATCAATTTCCTTTCCCGCTGGTGTTTTGATGTTGTTTTTCTGGTGGGTTTATGTTTTTTTTTGGTGATTGCTTTCATGTGGAAAGAGTTGCTGCGGGCGCACTTCACCTGGTAACGATATTCCCCGCTTTGTCGATTATGTCGGCTTCCTTCGTCATTGGACAATGACAGGTGAAACCAGTTTTCATTCGTTGCCAGGTGTTGTTGAAGGTGGCTAAGACGCCATCATTTGCGTGGCGATAGACGTAATTCCCGTGAAGACACCGATAGACGCAATTCCCGTGAAGACACCGACGGCATTCAAAAATCTTAGGGTGAGACCACTTGGAGGTTACTATGCCTCAAAGGGCATCTATTAAAATGCATTAAAAAACAAAAACCATATATTATTTTTAAAATGTATTTTATATTTCAATTTTGAATAAATATTTTTTAAAGAAAAAGGTTTAATGAAGGGCATCTTTAATAGTGGGTGGACCCATTTTTACTTCATTCATTATATCAAGATTTTTGGCACTTATTTTTCTCGTGCTAGAGAAATTTTAAAAGTAGAGAATTTAAAAAAAAAAAATTCTATATTTCGATGTTTCAGAATATTCGCTTGTGAGAAAAAAGAAGAGTTTTTTTATTTTTCTTGTTGATGAAGGCTAATTTGACACCGATCATAAGGGTGTTTATAGTCGTTGAAAAGGTTTTTCCAAGTTGGACAAGGTGGTGCAGTCCATTTTCCATTTTGAGGCACTTTAACCTATGTTTTTAGCCTCAAATATATTGTATCATGGAGTGCATTCTCGGTTGAACCCGACACTCCCAGATATTTATTAATGTGATCCTAGTATCTAGTCATCTCCTCTATATCACCTAGCCGTTGTAACGACTGGTTACCCATGTATTTTGGTAGGATGAGGAGGTCACCATAAGGAAACATTTGACAACTATTGGTGCCCTTCATTTTTTCCCTTGTTTTTACTGGTTTTCTACATTTTTTTGGACCTTGTTATAAGCCCATTGTGTTCATATAGGTGGAAACCACTACTTATGCTTGTGGAGTCAATTTCAACATCTCTTGCGATCCTTGCGGTTCTTTCCACACTATACTCACACTCTTCTTTTTTGTGAGACACTTCAGTTTAAGAGGGCTTTCTTTGTGACCTTTTTTCATGGCTTATAGCATGAGTATATATATATATAGTTGTATTAAAAGGACTTTTCTTAAATATTTAAACAAGGAAACAACTTTGGTGGTGTTTTATTGATTAAATACATTGCATAATAAATTATTTCAGTATGACTTATAAATTCTAAGTCTGACCCCCTTAAGTTTCAAAGGAATCATTCAATACATCCATGAACACAAAATCTTACTAATGTTAATACTTTAGCTTTTAAATTATAGATTTAATATCAAAAGCTCTTGTATATGTATTGGCTAAATTATTATTCTTGATAGAAGTCTAATGATCTTGTTTATGACTAGCTTGTTACTTTTTTTAGGACTTTCATTAATATATTTAGGGTATCACAATTTGTTACTAAGTTACTTGGAATGTCTATATTCTTTTCTCATAAAGAGGTGGCATAATATTTATTGACCTTGATAGGGCAATGCATTGATTATCAAATGTAATGTTTCACAATTATAAGTCCATATCAAACATCACATTGAATTAGTACCTTTTTTATAAGGAAAGACATTACAGGTTCGACTTGTGCATGCTTCCTATCATCTCTAGTCCTATTAAAGTTATAATATCTTTTATGCAAAACATTAGAATGATTAGAAGGTCAAAAAATAAGGAAAAAATACATCTAGGTAGAGTATTTTTCAAACCAAAAAACCATCCTTGTAGACCAATTTTGGAAAAAATGGTTCAACATAAACAAGAGATTGTTTGTGATGTTATTTGTTGCATTTCATATTCTCTAGTATAACACAAATATTTAAAAGATAAGTCTCATAATGAAAAATATGGAAAAATAGAAGGGATTTTTTGTTGCACTTGCACAACACACCCCAATCTCTGGAGATCCATTTTTTTAAATTTTTCGTAGACCTTCTCTTGTTTTTCTCATGTTTATATACAATTTTCAATCACCCCAAGTCTATGTTGTTTGTTTAAAGCTTTTTAAGGTCTTTAAATTTTGTTGCGTCGTGAGCTTGTTTTATCATGGGCTTGTTGTATTAATTGTCGCCATGATTGTATTTGCAATTCCTTCCAATTGATGTTATTTGAAATTATTTTTTTGAAAAGTATGTTTTTGTGTGGGCTCTAAAGAGAATTAATACCCAAAATTATTTGCCTTCAACATATTGTTCAAGATGCCGCTACCAAGGTCACCCAGGAAGTTATTAGAAAAACATTATACATTTTTTGAAACCCTAGCACTCAATTGAAATGAAATTTTCACTTTCGCGCAATTTGAAATATTTTCCAAGCACATTAAAAATAATTTTTGGGCATTTGGAGTTCATTTCCATGCTTTAAAAAATTATTGTTAGATAATTAAAAAATTCATTTTCGAGCAATTTAAATAATTATTTTCATGGAACTAAAATTCATCTCTACACATTTAAAAATCAATTATGTGCAACTGAAAATTATTTTCAGAAAATCAAGAATTAATTCAAGGCTATTGATCTCTAGGCAATTAAAAGTCTCTGAGCAATAGAATTTATTCCAAGCTTTGAAAATCAATGTCAAACAGTGAGAAAATCATTCACAGGTCATTAAAATATAAAGTGCAAAGCTAAATTCTATGAAGCCAATGCACAATGTGGAATCAAAATTTTTCTAAGTGTGAGCATTATCGAAAATTATGTACCATGTCACGAGCGAAATAGGTACCAAAATCCCATCACAACGCCAAATCCAAAATTTCCTAGGTGTAAGCATTTTCAGAAATCTTATTCCATGTCGCAAGAAAAAGAGGTATCGAAATCCCAAAACTTTCAAATGGCTTATAATTCACTGAGTATAAAAATATTAGACTTTGAGGGAGCATGACATCAACGAAGAAACCTAAAAATCTGAACAATAAAAAAATGAAGCCCGACAATTGAAAAAAACAAAAAATTAGAAAGTGAAGTCTGAAAATGGAAATGAATCTCCACAATTGAAAATGAAGGCCAATAATTGATATGGTGGATGTAATGATAGACATGGAATTGCAATGGGAAATGTGCAAGTACAACCATACAATATGGAAGATAGGGAAAGTTAATGATCAACCCAAATTTTGTGGACTAATAAAGAGTTAATGAGGTGTGGTCATTCTGGAATCCTTGGGCATCATGCCAATTAAAATTTAATGAGGTCTTGCAATTGTAGGACTCATTGCAGATGAAGTCTTTATGAGGTATAGCCAAAGTATTATGCATTTAATGGGGCATGACCATAGTATATTCGAATAATTATTTTCAAGAGGTACGTCTTGGAATTAGGTGGCAATTAATTGCAAAATGTAACCCTTGTATATAATATCTTTGAATATTTTATTGTAAGTGGAATCAGATCATAAACTCATTCTCTTAAGATGTTTACTCAATAATGCTCATCCAAATCCGTTTTGCTTAAATTCTATGTGGTTCCAAGATCTTGATTTCTTATAGATGGTTATACTATAATGAATGTAAGGTATATCCTAAAGATGAAATATCTAAAGGTATAAATGAAGATGCTAAATGCCAAACCATTTGGAAATATATTTAAAGAAAATCATAAAATTGAATCTAAGCTCAAAAAATAACAAGAGATAGTAGAAATTAATGAAATTGATAGGGATTCTTATATGTCAAAAAAATAATTACTTTGTGAATGTGATAAATTATTGAAAAATGAGTCATATTGGTTCCAAAATTGTAGGGAGAGACGGAAGAAAAACGAGGAGATAGAAATACCAATTTTTTTCATGCTATAGCTAAACCAATTGTTTTCATTGTATCAAAAACATTTCTAAATATGTATGGAAGAAATATTGAGGAAGAATAAGATATTATAAAGTGAGTATTTAATTATTTTAAAGATATATGTTAGATGTTGAACAATATAAAGAGGCTAAAGGTAAGCTTTTACAAATATTCCATCAATTATCATAGAGAACCTTTATTAAATATTGATGAAGAAGATATCTATGAAGGATCTACATGAGGTAATATTTCCTTTCATCCTCACAATGCACCTAGACGTAATGTATTCAATATCATTTTTTTCAAGACTTTTGGGCTTTATTGAAGAGACATGTGTTGCCTATGGTTGAAGAGATTTGAAAAATAAAGGCTAAAATAATTGAGATGAATGCCACCTTTATTACATTAGTTCCTAAGAAAGATGAGACAACCTATTTTGATAAGTTCTTTCCAATAAGCCTTTGAAATATGGATTATAATATCATTTCAATAATTATGACTAATATGTTGAAATTATTCTATATTGTGTTGTCTCAAAGGGGTAAGATAGTTTTATTTGTGGTAAAAAAATTATTGATGGGTAATAATTGTATATAAGGCCATACATCCTCTTCATTCCATAGAAACACAAAGTATGCATATGAAAATAGATATTAATAAAACATATGAAAGAGTTTTTTGGAGTTTTCTAAATAATATTCTTCAAAAGTTTATTTTGATCCAGGTTGGTGTGGATAGATTATATTTTTTTTTAGCACTTCAGACTACTCTATGATAATCAATGGATACCTTACTTGATATTTTAAGTCATCTACTGGAATCTATGGCCGATGCTACCCATATCACTCAAAATACTTAGATTCTTATAATCACACCTACCATTGCTCTTGTTTTAAATGCTCAACCATCCACCAACACCACTACATATCCACAAACTAAATCCCCTTACATCATTATGTTCCTAAGTCAAAATATACCTTCATCCATTTTATTTTAGCCTTAATTAATGAATTTTCCCACCACTCCATAGAGTAGTAATAATGTTGTCCTCTTAGAGTCTTGATGAATGTAAACTCCCGTGAAAGGATGTGATAACGATTATGGTCAACTAAAACGACATGGAAAATAAGTAGTGGCAACTAGATAGTACATGGTAATAGAAAAATTGGCAACAAAAAGGAATTCATACATCACAAAAGATCAATTTCCTTGATAAAATATTGGGTAAACTAATAGCCATGTGTAAAACAACATGGTGACTATAAATTCAGAGATCAACACTATGGTTCCTACCATGCAATATTGAATATGATCCTCCTGATTATGTTGTTGGACATTTTGAGTCCTTAAGTCAAAGTTGTCATTGATGTCACCAGATGAAGTCATCATTAATATCAAGGAATTCAAAAAGAAACAAAGGGCTCAAAAATGGTTATTTGATATCCAGGAAGAAATCCAAAGATCAATAGAATCAGTACAAAAAATATAAGTTAAAAAGGAGATATAATATTTATTTTATAAAATATTTAAATTCAGTGAGAATTTAAATTTTATAAATAAATATTATTTACATCATGGAATGGAGTGAGAAGGAAGCAATTTATACAAGGCATCAAAAGGATATAATATTATAATAATTTTTATTATAATATTAAAGTGATATGGTGAAAACCCAAAATAAAATATTTATAATTCTCATTATAATATTTTATAAAGCAAAGTGGGTTTTATAAAGTTTAATTATATTTCATAAACCCTAAGGTTGGGTTTGAGGAAAAGGCATTCGAAGTGCTTTTAAAACCTTCACCGACGTCATGAAAGGAAATCGAGGAAGCGTCGACGTCTCCAAAAGTATGGAGGAAGCATATAAATACATTGCCCAAAGTCTAAAAACTTTATCCTTGCTCAAATTTTAATTGGCATGCGAAAGAGAATAAGAGCTCATGAGAATTGTGAATTTTGTGGACAGCGAAGCGTTTAAGGAAAGCAACATTATTTTTTGGAGGCACATAGGTCAGCGTGGCCTAGTGGTGTGATGGAAAGTGCAAAAATGTATTATAGGCAAAAGGGCATGCGCTCAAAACATGGCAGCTACATTGGAGGTTGTATTGGTTAAGGCGCCCAAGGCGTATGTTATTTTTGCCAAGGGAAAATAGAGCAAGACTTGAAGCACGTGGTGCTTCATTGAATTCAAACAAGCACATATCTCGTGCGACTATTAAGTCCAAGGCTAAGGCACACGTCGTGGGCAGAGAAGAGGGTTCGAATCACTCCAAAGGTAAGGTAAAGATTTTGCATTAAAATTTTAATATTTTCCTAAGTTGGGAGGTATAAGGATTGTTTAATGGAAATTTTTTAGAAAGGTTGCTTAGTAGATAAGTGGTGGTAATTGAGAATTATCACTAGGAGTTATAAGAAGATTTCTGGTTTTAGTTTTTAGTAAAGTATTAAATTGCTATATTGATATATTGGAGGATTAAGATTTTTGGGTATTGTTTTATTTTAAATAAAGGGTTTTTATGATTATTGTGAGGGTGTTGATTATTAATTACGTTGGAGTGATAAGGTGTAATTATGATATTATTTTTGTGTTATGTTTTGTTGAGAAAATTATCTTCTAACCCTTATGAAAGCACGAGGATACGGAAGCAAACAAAAGGGAAATGTAACGCTAAGTCCTACGAATGAACAAAGGACCAAAGTGCATGAAAAGAGGGAAAAACAAACGAACTGAAATGAGATATAAAGCAAATGTAAAGTGCAGCCCTTTTTTTTATTAATTTTCTTGAGATCAGGTTACAATACGTCTCCTCCCTTTTCAGGGGCTAGGAGCGTTAGATATAGTTTTGTCACACCAACGGATGGTATGCTCCCCTTCGGGATCTTCCGCGTGCCCACATTTGAAATGGGTGGGCCAAACGTCATCGCCGCTTGCGTGAATGCATCTGTAGTTCCTTGCTGCCCCTCCGGTGTCGAGATCCTGCATTCAGAGAAACAACAAATGATTAGTAGCACCTACGGATGGAGGGAAACATGCGATCCCCAAGGCCTCCGGTTAATGCATGCATGAAATAATTAAAACGATAATCAAAACATATCAGAATAAGATGAAATTTGGATAGAGGCATGTAAATATTACCAAGAACACACTACAAAAGGAACAGTCGAGAAATCTACTATAGATTTCTAATCGCTCCGGGGTGGGACGATTAGGACTATCATAAAATGTCAAAAAGCAACCTCCTAAATGTCCCATCCAGAGGCCTCCAAAACACCTACAAAGTTGGGGTTAGGCAAAATGGGGCATTTTGAGATGACCCAGAAGGTCGGATTTTGCAGATTCGGCCTCGATCACCCTGTATCCGAAGATGCTCCCTGTATGTTAGTGAAAGCGAAAAACAATGAAAACATAGTCAAAACTCATCAAATGGCATGAAATTTGAATGGCAGCATATATGAATGACATAAAATAAAATGCAAAAGAAATAGTAAGGAAATCTACTACAGATTTCTAATCACTCCGGGGTGGGGCGATTAGGACTACAACAGTGCGAGGGGCACCCGGGGGCAGGACGCCCACCGTTTGGGGCTTGGTTTCGGCACCAATCCACTTGGGATGGGTCCAAAACCTCCTAGGGGGTTGTGTCAAAAAATTGGGTGGGATATTGTGGCCAAATATTTGGGTTTTGGGTCCGGATTGTGCTTCCAATGTTCACCCAATAACCTCCCTTCCAAAAGAGAGATCAAGGATGTAAGAAGCACAAGTGAGGGGTGAGGATGTAATTCGACAGCACTCCATTGCTCCAAATGCTCCTGCTCTATCCTTTTTTGGGGTGAGAAGACTCACCATTTTATAGACCTGAGGGTCTCTTGTGAATGAGCATGCAGAGGCGCCACTTGGCCATCATGCCTTGTCAAGGGGGAGAAGATTCCTCCCTGATTAAGGGCTCCATGACTACCTCTTTGAGCTCAAAAATGCTCACTCGCACTCCCATGCATTGAAGGTGGAGTTGAGTGGTGGATCTGAGCTGCCATTTGTCAAGGTTTGACCTTTTTCCTGTCAAACCTGCTATTCGCCCCACCCTGGAGCGAATGCTGCTAATCGTCCCGGGGTGGGACGAATACCAGTTTGTAATCATCCTAGGGTGGAACGAGTAGGGAGCAGAGTGCCTGAAAGGTGCCAAATTGACCTCTGACCTTCCAAAACTGTTGTGGGAGTGGTTAGGACCACTTTTTAACCTCTAGGGGCTGCCCTAGGGGCTATGTATGTCAATTTGATCAGTGCTTGTCGTCACATAATCGGATTGGTGTTGTTTTGGTGTCTACAGATGCCCCTTTTTGGGATGCGTTGTGCATGGCGCAGTGTTGAGCAAAAATAGATAACCAAAGCACTAATGATTAGGGTTTCTCAGTAACCTAACCAAATTTTGATGCCCCAAGTATGGAAAGGGCACGCATTCTTGAATCCTTGCTTCTGACGAGCTAAGGAGCTTAATTCAAGTGTTAACCTTTTTCGGTGAGGTGTTACTTGATCTTGGACATTGTTCAGTCATGAATAGGCAAAGGGTGCAACCTTTTGTCTGTGGGAACCTTGAGTTCATGATTCTAGAATGCCAAGTGTTTGATCAGCTTGTGATAATTGCTTGTTTGCTGCCCCAAGCAGGAGCGTGATTGTCTTTGTCAATGATTCTTTGAATGCATGCCATTTCCTTGATTGGGTGTGTATTTGTTGATTGGTGACTAAGTGTGACTACCCCCTCAAGCGACGAATCGATGAGGGAATGACCGACATGAGAAAAGCGACGAGTCACTTGACCCAAGATGACTTTTGTAAGGGTGCCTTCAGTTGTTTTCCGTTGAATGCTTATGCAGTTTCCCAACAATCTGACCTATTTTTGGTGGGTTTTAACCCTTTTTGTGACGCATTTTGGAGCTGAAATTGTCAAAAATTCATCCTCCCGTGGAGCGGTCCAGCTATGGTAGCCTTCTTAGGGAGTAGAATATTGATAATTTGTGGCCCTGACATCTATTTTGTATGCCAAGAATGTCAGGTGCAAAGGCGCCTTTGTTTGGCAATTTTATTGTTATTTTTGGGTGGGTTTGGACCCTTTTTGTGACGCTTTTTGGGGATGAAATTCTCAAAAATCCGTCCTCCCGTGGAGCGGTCCAGCTATGGTAGCCTTCTTAGGGAGTAGGATAGTGAGAATTTGTGACCCCAACGTCGGTTTTGGATGCCTTGAATCGCAGGCGCAAAGGTGCCTTTGTTCGACAATTTTATTGCTATTTTTGGTGCATTTTGGATGCAGTTTTTGTTGTTTTTGATTTTCTTGCTCTGTAATCGTCCTAGGGTGGGATGAATACCAGTTTTGTAATCATCCTAGGGTGGGATGAGTGCTAACTAGAGTGCTCATCCCAGGGTGGAACGATTACAGGCCTAAAAGCCTATATAAGGGCCAAAACTAGGTTTTGGGCTCATTTGCACTTTGTTTTTTCTGGCGATTTGGAGCTGTGAGGAGGAGGAGTTCGAGTCTGCGTAGCAGAGCGCTATCGAGATTTCATGGATACCATGAGTTCATGGACTGGATCATCGAGTGGCGGAGCCGAGGCAAGACCGGTAGGTGCTCCTACTCTTTATTTTGTTTGTTTTTATTTTATAGTTTAAAACCGTAATTTATTTTATATTTCGTTTTTCCATTTAAACTAAGATCAAAACCCTAGTTTAATTGTTTTGTATTTGTATTTTGTTGCATTGTTTTAAACTAAGATCAAAACCCTAGTTTAAAAATTTTGTTGTTATTTTGTTATTTTGTTTTAGTTTAAACTAGAGTTAAAAACCCTAGGTTAAAATTTTGTTTTTTTTTTTTTTTTTTGTTTAAACTAGAGTTAAAAACCCTAGGTTAAAATTTTTGTTTTTGTTTGTTTAAAACTAGAGTTAAAAAACCTAGATGTAAATTTTTTTTTTGTTTAAATAGAGTTAAAAACCCTAGGTTTAAATTTTGTTTTTGTTTTAAAACTAGAGTTAAAAACCCTAGGGTTAAATTTTTTTTTTTTTTTTTAATTTTGTTTTTTTTTTAACTAGAGTTAAAAACCCTAGGTTTAAATTTTGTTTTTTGTTTAACTAGAGTTAAAAACCCTAGGTTTAATTTTTTTTTTTTTTTTTAATTTTGTTTTTTTGTTTTTATTATGTTGAATTTTGTATATGTGTTTTAGTATAGTTTATTTGAATAGAATGTTTTTTGTACATTTTGTTAATGTTGCTTGTACAGTTTTTTTTGTTGTCATGTTTTTAATGTTTTTGTGTTTTTTTGTTTTGCAGGTGGTGAAGAGTCGGTACCGTCAGCCGACGGTGTTCTCTGAAGCATGGGAGGTGCTGACTATGGTGGACTGGGAGTGGCTTGATGCCCTTGGGCTCAAGCAGGTGACTCGGTTAGAGCCTGTGGTGGGGGATCGAGCATATCTGACTACCCTGATCAATTTGTGGGATCCCCGCACCAACACCTTTCATCTCCCAATAGGGGAGATGATAGTGACTCTGGAGGATGTTTATCGGATTCTATGGATTTCGATAGATGGGCTGCCCATTCGGACTACTCCTCGTGATCAGGATGACGATGTTGACACGGTGCTTTGGGCATGCGATGGAGATGGGGGTGGATGAGGCGGTGGAGAGGGCAGAGGGGGACTGCCTGATTGGCAAGATTTTGGTGCGGTGGTGGCTAGAGAAGGGCATGTTGGGGGTGAGGCATGCACTGCTCATGACTCTCATCTCCAACATGTTGCTTCTCGACTCCTCAGGTGCGAGGTTCCCTTGGAACCTGCTTGAGGTGGTGTTTAGACTTGTGGAGTGTCCGACCTCAATGCCACTGATTATGAGGTGGGGTCAGACCTTACTGGCATAACTTTATGATGAGTTGTACGAGGTCCATTATCAAAGGTGGAAGGGATTGGATGCAGCTACCTGTTGCAGTGTTGGGGGTGGTAGCACATAGCTGTGGAGCGGCCATAGGGATTGCCTTGGACCACTCGGGTAGAGATGGTGGATAGGGAGATTGGTTATGCTGCTCTATGGTGGAGGTCAGAGGAGCAAGGGCAGAGTCGATGGTGGGCAGGTGTCGTAGGGCACTATGTCGATGCCTTCTCATGTCTTGCTCTAGGGAGGTGTTCTGGCATCCATACCGGGACTGTCTAGCCTAGCCTGAGGTTGGGGAGTGGCTTCGACGGGCATGTAGGGGGAGGTGGCTGATCGGGCGGCATGGGATCGAGCAGGAGTACTTCTCATACGTTCGGGTGACTTGATAGTTTGGGGTTCACCAAGGATTTCCTGGTGAGCCTTTGATCTATCGACGTCAGGGCGATGAGAGGACTCTGGCTTGGTCGATCATTGAGCCATTGGGTGAGGAGTCGGATGCAGTGATTGATGTCCCTGATATGGACAATGTCGAGGTGACTATAGAGTACGACCAATGGTGGACGATGTGGTGATGGTGGGGTGAGGGGCCTCTAGGAGGTCCGGATGCAGCAATAGTAGGTGGTGAGGATGCAGAGGCATCGAGGGAGGGTTGGGGAGCTCCGTGCGATGATGCGGATATGGTGGAGGTTGACGACTTGACTGGGGATGACCTAGGGGTTCCGGAGCAGCTAGATATATAGGACGTTTTAGAGTAGTGGGTGTCGAAGCAGCCCACCATCCCGGAGATGCCCATGCCTCAGGCAGTCCTAGGGGACATGGAGGCTAGGTATCATGCTGAGATAGCATGATTGGAGGATCTACTATGGAGACAAGATGAGGAGCATGGGGAGGTTCTATAGGAGAGGGATCTCCTATGGACTTAGTTGGTAGAGTGGGAGAATGCATTGGCTATGTACCATCGGTGGGATGGGGACATAGATGCTTCATGGGAGAGGGATCTCCTACGGACTCAGTTGGCATAGCACGATGATGCATTGGCTATGTACCATCGGTGGGAGATGGATTTGGTCTGACATCGGTTGGAGTTGGAGGCAGATATTATCCGCCTCGGTGGGCAGTTACCTGAGCTCACTGGAGGTGGATCTTCGCGTCGAATGAGAGACAGTGAGACTGAGCAGTCTGCTTCCTCTCATCGTAGGCGGGTGGGTGAGGGTAGCGCTAGTGGGTGTGATGCGGGGGCTGGCAGTAGCCACCCTGAGAGGTCCCATAGGACCCACACCACTGGGGGTAGTTCCAGTCGCATCGATCCTGCGTGATCATGGTGGCCGACTCCCTAGGCTTGGGGTTTTTGAGTTTTTGATGTTTTTGTGAGGTCAGAGGACCGACTTATTGTAGCCTGCGGGCATTTTGGCGATATATATACATGACTTTCTTTTTGGTTATACACTTGTTATGATTTATTGTTTATTTTATGCACATTTATTTAGTTGATGTATGCATGTGTTATTATGAATGCAATGTTTCTAATTATATGATGTATGCATATGGAATGGATGAAATGATTTGTTGATAACTTGTGGTGGCACCATAGACTATACAGGATTTACTGGCTTTCTGTACTATGTGATGACTTTGTGGAATGACTTTGTATGTGTGAAATATTTTTTGTTTTGTATTTTTTGATGGTGATGCAAGAATGGACATGTACAACATTTGTTTTAGAATGTAGTTAAGGTTTTTCTGAGATTCAGATGTTTTAACTAACTAGCCAAGACTGTACATTTATCTCACAAGACTTTTGAACAAGGTACGAATCAGACTTGAGTTTGACCAAGTTATTTCACATCCCTGTGTGTGCGATTGAATTTGTTTATGTGGTATTTGTTAGGATACCGCTAGTGCCAAGTAGGCTGTCCACCAAACCTGTACTGAGGATCACCTAATTAGCTCCACTAACTCCTTTGTTGTATTTAGTAAGATTAATCCATAGGACAATCTAAGGTACCATAAGCTAGCTCATCCACATGCAAACATTGGTCTGCTCACACGCAAAGCTAATGTGATAGACATATCATCATGCGTTTAGGATACCACCATTGCCAGGTAGGTTGTCCACCAAACCCGTAATGAGGATCACCTAGATGGTTTTTTGAATGCTGAGAATTCCAAGGATTCAAGCTCAGGCATCTTTCGGTTGCTCAACTTGTTGGGATACTTGCTCTCATACATAGTGATGAAAATCACTATTTATTTTTCTCTTTTGTTTTTCTTTTTGAGCAAGGGGTTTGAATAGTGGTGATAACCACTGTTATTTGATTTTGCATTTTTAGGTTTCAAAGTTGAGCTCGTAGGTTGTTGGCTTGTGAATGGAATTGATCCCTTTTGGCTTTGGGGATGACTACCCATCCTGTTTAGGGACGTGTAGTACGAATCCTTATGACTTTGGGGACCAAAGGTGATTTGGGATCTTATTATGTAATGGCATTGATCTTTTAGGCCTTGGGGATGACTACCCATCCTTGTCAGGGGCGTGTAGTACGAATCCTTATGACTTTGGGGACCAAAGGTGATTGGGGATCTGATTATGTAATGGCATTGATCTTTTAGGCCTTGGGGATGACTACCCATCCTTGTTAGGGGCGTGTAGTACGAATCCTTATGACTTTGGGGATCAAAGGTGTTTGGGGTTTTTGATAGTGGATTTTAACCACTATTTATTATGGGGAATTGGATGGGGAAGAGCTTGTCCTTTTGTCAATTCTCAGCATTCTCGAACCATTCGCATAGGGGGATGAGCAGGCTAACCTTTCACCTATGGTACCCTAGATTGCTTTGTAGGTTTCTCTTGCATTCACACAACTTGGGAATTTTTATGTGTTTTAACTTGTGTGGGGATGCTACGTAACGAGGTGTGATCCAAGTAAAACTCTACCTTTGTAAAAATCTGTCTGACTTTGTACAATTTTTGACTAGAAATCTAAAGACAACTGAATGATGAAAAACCCTAAAGACATTAGCAGACAACTGACTATGATAAAAAAATGTGGATGGCGTTATTCTGGATGGATGTGTTTACAAAATGGAATGAATGTGGAAAATGATGGAATTGCCTAGCAATTACAGTCTATGGTGCTTATGACGTGTATGACCAGCAAATATGCCATGTATGGATGCGATGCCTAATGCAGTTTATTATATTTTTGTGTTTTGATTTTTAAGAGTATGCATGGAAGTGAGATGCAATTTTTTTGTTATTTTTTATTTTTTATTATCGTTTGTTTTTGTTTGTTTTTGAATATTTGTTTTTGACCAAGCGATTGTGGGAACCCTTGGAGCTTTTGGTTTGACCAAAGAGTTTATGGATACCTTTGGGGCATTTTAGGGTTGACCAAGCGATTATGGGAATCCTTGGAGCTTTTGGGTTGACCAAGCTATGGAATCCTTGGAGCTTTTGGTTTGACCAAAGGGATTATGGATACCTTTGGGGCATTTTTGGGTTGACCAAGCGATTGTGGGAATCCTTGGAGCTTTTGGGGTGGGCTATGGCTCTCTAAATGTGGAATGGCCTCAAATGACTGATGTTCAAGGGTTCTAGTTCCTTGATTCCTTCAAGAGAGGCGAGCCGGTATGTTCTAGGTCCTATTTTACTATCAATGACATAGGGACCTAACCAATTTTCCGTGAACTTGTCCCTTAGATGGGGTGGCAAGTTAGAATTTTGTTGGTTCTCTTTTAAGACCAAGTCACCAACCTGAAAGTCCCTCAGGTGAACTTTCATGTTGTATGCTTTCTTAAGTCACTCTTGATAGATACGTAAATGCTCGAGAGCATTGATGCGTCGTTCATCGAGCAACGTAAGCTGGTCTAACCGGGCCTACCGTGCAGTGTCATCATCGATGAACTCTTGCATTGATATGCGCAGGGAAGGTATTTCCAACTCGAGAGGCATGACTGCCTCGGAGCCATACACCAACGAAAATGGAGTTGCCCCAGTGGGCATCCGAATGCTAGTGCGATAAGCCCAAAGAGCAAGTGGGATTTGAATGTGCCAATCCTTATGACTATCTGTGACCGTATTTTTAAGGATGGCAACTAGTATTTTGTTTGATGCCTCTGCTTGCCCATTTGCCTACGGATAATAGGGTGTTGAAAAACTATGCTGAATTTTGTACTTTGTTGTCAAAGCACGCACATCTTTGTTCTTAAATGACATCCCATTATCCGAGATGATCTTGGATGGAATACCAAAATGACATATGATGTTATGTAAAATAAACTCCGCAATGCGGGTCCCAATCGTAGAGGTAAGCGGAATTGCTTCCACCCACTTGGTGAAGTACTCTGTGGTCGTTATGATAAACGTGTGATGGCTTGATGATGCAGGGGAGATCTTTTCGATTAGATCTAAGCCCCACTACAAAAATGGCCAAGCCGATTGGATCGGCTACAAGGCCTGAGAAGGTACGTGTGTCAAATTAGCATGGTGTTGACATTTCACGCACTTCCTTACATACGTGCAACAATCTCGCTCTAAATATGGCCAATAATAGCCCATGCGAAGAATGCACTTTGCGATGGCCATACCGCTGAAGTGGCCACCACATGTACCATCGTGCGCTTGGGTGATCGCCCAAGTGGACTCCTGTTGGTCCAAGCAATGGAGGAGGATCCCTTCGTAGCTTCGATGGTACAAAATGTCTCCTAGCAAGACATGTTTTGCCACTTTCTGTTTGAATGATCTTTTTATGGCGTGCGTCAATCCAAGTGGGAGGTTACCTAGCTTGAGGTAGTCTCTTATGGGTGTGTACCAATCCTGTTGATCAAAAACCTCGATGGTATGAACTACCAATCCCTCTTGAAGTTCATCCCTAGCAAAATCTGAGTGGGAATGAACTTGTAAAAATAGCATTGTGTTGCTATTAAGAGGGGTTGGGGAGAACAAGGACCCCCAGTTGGCGTGATTCAGACTATCATGGATTCGAGAGAACTTATCCTGAGATGGTTCAATCTGGATCAGGTGGATTCTTGGCGTTAGGTCAAAGCTTGCACGCTCCATCATGGATTGCGATAATGTTTTGACTTGAATGGTTGTCATCTCACCGGAAGGGTCTTGCGGGATTAGTGACCCCAAGGAGGCCATAGTGTCCACAAAATGATTCGATGATCGAGGGAGTGCCTCGATGTCGTACCATTCAAGATTTGCTAAGAATTTGTCCACAAGGGCTTTGTAGGCCTACAGAACTGGGCATTTACATTGGAATACCCCTTTTACTTGGTTGACAATTAACAGCGAATCACCAAAGATGTTCAAGCATTTGATGTTCATGGTGATTGTTGTCTGAAGACCTATGAGCAAGGCTTCGTATTCGGCATTATTGTTGGTGCACGAGAAATCTAGTTTAAATGATAGAGGTATTGGAGCCCCTTGTGGTGTGAAGAATACAATTCCCATGCCACCCCCTTGCTCACATTTAGAACCATCAAAGAATAAGGTTATGTCGGCCTGTGACTCAGGCTCATCAGGATCTCGGTGATTCTGAGACATGGAAGACCCCATCATCGGGTAGCTCTATGGTCAAAGGTTGATCATCTTCGAGAGGAGCCTCTGCTAGTTGATCGGTGATGACTTGACCTTTGATGGACTTTTGTCCAATGAATTCGATGTCAAACTCCATCAACAACATGATCCATTTCATCGTGCGGCTACTATGATAAGTATGACTCATCATGTACCGCAATGGATTCTCCTTAGACACAACATACGTCGTATTTCTCAGCATGTAGTGGCATAGCTTTTTGGTAGCAAATACCACTGCTAAGCATAGCTTCTCGATGTATGCATAGTTAAGTTCATAACTGACCAGGGTGCGGCTAAGATAGTAAGTAGCCTACTCTTTATGTAGTTCATTTTTTTGGGCTAGCATGGCACCCAGTGCCACCTCAATAGGCTGAGATGTATAAGTAGAATGACACTCCTGGTCTAGGTGGTGCCAATACTGGCGGTGAAGCCAAGTATTGTTTAATGTCATCGAAGGCTGACTGGCACTCGTCATCCCAGTGAAATGCTACCCCCTTGTGTAATAATTTATTCATGGGTCGACACTTGTCAGATAGCTGTGCTATGAAGCGCTTGATTGACGTGACCTTTCCCTACAGGCTTCTGAGCTGCTTGATGGTGGTTGGGGGAAGCATTTCAAGGATTGCCTTGACTTTGTTTGGATCTACCTCGATTCCTCATTTTGAGACTATGAAACCCAAGAGTTTTCTAGATGTGACGCCAAATACGCACTTCTTGGGGTTTAGTCTAACTTTGTGTTCGATGAGGCGATCGAGGATCTTGCTTAAGTCATCGAGATGATCTGGGCACAAAAGAGATTTGGCCAACAAATCATCCATATAGTCTTCCAAAGTTTTATGCATGTGATCATGGAAGATGTATGTCATAGCGCGTTGGTAGGTGGCGCCAACATTTTTAAGGCCAAAGGGCATGACCTTATAACAAAATGTCCCCCAAGGCATTGTGAATGCCATTTTGAGTTGATCATCGGGATTGATACGAATCTGATTGTATCCCGAGAAACCATCCATGAGGGAAAGCATTTCGTGGCCTATTGTAGCATCTACCAATGCGTCGATGCTAGGCAAGGGGAAATCATCCTTGGGACTCACTTTGTTTAGATCTCAAAAATTGGTGCATATGTGAATCCTCCCATCCGGCTTCTTGATGGGTACCATGTTGGACAACCATGGTGGGTAATCCACGTAGATGACAAACTATGCATCCAACAACTTTTGTAGCTCATATTTGACCATTAAGGCTACTGTTGGGTGCATCTTACGTAGTTTTTGCTTGACTGGCTTGACTGTCGGATCAAGCGTTAGATTATGCATGACTAGCTACGGGTCTAGCCCCGACATGTCTTTGTAGGACCATGCAAAAACCTCCTTCTTCTCTTTGAGAAGGGCAATGTAATCGGCTTGCTCTTCGGGGGATAGACTTACCCCCAGCTTGATGATTTGTAGATTCATTGGATCAGAGCCGATGTCTACGTCAGTCGTCTCTTCGACTGACATGTGGGACCCATCCTCCAACTGGTGTGGAGTTGGGATCAGGTGGATATCATTTGCTGAATTTAGATCTACGTTTGGAACATCGGGTTCCTCTTCAGCATGGAAGATATCCTGAGTTGGTCTTGGGGTGAAATGAAGCATCTCACCGCAAGGCCAATACTCTGATGGAGATGGTGGTGAGTTAGCATGATCCCAGTCTATGGCATCTAGGTTTAGATACAATGGTCATGTTGGATCGGCTGGATTGTGGATGGGGGCGATTAAGTCAATGGAGATCATGTTGATGAAGTGAATTTGGTCTCCATTACCATGTGGGTGGTGACTCGGACATCCTTGGTGATATTTGTGCTCTAGATCTGGCTCTATGGGTATTGGCACAAATGGATCGGCCCTATGTGTAGATAAAAGGATAGGGTCTGCCCTTGGCACTGATGGCTCTATAGGGTCTCTGGGTGGAGGGTGCTCTCTGTATGCCTGAAGTGGCAGATGCAACACTTGGTCCAACTATGCCTGGTTTAGATGCCACCTATGCCTTGGCCCCATGTTTAGCTGTTCAAACATGTCATCAATGTCCATGGGGTATTGTTGCTATCGCATATGATTGAGATATGCCATCTCAGTCTCATCTTCATAATCACTATCAGATATCCATAGGCCTTCATTGGCTCCGATAGCTATTTGTGGCATGTGAGGCTCATTCTGCTCGAGCAAGTTAATTTGGTCCCATCGAGGTTGTTCCGCTCTCTATGGGAGGACCTGATTCTCTTGAGGTGGCATTTGCTCGATTGGAGCATTCAAGGGGAACATCGCCATGAAGCTCTCTTGATAATCATCTATGGGCGTCACTTGCGAGTGATTGCTATCGAACTCGAAAGGGTCCCAAGGTGCTACCTCATACTCTGACTCATCTTCTGAAGATCCTTCTTGGCCTTGTCTATATCCCTCTTGGAGGCAAGTTCTTGAACTTTCCCCTTTCTCGATCGAAGGGGAGGGATTGTTGAGGCCCACAAGGTTGGTTGTTAACAATGGGAGATAATCCCCCAATGTGTATGTTGTGTTAGGATTGGCATATGGATCTTGTGCCAACCCATCCTTGTTGCCTATCCCTAGGCCTTGCATGTTCTCTACCAAGATGTCAAGGGGTAGAGGGTGGTTGAACCCTACTCCTGATTTGTCATACGACATCTGATATCTTGGTTGACAAAGAACGCGCACCCCTTGTTCATATCTGCCTAACCCATATCCATGCCAATTACATTGGCCAAGATATTTCAAAGCAAAATCTAGGTTGGATAGATAATTGACATTCTCAGCAAAGGGCTCTTCATCCTCTTCCTCTTGCAGGTAAGGTTCAATGCCATTGTCGAGGCCCCCATATACAAAATTTGTCTGGTTTGGTGGGTAGCCCAAAGGGACAATAGTGCCGATGGGGAGGCGAGGTCTCCCCATGTCCTGCATGGACTCAAGCATGGGTGTTGCTACAATGTTCCACACTAGATACTCCCCCAGGCCCGTATTGGCCATCTCAATGGTGATCATTGGTGGTTGAGGGGGAGGGAATGGGAGTTCTTCCTGGGTCCACTCCATGTCGGGTGAACTAGGCGCCTCGACTTCCATTCGGCTAGGCACCTCTCCTGTAGAGATGGTTGAGACCGATGGTGGTGCCTCTTCCAGGGGTTTCTTCCCATTGTCCTTCGGTGTGGCCACCGTAGGTGGCATCGTTGGTGAAGGACCAGACGATGAAGATGGACCCGACTAGGGATTTGAGGGACTTAACAATGGGGATGTATGCAGAATCGGACCCTATTTGGATGGATTCAACTGAAAGTCCAAATGTGTCGATGGAAGGGTCGATTGTGGCATCAGCTGCACCGCATTGCAATACTTGAAGGGCTCTAAGTCTTGTCGGGACCACATGCACTTGCCCTTCGTATGTGTACTTTAGGCATTGATGGGCTATCGAAGGGACACACTTCATGTCCCTGATCCAAGGCCAGCCCAATAAAATATTGTAGGCCATCTCACCTTCCAGGATGTGGCACAATGTAGGAATAGTCTTTTGTCCCACTTGGATGGGTAGGAAAATTGTGCCAACCATCGAGCATATCGCGTCATTGAATGCTCGAAGAGTATAGGTGGAGGCCACAATGTGAGATGCTGGCAACTTGAGGTGCTTCAATGCCGTTGTTGTGATTATATTACTGGATGAGCCAGTGTCCACCAACACCCTCTTAAATGGAATCTCGTTGACCCATGCAATGACGTGCAGGGGTGGATCCGCCATATCACTAGTCACCGATTTTAGTTCATCTTCTCTAAAGGTGATGACTGGTTCTGTACATCATTTTACATGTCCCACAAAGTTGTTGAAAGAGTTTGCTTCATGGGGCTATAGCTTGATGGCTTTTAATATCTCCATTAGAGCCTCCCGATGGGGCGGTGATTGTTGGATGAGCTCATAGATGGAGAGCCTAGCCGACATGGTCCTTAAAATTTGGGTAAGTTTAGTCCGAATCGTGGCCACTGGTCTAGGCAGGGGAGGTTGTGTAGGGTGTTGTTGAGGTTGTGACGTTGATGGAACCTCTCCTGTAGCTATCATGGGGGCAGTTGTGCTTGGGTACCTCTTGTTTCGAGTCACTATGCTTATCATCCCTACATACCCCTGCATGGGGCAGTTCTGTGTCACCTCATTGACTTGAAGGGTCTTTTCTTACGCATCATGGGCAGGCAGGGGGTCTTTGAAGACCTCCATCTATTGGTTGTTTGGTGCCACGGGATTATCCACCGCTAGCATCTTGTTGTCTATTAGGTCTTGCACTAAGCTTTTGAACTTCCAACATGCGTAAAGGTCATGTCCTTTCTGTCGATGAAATCTACAGTACAAGTCTTCCCTATAGCCCTTGGGTTTTGGTGCATTGGGGTCTACGGGTCAACTTTCTGGCAGGTTTATCAAGTTTGTTGTGGACAAGCGGTCAAACAAGGAGTCTTTAGACTCTGTGAAGGGTGTGAATTGTCGCCTAGGGCGACGCTACTAATTTTGCTCTTGCCTATGATTTTCCTTTTCATAGGTGTCAAGAGGAACTGCCTGGTAATTAGCCTTTGGGGGCTGTGTTGCTTGTGCAGGCTTAGGTATGTTTATAGCAACCTGATTGACCATGATGGGTTTCGGTTGCGTTGACCCAGTTTTGGCATTTTTGGGCCACTCTTTCTTGCGTGGCTTGGCAATCTCGCCATCCTGTATCTTGATCTCCTCTATGATTCTGGCTTGCGCCAAGGCTTCCTCGAGAGTGGCATATTGCTGTAGCTACAATAGCATGGAGATCGATCTTAGGCAACTCTTCGAGAACATTTGGGTCAGATCGGCCATGGGAGGGAGGTAAGGTAGCTTTGAAAGCAACGTCCTCCATCGATTTCCATAAGCCACCATGGTCTCCTCCTCATACTGTCTGAGGCTAGCTAGGTCACTTAATGATGCCTTCTTCTTGGTATTGAAGGTGAAACATTCAAGGAACGCGTCCACTAGCTGGTCCAGGTTGTTGATGCTATGCTTTGGCAACTGGGTAAACCAATCCGAGGCAGGGCCTACGAACGTGGTTATAAATGTTCTTAGAAGCAAAGCATCATTGTCCTGAATGCCAAAGCATTGGCTCAGGAATCTTGTCACGTGCTCTTGGGCATCCTCCTCCCCTCTAAATATTTCCAATTGAGGCATTTTGAAGTGTTCAGGGTATGGGGGTGCTAGGCACTGAAGGATGCACCAGGTGACTACGAATCGGCGTAAAGTGGGCTTTTGGGGCCCAAAAGTCTTGGTCTCCATAGACTCTAAGCGCTCTAGCAATGCTTTGTATGCATCGAAATATTTGATCTCTTCCTCCTTGGTTTGTTCCCATTGTGAATTATGGGGAACTTGAGGCCTATGGAGGGGTAGCCGGATAGCGCCCCCCCTGCCTTGGTAGGGCATTTTAGCCCGCTCTTCTTCTTGCTCAAATTCCTCATAGGCTTCTTGAGGAGTTCCTGGGTGTGACCTATAAACATGGGTGGGTGCCCACGGAGGGTGCCCATCATTGGCTCTAGGGGTGGTCTCCCACTCAGGTCTAGGAGGTCTTGGAGGCAACATTTGATAAGGTCATGGAGACCTGTCTCGCACCAAGGGGTTGTGCCTCTCATACAACTCTGTCCTATGCATGTGAGGGGTTGGGACCCTCTCAGGCATAGTGTTCTAGAGCAACTCATCTGTCTGACGCCGAATGCGCTCTTTGCTAAGGTGGTACAGGTGCTCTAACTATTGTTGATCTTGCTCAAGCTGCGTGATTTGCGCTCGATGGGTGGCATGTTTGGAAAATGCCAAGTCGATTTGTTCTATCGTCTTGAGTCTAGGAGGCCTAGATGCCTCCCCTACACATCTATCTCGGTCATGGTGATCCGAGATCTCTATAGGTCGCTTCCCTCTATCGAGGTTAGCGGCATTCACCCGAGGCTCTGGCCTTAGTGGGTGATCCTGATAAATAGCAGGTGTGGAAGTGCATTGCTCCCATGCTATGTATTGCTCTTGAGGAATGTAGTGGTCTTCCTCATGCTCCCTTTCATATATGTGAAAGGGGCAGGTAGAGTTGGCTCGCCCTGTCTAAAGAGCCTTGTGCTCTGGATTTGGCCTATTGTTTTTGATAGTAATAAGGGGTAGAGGAGGGATGATGTAATCATGTGGCCCCTCCTTATGGACCCTATGTTGTTCTAGCACTTCATCATGCGGTGGCCACTCATAACGAGTGTCTAAGGGAGCCTTCCCATCTATGTTGAGTGCCACGTGTATGGACTCCTCCTGAAAGGGTCTATGTTGAATGGGAGTGCCCCTCGAAGGGGTGCCTCTATAGTCCCATTCCGTCATGGCATGATGTGGACTATTTTGTGGGTCAAGCCACCAAGGTGGTATGACCAAGTCCTTGGGGCTATAGCGGAGGTGACTTGTGCCCCCTTGTACACTTTTCGTAGCTTCTACCCGTGATTGGGCTTGGCTATGGGTGTACACCATGGTGGTGTTTCTCTAAAAGATGTGTACGTTTTTATCTTCTTTACGATTTTTTTTTAGCTACACTAAACAAAAGGGGACCACACAATCAAAGCAATGATTATCTCGTTTATAGATTAAAGGTGTGCCCTAGATCTGGTTTAGTGTGTTTTGATTTTTGTTTTGAAAGCTTTGTAAAGAAAATTTTGTTGTATATGCAATATGAGGGCTCTTATATCTCCCAAAATGGTCGCCCCTTCAATATACCACTGCCAGGCCATTATACCGAACCTCTCAATATACCCGCCCTTATGTGAGGGAAACTATTGGTATGCGAGAGCAGAACAATACGTGGAACATAGGCGGTACGGAAGGGGAATCACCCTATTTTTGACACCTACCATAGAAGACTTATCCTCATGCACTGGGAATCACCCCAGCTACACTTGGTCAGCTTTCATCAGGATTTACGTCTAGCAATAGTAGCGATTGGGGTTATGTATGCAAAAATTCAAGCCAAGGTGGTGATGAAATCCACCGTTGGTCTTGATCAAGTGTTGGGGTTTTACGACCAACTCCTTGATGTTTATATTATCTCGTGGTGTGTGTGGTTCTTTTTACTTGCGCAAAGAAAGAAAAACATGCAGTAAAATTTTCTATGCAAGCAAAGAAAACAGAAAAATCATAGAAACAGAGACAAAAAATTACAGAGTGTTCAGAAAACCTACCTCTTCTCTGCCCACACCGGATGCCTCTGAGTTTCTACTCAAAAATTACACAGAGAGCTAATCATCCCAAGGGTGGGACGAATAGTAGATCTGTATTCATCATAGGGTGGGATGAATGCCTTATTCATCCCAGGGTGGCATGAATTCCAGTCTGTATTCATCATAGGGTGGCACGAGCAGCAGTCCAAGCTTGAAGGATTCACACCTACAAGCAAAAACACAAAATTTTGATCATAATTTTGATCCCAAAATTAGGGGACAGGGTCCCACCGTGATCACCACTGAAAGCACGAGGATACAGAAGAAAACAAAAGGGAAATGTAACGCTAAGTCCTACGAATGAACAAAGGACCAAAGTGCATGAAAAGAGGGAAAAACAAACGAACTGAAATGAGATATAAAGCAAATGTAAAGTGCGGCCCTTTTTATTAATTTTCTTGAGATCAGGTTACAATACGTCTCCTCCCTTTTTAGGGGCTAGGAGCGTTAGATATAGTTTTGTCACACCAACGGATGGTGTGCTCCCCTTCGGGATCTTCTGCGTGCCCACATTTGAAATGGGTGGGCCAAACGTCACCGCCGCTTGCATGAATACATCTGTAGTTCCTTTCTTCCCCTCCGGTGTCGAGATCCTACGTTCAGAGAAACAACAAATGATTAGTAGCACCTACGGATGGAGGGAAACATGCGATCCCCAAGGCCTCCGGTTAATGCATGCATGAAATAATTAAAACGATAACCAAAACATATCAGAATAAGCTGAAATTTGGATAGAGGCATGTAAATATTACCAAGAACACACTGCAAAAGGAACAGTCGAGAAATCTACTATAGATTTCTAATCGCTCCGGGGTGGGACGATTAGGACTGTCATAAAATGTCAAAAAGCAACCTCCTAAATGTCCCATCCAGAGGCCTCCAAAACACCTACAAAGTTGGGGTTAGGCAAAATGGGGCATTTTGAGATGACCCAAAAGGTCGGATTTTGCATATTCGGCCTCGATCACCCTGTATCCGAAGATGCTCCCTGTATGTTAGTGAAAGCGAAAAACAATGAAAACATAGTCAAAACTCATCAGAATGGCATGAAATTTGAATGGAAGCATATATGAAAGACATAAAATAAAATGCAAAAGAAATAGTAAGGAAATCTACTACATATTTCTAATCACTCCGGGGTGGGGCGATTAGGACTGCAATAGTGCAGGGGGCACCCGGGGGCAGGACGCCCATCGTTTGGGGCTTGGTTTCGGCACCAATCCACTTGGGATGGGTCCAAAACCTCCTAG
The DNA here is from genome assembly GCA_028583015.1 of Wollemia nobilis. Taxonomy (NCBI): domain Eukaryota; kingdom Viridiplantae; phylum Streptophyta; class Pinopsida; order Araucariales; family Araucariaceae; genus Wollemia; species Wollemia nobilis. The sequence goes on along the minus strand of JAQPPZ010003507.1, from coordinate 957,232 downwards.
GGGGTTGTGTCAGAAAATTGGGTGGGGTATTGTGGCCAAATTTTTGGGTTTTGGGTCCGGATTGCGCTTCCAATGTTCACCCAATAACCTCCCTTCCAAAAGAGAGATCAAGGATGTAAGAAGCACAAGTGAGGGGTGAGGATGTAATTCGGTAGCACTCCATTGCTCCAAATGCTCCTGCTCTATCCTTTTTTTGGGTGAGAAGACTCACCATTTTATAGACCTGAGGGTCTCTTGTGAATGAGCATGCAGAGGCGCCACTTGGCCATCATGCCTTCCCAGGGGAGAGAAGATTCCTCCCTGATTAAGGGCTCCATGACTGCCTCTATGACTGCCTATTTGAGCTCAAAAATGCTCACTCGCACTCCCATGCATTGAAGGTGGAGTTGAGTGGTGGATCTGAGCTACCATTTGTCAAGGTTTGACCTTTTGCCCATCAAACTTGCTATTCGCCCCACCCTAGAGTGAATACTGCTAATCATCCCGGGGTGGGACGAATACCAGTTTGTAATCATCCTAGGGTGGAATGAATATGGAGCAGAGTGCCTGAAAGGTGCCAAATTGACCTCTGACCTTCCAAAACTATTGTGGGAGTGGTTAGGACCACTGTTTAACCTCTGGGGGCTGCCCTAGGGGCTATGTATGTCAATTCGATCAGTGCTTGTCATCACATAATCGGATTGGTGTTGTTTTGGTGTCTACACCTTATTGAGATTGGCAAAGAAGTAATTGTGAGTGTGGAAGATTTGTGAGATCAAATCCTTGTCAAGCAAAAAGGTATGGGTAAATTATTCTTTGGTTGAGTTGATTGAATGGATTACTATAAAATAAAGTTTGGAGTGAAAAGGATTTGATTAGGGTTTCCTTTTCAAAATTATTTGTGTTAATGCTTCAAGGTTTTCTGGAATTAAGAGTTGTGATTAAAACCTTGTTTTATAAGCATTGTTGTTGAAGCCATTGGATTGTGCAAAGAACTTGAGTTAGGGTTTCAAAAATAGCATGAGTATCATTGTTATGTGAAGAGTTTTTTGTGAGAATTATTTTTGAAGTGAGTTGTTATGCAAATAACTTGAACTAGGGTTTGGAAAGAACATGAGTATCATTTTTATGTGAGATTTGTTGTTGAGCATTGTTGGAAACATTTTGAGTTGGCGTTTACATACTTGGACTAGGGTTTGTGAGCAAGGATTGGTTCTTGAGTAATTGGTTGAGTAGAGTTGATTGAACCTATTCAAGTGGATGTATGAAGTTATTGTTCAAGTTCCATGAAACAAACTATTCTATATTCTTATTTGAGTTTGAGTTTGAGTATAGAACATATTGAGTCTCTAACAATTTTCTTTATGCTTCTATGAGATTGATTTGAGTTGAGAAAGAAATTGAGCTTTGAGTATAGAACATATTGAGTCTCTAACAATTCTCTTTATGCTTCTATGATATTGATTTGAGTATAGAACATATTGAGTTTGTAACAATTCTCCTTATGCTTTTATGATATTGAACAAGTTCTGTGTGGACTTGTTAAACATATTTGAGGTAAGTCTTTGAGAAGACTTGTGGACTGATTTTGTGTGAGCTTTTGTGGAAGCTTACAATACATATTTTGTTAAGTCCTAGAGAGGAATTATTAAGCAAATTTGAGCAGGTTCTAAGTGGACCTATTAAGTAGATTTGAGCAAGTCTTAGAGAGGACTTATTGAGCAGATTTGAGCAGGTTCTGAGTGGACCTGTTGAGCATATTTGAGAAAGTTCTAGAGAGGACTTGTTGAGCAAATTTGAACAAGTTCTAGAGAGGACTTGTAGAGAATATTTGAGCAAGTTCTAGAGAGGACTTGTAGAGTAGATTTGAGCAAGTTCTAGAGAGAACTTGTGGATAGATTAGTGTGAGCTTTTAAGGAAGCTTACAATATAGATTTGAGATAAGTATTTAAGAAGACTTGAGAGCAGAGTTGATTTATTTGTTCAAACCTTGAGTTAAGGTTTGGGGTAGATCCAACAGAGTTGAGTCAAGCCTTGAGTTAAGTCTTGAGGACATAAATCAAGATAATATTTGTACTAGACCGACTAAACTATGTTTAGTACAGATTTGAGAGCTTATTTTGATGCAAATTTGAGGACAGGTTTGTGCCAAACTAGAGATAGAGATTGAGCAGATTTATGCTAGATTGACTGGACCATGTTTAGTGTAGATTTGAGTGAACTTATTGAGGAGAGCTATGCTAGACTGACTGGACTGTTTTTAGTACAAAATTGAGATAAAGCTTTAGAGGTGACATAGAAGAGACGATAGTAGTCTATAGTGGATAGAGATCCATCAACCAGGGTAATGAGGATAGGTATTCTGAGTGGGGAAAAGAGTCTTCAGTGGAGAGAGATCCATAAGCTAGTGTAGTGGAGGTAGTAGTCTTCTAGATGATAACCAACTAGAGGAGAGGAGAATAAGTTCTCTTGTGGATAGAGATCCACAAACCAGATTTAGGGGATCAACATCTCCTTTGGATAGATGTCCATAAACATTGTAATTGGTAAGGATTCCCAAGAGATTGATTGAGAAAATTTTAGTGAAATATTTTCTCCGTGGAGTAGCCAACATTGGGTGAACCACATAAATTAAGGTGTCTCTATTGTGTGTGGTGTTTTGTGCATTACTTTGATTACTGCTATTTATATTATTATTTATACACTACATAATATTGATTTGGAAAGAAAAGTAAAAAGTGCTCTTATACTATTCACACTCCCTCTCAGTATAAGCTTGTGTTCTTCATTTGGTATCAGAGCGGGTGCCTTCATAAGAGTTTAACAACTTGAATAAAAAGCTAACAAGAACACAATGGATCCTAAAGATGTGTCCTCAAATAACTCAGCACCGATATTTGATTGAAGTGACTATATATTGGAGTATGATGATGAGAATATACCTAATGGTACTTGGCAATGAAGTTTGGTATGTAGTGGAATTTGGATATGATCCAGTAGTCAATCCTCCTACAGATAAGGAAGGTAAGCTTCTTAAGCACTATAATTCAAAAGCAATGAATGCACTTGTGAGAGGTTTATGTAGAACAGAGTCTATGAAAATTGTGAATTGTAGAACTGCAAAAGAAATGTGGGATAAATTGCAAGGTATATATGACGAAGATAAAAGTGTCAAGAAAGCAAAGATACAAAATATTAAAGAACAATTTGAAACATTGATAATGAATGATGAGGAAAATATCAGTGCTTATCTAATTCAAATTTATTAGGTTGTTAATGATATGCAAGGACTTGAAATAAAGATTAATGAATTAGATGTTTGTGATAAAATCTTAAGAACTCTTCCAAAAATATTCAGTGAACAGGTTTCTACTATAGAAGTGTTAATGGATTGTGATGCTTTGACAAGAGATAAGTTGCTTGATATGCTTACAACTTTTGAGATAAGAACAAAAGATCATATTTTCCAGAAGGAAGAAACATTCAAAGCAATCAAGAAAAAAAGGGTAAGAATTCAAAATCAAGCAGTGAATCATCTATTGATGAAGAAGCTAATTATGGTAGAAGAGATAAAGGTTCCAGAAGACCCATATATATAATATTTGTTAAGTGTTTTAACTATGGAAAGTTTAGACATTTTTCAATAGATTGTAAAGAGCCAAAGAACAACAATGGTGAAGAAAAATAATATCGTATGTACAAGGAATCAAAAAGATATAGATACCAAAAGAAAAGCAAGTATGGACAAAGTAGACAAGAAAATAATTTCTTCCAAATATAAAAGAGGAGCTACTATACGGATAATGCAAGTAAGTACTCAAATGATAGTGATGCTAGTATTTCAAAAAATGATAGAGATGAAGTCCTATTTATGATTGAAGAAAAAGAACCAGTTAGGAAAAAGACTCCAGTTATTCTCAATTGTTTTAGATGTGGTAACTTTGGACATCTTGAATATGATTGCACAAGGGATGGTTATAGTTTCAGTGATTATGAATATGAAGATACACTTGAAGGACCATATGGAAATATTCTAATGGCATTGGAAGGAGAAGTGAGTGATCCTATAGAAGATAAGCCAAAAGAAAGTAATGATGTGGACAAAGGTAAAAAAATAGAGTATTATTCAGCAGAGAATGGTTGTGATCTCAAGGGAGAACTTATCTATGCCCTTAACATGGTAAATAAGGTAAGGAAGCGACACTCTAAACTTGAAATTCAATTTCAATAATGTGATGAAGAAATAATATTTCTCATATAGGATATAGAAAAATCAAAGGCTAAGGCAAAGAAGTTCAAAGATAATTTAGAAGCACAAGAAGTGGCAATTCTAAAAGAATATTTAGAAGACTCCAAGAATAAGCTATATAAATATGTAAATAGTGCAAAGAGTGTGGATAAAATAGTCAACATACAAAGAATAGCAACAAACAAAATAGGTCTTGGTTCTAAATAGGTTCAAAATAAATTGGAAGAGGAGTCAACTTCAAGCCTTGAAGAAGAAGAAAAATTAGATGAAGATACTTTAGAAGAAGACAGTGTAAGAGGGAGTGAGACATCAGAGGATGAGTTGGACAGTAAAGGGTTCAACAAATATCGGAAAAATGCACAAAGAAGATACAGATGGAACAACAATCATAACAGGAGACCAATGAGGTCAATACAAGGAAGATTCAATGGAAGATATTTTTCATGTCGCAGGTTTGGGCACATGGCTTCACAGTGAAGAACACATGAAAGACAAGAATATGGGAAAAGACAACTTTTCCATGGGTATTTCTACTCATGTAATCAATTTGGTCACAAGGCAATGAATTGCAGGGTTCATGACAGAAGAGGATATGGCTTCACTAGGATAAATCCTAAGACATTTGCACCTCTAAGGAATAATAACATTTAGTGTTATAGGTGCAATAATTATGGTCACAAAACAAAATGGTGTAGAGCAAAAAATCCAAAAATAGGTATGAATAGGAACATAAACATGAATAGGAACAGGAACATGAATAGGAACATGGATGTGAACAAGAATAATAATAGGAACATGAACATGGATGAGAATAGGAATAGGAACAGGAACATAAATTAGAACAGGAACATGGATGTGAACATGAATAGAAATAGGAACAGGAATGATGACAAGAAAAGGAATGATGACATGAATAGAAACAATCAGAGGAATCAAAAAAATCATAAAATAAGGGAAGATGATAAAGGCAAAGAACAATGTCTTTTGGGAGTAGAAATACTCCCACCCTGGAATTAACCACCTCAAAAGGAGGTAGGGGAGGTACTAAGCTAAGAGGCTCATTCTTAGCCTCGAGCCCCAAAGGTGACCCTTTGCCATTGATGTCAAAGGGAGAGAGATTTGTGTAATGGGGAGAGATTTGATATTTGGGAGAGCATTGAGCCAGGGGGAGCAATATACCAAGGGGAGCAAAATATAAAGAAAGGTCAAGCTTTGGTAAGAATAGTGTGGGTTACCATCAATGACAATGGGGGAGATTGTTGGACATAGTCCCTAATTTAAATTTGACATTGATGTTACCAGATGAAGTCATCATTAATATCAAGGAATTCAACAAGAAACAAAGGGGTCAAAAATAGTTATTTTATATCCATGAAGAAGGCAAAATATCAAGAGAATCAATGCAAAAAATAGGAGTTAAAAAGAAGATATAATATTTATTTTATAAATTATTTAAATTCAGTGATAATTTTAATTTTATAAATAAATATTATTTACATCATCAAATGCAGTGAGAAGGAAGCAATTTATCCAAGGCATCAAAAGGATGTAATATTATAATAATGGTTATTATAATATTAAAGTAATATTAAATGCTGAGCATCAAAAAATTAAAACTGATAATGACATTGAAAATGGAAAACAGAGAACCTTGTTTCAACAAGTTATTCCGGGTTTTGAAGACAACAAATTAGGAAAACCCCCTCAAGGGAGGGGGAGAGGAAGAAATCCCAAAAAATCTAAATGAAGTTCCTATCATGGAACATGAGAGGCCTCAATGGCCTACCCAAACACAGGGAAGTCAGTGCAATAAGAAATCAAGTGAATCCAACTATTATCAAAACAAAAACTGATGATATTTAATAAAAAAATAGCAAAAAAAATTGGAATCAAGGGGAGATGGTTTGCAAATCATCCATAGGAGCATCTGGAGGCCTTATGACTTTGTGGGGCCCCTAGATAGTAGAAGGCATGACTTTGTGGGGTCCCCAGATAGTAGAAGGCACCATTATTCAAAAATATGATAGGGTTCTTAGTTTTTTATTTAAGTAAATAAACAATAACAGGTCGTGGATCCTTTCAAATATTTATGCCCCGACTTCAATTCAAGGGACAACTCTACTATGGGAGTACTTAGGCAATCTAAGTGAAATCTTCCATAATTTCCCCTCGATTCTGGCTGGGGATTTTAACACTCCTCTTTACCCTTCAGACAAAATGGGTGGAAATGGACCACCTATCAGGAACATGGATGAGTTCAATGACTTTGTGAACTCCAACATGTTTATGGATGTAAAACTTAGAGGAGCAAATTATACCTGGAGAAATTAGTGGATAGGGTGTCATCTCATTCAAGAAAGGCTTGATAGTTTTTTTCTATCAAAGGAGGCTATAACTTTGTTTAGTGATTCTACCCTGCAAGCCCTTCCTAAAATTTCCTCTAATCATAATCCCATTTTTTTTTAGATCCCTAACTCTTTGTCCTTCCAGAAACCTTCTATATTTCAATCTATGTGGATCAAACATTCCAGTTTCAGATATAACTTAAGTCAGTGGTGGCAACAGCCTGTCAGGGGTAGTGCATATTTTAAACTTGTTGGCAAATTAAAGTTTGTTAAGGAAAAGCTTCGAACTTGGAACAAAGAGGTCTTTGGAAACCTCTTTGAAAATAAAAAATAGGTTGTTGAAAGTTTGAATATAATTGATCAAAGGATCCAACATGGTGATGCTGATGAAACTACTAGGCAGGAGGAACGAACAAAACTAGCAGAGTTTCATAACATTTTGGCCTATGAGAAAATCTATTGGAGGCAAAAATCAAGGGCTCTTTGGTTGAAATATGGAGATTCAAATTCTAAGTTTTTTCACATCACCACGCTTAGAAACAAAAGAAATAACAAGATAATTTTTTTTTAAAAAGCAGATGGTTCTATTACTCAAGACTTAACAGAAATAAAAAAGGAGGCAATAACTTATTTCAATTCTATCCTTGGTCAAGAATCATAGTGCAATGAGGAGGCCAAAGATATTCTCTTGCAATCCATTCCTAGCATAATAAATGAGGATATAAACCTTAATCTTCTAGCTCCCTTTTATTATGAGGAAATTAAGGAAGCCTTGTTTAGCATGGAGGCAGACAAAGCCCCAGGACTCGACGGCTTTCCCCCTCATTTCTATCAATATTTTTGGGACATCGTAAGTGAGGAGGCCAAATATATTCTCTTGCAATCCATTCCTAGCATAATAAATGAGGATATAAAACTTAAGCTTCTAGCTCCCTTTTCTTATGAGGAAATTAAGGAAGCCTTGTTTAGCATGGAGCCAGACAAAGCCCTAGGACCCGATGGCTTTCCACCTCATTTCTTTCAAGCTTTTTGGGACATCGTGAGGATGTAATTTATGTTGTCAGAGAATTCCAAGAAAGCAATCATATCCCAAAAAGTATCAAATCTACTTTTATTTCTCTAATTTCTAAGAAGCAAACCCCTGAATCTATGGATGACTTCAGACCAATCAGTCTATGCAATGTTTCTTACAAGATCCTAACTAAATCCATTGCAAATAGAATGAGATATATTCTACCTCGCATCATATATCCATGCCAAGGAAGCTCTATCCAGGGCATGTCAATCTTGGATGGAGTTATCACAGTTCATGAATCTCTACACTCTGCTCATAAGACTAACATGTCTGTTTTTGCCCTCAAGATTGATATGAACAAAGCATTTGATAGGCTAAATTGGGACTTTCTAATTTTTGTCCTCCTTAAGTTTGGTTTTCACCACCAATGGGTTAATTTGATCAAAGAATGTATTTCTAAAGCATGGTTCTCGATTCTAGTTAATGGAACAACTACTGGTTACTTTCAAAGTCATAGAGGAATTTGGTAGGGGGACCCTATCAGCCCCATGTTATTCATCATTGTGGCAGAAGCTTTAGGCAGAACCATAAAAAATACTTACAATTTAAGGCTAATATCAAGAATCAAGGCAACATATCTCACTAGGGGTGTTTCTCACCAACAATTCATTGATGATACCCTTATATTGACTAAGGCATCAATGGTTGAGGCTAAAATAATTAAATACATCCTACAATTCTATGAGGACGCTGCTGGTCAAAAATTTAATTTTAGTAAAAGAAAGTTATATTTCTTGAACACCCCCATTCAGAGGTAAGTAAGGATTGCAAAAATTTTAGGGTGTGATATAGCAAACCTCCCCACTTTGTATCTTGGTCTCCCTCTTTTCATTGGTTCTCCGAGAGAGTCAATATGGGACAAGGTTATTGAAAGAATTAAAAAAAAACTTGTTGGATGGAAAGACCATCTTCTATCTCAAGCAGGAAAGCTGACCCTCACTAAGGCCTCTCTTCAGAGCATTCCAGTCTATTTCCTCTCTATTTTCAAAGCCCTTGTGAAGGTTTTCCAAAAATTTGAGAAAATCCAAAAAGAATTTTTATGGACTAGATCAGAGGAGAAAAAAAGGATACACCTTGTAGGATGGACCAAAGTGTGCAGACCTAGGTAAAATGGGGGCTTAGGTCTGAGGAGAATTGCTCATATAAATTTAGCTTTACTAGCTAAGCAGGCGTGTCGTCTCATTTTTGGTGAAGAAAATGAATGGACAGCTATCATCAAACGAAAGTATCTTAAAAATATGGAATTTCTAAGTGACTCAGTTCCAATCAGAGGTTTTGCTTTTTGGAAAGCAATTCTTAATTGTAAGGAAATCATCAAAAAAGGTTTAAGATGGGTTTTAGGCAATGGTGAGAGGATAAATTGCTAGAATGACAAGTGGGCTAAGGACAAACCATTGACGCAATATCCTAACTTAGCCCGAATCAGAGATATCACAAAAGAACTCATTGGCAAAAAAGTCTTCGATTATATGGTTGAGGATAGAGGTAGAATGAAGTGGAAAAAAATAAGAATTCAGGGATTTCAAGCGAAATCAAATGATCTTTGTAATATTATCGGGCAATATTTTATCCCCATGATACCCAAGGAAGATCAAGTGACCTGGGCTCCTAAGAAAAATGAGCAGTTCACTGTTAAATCAACTTACAAGATTCTACTTGATGATGAGGATTTTGTCCTCCAAAAGGACTTAGTTTGGATAAAAAATTTAATTCCAAAAATTATAGTCTTTTCATGGCTGGTTATCCAAGGAAGAATTCTAACCATTGATAATATGATGCGTAAAGGTATTTTTATCACTAATTGTTGTTATCTATGCAGGTCTAATTGGGAGACCATTTATCACATTTTCCTTGAGTGCCCATTTTACTTGACTGTCCTAAGTGGGGGTTTTCAGGCCTTCAATATTTCATGAGTTAAACCACCCACCGTACTTGATTTGTTTGTCCAGTGCCCTTGCCCATTTTCAAGCCAAAGACTTAGATACATGTGGAAAATTTGTCTCAATACTATCTTTGGCAGGTGTGGTTAGAAAGGAACCATAGAGTCTTTAATGAGTCTATCCATGATCATCAAACTATCATTGCTAGGATCCTATCCTTTGCCAACAAGAATGTGAACCTTATCCCTTTTGATAGCTATAAACCTCATCTACAGGAGACCAAGATTGCTCAATATTTAAGCTTAACCTTGTTAGATGAGTCTGTGCCTAGGGTAGTTAACCCCAGAGCCAATGTTAAGTGTTCTCCACCTTCTACGGGTTGGTTTAAGCTTAATTTTTATGGAGCAGCTAAGGAAAATTCTAGCAGAGTAGGCATTGGTGGCATTGTAGCATCATTTAATATTTTGATACATGCTTTTCCTCAAACTCTTGCACTTAACTAGATTTATATTGTGTGGATACAGGTCTACCCTAGTTTTGTTTTAGTATTCATGATCTTCCATTTTCTACAGAATAGGAGGGATTAATTTACAGTAGCTTACTTTGATCGTTTTTCCACACTTTGTTTTCATCTTATTTCATATTTTTATAATTTTTTTTCCTCTAACCTTAGCTTTTGTATTTATTTATTTTCCATTTTATTTTATTTAAATTCCATCAAGCACTCAAAGCCCTAAAATGTTATATTATTTTGCATTAAAATCAACAATGGGGGTTTTGAAGTAATTAGAGCATCCAAATAAATTTTCTATTAAGGCTAATATGTTAAATTATTTGGACACATTTAATTAAGGTATTTATTAAAATTTTAAAACAAAAAGAAAAGGATTCTTGCACCCCACAAGTTCTATCATTTTAAAATTTATTTAACAAAGCAAGATAAAAGTTGTTAACAAAAAAAGATAAAATTTGTTTAACAAAGCAAGATAAAATGGATTAAATCACCATTTCGGGATTCACATTTCAAAGTTAGATTTAGTCATTTTATTTCATGCTCAAACAAATCTTAACAAAACAAGATAAAATTTGTTTAACAAAGCAAGATAAAATTTGTTTAACAAAGAAGATAAAATGAATTAAATCACCCTTATGGGATTCACATAATCACCCTTCTGGGATTCACATTTCAAAGTTAGATTTAGTCATTTTATTTTATGCTCAAATAAAGCTTAACAAAAGAAGATAAAATATACTTAAACAAATTGAGATAAAAATGGGTTTAATCACCATTCTAGAATCATTATTTCAAAGTAGATAGTGAATCAAAAAATACACATTTTTAACAATCACATGAGCAACACAATTATTACGAATCAAATCAATACTAAACTACAAGCCCCTTGTTAACAACTACTTGCACCTCTAAGGTATTTTAGCATATTTTAATATTTTCACAAACAAGCAAGCACATATTAAGCAAATAAAAACCTTAGAGAAATTATGAATTTCTTTGCAAGAGAGGGTTTTCTAAAAATACCTTGAATTTGAGTATGGTTTTGCAATTGGATAAAATTATCACTCAACAAAATTGGTGCTAAGAGGATCTTAATGGGTCATTTTATTGTTATTGTAAATGCTAAATTATTCATTATTACTTGAAATGCTTGTTTGAAGGTATTGGTATTTATTAATGAGGTTTTTTTGACAGGTTATCACATTCATTGATTGGAAATTTCTTTAGTTGATGATGCATTGATACTAACCTTTTACAAATTAAGAATATTTCTTATTTTTATGGTTTAATTTATGCATTTTTAACAAACACTTGTTGTCATTATTAAGCTGGAACCTAAGGGTATAATTACTACATCTAATGCTAGAGAAGATATCATTTTACAAAGTCTATATCCTACTCAAAGACATAGAAGATCCAAGAGTGAAGCAATTGTTATTTTGTCTAGTGGGGTTTCAGTTGAACCATCTATTATTCATGTTCTTCCTATTGTGTATTTAATCATACCACTCCCAAATCCAATGGCTAGGAATGTTGCTTGGATGGGAGGGCACAGTAACCCCTTGAACATTGTTGGGGGCCCATGATATACCCAAGAACATAGAGAAATTCTTACCCAAATATAAACATGATGGAACAATATTAGCTAAGGAACACATTCAATCTTTTAAAGACATCCTAATCAGATTGCAAGTGGAACATGAAGATGTTGTTTGCAAATTGTTTCCTTTGACCCTAGATGACCTGGAATATGATTGGTACATTAGTCTGCATGCCAACTCCATTACGTCCTGGGTCCAGTTAGAAACTACTTTTGTAAATCAATTTAGGTTGCCCTTAGATCCTGCCATAATCTATAATCAATTTGCTTCTTGTAGGAGGGAACCCAATGAAGCATTGAGACTGTTCAACACTAGATTTCAAAAACTATATTGAGGCTAACTTCTCCTTATTATATTACTATCAATATTGCCCTTCAAATATACTTTAGGGCATTATATCCCATGACCTACATGTTTATTAGGATAAATACTTTGGTCACTACTCTTGCCTTAGAATACATAGAGGCCATGACTATCCAGCAGCAGTTGATGCAATATAATTATGGTATAAGACAATTACCTACGATAGGATGGCATGGAGTATACTATCAAATCCCAATGGTAAACCAGTTATTGTTATAGCAGACCCCAATATTAAATAATTTTCCCTACAAATAGTTTTACCTGACCATACTCGCTTATCCTTACAAATTCACTTATCTAACTACACTCACCCATCCAACCACTCCATTACTCTTAGAGAATCAATTAGCCACCCAAAAATCCATAAAAATAAATGCTCAGGCCTTGCCTATATTCTTAAATCCAACACCCATACAGATTTTATATCAATTTCAAAATCCAAATATTCAAACTCAAGGCACCATGCAAAATCAAAATGTGTTACCAAATTAGAACACTCTAGGTTTCGAGAATCCAACTAATCCTACCACTACTAGTGTTCAACCTAATGATCCTAATTTAGAGGTAAAGGACCTACAAAGGTTGGTCTAGAAGCTAAGTAGTGATATGGTTCAATTACAAAAGCAGGCACCACAAACCTCACAATAAAATAGAAACTATAGTTTTTAGAGGAAATAGTGGAACACACAACCAAAAAATGGGGATGTACCTAGCCCGGTTTCTAATCAAAACAATGCATCTACTAGTTCTTGTCAATATCATAAAATTGTTAATATTTTAGATTTGACTATGAAAAACTGGTGTAGGATGCATCCCACTAAAGAGCACGATAAAAATGAATACCCAGAGTTTTATAAGATCATAGATATTTTTAATAAAGAGATGAATTATTTGGAATTATTATCTAATGAGGACTCTTATCATCAAGCTAATTCAAGCAAAGGTAAGAGAACTGCCTTAGTTGTTGAAACTTTGTATCCAAAATATGAGGAAGAAGAGGAGGATGATGATCCCATAGAAGAAGAAGTTTAGACCTTTATACAATTTAAAAAGGAAAATCACAACTACCAGTTGAGGAGTAAGATTAAGATCCCAAATACTTTTTCTACTCCTCCAAATAATTCCATTATTTCACCAGATACTAAGGCAAACAACAACCCTCCACCTCCATCTCAAATTGAGTCACCCAAATCACCTCAAAAGATGTAAAATCATGAAAAAATTTCGTACAACATCATTGAAGATCTAAAGAAAATAAAAGCCAACATAACTTTGTTTGAAGTTGTGCAGTTGACAAACCAAAAAGATGCCTTGATTAAGGCACTTGGTCAACCAAGCAAAACTAATGCTAGAAAAACTATAGAGTCACATTTGGTCTAACGAAAGGATAAAGGAAAGGCTCCCCCTTCCTTCTAACAATTTGAATTCTAGGAAAGAATTTACACAACTTTCTAGTAGATTCAAGCATGTTAGGTAATGTAATGCCTTATGTTACTTATCAGAAATTGGGTTCGAACCCACTCCTTAAAATAGAACGGTGGTACAATTAGATATATCTGAGGTGAATTTAGTATGTATGTTTAATAACATTCGTATCTAGATTGCATCAGAGCCTAAAATTTAGCAGTTTATTGTAATTCATGTTGTTGATATTCCTGATATATGTTATTGGCCAGGGATTGGAGCAGAAACTTGAATGGCTATATGACCATAGATTGTTTGCACATGTGGTTACCTTGGAAAGGGGTGTCCAATAAGATTTGAATTGAAAGAGAGCCTAGGATCAAAGAGTGGATCATGGAATATAATAGAACAAATAAAACCCCTTATAATGAGTCTGAGTTGGGTGTTTACACATTAGATACCAATTTGGTTATAAATAAATCTAATGCTAAATTCTATATTATGACCCACTAAATGATGGTCATCTTGTTTGGACACTTAAATTTGATGGATCTAAATGCAAACAAGGTAGTGGAGTTGGGGTTAAACTCATTAGCCCTAAAGGTAAGTATTCTCAAACTGCATTTAGATTATAAATTCCATGTACTTGCAACGTAGTGAAGTATGAGGCATTGATTTTTGGATTAAAATTAGCTCTGAATAATAATATTAAATGTTTGAATTTTTTTAGGGGTTCAATGTTAGTTGTTAGGAAAGTAAAGGGGCAATACACATATCGCGACGAAAGGCTAATTCACTATAGAACTAGAGTCAGAGACTTAATAGATGAATTTGAATCCTTTAACATTTCTTTGATTTCTAGAAAGAGTAATCATGTTGTAGATTCTTTGGTAGTCATAATAGGTACATTAAATCTCATCAATAAAAGAAAATTGAAAATTTTTCAATAGAATTGGTTCCTTGTCCTTCTATAATTGACAATGTTAAAAATTTTTAGGTATTTAAAAGTGATAGACACATCATTGACTTTGTAACTAACTCAAGTGTTTTTAAAAATCAGGTGATTGACAAAGACCAATGGTTACAAGAGGATGAATATGAGGTAACGAAGAGAACTAATGCTATCCAAAAAGGTATTGTCTCACTTGAAAAACTTTTTGATATTTACTACCAAAGCAAAATGTGTGACAAAATCTCACCTTCAAATGATGCATCTGATGTAGTTAATATTGGAAATAACAAATATCCATATAACATACTTATTGGGAATGCATGCACACATCAAGAAAAATAATGAATAATGCACACACTTAAAGATTATATGGATTGTATTGCATGAAATTATGAAGATCTAAAAATGTACAATCAAAATATTATCATATATACTACTCCTTTGAAACTTGAATCTAAACCGTTTAGACAGAAATAGTGACCACTCAACCCAGTGCTAGAACCACTCATAGAGAAGTAAGTTAAAAGGGTATTAGATGTAAAAATTATATTTCCTATCTGAAATTCCACATGGGTTGCAAACATAGTTCCTATTTGAAATAAAAGTGGAGAGATTAGGTTATGCATTTATTTCAGGAACCTTAATAGATATTCATAAAAAGATAACAAGCCTCTTCCTTCTATCGATAAAATTTTAATTTTCTTCAAAAAAGTGAAATTAATTTATTAATTTATACTCAATTCTATTTGTGATAGTGATTAACATAGGCTTATTGTATGCTTTGAACATTTACATGTAACGTGTTAGATGCAAAATGCTTCCTATTAGATATTAATTTTTTTCTAGTAGATATTTATATTTTATAACATTCTAAAGTAAATGAATAATTATAGTAGAACCTAGTTAAACATGGACTCAAGTTGCATCACAACTCTAACCATCACAGTGTTTCCTTATGTTTTTAAGATAAAAAACTCAAGGATATCATTAAATTTTATATTTAAGTCATGAAGGTTATCTCATTATTGCTTCTTGTCATAACCCAGTTTCCCTCAACTAATTTTTTTATATCTTTTATAATACCCTATTAAGTAGTGCATACAAATAGGTATCAAGTATTAGCGAACTCTCACTTTAAAATCTAATAATACCTAAACTAGATTTACATATAGTCCTTCCTTTAAGGCACAACCATCCCCACAACTTACATATTTCTATCTATGTAAATGCGCTAGGAGCTTAAACTTTGTATGAAAGTTACCCTTCTTGTTATTTCCCCAATGAAATAACTTACCTCTTTTCATTCCATTAAAAATAGCACTCTAGTTATCTCATGCTACTTAATTCTATCTAAGTAGGAGCTTAAGCATATGGAAACCACCATTCTCATATTTAGATGAGCTAATCAAATTGTTATAAAGCTCTTTCTTTTCTCATTTGTGGAATAACACAATAGGATTTCTAATCAAATTACTAATACTTTAGACATTACTCTACACAAGCCCAATTATTAGCTCATAGCAATTACTTTCCTTCCTTCCATAATTTCATAATTACGATAGATACTCCTAATATGGTTCTTCATAACATACATAAAATGGTTTAACTAACACATTCAAGTTCGTTGACTATATTAATCCACCATCCTTTTTATACAATATTCCATAGATTTTCTTTACTGAATAAAATGCATAACCAAGTAACACCATTTCCATAAAGAGCTAAGCTATGACTAAAGGAAAACTTATTATATCATAATAATTTAACAAAATAGTCACTAAGAGAAATATTTCACAATACATTCCACAACAATTCAATTACCCTAGGAGAAACCCATTATGGATAAAATACAGCACTAAAAATCCTTCCCCATAATTTATTACTATTTCAAAAATACCATACATTTGGTATATTCTAACTTATTATGTTCACATCAAAAAGGAGAGCCTAAGTCTTATCGACTTTACAATACGGGTCATTCCTTTAAACATTTTGAATAAATTCAACCATATATTTTAAAAAAATAAAGGTAACTCATAGCACCTTTTTTACCCACATACAATCCTTTTAATAAATTACAAATGACACAAATATTTCATAATTGAGTACATTTCGATATCCACTATGGGTTCACATATTAATACGACTTCTTGCAGTAATAAAACCCAATTTCCATCGTCGACATCACAATGTAACATAAAAATATAACAAGGCCTTTCTTTAAGGATCTGCAAAAACAAACCATATTTCTATCTACTGTCAAGTAGTATATCTAGGTATAAACCCCATACTGATATCATATACTAAAACAAGGAAAGCTTTCACCTCTCTACAAGTTTTAACTCTAGATTTAGCAACATAGATCCCAAATCCATTTTTTAATAATAATAAATCTACTGGAAACATCAATACTTGATACCATAGTGTATGATTTCCTTATTCATTTACATATTTCAATACTGTTACTAATCTACTGTGAAATAGAATCACATTAATATTAAACAAGAGTCCAACTTTCCCTATTATAACCTCAAGGAGTTCTCTACTTTCCAAATTGTAAATGTGTCAAACACTTTTCGACTCCACCAACAATTCAATAATTGTAAATTGGCTTTTAAGTTTTGGATAGCATAATATCATCCAATGATAACTAACATTCCATATGTATAAAAAAATCCATCTTATTTCCAAAATATTTTTCGATCTCTACACCAACACGAGGCTTGCTCCTTGAGAGCTGATTTTAAAATGATTAAGGTACATTTAATAAATTTAATCTTCACTTGATCCACTTATACTAAGAAGTAGTCACTATGGTTCACTCAACATAAGTTGTTCTCCATTTCAAGCTAGAATTAGATGTACTAGATGATAATCTAAGTTATCTATTTGGAACTCAAACTACACTAAGCATGTCAACCAACTTCTATAGGTTTACTTCCAATGCATCCTTCAAGAGAACAACAAGGCTTACCTACAACCATCTAATTTTCCACGAGCTTCACAACCAACACTCGTGCCAAGCCCATCATAAAAACATAGCAAGGATTCTAAACCTGTAGTTATTCACTCTAAAATTCCTTATTGGCTTTCCAAACTATCAATACATCCATTGAAACTCCTATTCTAGCTTAGGTGAATTAGAACTCATTTTCAATCATCTAAATTAATATATGCTACTCTCAAACTCCTATCACCCAATCATAATAGAGAACTAGAACCAATCAATGTATATGCTCTTAATAAATTTTTCCACAAAGACAACTTTCCGAAATTCAACTTATTCGAAAGGCTTACTAAAAGAAATATGTTGAGACTTAATAAATTTTTCCCCTTGTTCAATTTTTGTTCATGGTCAATCCTTAATATCGATTTTGATCTTACCATTGAAAAATCTCCCCATCTCCTTTTTTTTCCTTTTTGTTGACCACTCCCAAATCATAACTCATCCCATTTTGTCACCCTTAACCGTGGAACATTGTTGGTGAGTGTGAGTGTTTTACTTCAGAGATATTAAATAAAAAATCCTTACTCAATATTTCTCTCAAGGAAGTATTCAACCCTTTCTTACCCCTTGCTAGCGTTAATGACAAACACCATCATTACTTTACCACTTTTCTCCTGGTAACAACAAAACAAGTAGTTAGACAATTTCTAAAATAAATAGTCATGCAATAAACAATTTTTATATTAAACTTGATATATTATTTTATTTTTTTACAAAGCATAATATATAACTCTATGGGGATACATTCAACCAAGTTATCTGATTATTTGACAAGTAAACTAACTCATCGACATTTAAAAGTATTTAGTTTATACTGATTATGTCTTTCTTTCGACCATGAAAGGTCAATTATTGCAACCAACTAAAAATTAGTTAGTAGCATTATATTTTCTTATAAATTATATATTCGGCATAACTAATCATGAATTAGACAACCATTCCATTGATAAAGCATCATAGAAAAAATATAAGTCCATCCAAATAAAAGTCTACCAAGGGTGGGTCATGACATCCTACCTCGCTTAGGATTAACACAATTATTTGTGTTTCATCAATATCTAAACATAAAACAATAATTATATAGAATTTTCAAATAGGTATGGGAAATTATTTTGCATATCTATTAATTTTTTCCAAGTATTATTCCTTTCGAAGTAGCAGTCCACTAGACTTTACATTATTCCAGAGTTCCTTTCCTCATCGATTTGGAATGAAACTCAAGGATTTTGAATGGTCAAATCTCTATAGCCTCTAGATCCACCATTCGTAGTTTAGAAAAATACCACACATGATCAATATTAGCAACATATTTTCTAAACAAATAATTATGAAATATGTCATAAATCTTTGACAAAGTGGGTGGTAAGGCAAGTTGATATGCTATAGGATTGGTCTTTTTTATTATTTCAAAGGGTCTAAAAAAATAAGAATCTAGTTTTGTGGATTTGATTTCACTCTTCCTTGGCCTCACCCTCAGAAACACTCTCTCACTTACTGTAAATTCTCTTGGTGATATTTTAATATCAACATAACTTTTCTGATAATCTACATCTTTTTTAAGCCTTTCTTAGATCGTTCTTAACCGTTGCTATATTTCCATAACTATGTCTGGTCCAAGTACAATTTGATCCTATGGATTATCTCATGATAATGGATTTCTACACCTTCCACCATATAGATATTTGAATGGAGCCATGCCTAATATTGAATGGTTACCGTTATTGTAGGTAAATTCTACCAAGTGTAGGTAATCTTCCAAATGGTCCTTCTGGTCCAGACAATACATGCAAAGCATATCCTCCAACACCTGGTTCACCCTTTTAGTTTATCCATTGATTTTTGGATGGTATGTAGAGTTGATGTTTTAGCACGGTATTGATGACGTGATGTAAGTCTTACCAAAACTCAATTGTGAATCTCGAGTCTCTATCTAAAATGATCACTTTCAAAAAACCATGAATCCTTAATATTTCCTTGGAAAATATATTAGCCACAACCACAACATCATATTTGGTATTTTTGGGTATAAAATGTACAACCTTAGTGAATCTATCGACCACAACTAGGATTGCATCATGCTGGAATCTAGTTTTTAGCAACCCTATAATAAAATCCATTGAAATTACCTATAATTTTTGTGTTATTACTTCATGAGGGTACAATAGTGGATGTCTATTTTTTACCTTCACTTTTTGGCATTCAAGACATTGGGTGACAAATTTAGTTGCCCCTCTTCATGTTGGACATTTTGAGTCCCTAAGCTAAAAAGTTGTCATTGATGTCAAAAGGACCTATGCAAGTAAGCACTATGATTTTCTACACAATGAGCTTTATGAGAAGCAAAGGTTTTGATCAAAAGGATGCATGACATTTGGTTCCAAAAAGGAGCTTCAAGGGAAGCTTAGCAAAGGGTTTTTATTTAAAACCATGGATGGCAGATTTAAAATGGGTTTTTCTTAAAACCCAAGTTGGCTTTTTGTTTCATCGAAAAATGTGTCTCGGTGATGAAGATATTTAATTTTAAAAGTTTTATTTAAAACCATGGATAGCATATTTGAAAAAACAAATTCTTAAAACCAAATTTGGGTTTACGTTTCATCGAAAAAGGTGCCCTGGTGATGTAGATATTTAATTTTAAAGATTTAGTTTAAATTTTAATTATGTAAAATTTTAATTTTAAAATTAATCAAAAGTTTTCCCTCCATTTTACATTGACGTCGACTTTTATTTTTCCCCATCCGCATATTGTATAAAATGTGCCTTGTTAAGCAATGGTTTATGTCCTCCGAAATTCGAATGATAAATCCTCTTTTGCAAAAGTTAGCCTCCTCTGAAATCATGCACTATTGATGGCGAAGGTTTGGGATAAGCGCAGTTTGTAAATTCATGGGTGCCAAGAGGAAGTACTTCAAACATAAAGTAGAATAGCTTCCACGTGGGAATATTAGCCCACTTTGTGGGTGGAAGGAGTGCAAAGGTGCACTCGCTTCTACAGGTCTCGGGTTCGAGTCACCCAAAATTCATTTTTTGCTTGTGTGTTGTCCTCGCAATTTTCGGAGCAGAAAACATTTTTTTCCAAGGTATGTCATCGCCGCAATTTTTAGATATTGAAATATAAATATTTTAATTTGCCTAATCTAATTTTAATGCATCATTATTGAGGGTTTTCCATAGTGGTATAGTTTTTAAGTTGTGGTTTATATTTTGTACTAGTTGATGTGGGATTTTTGCATTAAGAAGCTTAGTGAGTTGTGCATTAGTGCAAAGTGTTTCTAGGAGAAATAAGGGAATGGTAAATGGTTTTGGTGATATTCATGTTATGCTTAGTTAGATAAGGAAATAATTATCTTTAATTATTTTCTAGTGGTGGATGTGATTTTTGACTAGGAGAAATAGGTGTAAAAGGTTATGATAATTGTTTTGTAATTTCTTCTAACCCTCATGAAGATCGGCAAAAGAATATTGTGATTGTGGCAGATTTCCAGAGAGGTTTTTTCATCTTCATAAAAGGTATGGGAAAATTATCCTATTGATTTTTTATGGTGGTTGATTTCTGAAATATTATTGGAGATAAAAGGATTGATTGTGGTTTCCTTTTCGAAAGTGGTTGGTTGAATTCTTCAATATTTTTTGGTTTGAGAGTTGTGATTAAACCTTGTTTTATAAGCATTGTTGTTGAAGCCCATTGATTGTGAAATGAACTTGAAATTGAGTTAGAGAAGAACATGAGTATCATTGTTAAGTTAGACTTGTGATTGAGCATTGTTGGAAAAAAATTGAGTTGGTTGATACATGCTTGGACTAGGGTTTATGAGAAAGGATTAATCCTTGAAGTGATTGGTTGAGTTGAGTTGATTGAGCCTAGTCAAGTGATTGTGTGAAGTGGTTGTTCAAGTTCCATAAAAAAAACTATTCTATATTATGATTTGAGTTGAGTTGAGATTAGGATTTGAGTATAGAACATATTGAGTCTCTAACAATTCTCTTTATGCTTTTATGATATTGCTAAGTTGATATTGATGTGAGTTGAGATTGTGATTTGAGTATAGAACATATTGAGTCTCTAACTATTCTATTTATGCTTCTATGAGATTGAGTTGAGATTTTATTGAGCTTATTTGAGACAAGTCTTTGAGAAGGCTTGTGGACTAATTTGAGTAAGCTTTTGTTAAAGCTTGCTATGCATATTTGAGCAAGTCCTAGAGAGGACTTATTGAGCAGATTTGGACAATTTTTGTGTGAGATTATTGAGTAGATTTGGATAAGTTATGTGTGAACTTGTTGAGAAGATTTGGATAGGTTCTGTGTGGACCTGTTGAGAAGATTTGGACAGGTTCTGTGTGGACCTATTGAATATATTTGGACAAGTTCTGAGTGAGCTTGTTGAGCAGATTTGGATAAGTTCTAAGTGAGTTTTTTTAGCAGATTTGGACAAGTTCTAAGTGAGCTTTTTGAGAAGATTTGGACAAGTTCTGAGTGATCTTGTTGAGCAGATTTGAGCAGGTTCTGAGTGAGTCTATGGAGCAGATTTGAATAGGTTATGAGTGAGCCTATTAAGTAGATTTGAGTAGGTTTTGAGTGAGCCTATTGAGCATATTTAAGCAGGTTTTGAGTGATCCTATTGAGCAGATTTGATCAGGTTAAGAGTGAACCTATTGAGAATATTTGAGAAGGTTCTAAGTGAGCCTATTAATAGATATTTTAAGGTGACAGAGTACAGAGGACAGAGTCTCAGTGGATAGAGATCCAAAAAATAGGACAATTGAATATAGATCTGAGTGAGGAGTCTTCAAGTGGAGAGAGAACCACAAGTCAATGCAGTAGAGAGATAGAGTCTTCTAGAAGATCACTAGCCAGAGCAGAATGGGAAAGAGTTCTCCTATGGAAGAGATCCACGAACTTGAGATTTAGGGGATCAACATATCCTTTGGATAGAGTTCCATATATATTGTAATTAGGAAGGATTCCCAAAATATTGATTGAGAAATTTTTAGCAAAATATTTTCTCCATGGAGTAGCCCGCATTGGGTGAACCACATAAATTGTTGTCTCACTATTGTGGATGGTTTTTTATGTATTTATTTGATTATTTCTATTGATACTACTATCTCTACATTTCATAATATTGAATTGAAAAGAAAAGTAAAAAGTGGTCGTATATTGTTCACCCCCCTCTCAGTATAATCTTGTGTTCTTCAATTGGTATCATAGCGGTTTCCTTCAGAAGAGTTTGATAGCTTGAAGGAAAATCTATCTAAGAACACAATGGATCACAAGGATCAAAAGAATGGGTCATTCAATAATGCAGTACCAGTATTTTATGGAAGTGACTTCTTGTATTGGTGTATGCTGATGAGATTTTACCTGATGGCACTTGGAAATGAAGTTTGGGATGCAGTGGAACTTGGATATGATTCAATAGCCAATCCTCCTACATATAAGGAAGGTAAGCTTCTAATGCATGTAAATTCAAGAGCTATGAATACAATTATAAAAGGATTGGGTAGATCAAAATCTATGAAGGTTATGAATTGTAAAACAACAAAAGATATGTGGGATCTACTGCATGACACATATCAGGGTGATAAAGGTGTCAAGAAAGCTAAGATCAAAAATATCAAAAGAGAATTTGAGAACTTAAGAATAATAGATAAAGGTTCCAAAATATCCATAGATATAAGATCTATTAAGTGTTTCAATTGTATAAAGTATGAAGACTATGCAATAGAGTGGAAAGAGCCAAAGTACAATAGTGATGAAGGAAAATAGGATCACAAGTGCAGAGAATCAGAAAGACATAAGTACTGGAAGAAAGGTAAGGATGGACAAAATAGACAAAGAAAGAAGTTCCTCCAAAGGTAAAAGAAAAGCTACCATGCAGATAATGCAAGTAAGTACTCAATTGATAGTGATGCTAGTTTTTTAGACAATGATAGAGATGAAGTCCTATTTATGGTTAGAGAGAAAAGGACTCCAGTTATTCTCAAATGTTTTAGATATGGTAGATTTGGACATCTTGAAGATGATTACACTAGGTATGGCTATAGTTTTAGTGATGATGGTTTTAAATATGCATTTGAAAGACTAGATGAGAATATTCTAATGGCTCTAGAATATGAAGTAAGTGATCATGTAGAATATAAGCCAAAAGGAAGTAATGATAAGGACAAAGGCAAACAAATAGAGGACTACTCAATAGAGAATGATTATGATCTCAAGGGAGAACTTATCTATGACCTTGACATAGTAAATATGGTAAGAAAGCAACATTCTAAGCTTCAAACTCAGTTTCAAGAATGTGATGAAGAAAGATTACTGCTCATAGAGGATTTAGAGAAGTCAAAGGCTAAGGCAAGCAAGTTCAAGGATAAGTTAGAAGCAAAGATTTTGGAATGTGAGAAGTTAACACAAGAAGTGGCTACTCTAAAAGAAGACTTAGAGGACTCAAAGATCAAGATAATATTTTCACAAATAGCTCTAATAATTTTGATAAGTTCATTTGTGGAAAAAAATGAACATCATGTTCAAGAGGTCTTGGCTTTGGAAAGATTCAAAAGAGCAAGAAAAATAATCTACTTCAAGTCTTGATGAAACAGAAAATTTAGAAGAAGATACATCAGAAGAAGACAATTTAAGTAAAAGTGGGACATCAAAGGCTGAGTTGGACAACAAAGAGTTCAACAAAGAGAGGAACAATGCAAAAACAAGATATAGATGGACCAACAATCATAACAGGAGACCAATGAGGTCTAGGCAAGGAAACTTCAATGGGAGATGCTTCTCATGTCACAGGTTTGGGTACATGGCTTCACAGTGTATGTCATATGAAAGACAATAATATGGTAAAGGACATCCTTTCCATGGGTATTTCTACTCATGCAATGAGTATGGTCACAAAGCAATGAATTGTAGGGTTAATGGCAGAAGAGGATATGGATTCACTAGAAGGTATCTTAAGACATTTGCACCTCCAAGGAATAATAACATTAAGTGTTATAAGTGCAATAATAATGGACACACAACAAGATGGTGTAGAGAAAATATTCCAAAATTAGGTATGAACATGAATAGGAACATTGATGATAATACGAACAAGAATAGAAACATGGATGAGAATAGGAATAGGAATAGGAACATGAACATGCACATGAACAGGAACAGGAACAAGAACAAGTACATGAACATGATCAGGAACAGGAACATGAACATGAATAGATACTCAAAAAATAATAGAGACTCAAAAAAGAACAATAATAGGAACATGGATGAAAACAAGAGCACAAACAGGAACAAAAATGATGATAGGAACATTGATGATATCTTGGAAAGAAATAGTGAGAGGATTCATAAAACTAACAAAAGAAGAGAGAAAGATAAAAGCATAGATCTATGATTTTGGGGAGTAGAAATACTCCCACCCTAGAATTAACCACCTCATGTGGAGGTGGGGGAGGGGCTAAGCTAAGAGGCTCATTCTTAGCCCCGAGCCCCAAAGGTGACCCTTTGCCATTGATGACAAAGGGAGAGATCTGTATATTGGGGAGAGTTTTTGATATGGGGAGAGATTTGATATTTGAGAGAGCATTGAGCCATGGGGAGCATAAAATAAGGTCAGATTTGAATAAATGATTATGGGTTGCCATCAATGACAAAGGAGGAGATTGTTGGACATTTTGAGTCCCTAAGCTAAAAATTTGTCATTGATGTCAAAAGGACCTATGCAAGTAAGCACTATGATTTTCTCCACAAAGAGCTTCATGAGAAGCAAAGGTTTTGATCAAAAGGATGCATGGCATTTGGTTCCAAAAAGGAGCTTCAAGGGAAGCTTAGCAAATGTTTTTTTATTTAAAACCATGGATGGTAGATTTGAAATGGGTTTTTCTTAAAACCCAAGTTGGCTTTTCGTTTCATCGAAAAAGGTGCCCCAGTGATGAAGATATTTAATTTTAAAGGTTTTATATAAAACCATGGACATTAAATTTGAAATGGGCTTTTCTTAAAACCCAAGTTGGTTTTTCATTTCATTGAAAAAGATGCCCTGGTGATGGAGATAGTTAATTTTAAAGATTTAGTTTAAATTTTAATTATTTAAAATTTAAATTTTAAAATTAATCAAAAGTTTTCCCTTCATTTTCCATCAACTTTGAATTTTATTCTTCCCCATCCACATCTTGTATAAAATGTGCCTTGTTAAGAAATGGTTTATGTCCTCCAAAATTCGAATGATAAATTCTCTTTTGCAAAAGTTATCCTCCTTCGAAATCGTGCACTATTGACGGTGAAGGTTTGGGAGAAGCACAGTTTGTAAATTTGTGGGCACCAAGAGGAAGTACTTTAAGCATGAAGTAGAATAGATTCCATGTGGTAATATTAGCCCACTTCATGGGTGGAAGGAGTGCAAAGGCGCACACACTGCTGCAGGTCTCGGGTTTGAGTCACCTAAAAATTGTTTTTCGCTTGTGTGTTGTCACCATAATTTTCAGAGCAGAAAATAAATTTTTCCAAGGTATGTCATCACTGCAATTTTTAAATATTGAAATATAAATGTTTTAATTTTCCTAAGCTAAGGTTAATGCATCATTATTGAGGGTTTTCCATGGTGGTATAGTTTATAAGTTGTGGCTTATATTTTGCACTAGTTGATGTGGGATTTTTGCATTAAGAAGCTTAGTGAGTTGTGCATTAGTGCAAAGTATTTTTAGGAGAAATAAGGGAATGGTAAATGGTTGTGGTGATATTCATGTTATGCTTAATTTTATAAGGAGATAATTATCTTTAATTATTTTCTAGTGGTGGATGTGATTTTTGACTAGGAGAAATAAGGTGTAAAAGGTTATGATAATTGTTTTTTAATTTCTCCTAACCCTCATGAAGATTTGCAAAAGAATATTGTGATTGTGGTAGATTTCCAAAGAGGTTTTTTCATCTTCATAAAAGGTATGGGCACATTCTCCTATTGATTGTTTATGGTGGTTGATTTCTGAAATATCATTGGAGAGAAAATGATTGATTGTGGTTTCCTTTTCGAAAGTGGTTGGTTGAATGCTTCAAGGTTTTCTAGTTTGAGAGTTGTGATTAAACCTTGTTTTATAAGCATTATTGTTGAAGCCCATTGATTGTGAAATGAACTTGAACTTGAGTTAGAGAAGAACATGAGTATCATTGTTATGTGAGACTTGTGATTGAGCATTGTTGGAAATATTTTGAGTTGGTTGATACATGCTTGGACTAGGGCTTGTGAGAAATGATTGATCCTTGAAGTGATTGGTTGAGTTGAGTTGATTGAGCCTAGTCAAGTGATTATGTGAAGTGGTTTTTCAAGTTCCATAAAACAAACTATTCTATATTCTGATTTGAGTTGAGTTGATATTGATTTGAGTTGAGATTGGGATTTGAGTATAGAACATATTGAGTCTCTAACAATTCTCTTTATGCTTCTATGAGATTGAGTTGAGATTTTATTGAGCTGATTTGAGAGAAGTATTTGAGAAGGATTCTAGACTGATTTGAGTAATCTTTTATGAAATTTTGTTATGCATATTTGAGCAAGTCCTAGAGAGGAATTATTGAGAAAATTTGGACAAGTTCAGTGTGATCTTTTTGAGCATATTTGGAAAAGTTCTGTGTGAACTTGATGAGAAAATTTGGACAAGTTTTTAGTGAGCTTGTTGAGCAGATTTGAGCAAGTTCTGAGTGAGCCTATTGAGAATATTTGAGCAAGTTTTGAGTGAGCTTATTGTTGAAAATTAAATACAGATTTGAGTGAGGAGTCTTCAAGTGGAGAGATATCCACAAGTCAGTGTAGCAGAGAGACAGATTCTTCTAGAAGATCACTAATCAGAGCAGAATGAGAAAGAGTTCTCCTATGGAAGAGATCCATGAACTTGAGATTTAAGGATCAACATCTCCTTTAGATAGAGGTCCATAAATATCGTAATTACAAAGGATTCCCAAGAGATTGATTGAGAAATTTTTAGGAAAATATTTTCTCCGTGGAGTATCCAGCATTGGGTGAACCATGTAAATTGTTGTGTCACTTTTGTGGATGGTGTTTTGTGTATTTCTTTGATTATTGCTATTGATACTACTATCTATACACTGCATAATATTGAATTTAAAATAAAAGTAAAAAGTAGTCTTATACTGTTCACCCCCGTCTCAGTATAAGCTTGTGTTCTTCAATTGGTATCAAAGCGGGTTCCTTCAAAAGAGTTTGATATCTTGAAAGAAAAGTGGTCTAAGAACACAATGGATCACAAGGATCAAAAGGATGGGTCATTCAATAATGTAGTACCAGTATTTTATGGAAGTGACTTCTTGTATTGGTGTATGCTGATGAGATTTTACCTGATGGTACTTGAAAATGAAGTTTGGGATGCAGTGGAACTTGGATATGATTCAAAAGTCAATCCTCATATAGATAAGGAATGTAAGCTTATAATACATGCAAATTCAAGAGCTATGAATGCAATTATAAAAGGATTGGGTAGATCAAAATATATGAAGGTTATGGATTGTAAAACAACAAAATATATGTGGTATCTACTGCATGACATATATGAGGGTGATAAAGATGTCAAGAAAGCTAAGATCAAAAATCTCAAAGGAGAATTTGAGAACTTAAGGATAAGATATAAAGGTTCCAAAAGATCCATAGATATAAGATCTATTAAGTGTTTCAATTGTGGAAAGTAAAGAAGGTAAGAAAGCAACACTCTAAGCTCGAAAGTCAATTTCAAGAATGTGATGAAGAAAGGTTACTGCTCATAGAGGATTTAGAGAAGTCAAAGGCTAATGCAAACAAGTTCAAGGATAAGTTAGAAGCAAAGATTTTGGAATGTGAGAATTTAGCACAAGAAGTGGCTAGTATAAAAGAAGACTTAAAGGACTCCAATATCAAGATGAAGAGTTTCACAAATAGCTCTAAGAACTTGGATAAGTTCATATGTGGACAACAACGAACATCATGTTCAACAGGTCTTGGCTTTGGAAAGGTTCAAAAGAAACAGGAAAAAGAATCTACTTCAAGTCTTGATGAAGAAGGAACTTTAGAAGAAGATACATAAGAAGAAGACAGTTTAAGTAAAATTGGGACATCAGAGGCTGAGTTGGACAATAAAGAGTTCAATAAATATAGGAACAATGCACAAAGAATATACATATGGAACAACAATTAGAATAGGAGACCAATGAGGTCTAGGCAAGGAAGCTTCAATAGGAGATGTTTCTCATGTCACAGGTTTGGGCACATGGCTTCACAATGCAAGTCATATGAAAGACAAGAATATGGGAAAGGATAGCTTTTCCATGGGTATTGTTACTCATGCAATGAGTATGGTCGTAAAGCAATAAATTACAGGGTTAATGGCCAAAGAGGATATGACTTCACTAGAAGGTGTCCTAAGACATTTGCACCTCCAAGGAATAACAACATTAAGTGTTATAAGCGCAATAATGATAGACACACAACAAGATGGTGTAGAGAAAATATTCTAGAAGTAGGTATGAACAAGAATAAGAACATGGATGATAATACGAACAAGAATAGGAACAGGAACAAGAACAGGAACAGGAACATAGATGAGAATAGGAATAGGAACAAGAACATGAACATGGACATGAACAAGAACATGAACAAGAATAGGTACATGAACATGAATAGGAACAAGAACATGAATAGGAATAGAGACTCAAAAATAATAGAGACTCAGAAAAGAACTAGAACAGGAACATGGATAAAAATAAGAGCACAAACAGGAACATAAATGATGATAGGAATAGGGATGATATCTTGGAAATAAACAGTGAGAGGATTCAAAAAACTAACAAAATAAGATAAAAAGATAAAAGCATAGATCTATGCTTTCGAGGAGTATAAATAATCCCACCCTAAAATTAACCACCTCATGTGGAGGTAGGGGAGGGGCTAAGCTAAGAGGCTTATTCTTAACCCCAAGCCCCAAAGGTGACCCTTTGCCATTGATGACAAAGGGGGAGATATTTGTATATTGGGGAGAGTTTTTTATATGGGGAGAGATTTTATATTTGAGAGAGCATTGAGCCAGGGGGAGCAGAAAACAAGGTCAGATTTTAGTAAATGAATATGGGTTGCCATCAATTACAAAGGGGGATATTTTTGGACATTTTGAGTCCCTAAGCTAAAAAGTTGTCATTGATGTCAAAAGGACCTATGCAAGTAAGCACTATGATTTTCTCCACAAAGAGCTTCATGAGAAGCAAAGGTTTTGATCAAAAGGATGCATGGCATTTGGTTCCAAAAAGGAGCTTCAAGGGAAGCTTAGCAAATTTTTTTATTTAAAACCATGGATGGTAGATTTGAAATGGGTTTTTCTTAAAACCCAAGTTGGCTTTTCGTTTCATCGAAAAAGGTGCCCCGGTGATGAAGATATTTAATTTTAAAGGTTTTATATAAAACCATGGACAACATATTTGAAATGGGTTTTTCTTAAAACCCAAGTTGGATTTTTGTTTGATCGAAAAAGGTGCAAGGGTGATGGAGATATTTAATTTTAAATATTTAGTTTAAATTTTAATTATTTAAAATTTAAATTTTAATTTTAAAATTAATCAAAAAATTTCCCTCCATTTTTTGTCGACGTTGACTTTTATTCTTCCCCATATGCATCGTGTATAAAATTTGCCTTTTTAAGCAATGGTTTATGTCCTCCGAAATTCGAATAATAAATCCTCTTTTGCAAAAGTTATCCTCCTCCAAAATCCTGCACTATTGACGACGGAGGTTTAGGAGAAGCGCAGTTTGTAAATTTATGGGTGCCAAGAGGAAGTACTTCGAGCATGAAGTGGAATAGCTTCCACATGGAAATTTTATCCCACTTGGTGGGTGGAAGGAGTGCAAAGACGCACTCGTTGTTGTCGCCATAATTTTTGGAGCAGAAAACAAAATTTTCCAAGGTATGTCGTTGCCACAATTTTCTGAGATTGAGATATAAATGTTTTAATTTGCCTAAGCTAAGGTTAATGCATCATTATTGAGGGTTTGCCATAGTGGTATAGTTTATAAGTTGTGGCTTATATTTTGCGCTAGTTGATGTGGGATTTTTGCATTAAGAAGCTTAGTGAGTTGTGCATTAGTGCAAAGTGTTTATTGAGAAATAAGGGAATGGTAAATGGTTGAGGTGACATTATTGCTATGCTTAATTAGATAAGGAAATAATTATCTTTAATTATTTTCTAGTGGTGGATGTGATTTTTGACTAGGATAAATAAGGTGTAAAAGGTTGTGATAATTTTTTTGTAATTTCTCCTAACCCTCATGAATATTGGCAAAAGAATATTGTGATTGTGGCAGATTTCCAAAGAGGTTTTTTCATCTTCATAAAATGTATGGGCACATTCTCCTATTGATTGTTTATGGTGGTTGATTTCTGAAATATCATTGGAGAGAAAATGATTGATTGTGGTTTCCTTTTTGAAAGTGGTTGGTTGAATGCTTCAAGGTTTTCTGGTTTGAGAGTTGTGATTAAACCTTGTTTTATAAGCATTGTTGTTGAAGCCCATTGATTGTGAAATAAAATTGAACTTGAGTTAGAGAAGAACATGAGTATCATTGTTATGTGAGACTTGTGATTGAGCATTGTTGGAAACATTTTGAGTTGGTTGATACATGCTTGGACTAGGGTTTGTGAGAAAGGATTGATCCTTGAAGTGATTGGTTGAGTTGAGTTGATTGAGCCTAGTCAAGTGATTGTGTGAAGTGGTTGTTCAAGTTCCATATAACAAACTATTCTATATTTTGATTTGAGTTGATATTAGGATTTGAGTATAAAATATATTGAGTCTCTAAAAATTCTTCTTATGCTTCTATGAGATTGTTGAGTTGAGATTGAGTTGAGTTGAGATTGGAATTTGAGTATAGAACATATTGATTCTCTAACAATTCTCTTTATTCTTCTATGAGATTGTGTTGAGATTTTATTGAGCTTATTTGAGACAAGTCTTTGAGAAGGCTTGTGGACTGATTTGAGTAAGCTTTTGTGAAATATTGCTATGCAGATTTGAGCAAGTCCTAGAGAGGACTTATTAAGTAGATTTGGAAAAGATTTGTGTGAGCTTGTTGAGAATATTTGGACAAGTTCCATGTAAACTTGTTGAGCATATTTGGAAAAGTTTTGTTTGAACCCATTAAGCAGATCTGGATAGGTTCTGTGTCGACCTGTTGAATAGATTTGGACAAATTTTGAGTGAGCTTGTTGAGCATATTTTGACAATTTCTGAGTGAGCTTGTTGAGCAGATTTGGACAAGTTCTAAGTGAGCTTGTTGAGAAGATTTGGACAAGTTCTAAGTGACCTTGTTGAGCATATTTGAGAAGGTTTTGAGTGAGCATATTGAGCATATTTGAGCAGGTCCTGAGTGAGCCTATTGAGTAGATTTGAGCAGGTTCTGAGTGAGCCTATTGAGCATATTTGAGTAGGTTCTGAGTGAGCCTATTGAGCATATTTGAGCAAGTTCTGAGTGAACCTATTGAGAAGATTTGAGAAGGTTCCGAGTGAGCCTATTGATAGAGCTTTGGAGGTGACATAGTATAGAGGATAGAGTCTCAATGGATATATCTCCAGCAGCTAGGATAATTGAAGATAGATCTGAGTGAGGAGTCTTCAAGTGGAGAGAGATCCACAAGTCAGTGCAGCATAGATATAGAGTCTTCTAAAAGATCACTAGCTAGAGTAGAAGGAGAAATAGTTCTCTTATGGAAGAGATCCACAAACTTGAGATTTAGGGGATCAACATCTCCTTTGGACAAAGGTCCATAAACATTGTAATTTGGAAGGATTCCCAAGATATTGATTGAGAAAGTTTTAGCAAAATATTTTCTTCGTGGAGTAGCCCACATTGGGTGAACCACATAAATTTTTGTGTCACTTTTGTGGATGGTGTTTTGTTTATTGCTTTGATTATTTCTATTGATACTGATATCTATACACTGCATAATATTGAATTGAAAATAAAAGTAAAAAGTGGTCTTCAACTGTTCACCCCATCTCTGTATAAGCTTGTGTTCTTTATTTCATTCCTGGTCAATAGAATATTTTATTCATATTCTCTCATTTTTGCCCCTCTTAGGTGAGTAGAATATGGATATTTATGTGCTTCATTCATGATCATTTTCTTCAAATCATCGATCTCAAGAATTATTACCTATCCTTAAAATGTAGGTGTAGAGTGATATAAGATGTTCAGGTGCTAGTGGAATAGTTATTTATATTACAAAAAGTCTCTATATCCTTCAACAAAACTTCAACTTTATCAGCATCTTCCTCTCCACTGAATTTGGAGTTCTTTAGGTGTTTCATGTATTTTCCTAGTTCTGCATCAAGTCAAATTCTAGCCTATTATACTTATGACTAGACCTCATTCTCCTGTCATACTTTAGGATTTCCAGCTTGTGAATCTTGATTAACTATAGCCTCCAATAGATGTTTTTGTGTTTCCATATATTCCCTTAGTAAGGCAACTATTGTAGTAAGATCCAACCTCTCATTATTAGAAGCATCTTTACCTAACTCTAGTATCTCGACCTCTATATTATATTTCCATGTCTTCCTAGTCAATGGGGCAACACTCCCTCTCCTTCTCTTAGGTGGCATTGTCCTTAGATACACATAGAAGAGATAGGAGGAGTCAGTTTCACTTGAATTGCCTCTCCTACGAGAAACTATATTCTTAGTTATTCAAACAAGACAATCAAGGTCTGCTTTTGATAGGTACACTATTTTTATAGGTATAGTATCTACACAATCTACATCTTATTGCACTCTATCTTGCACAAGAAAACTTTTATCCCTATGAACCAAGTGCTTTTATACCAAATATCATAACCCAATTTCCCTCAACTAATTTTTTTATATCTTTTATAATACCCTATTAAGTAGTGCATACAAATAGGTATTAAGTATTTAGCAAACTCTCACTTTAAAATCTAATCATCCCCAAACTAGATTTCTGCATAGTCCTTCCTTTGAGGCACACCCATACCCATAACTTACATATTTCTATCTATGTAAGTGTACTAGGAGCTTAAAATTTGTATGCAAGTTATCCTTCTCATTATTTCCCCACTGAGCTAACTTGTCTCTTTTCATTCCATAAAAAAGAATATGGTAGTTATAACACCCTATATAAGTCTATCTAAGTAGAAGCTTAATCATATGGAAATCAACTATCATTCTCATCTTTCGATGAGCTAGTCAAATCATTATAAGCCTCTTACTTTTATCATTTGTTGAATAACAATATATAATTTATAATAAAATTACTAATGCTTTTGGCATTATTCTACATAAGCCCAATTATTAGCTCATAGCAATTACTTTCCTTCTTTCCATAATTTTGTAATTAGGATAGCTACTTCTAACGTGGTTCTTTATGACATATATAAAATGGTGTAATTAACACATTCAATTTCGTTGACCATATTAAGCCACCATACTTGTTATACACTATTCCATACATTATTTTACTGAATAAAATGCATAACCTAGTAACACCATTACCATAAAGACCTAAGTTATGATTAAAGGAAAACTTATTAAACCATGAGCATTTAACAACACAATCACTAAGAGAAATATTTCACAATACATTCCACAACAATTCATTTACCCTAGAATAAAGCCCTTATGGAAAAAAACCTAACAATAAATATCCATCCCTATAACTTATTACTATTTCAAAAATACCATACATCAGGTAGATTCTACCTTATTGCATTGACAACAATAAGGAGAACCTAAGTGATTGGTTGAGTTGATTTGATTGAGCCTAGTCAAGTTATTATGTGAAGTGGTTTTTCAAGTTCCATAAAACAAACTATTCTATATTCTGATTTGGGTTGAGTTGATATTGATTTGAATTGAGATTGGGATTTGAGCATAGAACATATTGAGTCTCTAACAATTCTCTTTATGCTTCTATGAGATTGTTGAGTTGATATTGATTTGAGTTGAGATTGATTTGAGTTGAGATTGAGATTTGAGTATAGAACATATTGGGTCTCTAGCAATTCTCTTTATACTTCTATGAGATTGAGTTGAGATTTTATTGAGCTGATTTGAGACAAGTCTTTGAGAAGGCTTGTGGACTGATTTGAGTAAGCTTTTATGAAAGCTTGTTATGCATATTTGAGCAAGTCCTAGAGAGGACTTATTGAGCAGATTTGGACAAGTTCTGTGTGAGATTATTGAGCAATTTTGGATAAGTTCTATGTGAACTTGATGAGAAAATTTGGAGAGGTTCTGTGTGGACCTATTGAGCAGATTTGGACAAGTTCTATGTGGATCTGTTGAGCATATTTGGAAAAATTTTGAGTGAGCTTGTTGAACAGATTTGGACAAGTTCTGAGTGATCTTGTTGAGCAGATTTGGACAAGTTCTGAGTGAGCTTGTTGAGCATATTTGGAAAAGTTTTGAGTGAGCTTGTTGAGAAGATTTGAGCAAGTTTTGAGTGAGCCTATTGAGCATATTTTAGTAGGTTATGAGTGAGCCTATTGAGTATATTTGAGTAGGTTCTAAGTGAGCCTATTTAGTAGGTTCTAACTGAACCTATCGAGTAGATTTGAGCAGGTTTTGAGTGAATCTATTGAGCATATTTGAGAAGGTTTTGAGTGAGCCTATTGATAGAGATTTGGAGGTGATAGAGTATAGAGGACAGAGTCTCAATGGATAGAGATCCAACAACCAAGACAATTGAAGATAGATCTGAGTGAGGAGTCTTCAAGTGGAGAGAGATCCACAAGTTAGTGCAGCAGAGAGACATAGTCTTCTAAAATATCACTAATCAGAGTAGAATGAGAAAGAGTTCTCCTATGAAAGAGATCCATGAACTTGAGATTTAGGGGATCAACATCTCCTTTGAATATAGGTCCATAAATATTGTAATTGAGAAGGATTCCCAAGATATTGATTGAGAAAGTTTTAGCAAAATATTTTCTCTGTGGAGTAGCCTGCATTAGGTGAACCACGTAAATTATTGTGTCACTTTTGTGGATGGCATTTTGTATATTTCTTTGTTTATTGCTATTGATACTACTATATATACACTGCATAATATTGAATTTAAAATAAAAGTAAAAAGTGGTCTTATACTGTTCACCCCCATCTCAGTATAAGCTTGTGTTCTTCAATTGGTATCAAAGTGGGTTCCTTCAAAAGAGATTGATAGTTTGAAGGAAAAGTGGTCTAAGAACACAATGGATCACAATGATCAAAAGGATGGGTCATTCAATAATGCAGTACCAATATTTTATGGAAGTGACTTATTATATTGGTGTATGCTGATGAGATTTTACCTGATGGTACTTGAAAATGAAGTTTGGGATGCAGTGGAACTTGGATATGATTCAACAGTTAATTCTCCTATAGAGAAGGAATGTAAGCTTCTAATGCATGCAAATTCAAGAGCTATGAATGCAATTATAAAAGGATTGGGTAGATTAGAATATATGAAGGTTATGGATTGTAAAACAACAAAATATATGTGGTATCTACTGCATGACATACATGAGGGTGATAAAGATGTCAGGAAAGCTAATATTAAAAATCTCAAATGAGAATTTGAGAACTTAAGAATAAGAGATAAAGGTTCCAAAAGATCCATAGATATAAGATCTATTAAGTGTTTCAATTATGGAAAGTATCGACACTATGAAACAGAGTGCAAAGAGCCAAAGTACGACAGTGATGAAGGAAAATAGGATCACAGGTACAGGGAATCAGAAGGACACAGGTACCGAAAGAAAGTTAAGGATGGAAAAAATAGAAAAGGAAAGAAGTTCTTCCAAATGTAAAATAAAAGCTACTATGCAGATAATGCAAGTAAGTATTCAATTGATAGTGATGCTAGTTTTTCAGACAATGATAGAGATGAAGTCCTATTTATGGTTAGAGAGAAAAGGACTCCAGTTATTCTCAAATGTTTTAGATGTGTTAAATTTGGACATCTTGAAGATGATTGCACTAGGGATGGCTATAGTTTCAGTGATGATGGTTTTGAATATGCACTTGAAATACCAGATGAGAATCTTCTAATGGCTTTAAAAGATGAAGCAAGTGATCCCATAGAAGACAAGCCAAAAGGAAGTAATGATAAGGACAAAGGCAAACAAATAGAGGATTACTCAATAGATAATGGTTATGATCTCAAAGGAGAACTTATCTAAGCCCTTGACACAATAAATAAGGTAAGAAAGCAACACTCTAAGTTCAAAAGTCAAATTCAATAATGTGATGAAGAAAGGTTACTGCTCATAGAGGATTTAGAGAAGTCAAAGGCTAAGGCAAGCAAGTTCAAGGATAAGTTAGAAGCAAAGATTTTGGAATGTGATAAGTTAGCAAAATAAATGGCTAATATAAAAGAAGACTTAA
Organism: Wollemia nobilis; assembly: GCA_028583015.1. Taxonomy (NCBI): domain Eukaryota; kingdom Viridiplantae; phylum Streptophyta; class Pinopsida; order Araucariales; family Araucariaceae; genus Wollemia; species Wollemia nobilis. The sequence goes on along the minus strand of JAQPPZ010003507.1, from coordinate 920,462 downwards.
AGGACTCCAAGATCAATATGAAGAGTTTCACAAATATCTCTAAGAACTTGGATAAGTTCATATGTGGACAACAACGAACATCATGTTCAATAGGTCTTGGCTTTGGAATGATTCAAAAGAAATAGGAAAAAGAATATACTTCAAGTCTTGATGAAGAAGGAACTTTAGAAGAAGATACATAAGAAGAAGACAGTTTAAGTAAAAGTGGGACATCAGAGGCTGAGTTGGAAAATAAAGAGTTCAATAAAGAGAGGAACAATGCACAAAGAAGATATATATGGAACGAAAATTAGAATAGGAGACCAATGAGGTCTATACAAGGAAGCTTCAATAGGAGATGTTTCTCATGTCATAGGTTTGGGCATATGGCTTCACAATGCAGGTCATATGAAAGATAGGAATATGGGAAAGAATAATCTTTCCATGGGTATTGCTACTCATGTAATGAGTATGGTCATAAAGCAATAAATTATAGGGTTAATTGCAGAAGAGGATATGGCTTCACTAGAAGGTGTCCTAAGACATTTGCACCTCCAAGGAATAATAAAATTAAGTGTTATAAGTGTAATAATTATGGAAACACAACAAGATGGTGTAGAGAAAATATTCTAGAAGTATGTATGAACAGGAATATAAACATGGATGAGAATAGGAATAGGAATAGGAATATGGATGAGAATAGGAATAGGAACAGGAACATGAACAGGAACAGGAACAAGAATAGGTACATGAACATGAACAGGAACAAGAACATGAATAGGAATAGAGACTCAAAAAATAATAGAGACTCAGAAAAGAACAAGCACAGGAACATGGATAAAAATAAGAGCACAAACAGGAACATAAATTATGATAGGAACAGGGATGATATCTTGGAAAGAAACAGTGAGAGGATTCAAAAAACTAACAAAATAAGAGAGAAAGATAAAAGCATAGATATATGCTTTTAAGGAGTAGAAATACTCCCACCCCAAAATTAACCACCTCATGTGGAGGTAGGGGAGGGGCTAAGCTAAGAGGCTTATTCTTAACCCCGAGCCCCAAAGGTGACCCTTTGCCATTGATGACAAAGGGGGAGATATTTGTATATTGGGGAGAGTTTTTGATATGGGGAGAGATTTTATATTTGAGAGAGCATTGAGCCAGGGAGAGCAAAGTCCCAAGGGGAGCAAAAAAGAATGTCAGATTTTAGTAAATGAATATGGATTACCATCAATTACAAAGGGTGATATTGTTGGACATTTTGAGTCCCTAAGCTAAAAAGTTGTCATTGATGTCAAAAGGACCTATGAAAGTAAGCACTATGATTTTCTCCACAAAGAGCTTCATGAGAAGCAAAGGTTTTGATAAAAAGGATGCATGGCATTTGGTTCCAAAAATGAGCTTCAAGGGAATCTTAGCAAAGGGTTTTTATTTAAAACCATGGATGGAATATTTGAAATGGGTTTTTCTTAAAACCCAAGTTGGTTTTTCATTTCATCAAAAAATGTGCCCTGGTGATGAAGATATTTAATTTTAAAGGTTTTATATAAAACCATGGACAACATATTTGAAATGGATTTTTCTTAAAACTCAAGTTGGCTTTTCGTTTCATCGAAAAAGGTGCAAGGGTGATGGAGATATTTAATTTTAAAGATTTAGTTTAAATTTTAATTATTTAAAATTTAAATTTAAATTTTAAAATTAATCAAAAAATTTCCCTCCAATTTTTGCCGACGTCGACTTATATTCTTCCCCATCCGCATCGTGTATAAAATGCACCTTTTTAAGCAATGATTTATGTCCTCAGAAATTTGAATGATAAATCCTCTTTTGCAAAAGTTATCCTCCTCTGAAATCGTGCAATATTGATGATGAAGGTTTGGGAGAAGCACAGTTTCTAAATTTATGGGTGCCAAGAGGAAGTACTTCAAGAATGAAGTGGAATAGCTTCCACGTGGGAATATTAGCCCACTTGGTGGGTTGAAGGAGTGCAAAGACGCACTCGTTGTTGTCGCCACAATTTTCAAAGCAGAAAACAAAATTTTCCAAGGTATGTCGTCGTCGTAATTTTTAGAGAATGAGATATAAATGTTTTAATTTGCCTAAGCTAAGGTTAATGCATCATTATTGAGGGTTTGCCATAGTGTTTTAGTTTATAAGTCGTGTCTTATATTTTGCACTAGTTGATGTGGGATTTTTGCATTAAGAAGCTTAGTGAGTCGTGAATTAGTGCAAAGTGTTTTTTTGAGAAATAAGGGAATGGTAAATGGTTGAGGTGATATTCATGCTATGCTTAATTAGATAAGGAAATAATTATCTTTAATTATTTTCTAGTGGTGGATGTGATTTTTGACTAGGAGAAATAAGGTGTAAAATGTTATGATAATTGTTTTGTAATTTCTTCTAACCCTCATGAATATTGGCAAAATAATATTGTGATTGTGGCAGATTTCCAAAGAGGTTTTTTCATCTTCATAAAACATATGGGCACATTCTCCTATTGATTGTTTATGGTGGTTGATTTCTGAGACATCATTGGAGAGAAAAGGATTGATTGTGGTTTCCTTTTTGAAAGTGGTTGGTTGAATGCTTCAAGGTTTTCTGGTTTGAGAGTTGTGATTAAACCTTGTTTTATAAGCATTGTTGTTGAAGCCTATTGATTGTGAAATGAATTTGAACTTGAGTTAGAGAAGAACATGAGTATAATTATTATGTGAGACTTGATATTGAGCATTGTTCGGAACATTTTGAGTTGGTTGATACATGCTTGGACTAGGGTTTATGAGAAAGGATTGATCCTTGAAGTGATTGGTTGAGTTGAGTTGATTGAGCCTATTCAAGTGATTGTGTGAAGTGGTTGTTCAAGTTCCATATAACAAACTATTCTATATTCTTATTTGATTTGAGATTAGGATTTGAGTATAAAACATATTGAGTCTCTAACAATTCTCTTTATGCTTCTATGAGATTGTTGAGTTGAGATTTATTTGAGTTGAGATTTGGATTTGAGTATAGAACATATTGAGTCTCTAACAATTCTCTTTATGCTTCTATGAGATTGAGTTGAGATTTTATTGAGCTTATTTGAGAGAAGTATTTGAGAAGGCTTGTGGACTGATTTGAGTAAGCTTTTGTGAAAGCTTACTATGTAGATTTGAGTAATTCCTAGAGAGGACTTATTAAGCAGATTTGGACAAATTTTGTGTGAGCTTGTTGAGAAGATTTGGAAAAGTTCTGTGTAAACTTGTTGAGCATATTTGGACAAGTTCTGTTTGAACCTGTTGAGCATATTTGGATAGGTTCTATGTGGACCTGTTGAGCAAATTTGGACAAATTCTGAGTGAGCTTGTTGAGCAGATTTTGACAAGTTATTAGTGAGCTTGTTGAGTATTTTTGGACAATTTCTGAGTGAGCGTGTTGAAAATATTTGGACCAGTTCTAAGTGACCTTGTTGAGCATATTTGAGAATGTTCTAAGTGAGCTTATTGAGCATATTTGAGCAGGTTCTGAGTGAGACTATTGAGCAGATTTGAGTAGGTTCTAAGTGAGAGTATTGAGCAGATTTGAGCAGGTTCTGAGTGACCCTATTGAGCATATTTAAGCAGGTTCTGAGTGAACATATTGAGCGGATTTGAGAAGGTTCTAAGTGAGCCTATTGACAAAGCTTTGGAGGTGACAGAGTATAAAGGATAGAGTCTCAATGGATAGATATCCAGTAGCTAGGACAATTGAAGACAAATCTGAGTGAGGAGTCTTCAAGTGGAGAGAGATCCACAAGTCAGTGCAACATAGAGACAAAGTCTTCTAAAATATCACTAGCCAGAGTAGAAGGAGAAAGAGTTCTCTTATGGAAGAGATCCACTAACTTGAGATTTAGGGGATCAACATCTCCTTTAGACAAAGGTCCATAAACATTGTAATTGGGAAGGATTCCCAAGAGATTGATTAAGAATGTTTTAGCAAAATATTTTCTTCGTGGAGTAGCCCGCATTGGGTGAACCACATAAATTTTTGTGTCACTTTTTTGGATGGTGTTTTGTGTATTGCTTTGATTATTTCTATTAATACTGCTATCTATACACTGCATAAAATTGAATTGAAAATAAAAGTAAAAATTGGTCTTATACTGTTCACCCCCCCTCTCAGTATAAGCTTGTGTTCTTCACTTCATTCCTGGTCAATAGAATATTTTCTTCATATTCTCTCTCATTTTTGCCCCTCTTAGGTGAGAAGAATATGGATATTTATGTGCTTCATTCATGATCATTTTCTTCAAATCCTCTATCTCAAGAATTTTTAGCTATCCTTAAAATGTAGGTGTAGAGTGACATAAGATGTTCGGGTTCTAGTGGAATAGTTCTTTATATTACAAAAAGTCTCTATCTCCTTCAACCAAACTTCAACTTTATCAGCATCTTCCTCTCCACTGAATTTGGAGGACTTTAGGTGTTTCATGTCTTTGCCCATTTCTACATCAAGTTAAATTCTAGCCTATTATACTTATGACTAGACCTCATTCTCTTGTCATACTCTAGGATTTCTAGCTTGTGAATCTTGATTAACTATTGCCTCCAATAGTTGTTTTTGTGTTTCCATATATTCCCTTAGTAATGCAACTATTGTAGTAAGATCCAACCTCTCATTATTAGAAGCATCTATACCTATATCTAGTGTCTCGACCTCTATATTATTTTTACATGTCTTCCTAGTCAATGGGGCAACACTCCCTCTCCTTATCTTATGTGACATTGTCCTTAGATACACATAGAAGAGATAGGAGGATTCATTTTCACTTGAATTGCCTCTCCTACCAGAAACTATATTCTTAGTTATTCAAACTAGACAACCAAGATCTATTTTTGATAGGTACACCATTTTTATTGGTATAGTCTCTACACAATCTACATATTATTGCACTCTATCTTACACAAGAAAAATTTTATCCCTATGAACCAAGTGCTTTTATACCAAATATCATAACCCAATTTCCCTCAACTAATTTTTTTATATCTTTTATAATACCCTATTAAGTAGTGCATACAAATAGGTATTAAGTATTTAGCAAACTCTCACTTTAAAATCTAATCATCCCCAAACTAGATTTTTGCATAGTCCTTCCTTTGAGGCACACCCATACCCACAACTTACATATTTCTATCTATGTAAGTGTACTAGGAGCTTAAAATTTGTATGCAATTTATCCTTCTCATTATTTCCCCACCGAGCTAACTTGTCTCTTTTCATTCCATAAAAAATAATATGGTAGTTATAACACCCTATATAAGTCTATTTAAGTAGAAGCTTAATCATATGGAAACGAACTATCATTCTCATCTTTTGATGAGCTAGTCAAATCGTTATAAGCCTCTTACTTTTCTCATTTGTTGAATAACAATATATAATTTCTAATAAAATTACTAATGCTTTAGGCATTATTCTACATAATCCCAATTATTAGCTCATATCAATTACTTTACTTCTTTCCATAATTTTGTAATTAGGATAGCTACTTATAACATGGTTCTTTATGCAATATATAAAATGGTGTAATTAACACATTCAAGTTCATTAACCATATTAAGCCACCATACTTGTTATACACTATTCCATACATTATTTTACTGAATAAAATGCATAACCTAGTAACACCATTACCATAAAGAGCTAAGTTAGGATTAAAGGAAAAATTATTAAACCATAAGCATTTAACAAAAAAATCACTAAGAGAAATATTTCACAATACATTCCACAACAATTCATTTACCCTAGAAGAAATCCCTTATGGAAAAAAACCTAACAATAAATATCCTTCCCTATAACTTATTAATGTTTCAAAAATACCATACATCAGGTAGATTCTACCTTATTTCATTGACAACAACAAGGAGAGCCTAAGTCTTATCAACTTTACAATACAGGTCATTCCTTTAACCCTTCTGAATAAAGTTGATCATATATTTGGTTTTTGAAAACCCAAAGGTAACTCATAGCACCTTCATTATCCACATACAATCCTTTTAATAAAATATAAATGGCACACCTCTTTCATAAAAAAGTACATTCCAATATCCAACATGGGTTCACATCATAAGACCACTTCTTACAATAAAAAAACTCGATTTCCATTGAAAACATCACAATGTAACATAAAAATATAATAAGATCATTCTTTAAGAATTTACAAAAACAAACCATTTTTCCATATACTCTCAAGTAGTATATACAGGTTTAAAACCCCATCCTGATATCATATACTAAAATAAGGAAAACTTTCACCTCTCTAAAAGTTTTAACTCTAGATTTAGCACCATAGAGCCCAAATCTATTTTTTTTAAATAATAATAAATCTACCAGAAACATCAATAATTTATTCCACAGAGTATGATTTCCTTATTTATTCCAATACTTCAATACTATTACTAATATACTATGAAACATAATCACATTAATAGTAAACAAAAGTCCAACTTTACCTATTATAACCTCAAGGAGTTCTCTACTTTCTAAATTGTAAACGTGTCAAATACTTGTCAACTCCACCAATAGTTCAACAATCATAAACTGGCTATTAAGTTTTGGGTAGCATCATATCATCGAAATATAACTAACATACTAAACATATAAATAGATCCATATTATTCGCACAATGTTTTCCAGTATCTACACCAACATGAGGCTTGCTCCTTTAGAGCCGATTCTAAAATAGTTAAGGTACATTTAAGAAATTTAATCTTCACCTACTCCACGTATACTAAGAAATAGTCATGATGGTTCACTCAACATAATTTATTCTTTATTTCAAGCTAGAATTAGATGTACTATATGATAGTCTAAGTTATCTATCAAGGACTTAAATTTTACTAAGCATGCCAACTAGCTTCTATTAGGTTCTACTCTAAATGCATCCTTCAAGAGAACAACAAGGCTTACCTACAACCATCTAATTCTCCACAAGTTTTACAACTAGCACCCATGCCAATCCCATCACAAAAACACAAAAAGGATTGTAAACCTATAGTTATTCACTCTAAAATTTCTTATTGGGTTGCCCAACTATCAATACATCCACTAAAACTCCTATTCCAACTCAAGTGAATCATAACTCATTTTCTATCATCTTAATTAAGATATTATACTCGTAAACCTCTATCACCTAACCATAATAGAGAACTAGAACCTATCAACGTATATACTCTTAATAAATTTTTTTAGAAATTTAAATTTCCTAGTTTTGACTTATACAAAAGGCCTACTAAAATAAATAGGATGAGACTTTCCAAATAATAGAGTTCTTAACTAGTAAACATACCACTTTCAAAGTTATAAAACCAATTATGATCACTTGGAAAATGTCATAAACTATTCAATAAATAAAAAAATATTTATTGAGCCTACCTGATAGTATCAAGCAAGATTTCTATCACAATATTTCAACCATAGTTGAAAGGATATCCCCTTACCTGGTTTTTTTTCATGATCTCTCCTTGATATCGAACCCGATTTCCATCATAGACATCACAATGTAACATAAAAATATAACAAGACCCTTCTTTAAGAATTTGCAAAAAAAAACCACACTTCCATCTAATATCAAGTAGTATATCCATGTATAAAACCCCATCCTTATATCATATACTAAAACAAGGAAAACATTCACCTCTCTACAAGTTTTAACTTTGGATTTAGCAACATAGAGCCCAAATCCATTTTTTTTAAATATTAATAAATCTACCAAAAATAGCAATACTTGATTCCATTGAGTATGATTTCCTTATTCATTCCCATATTCCAATACTATTACTAATATATTATGGAATAAAATCACGTTAATAGTAAACAAGAGTCAAATTTTTCCGTAATATAATATTAAGGAATTCTCTACTTTCCAAACTATAAATGTGTCAAACACTTTTTGGCTTTGTAAATAGTTCAAAATTTATAAACTAGTTGTTAAGTTCTAGGTAGCATCATAACATCAAAAGATAATTGATTTCCTAGATGTATAAATAGATCCATCTTTTTTGCACAATGTTTTTGGATCTCTACACCAACATGAGGCTTGCTCCCTTAGAGACGATTCTAAAATAATTAAGGTACATTTAAGAAAGTTAATCTTCACTCGTCCACTTGTACTAAGAAGTAATCACGATAGTTTGCTCAGAACAAGTTGTTCCTCTTTTCAAGCCAAAATTAGATGTACTAGATGATAGTCTAAGTTATCTATTTGGCACTCAAACTACACTAAGCATGTCAACCAACTTCTATTAGTTTCTACTTCGAACGCATCCTTCAGGAGAATAACAAGGTTTACCTACAACCATATAATTTTCCATAATCTTCATAGTCAACACCTATTCCAATCCCATCATAAAAATATAGCAAGGATTCTAAACCTATAGTTATTCACTCTAAAATTCCTTATTGGCTTAACCAATTATCAATACATCCACTAAAACTCCTATTTAATCTCTGGTGAATCGAAATTCATTTTCTATCATCTGAATTAAGAGATGCTACTCTCAAAATCCTATCACCTAACCATAATAGAGAAGTAGACCCAATCAACGTATATGCTCTTAATAAAGTTTTCCAAAAAGATATTTTTTTGAAGTTCGACTTATTTGAAATGCTTCCTAAAATAAATAGGTTGAAACTTCCCAAATAATAGAGTTCTTAACTAGTAAACATGCCACTCTCAAAGTTATAAAATCAATTGTGATCACTTGGAAAATATCATCAACACATTTATAACCAAAGGAATATCTATTGAGCCTACCTGATAGTATCAAGCAAGATTATTATTACAGTCTTTCAACCACAGTTGAAAGGATATTCCCATGCTTGGTTTTCGTTCACGATCGCTACTTGATGTCTATTATGATATTACAATTAAAAAACCCTCCATATTTTTTTTCTTTTTTTTGCTCACACAACTCCCAAACCATAACTCATCCCCTTTCATTTCCCTTAACTGTAGAACGTCTCCCACTCTACTTGTTCTCGAGTGTGTTTCTAAATCATCGATGAAAATATTCATGCCTCCCACTATTAAGATACATTTCCTTACTTAAAGGCTTCATTTTCAAAATTAGAGATAAGCTTCCCACTTAAAAATTGTATGGTTAATACAACCAAAACAAAATATTATGAGTTGGTTAGTCTTCTATTGTGGCATTTGTTTTCTTTTCTTCTTGGTGAATTTAATAAGAATTACTTGAGAACTACTAGATATTTCTATCAAGGAAGTATTCAATTCTTTCTTACCCCTTGCTAGAATTACTGATAAACACCATCATTACTAGCACCGACAGTAAAGAAGGAATATAGTAGTGAAATGGTTAGGGTATTATGAGTGGAAAGACTACTCAGGTACTTGTAATATCAAATATCTAGGCCTCTAGGACCTTGATTCATCAAAATGAATCATCTTTTATAATCCACCCTTGATCATGTTAGGGTTTCGATGATACCAACGAGTGGTTGATATTAAAACATGAGGAAGGGTTGAGATTATATTTGAGCATGTGACATGGATTAAATAATATATATAATGAATGGTTGTGATTTGAGTAAGCTGGTGGATGATATGTGGCTAGATTTTGGTGTCTACACTAAGTTCAAGCGACTTATTTTAGTAGTATTAATTTCCCTAAATAATTCATGTAAATTTAACCATACCTTAATTGGTTCATGTTGGAAGTCAAAATGATCCCTATCCCTTAGGAACCATGACTACTTACATATGTGGTTCTCTTCAGGTGTGTCTATTACCCACACCTTGCTTGGATAGCTAGTCTTGGGAAGTATGAGGAGCATGGGACTTGGCTCCTTCGAACTACCTCTAGGTTTTTTATTAAGGCTAACTCTTTGACTGGGTATAATATTTGATGCTCTTCCTTCAATTTTATCCTAATCTAATGAGTATTTTTTAAGAAAAATATGAAATAAATAAAATTAGTAAAGTAAATCTAATTATCCTAAGCTATGGGTGATGATGTACCAAGGATTGTAATTTCCATTTTGCACTCAGACCACAATAATATACATGAAAACTTAGACCAAGATAGATATGTTGTAGTCATAGCTCCTTGTATTCATATTAAGGCATATTATATTCATATATAATTAGAAGAGGGTCAATGACCTGCATATACTATAACCCAAGCCTTGAGTTTAGACTAGAATACAAAATGGAAAGAGGATAAATTGCTCAAGGTTAGATACTAGACACGAAAACAATTCAACTTCCTTTCCTTAGGCCTCAAATGGCTATTTATAATGCTTACATCAAAATTTGAATTTCAAATTTTTTCCTCAAATGGTGAGTAGCAAAAAACTTATACATTTATTAATGGTTATACTGAAGGTACAATGGTACAAAATATGGATTTGGTCTTGGTCCATTCACCATAGACATTAAACAAGAAGGCAAATCATCATCATGTGCAATATTAATGAGCCTTACCTTCAAAAATTCACCCCACTAGCTCTACATTATTCTTTCTTATTGTTCGGCCTTTGCTTTTGATAACTAGGTTATAGTATTGAATCCTACTTCACTCTTCCCTTAGAATGTTTGGTTGGTCTTGTAATGGATTCTTTACTTCAGCCCCCTTACTAGTCCTAGGTTTTTGGGAGGCATCTTCCATAAAATATATTGTAGAAAATAATATACTATATTAATGGGGAATTCTAGGGGACCTTCGACTGGTCAAAGGTAGAATTCTAGATATTGGTAGCCTTTCCATTGGGCACAAAGTCATGCCTGAAGCTTGTTAACTATCTCAATGAATTCCTTTAAATCATTCTCCATAAAGACATTAAACCATATGTAATGCTAATAACACTTCTAAAATTTACAAAATAATTTGATGAGAGGTAGGACATCTTTGTGCTAATTTTTCTAGAGTTTTTCTAGTGCAATGGTAGGTTTTATTGCTATGTCTATATTTTCTTCTATAGATAGATCTAGGGGGTTTTGATGACTTTAATTTGGTTAAGTCATTGGCTATATTCTTCTTGTAGAAAATCACCATCAGTATCAAAGGGAGAAGGAAGACCTACCACCACCAATGAAGAAATGTGTTCTTTCCATTCTTTTATTCTCTAGGATAGAGTTTTGATTTGTTCACTCACCTAGTGGTTGTCTATTGGGAAGCCAAGACCATAGTGAGCCTTTAGATTATGATGTCTTTGTTTGTAATCCTTGCTAAATTCCATCATCGGAGTTCAACTTGGGCTATGATGGCTTGAAAGGATTGGGCCTCTCAAAATCAAGGATTAGAGGCATCTTAAAATATCTCAAGTTTTCTCTTGGACTCCATGCTCAAATAGTAGATAGAGTAGGTACAATTAATTTCTAGGAGTTTCTTTGCCTCCCAGATGATACCTTTCTGAAGAGTTTTAATAATTTTCATGATTTGCTCTAATTCCTAGGATCTTTGCTCTAGTTCTCTCATCCTTGTCTTTTTCTCTTCTACCTTAGCTTTATTTTCCTCAAAATTTGTAGAGGTAGGAATTTTTAGCTTTTAGTGTATTGGATTTAATTTAGGAAATTAATTTAGGAATTTTAGTGACCATGATGTATTTATGACTGAGTAGTGGAATGGGTTATGATGCTCAATGAAAGAATGGAAGCTATGATTGATTGTGGCAATGGGATACCCTAGGATGTGGATGGAGTGATGGGAGAAGATGAAATAGATTCCTAGGAAGGGTGATTCAAAAATAGAAAAATACAAAAATTTTGAGACAATGGTTGGGTATCCACAAGAGCCACTTCTTGCTCTTAGAATTCGTTCTTAGAGTTATTTTTTCATTTTGATGATTTTTAAGGACTATATTAGGGACTTGTACCCTCTTCTAACAATGGGAGTCCCTTGGCTTGGGACTTGCTTCTTTTCTTCTTTGTTGGATTCTCCTCACCTAGGGAGGACTTTTGCTACTTCTTTGACTTCTTTTCCTTTTTCTTTGTTGTTTATATTGATGATTGTGACAAGTGGGCCATGATATATTTAACCAAGCCAATCAAAATAGGTGCTTAAAGGGCATGTACCTACATTTTTGGTATAGGTCTTAAAGGCATTAGAATTCTAATCGATGAAGTCCTCTACTCCATTTTTTATGGACATATTTGTTTCATTTTTAATATTTAATCAACCTCCTCTTGATCAACGTCATCCTTGGATGCATTCACCTTGCCTTAAAATTGTTGAAATTTTCATATTTTGAATTTTCTTTAGGCATAAAGACTATATACTTAATTCGCTATCAATAAATACACCAATTCCAAATTTTGTCATCATTGTAATCATGTTACCACAATCATTATTTTTTATTCCTAGAGATTTTTTTGGAGGACCCACCATGCCCTTTAGCTTACCTAACTCGACAATATTGAGCCATAGCTCAACTTGTTTAGGGTAGTTCAATTTTTTTTCTTTTTGGAGTGGCATGTAGCCATTCTAATCAGGACTCCAATGGAATTCCAGCCTTGGAAAACTATAGGGTGTAAAGTTTTTTGCATTTATGATATTGGATAGCCACTCCTAAAAAATACCTTTTGGATCATATTCCCATAGATCATCTAAGATTTCAAATTCTAAGCTTTTGGGCTTATCCTCCAATAAGGGCATGACCCTCATCTTCAATTGGTTAATTCTAACTAATTACACTAGATCTTGAAGTGCCTATTTTTGCTCTACCCTATCACATAGGTGGTATCCACCATATTATGTTACCACGAAATTTCTAAAGTGAAAACTCTTTTTGATACATATTGGGATAATAGATGCATTGACTTGGCGAACCTAGAGATGTGAATAATTATATGGTCCTTTAGAAAGGACTAGTCCACCTTATAGTCATGATATATCTTCCAATAACAATTTTTTGGAACACACTGCAACCTTTATCCTTTTTTATTTCATAAGATAGGGATAAAAAATTTATTTGTAAAAGTGTAATGGAGGGGATCTTTAGAAAATGGCCCTCATCGAGATAGATATAGGCTAATTTTGGACACTCTCTTCTTTAATTGTTAGATCTAGGCTATTGTAGAACTAGGAAATATAGGTAAGCCAAGTGTGTGAGATAGAAAAGGTACCCGAAGGTCAAAATAGTGCTAAAATCTTCCAATACTTTATAGATAAGTTTATCAAGGTATGCATTGAAGTCAAGAATTAATTATTGGTCCCAAAGGGTATACCTCAAGAAAAATGTATACCAAATATGATTGTTATTAAGCTCAGGATATATTTAGCATTATCTTTGAATAGGGTCCATGTTGTGGAGGTCCAAAATGGTGCTCAATTATCTATCTTCAAGGATTTCCAAATTCATATCTTTTAGTATATCTGGGTATCATTTATAGAATTGGTCAATGGTGAATGGATTAAACTATACCCCTTGGAAAACCATTAACATGTCTCATATGGATTTTGTAAATTTACAATTTGGAAATATCCATCGTCTCCATGCATTGTCATTTGTTATGTGTTAAATATCACAATACATACCTCTATAATTTTTTAATACTAGTAGACTTTGAGCATCGTATATTGAGATAAATAAGACATCAAAATTCTTGTAAAAAATGACCTGGCTTCCACATCTTGGTACCTTTGATAGGCAATTTATCTTAAAATTTTGTATTTGTGGATGTCTTAAGGCCAACTAATAATGAGTAACACTTGATGTAATAGTCTTAATACATGAAGTACTAATCCAAGGCTTAGATTATATGCATTATCATGTATTAATATGAAGACTTCATGGCTCATGTTGGATAATTCCTTTATTACGTGAATTCCTTCATGGCTCATGTTGGATCAATTTGGTTAGTCCATTAGGCTAATATTTAGCATGTTAGAATATGTTGGTTAATTTTATTATACTAAAAGTTGGCATATTCCATGTGAAGCCCTCAAGGCTCATGTTGACTAGTCTTTTGGAAGGTTCCATGTGAAGCCTTTTAGGGTTCATGCTACCCTTGCCTTATTTATGGTTGTAGCCAATTTATGCCTTTAGGGTGCATATTTAAGAACCCAAACTAATGCAATACTCATATTCATATTTCTTCCCATATCAGTGGTATCGGAGCAAGAGGCTAGCAAAGGTTTTGGGTGACTTTTGACCTCATATTCTAGGTATTGATTTTTATTTATTGCTAGATGATGCATCTGGTTCTATGGTGTTGTGACTTTAGGTAATTTTTTGCCACTCGTGCATCGTATATGAAGCTCTGATGTAAAAATGTACCTTCAACTACAACTCTTCAGATGAGGATTCATCCTAAAATCCAAAGAACCCTTTGCTATTTGAGGACCATTCGTTAGATGAACATGAAGTTATCAAGAAGAAATATTTGATTTCCATGTATTGTAAAGAGTGGATTAGAATTCCTATCAAGCCAGTGACCAATGCAACTATCATTTGGAAAGTATTAGTGAAGGATTTTTGATAAGTAAAGTATTATAATTCCTATGACCTAAAGCTTTGATACCAACTGTAACAACCCCAAACTACTAACCCAATTTGTTTTTTATAGGAGAACTTACAAACAAAGGCTCACAAGGGGAATACCCCTATCTCAACATACAATTCTTCACCACATTTGATTTCCAAGTCATTGTAGACAACACTCAATGGACAAGAATGGTAAACTTTTATAATTTTGAAGGGTTCACCTTACTAAACTTGCACATTTAGAAGGACACCAAAAGTGGTCCTCCCACCTTTTCTATACCCTCCTTGGCATAGGACCATGTGACCAAAACATAGGGATTACCCTTTAAGGCCCATAATACTTAAAGGGGTATGCCTATTTCCTATTTCAACTCTAAGTCCTTCTAGGTAGGTTAAACGGTGTAGATCCTTGGTGCTTAGTTTCCAAGCCTCCATCGGCTAACTAAGGTCATTTCCACTTTACTATCAACTGACATAAATACTTGATACTACTCGATCGAAGGGGTCACCACTACCATATTATGAATGGTTTTCCCAACATTTAGTTGGGACACACTTAATATAACATGACCAAGGTGCGATACTTTACAAGTACCTTGGCTATTGTATTCACATAAATCCTTCTAGGTTTATGATTTTCCTAGATATTGCATACACACAACTCCTTCTAGGACTCATATTTACCTATTTATTGCATACTCACAACTCTTCCCAAGTCTAGGCTATAATGTTTACAAGAGAAACATTTCTACCCAATCCATGGATAGGTAAGAATTTCAAAAGAAACCAAAAACAATAAGTATAATATGTAACATCAAATATATTGATAAAGTTCAAGATCTCCTCTACTAAAACCTTAATTAAGCATTACAAAAAACTTGATATAATGATTACTCAAAAGCTACCTAAACCATAATAGCATTAAACCATATTACTAGATTCTAATCTTATAAAAAGATTTCAAAGATACTTTCTCTCAAATAAAATGAGATAGCAAAAGAGATCAACAATAGTTCCATTTCTATATTTAATGTAACTTTATTCAAACTAAGAATAATATTAAAAAAACATTGCAATGCTCATACTATAAGTAAAATAACATAATCCTTCTTTGAATCAAGAGTCAAGTTTTACAATTCCATCAAGCAAATACAAGCCTTTGCTCAAATTACAATAACATCCTTTTTTATTTCTTTTTGAAGAACTTAAGAACACCTTTTCAGGTCTCCAACCAACTAAGTATCTGGAAGCTTCTTTGATAGGAAAAATCACCCACCATTCATGAAATTTTCTTAGGGATCAAAATAAATTTGAATGCAATGCAACTTAATTAATGCCTTACTCTATTATGCAACAACCATGCACATAAAAAGTAAGCTAAAGAAGATACTCCTACTTCTATTTATAATAATCCTTCATTCTTTTAATTAAAAGATACTAGAACATTCTATAACATTCTAGGAGAAACCCATACTTCTCTTTATAATGACGCCTTAATCCACAGAGATCTTAGGAATCATTATAACCAATTTCTCTTACAAAGTAAAAATTGAGTATCAAAACATGAGAAGCCCGTACTTCTATTTATAATGATACCTTAATACACATTGATCTCAAGAATCATTATAATTAATTTCTTTTACAAAACCAAACTAAACAATTTGTAATCACACAAGAGAAGCCCATACTTCTCTTTATAATGAGCCGTTAATCCACATAGATCTCAGGAATAATTATAAATAATTTCTCATACAAAACCAAATTAACATTTCATATAAATACAAGAGAAGCCTATACTTCTCTTTATAGTAATATTTTAATCTACATAGATCTCAGGAATCATTATAAACAATTTATCTTTACAAAACCAAAATAACCAAATCATAACCATACAAAAATTCTCATAATAACTATTCCATCTGAAGTAACAACTTGATTAAGGGATCCTTCCTTTAATTACAACACATATATCTAATCTATAAAGACATAAATTACCCTATGCTAATCGATAAAGCTATAAAATTACTTTAGTTTAAATAAATAAAAAATTAAAAGACTCTACACCAAAAAACCTTATAAAACCAAAATAAATTCAAGCATCTCATTAAAACAAAATGTATAGAAAATCCAACTCTCCACAATGTAAAGGAAGCAAAAATGGAGTCAAGAAACCCTAAAACACAAGACCCAATGCACAATAACCAAAGAGAAAGGAAAATATAACACTAGCCATCTGCAATAGATATCGAACTCACTAGGAGACCAACTCAAAAATGAACTCCAGCAAAGGTTACCACCCAAACCCCCCTTCTACCAAGTCAAAAATTGATGGTATTAAATTAAATAACTAAGAGCTTCCTAACCTATAGATGAGTGGTATCCTACACATCTATAAAAACCCATCAGATATACAGGCTCTAACTAGCAACCAATGCATAAGAATATGTCCAAAAAATAGGGTGCACACAAGAGAGATACCATCAAAAAATGATGGAAAAAGAAGGAGCTTAGAACACTCTAAAACCAAGAGCTAAATAGAACCCTCCCACACAACAACGAATGTAAAACCATATGTTGATCAAAACAACCAATCTCATGAAGCAATGATAAACACAAGTAAATACATTTAATTTTCCAACCTCAATAGCATTTGTACTCCCTTAACATTGTCTTCGCCTCTACAAGGGAATGTTGTGCTCCTCATGATATTTATCTCTTCCATAACTTGAGTTCCCTTCCTTCCAATCTAGACCAAAATATAGTTGCAATCCTCCTTAAGAAGCTTATAGAGGAAGAAACTTAATCATGCATGGAGATGACCAGCTTGTAATATCCAAGAAGGTTTTATCTTAAAGATGTTTTCCATCCTAAGAACTAACAAGGTTGTGTTCTCCTTAATGAGCTACACTCATACTCATTAAACCAAATTGCTTCATGATTCTTATAGCACAAGGGAGAGTATTTCCTAAAGAGGGAGGTGATTTGGGAGGTTTGGAGATGGATCCCAATGTTTTATAAAAAAAATTTCCCAAATCGTATAGATGTATGATTTATCTTTGAACAATTTGCAACTTTCACAAAACTACTTGTACAATATCCTAGGATAAAAATAATAATTCACATAATTAATTATTTAGCATTCTTTAGAGTTAAGGTTAAGAATTAATATAATTCCATTGCCATAATGTCCATATTCCACACCATTCTAGCCCTACTTGCACATAACATACAATATGGATTTACCATCCACATATACAATAGAATTCACAATGACTCACAACTGCAATGTTGCTTTAATTATTATGTCTAAATATATTTATACAATTATCAATGAGCAACCACAATGAACAAAAACTAAGTCGTCCATGAACTATCAATGAACCATCGATGAACAACCAAGAACTATCAATTCCCCCACTATGAACAACCATCAAAATTGAATGGGGGATCCTTATAATGTTTACCTAGGCTATCCCAAAGTGATTTATTGGACAACTACTACTTACAACTACCATCTTCATAAACAATCAACTTGCATTAAGGTCTTCCTAAGTCTAATTTGATTATTATCAAATTAACCTTAAATGCACTTTTCACTTAATTTCATTCTAATTTCAAATTGCATATTTATGACATTTGTACAATTATCCCTAATTGTACATTTTACAACTCCACATGTGTAAAATTAGTCTAAACCTACCTATGTATGTTTTGACAAATCGTACATCTAACAAAATTGGTGAAACTAACAAAATTGTGCAAATCTAGTTTTCACTTTTTCTTCTTCTAGGAGGTGAATTTTCTGCCTACATCTGCCCTCCATTTACATTTTGTGGTGTCCTCACTGACTTAGTTGTCTTAATATTATATGACTATTCTTGCTTAAGATCATCAATATGAATACGGAGGATAGCATGCTCATTTTGTAACATGGCCTCATAATGGTTGAGTTCCATAGCCTTCACCCCATACTTGTTGGCTTATTTTTCATAGTAGCCAAGAGTTGAACTAACTCCTTCTCATATTTAAATGTATCCTTGCGTATCTTATTATTCAATTTTACCTCTATCATTATAAAAACAACCAATACCTCATCCTTTTCTATGATGAGTCTCAAGTGTTGCTACAAATCCACTCCATAGGCCCATATACACTTATCTTTCACTCACAATTGTGCCTTATGATCCATCATTAGATAATTGTATTTCTTGTCATCACTTTTTAACTCCTTAATCTTATGGTCCTTTAGTTGTAGTTGTTCATCAAAAGCCTTCAACTGCTCTTCCTTTTGTTTGATTTGTGCTACATATTTTTGCAACAATACCTCCTACTCTTCTAGTCGCTTCTTTTTTTCTTCAGCCTACTATACCACAAGCTAATTTTCTTATTTCTATGAGTATAGCTTATCCTCATAATTAAACTTAATTGCATTCCATTCAGCTTCTATCTTCTTCAACTTCTCCTTGGCCTCACTCTTACTATGTTCTAATTCTTCTTCAATCACAACAATCTCCTTTTGAGTAACATTAACTTCTTCCTTTTGTGCTTCCTTGGCTTGATAACTCTATTCAAGATCTAAGCTTAGCCACTCGAGATAAGTTGTTAGGAAATTCAATTTCCAAATAATGAAGATTAATTTTGAAGGTGCCCTTCCAAATTTTGTATCCACTATATTCTTTGAACTTCTTAGATTCATCCTCATATCCAAATACACATGAGGATACTCTATAATTTATCTTCATTCCTAGAAAATATGCAATTACCAACATTGTTGTTATCTCTCCCCTTGGTAATAGCCATAAAAAATAAGCTTAAAACTCCCTTTGGATGCTCATTGTTCACCATTCTTCACTTTGGAACCACATCACTATTAATCTTCTACAATTTAGCAATTTTAGGACAACTACATCACTAACCATCCAAAATGCTTCAAAAATGTACAACTACTTTTGAAAATGTACAACTATTTTCAAAAATTATACAAGTACTATCCAAAACTATATCGATGCTCTAGAAATTTTTATGCCACTATTCAAATAATACAACAGTGTCAAAAATCATACAACTATAGTTTTAATCCATACGGTTCTTCCAAAACATATTTGAGCTTCAAATTGTACAACTTTATTTTTAAATCGTATAGGAAGCCCTAAATAATACAAATGCACTTCTCCTTCATACAATTGCACTATAATTCATACAAATATACTAAAAATAATATAATTGCACAAAATTGCTCAATTCAAGCTTGGATTTGCACAAATTTGCATAGAAATCATACAATATTCCTCCAAAACATAAAATTCCATACACAAATCATACAAAATATGTTTAAGGTCCTCCCTTGTCATAAAATCTTCTACGTTTCATGATTTTTGCAATTAAATTCGTATCCTTTGTCTTTGTTTGTGCAAATCTCTCTTTTCAGTGCGTTTCTAGTACCCTTTGCAATTTTTCTCTTCTTTTGATGCAATTTTTTACCAGTACATTTTAATTTTGCTTGAGTGCAACTTTTGTATGGCCCTCTCCTTTATAATTTTCCACATGTAACTACTGGGACAACTTCACTTTCCTACTGTCTAAATTTTCCTACCTTAGGGTTTGCAATCTTCCACTCGGATTTCTTTTTTAGAATTAAATCAAATCCTAGCCATATTTTTCACCATGAGGGTTTTATTTGCTAAATTTTTACTAAAAACCCCAATTCCACCAATTTGAAATTCACCCTCCAGTACACTTTTTGATAGAACTTTATCTTTTTAGAGGAAAAACCCTAATTTTGATAACTTTTCTCCCAATCTGACTACTTTTTAAAAAATAAAAATATTTATTGGTGTAGATTCATTATGGATCATGATATTTAGATAATGTATGATGTTTACATACCCATATATGAAAAAAATTGTATGATTGCACACTTCTTGCTCTCAAATGCTTAAAAATTCACTATTTCATTTATTTGATTTTTTAAACTGGTAAACAAATAACATGCATGACACCCTCTTTTTATATTTGAAAATTACTTGCATGAAAATTCATTGCCTCAACCTCCTTTGCATGTACTTTTGTATTTTTGCACAAACGATTGCCAACTAACCTCTTTTTGCATGCAATTTTATGCTTTCTTGCTTTTTGAATATTTTATTATTTTTCTTTTTCTTTTCTTTTCATTTTATTTTTCTTAGAAGGTGCCACCATTTTTTGTTTTCATTCAATTTTTTTAATAATTTACTAGTGTCACTTATCATGCTTCTTTTTCTTTCACCATAAACAATATCATAAACATGACAAGCAATGCTCATTGCCACCTGTGTCAAGGATCAAGAGGTTGGGAGCCCCCTTGCAAGGTCAAGGGATAGTATCCCTTGCAAGGTCAAGGGGCAACACCCTTCATGTATATCCTATTTCAATATAGGATAGGATCAATATGAAGGACCCTCATAGGGTTTAGGGCAGTGCTCCAAAAGCTCAACAATAAAACTTTTAAAACAATCATTCTCAAAGCTAAATTTTTCTCTTCATTAGCATTTTCAAGTCCTTTGCAACCCACTTAAATAGCTCACTATTGATTTCATTTTGCTTCTTTCAGGATCTAGATGACTCAATATTGGCCTCAAACTACCCTATATTAACCATTGATTGAACACCTTGTACGATTATGCTTTGTACATTTCCATGTTATACAATTTCATCTTGTCTGATTTAACATGGTACAATTCCATTTTGTATGATTTGATAGTGAAAAATTTCACATTGTACAATTTCCCATTGTATGATTTCAAATTGTATGAGTTGACTTGCAACCGTACAATCTCTTTCAATTGAATGATTTTACTCACTAATTGTATAGTTTCCTTTTGCAAAATTGTACAATCCCATTCTTCCTCAGATAATTTTGATTGTATGATCGATTGTTCTATTTTATCAACATATTTTATTTCTATGATGAGTGTCACAAATTGCATCACTAGTGATAAACTTCCTCTTTACACCCTAGATTTGGGCTACATATACTTATGCTGATGATTTTGAACTTTTTGAGTCACACTCATACTTAGAGTCAATATTCTTTTCTTTGCAGTAATTTTCTTCCTTGACTTCTCAACTCCAACACTTATTTTATCTAAAATCATCACTCTCATTCTCTAAGATATCCTCAATATTAGGATAACTTTCCTCTATAGAGTTACTCTTGTTTGCTATAACATAATGCCAATTCATTGGTGATATCTTTGCATCCCTTTCCCAAATCAAGGCATAATCTAAACCCTCTTGGTATGATCTTGGAGGAAATATTTCCATATTCCTTTGGTACATAGGGAGAAGTCCATCTATGAACCACATCTTCTTTGATGCCTCTGACTAGTCTTTCTACACACGATCAAATAATCCACTTAATCTTCGATTGTAAGAATAAATAAATTCATTCTCTCATTGTATTCTATAAATTTTATCATCATATTATCGAAATTATTCTACAAATGCATCACACAATTCTTCCCATATCTAGTACTTATCACATGGTAATTCAATATATTAGTCTATTATAAAATTTCAAAATGTTGCAGGAAATAACCATCTCTAGTAAGCTTCATTGGTCTGGCCAGTCGCTTTCCACACCATGCAACAACTTCTCCAATGCCAAATTGGGTCTTCCTTTCCATTTCTTATAAAAATTGGGTACCTTTGTTTCCCTTCTTTCATATCTACACTAGCCATTGTTGGATTTTATTCCTCATCACTTGAGGAGGTATCTTCTAGAATTCTTAACTGTTTTCTTCTTTGGATGGGTATTCCACTACATTGGTATTCATCAAATGTTTCTATCTGTGGTACCCTATTTTCACCAAATAGTTACCTCACGACCTCTTGTGCATTCTCACTTTGCAATCTCCTATGTTAGAATCTCAATTGTGGCCTTGGTTATTCTTCTTGAGACCTCATATTCTATTGCTTTGGTGCCTGACTCTCATCCTCTACACCCCTTTGCAACCTTCCTATTACTTGTTCAGGTGTTACCATCCACTCACTGTCTTCTCACACATTTATTCTATCAAAATATTCCCTTATGTCAATTTTCTCTTTTAATCTTAGTGGTTCTTGTACCCTTTCTTCTGTATTTATCAACAATGTATCCCACATTTCAATATCTCCTTATAAAGTCCATACTTGTTCGATTACTGGTTTATTCATAGAGTTGTTCACAATATCCCTTTGAGCAATTCTTGTGCTCCTTCTAATCAAAATTTTCTTCTCTCCATAATTCCATATCCCACGTCTTTGTAGACTTGTATCATTCATTCACCTCCAATTGATTTTTATTCACCACTTGTCACAATGCCATAGGTTTTTCTAAATTGCATCAATTTGAAGCAATTTTAATACGCAACAACATATGTAGCATAATTCCCAATCCTCGATGTTTTTCCTCAATGATAATGAGTTCTTCCAATTATGTCAATTTAAGTCAATTTTAATAAGCAACAATATCAAATGTAGCATAGGGGAGAGTATTTCCCAAAGGGGGAGATAATTTGGGAGGTTTGGAGATGGATCCCAATTTTTTATAATATTTTTTTCCCAAATAATACAGTTGTATGATCCAGATTGTATAATACGAAGTCATGTACAATTTGCTACTTGGTCAATTTGATCAAAAAATTGCAATCCAAATCGATCAGTTTTATAATCATTCTCTCCAAAACCTTGATTTTCCTTAATTGGAAAGTTCTACCTATGTAGTTGCACTTCTAAATTAGGAATTAAATTAGTTGTATGGTTTGGTGGTCAGGTTGTACAGTTTCACCAAACCCTTTCTGAATTCTCCAATCATAGATTTTCCAATTTGTACACTGTTCTTCTCTAGAAAATATTTAGGTTATCTTTCTAGTGCAATTATAAACATAGTTTTATAACATGTAAACCCTAATTCACTGCCATTAAATTATTATCATCACTAACATTTCCAAAAATCTTACAACAGTAAAATAGCATCCTGGTACAACAATAATAATGTATAAAATTATTTCTTTAGCATTCTCTAGGATTAAGGTTTAGAATTAATGTAATTCCATTACCATAATGTCCATATTCCACACCATTTTGGCCATACTTGCAAAAAACACACAATATAGACTTACCATCCACAAGTACAATAGAATTCACAATAACTCACAACTACAATGCTACTTTCATTATTATGGCTGAATATATTTGTACAATTATCAATGAGCAACCACAATGAACAACAACTAAGTCCTCCATGAACTATCAATTAACCATCGATGAACAACCAAGAACTATCAATCCTCCCACTATGAAAAACCATCAAAATTGAATGGGGGATCTTTATAATGTTTACCCAGGCCATTATAAAGCAGTTCTTGAGACAACCACTATTTACAGCTACCATCCCCATAAATAATCAACTTGCATTAAGGTCTTCATAAGTCTAATTTTATTATTATCAAATTACCCTTAAATGTACTTTTCACTTAATTTCATTCTAATTTTAAATTGCACATTTATAAAAATTGTACAATTACCTCTAATTGTACATTTTACAACTCCACATGTGTAAAATTAGGTAAAACCTACCTATGTACGTTTTACCAAATCATACATCTAACAAAATTGGAAAAACTAACATCTCCCTTTTCTCCAATATTACCATTGATCTTAACTATGTAGAGTAAGTTGTCTCTTTTGATAGCTTTCTTTAATTGCATAACTAAAAGCAAGTGGGGTTGGAAAGAACCTCACACACTTTGAACTCTTACTCTCCTCTTATCCTTGTTGGTATAATACATCCACCTATCTTAAAAATTGAATGAGGCTCCATGTACCCCTAGGACAATATTAAAGGTATGAAGACCTACCACATACAAGTTCCATATAGTATATCCTTTAGGTAGAGTTACCTCTATTATAGGTAAACATTGATTCATTGAGTAAGTTTACCCAAAATTATACTTGACTTTCCATCCCTATGCCAAACTAGGTATTTCTAGCATATCACTGATAATACATCGTGGAAATAAAACTATTTGTGGCTCCACTATCTATTATAATTTTTACATCTCTAGCAAACAACTTACCATTTAGCAACATTAGTGTTGCTTGACCATCTAAGATATGATTTCCAATGGAGACATAAATTCATTGTGATGGCTTCTCTATTCTATGACTAGACTCTACTTTTTGAGGGTATTATTGGGTATAGTGAGATCCCCTATAGATGTAACATCCTACCTTAGATGCCTAGGATTTCTCCTACATATTTTTTCCTATCTCTTCTTTATGTGTTGACTCATATTGTTTTGGTGAATTGTGATTAGATCCATATTTCTTATGAAATCTCTTCTTGTTTTACCCTAAGTTTCCATTGCTCCTATTACTAAACTTCAGATTGTTTTTATTTCTTTTATTCTGGTATTTATTCCATTTTATGAATCCTACACTCTCTTTTTTCCTCAGCTCTTGTCTTTCATTTAATGATGTCCCTAAATAATTGAATAAGGTCCTTTTGGTTTAAATGTTGGTTTCTTTTTGCCTAGCCAGGTCATATATCTCTTGCAAGGTTTTTGGTTTAAGTAGATTAATCATTGTCCTTATTTTAGGGTCCAACCCTAGAATAAACTTATGCACCTTAAGACATTCATTGTTCTCATATTCTGGAACATATTTCAAAAGTGTCACATATTTTTGATAATATACCTCTAAAGATAGTGATCCTTGTTGAAGGGTAGAAAACTCTCAAACTTCTCAATATAAAACTGGTCTATGAGAAACCTTTTCATAAAATCCTTAATCAACTCTTCCCATTTAAGGTCAGTGGCTTTAGTTTATTTGCCTAAGTTGTACATGTCCCACCATTCTAGGGCCACTTCTAGGACATATATAGTAGCCCACATAGTCATAGTCTTAGATGAATAATTTTTGAAAGAGAATAAATTTTCTAACTCTTTCAACAATACCTCAACCATATCACCTCATGTTCTTCCATTGAATTTTGTTATCTTAATATCCTTAAGATATTTTACTACCTCAACCTCAATTTGGGCTCTTCCCTCTTGGATTCTTTGGATATGATTTTCTTTCTATTAACCCTTGTTGTTTCTGGTACTAGCCTCTATATTGACCAAAGAGTCTATTAACCTTTCTTGTTGTTCTAATCACTCTTGGAGTAGTTTTATTGAGGAAGAACCTTTAGTCCCCCTACTATATTTTGATGTTCCTCCAACATTCCTTTTTGAGTTCCTTATCATCTCAATCCCCTTACCCAGAGTTGTTGACTTCCTAGTCTTCTTACTAGGGTCTAAAGTGTACCTCATCCTTTGTACAATATTACCTTGTGATGCAACTCTTTTTGTTTTCTTTGAAAAACTTCCCTTTTGAAAAACTACCATTTCCTATTTGCACAAAGGAATTAGGTAAGTTACAATTCTCCTATAATTGTACTTACATTGGTTAACTAAATTTTACTCATGAACTAACAACTCTATCATCCTCTAGGGTCACTATTACCTTCTCTCAAGGTATCTAACCCAATGTCACACATCAAGTCAAGGCTCAACCCAAACACACTCTATAGAAGATTCTATTACTATGACCTAGAGCTCTGATACCAACCGTAGCAACCCAAAACTATGAATCCATTTTTTTTTTATAGAAGCACTTACAAATAGAGGCTCACAAGTGGAATACCCCTATCTCACCATATAAAGCTTCACCACATTTGAGTTACAAGTCATTATATATAACACTCAGTGGACAGAAGTGACAAAATCCCATAATTTTCTAGGGCTCACTTTAGTAAACCTACACATTTATAAGGATTCCAAAAGTGGTCCCCAAACCTTTCCTATACCCTCCTCTATATAGGATCATGTGACCACACCATAGGGATTACCCTTTAAAGCCCATAACACTTAGAGGAATATGTATATTCCCTAACCTAACTCTGAGTCCTTCTAGGTAGGATAAATGATGTAGAGCCTTGGAGATTAGTTACCACACATCCATGGGCTAACTAAGGTCATTGTCACTTTGATATCAACTAACATGATCACCCAATTCTACTTGATCTGATGGATCACCACTACTATCTTGTGAATGGATTTCTCAATATTTAGTTGGGACACACCTGATCCTACATGATCAAGATGTGGCACTTTAGAAGTACCTTGTCTATTGTAACACAACTCCCTATAGGGTCATGAGTTTCCTAGCTATTGCATACATGTAACTCCTTCTAGGACTCATATTCACCTGGTTATTGCATACTCACAACTCCTCATAGGTTTGTACTATAAGATTTACTAGAGGAACACTCCTACCCAACCTAGGGATAGGTAAGCATTTAAAAAAATAATAATAATAAGAAGTATAATACTTAACATCAAATATGCTAATAAATAATTCAAGAGCTCCCCTACTAAAACCATAATTTAAGTATTATATAAAACTTGATATAATAATTATGCAAAAGCTACCTAAACCATGACAACATTAAACCACATTACCATATTCTAAGCTTATCAAAATATTTCAAGTATACATTCTCTTAACTAAAATGAGATAGCAAAAGATATCAACAATAAGTCTATTTCCACATTTAATGCAACTTTGCTCAAACTAAGAACAATATTAAAACAACACTACAATTATCATAATATAAGTAAAATAACATAATCCTCCTTTGAATCAAGAGTCAAATTTTACAAATCCATCAAGAAAATACAAGTCTTTTCTCAATTTACAATAACACCTTTTTTTCTTTCTTTTTGAAGAACTTAAGAACACCTTTCCTATTCTCCAACCTATTAAGTATTTACAAGCTTATTTTATGGGAAAAAATCACCCACCATTCATAAAATATTCTTAGGAATCATAATAACTTTTAATGAAATGCAACTTAATTCATGCCTTACTCTATTATGTAACAACCGTAAACATAATAAGCAAGCTAAAGAAGATATTCCTACTTCTCTTTCTAATAATCCTCCATTATTTTAATCAAACAATAATAAAACATTCCATAACAATCTAGGAGAAGCCCATGCTTCTCTTTATAAAGATTTCTTAATCCACATAGATCTCAAGAATCATTATAACCAATTTCTCTTACAAAGTAAACATTGCATATCAAAATATGAGAAGCCCATACTTATCTTTATAATGATCCCTTAATCTACATAGATCTCAAGAATAATTATAATTAATTCTTTTTACAAAACCAAATTAAACAATTCATAACCATAAAAGAGAAGCCCATATTTCTCTTTATAATGATCCATTATTCTACATAGATACCAAGAATAATTATAAACAATTTTTCTTATAAAACTGAATTAGAATTTCATATCAATACAAGAAGTCCATACTTCTCTTTATAATGATTCCTCAATCTACATAGATCTCAAGAACCATTATAAATAATTTCTCTTTACAAAGCCAAAATAACCAAATCATAACCATACAAAAATTCTCACAATCACTATTCCATTTGAATAAATTACTTAATTAATGGTTCCTTCCTTTAATTAAAATATATAGATCTAATCTAGAAAGACACAAATTACTCTACGCTAATCAATAAACCTATAAAAGTACTTTAATTTAATTAAATAAAAAAATTAAAAGGCTCAACATCAAAAAACCTTATAAAACCAAAATAAAGTCATGCATCTATTGGACATTTTGAGTCCCTAAGTCAAAGTTGTCATTGATGTCACCAGATGAAGTCATCATTAATACCAAATATTTCAGCAGGAAATAAAGGGGATAAAAATGGTTATTTGATATCCAGGAAGAAGGCCAAAGATCAAGTGAAACAGTGCAAAAGACAAAAGTTAAAAAGGAGTTATAATATTTATTTTATAAATTATTTAAATTCAGTGTGAATTTAAATTTTATAAATAAATATTAAAGGTACTTTATCAAAGGATATAATATTATAATATGAGTTATTATAATATTAAGTAAGGTGGTGAAAAAGAGCCCAAAGTAAAATATTAATAATAATATTTTACTACACCCAAAGATGGGTGTTAGAATTTAAATATTCAAAGCATGTTACAAAGGTTTATCCTCACCGACGTCATGTGGGTTAATTGCATTTTGAAGCGCCGACATTCTAAAGCAAAGGAGGAAGATTAATATTTAAACCTATGCCCAAAGGGCATTAAGATTATCCTTGCTCGATTGAAAAGATAGCATACAAATTAATTAATGCAGAGCTCGTGAAATGGATGTGCGAATTTTAAGTTTGAATTTCCAATGAAAGAAACAAAAGGGACAGCGTCGAATAGTTGGAAGCCAACTAGGCACCTTGGCCTAGTGGCAAGAGGGTTGCGACTTACGTTTTGTGTGCAAGGAGGCCAGTGTTCGAGTCTCGACGGAAGCGCTTGGCAGGTGTGTTGAAAGCGCCAATCGTGAGGTGCACGTTTTGCGAAACAAGGAGGGGATAAAGTTTTTGAAGCACATGGTGCTTCACCTATCTTCAACGAGCGTGTAGCTCGTGTGGTTGTTGGCATCATGGTTGAGACGTTAGTGTGGGCTGCGTTGAGAGTTCGAAACTCTCCAAAGGCAAAGGTAATATTTTTTATTTTAATTTTAATTAAATGCCTAAGTTGGAGGTATAAGGTTGTTTAGTGGTTGAAATTTGGAAAGGTTGCTTTGTAATAAAGTTGTGGTAGTTGAGAATTATCTTTAGGAGTTATAAGGAGAATTTTGTTTTTATATTTAAAGTCTTAAAATTGCTATTGTGGAATATTGAAAGGTTAAGACTTTGTGGGTAGTATGTTATTTTGAATTAAGGGTTTTTGTGACTATTGTGAGGATATTGATTATTATTTAAGTTGGAGTGATAAGGTGTAATTTTGATATTATTTTTGTGATATGTTTTGTTGAAGAAAATTATCCTCTAACCCTTATTGAGATTGGCAAAGAAGTAATTGTGAGTGTGGCAGATTTGTGAGGTCAACTACTTGACATTCAAAAAAGGTATGGGCAAATTCTTCTTTGGTTGAGTTGGTTGATTGGCTTTATTGAAAATTAAGTTTGGAGTGAAAAGGACTTGATTAGGGTTTCCTTTTCGAAAGTGGTTGAGTTATTGCTTCAAGGTTTTCTGATTTGAGAGTTGAGATTAAAACCTTGTTTTATTAGCATTGTTGTTGAGACCATTGGTTGAGTGAAGTGTTTGAGTTAATGCTTCAAGGTTTTCTAAATTGAGAGTTGTGATTAAAACCTTGTTTTATTAGCATTGTTGTTGAAGCCATTGGTTGTGAAGAACTATATTAAAATTGAGTTGTTATGCAAAGAACTTGAACTGTGAAAAGATCATGAGTATCATTGTTATGTGAGATTTGTTGTTGAGCATTGTTGGAAATATTTTGAGTTGGATGATACATGCTTGGACTAGGGTTTGTGAGCAAGAGTTGTTTCTTGAAGTGATTGGTTGAGTAGAGTTGATTGAGCCTAGTCAAGTGGATGTATGAAGTGATTGTTCAAGTTCCATAAAATAAACTATTCTATATTCTGATTTGAGTTGAGATTGAGTTTTGAGAATAGAACATATTGAGTCTCTAACAATTCTCTTTATGCTTCTATGAGATTGATTTGAGTAAGAGATTGAGTTTTGAGAATAGAACATATTGAGTCTCTAACAATTCTCTTTATGCTTCTATGAGATTGAGTTGAGTTAGAGATTGAGTTTTGAGTATAGAACATATTGAGTCTCTAACAATTCTCTTTATGCTTCTATGAGATTGAGTTGAGAAAGTGATTGAGTATTGAGTATAGAACATATTGAGTCTCTAACAATTCTCTTTATGTTTCTATGAGATTGGACAAGTTGTGTGGACTTGTTAAGAGATTTGAGAAAGTCTTTGAGAAGTTTGTTGTGTGAGATTTGTGAGTTGAAAGTTCTAGAGAGGACTTATTGAGCAGATTTGGACAAGTTCTGTGTGAGCTTGTTGAGCATATTTGGAAAGTTTTGTGAGATGTGTGAGAGATTTGGATAGGTTTGTGGACCTATTGAGCAGATTTGAGAAGGTTCTGTGTGGACTTGTTGAGCAGATTTGGACAGGTTCTGTGTGGACCTATTGAGTAAATTTGGATAGGTTCTATGTGGACTTGTTGAGTATATTTGGATAGGTTTAGTGGACCTGTTGAGTAGATTTGGGTGTTGAGTGGACCTATTGAGAAGATTTGAGTAAGTTCTAAGTGGACCTATTGAGCAGATTTGTGCTAGATGACTAGACTGTGTTTAGTGATTGAGTGGATTGTGCTAGGATTGGATAGTTTGGTTGGGAAATGTGTTTGAGGTTGTGCTAGAAATGGATGTGTGAATTAGTGAAGATTGAGTAGAGTTGTGCTAGACCGACTGGACTATGTTTAGTATAGTATTGAGATAGAGCTTTGGAGGTGATAGAGTAGAGAGGATAGAGTCTCCAGTGGATAGAGATCCATCAGCCAGGACATTGAGGATAGGTCTTCTGAGTGAGGACAAGAGTCTTCAAGTGGAGAGAGATCCACCAGTCAGTGTAGTGGAGGTAATGTCTTCTAGAGGATCACTAGCTAGAGTAGAGGAGAAGGAGTTCTCCTATGGATAGAGATCCACAAACCAGATTTAGGGGATCAACATCTCCTTTGGATAGAGGTCCATAAATATTGTAATTGGGAAGGATTCCCAAGAGATTATTTGAGAAATATTTAGAAGAAATATTTTCTCCGTGGAGGTAGCCATATTTGGGTGAACCACGTTAAATTTTGTGTCTCTATTGTGTATGGTGTTTTGTGCATTGCTTTGATTACTTCTATTGATATTACTATCTATACACTGCATAATATTGATTTGAAAGAAAAAGTAAAAAGTGCTCTTATACTGTTCACCCCCCTCTTAGTATAAGCTTGTGTTCTTCAATTGGTATCAGAGTGGGTTCCTTCAGAAGAGTTTGATAGCTTGAAGGAAAAGCGGTCAAGAACACAATGGATCAAAAGGATCAAAGGGATGGGTCCATCAATAATACAGTACTAGTATTTGATGGAAGTGACTTCTTGTATTGGTGTATGCTGATGAGGTTTCACTTGATGGCACTTGGCAATGAAGTTTGGGATGCAGTGGAACTTGGATATGATTCAATAGTCAATCCTCCTATAGATAAGGAAGGTAAGCTTCTAATGCATGCAAATTCAAGAGCTATGAATGCAATTATAAAAGGATTGCGTAGATCAGAATCTATGAAGGTTATGGATTGTAAAACAACAAAAGAAATGTGGGAACTACTGCATAACATATATGAAGGAGATAAAGGTGTCAGGAAAGCTAAGATCAGAAATCTCAAAGGAGAATTTGAAAATTTAAGAATGCGAGATGATGAAAACATTCATGACTATCTCAGTAAGATTGATGAACTTGTACATGAGATGAGAGGTCTTGGAATGAAGGTTGATGAATCTGATGCTTGTGATAAGATCTTGAGAACTCTTCCAAAAAGGTATAGTGAAAAGGTCTCTGCTATAGAAACATCAATTGATAGTGATAGTCTGACAAGAAATTCTTTACTTGGCATGCTTACAACTTTTGAGATAAGAACAAAAGATCCTATCCCTCCGAAAGAGGCTGCTTTCAAAGTGAACAAGAAGATAAAGGGTAAGAAGTCAGAATCAAGCAATGAGTCATCCAGTGATGAAGAAGCAAATTATGGTAGAAGAGATAAAGGTTCCAGAAGACCCATAGATCTAAGATCTGTTAAGTGTTTCAATTGTGGAAAGTATGGACATTTTGCAACAGATTGTAAAGAGCCAAAGAACAACAATGGTGAAGAAAAATAGGATCACAGGTACAGGGAATCAAAAAGATACAGGCACCAAAAGAAAAGCAAGGATGGACAAAGCAGACAAGGAAAGAAGTTCTTCCAAAGACAAAAGAGGAGCTACTATGCGGATAATGCAAGTAAGTACTCAAATGATAGTGATGCTAGTTCTTCAGATAATGATAGAGATGAAGTCCTATTTATGATTGAGGAGAAAGAACCAGTTAAGAAAAGGACTCCAGTTATTCTCAAGTGTTTTAGATGTGGTAAATTTGGACATCTTGAAGATGATTGCACAAGGGATGGTTATAGTTTCAGTGATGATGAATATGAAGATGCACTTGAAGGACCAGATGAAAATCTTCTAATGGCTTTAGAAGAAGAAGTGAGTGATCCTATAGAAGACAAGCCAAAAGAAAGTAATGATGTGGACAAAGGCAAACAAATAGAGGATTATTCAGCAGAGAATGGTTATGATCTCAAGGGAGAACTTATCTATGCCCTTGACATGGTAAAGAAGGTAAGAAAGCAACACTCTAAACTTGAAATTCAGTTTCAAGAATGTGATGAAGAGAGAATATTGCTCATAGAGGATTTAGAAAAATCAAAGGCTAAGGCAAAAAGGTTCAAAGATAAGTTAGAAGCAAAGATCTTGGAATGTGAGAAGTTAGCACAAGAAGTGGCACTACTAAAAGAAGATTTAGAGGACTCCAAGATCAAGATGAAAGGATGTAAAGAAGAGCTCAAATATTATGGATAAGATAGTCAAGGTTCAAAGACGGGCAACAAACAAAATAAGTCTTGGATCTGAACAAGCTCAAAAGAAATGGGAAGGAGAGTCAACTTCAAGTTTTGAAGAAGAAGAAACTTCAGATGAAGATACTTCAGAAGAAGACAGTGTAAAAGGAAGTGAGACATCAGAGGATGAGTTGGACAATAAAGAGTTCAACAAATATAGGAACAATGCACAGAGAAGATACAGATGGAACAACAATCAAATAGGAGACCAATGAGGTCAAAACAAGGAAGCTTCAATGGAAGATGTTTTTCATGTCACAGGTTTGGGCACATGGCTTCACAATGCAGGACACATGAAAGACAGGAATATGGGAATGGATAGTTTTTCCATGGGTATTGCTACTCATGTAATCAGTTTGGTCACAAGGCAATGAATTGCAGGGTTCATGAAAGAAGAGGATATGACTTCACTAGGAGAAATCCTAAGACATTTGCACCTACAAGGAATAATAACATTAAGTGTTATAAGTGCAATAATGATGGTCACACAACAAAGTGGTGTAGAGCAGATATTCTAGAAATAGGTATGAACAGGAACATGAACATGAACAAGAACATGGATGAGAACAGGAATAGGAATAGGAATAGGAACATAGATGTGAACAGGAACAGGAACAGAGAACAAGAACAAGAATAGGAACAGGAATGATGACAGGAACAGGATGATGACTTGGATAGAAACAGTCAGAGGATTCAGAAAACTCAAAAAATAAGGGAAAAGGATAAAGGTAAAGAACAGTGCTTTCGGGAGTAGAAATACTCCCACCCCAGAATTAACCACCTCATGAGGAGGTGGGGGAGGGGCTAAGCTAAGAGGCTCATTCTTAGCCCCGAGCCCCAAAGGTGACCCTTTGCCATTGATGTCAAAGGGGGAGAGATTTGTGTATTGGGGAGAGATTTGATATTTGAGAGAGCATTGAGCCATGGGGAGCAATGTCCCATGGGGAGCAGAAGAAAAAGAAAGGTCAGGTTTTGGTAAGAAGGGTATGGGTTGCCATCAATGACAAAGGGGGAGATTGTTGGACATTTTGAGTCCCTAAGTCAAAGTTGTCATTGATGTCACCAGATGAAGTCATCATTAATACCAAATATTTTAGTAGGAAATAAAGGGGATAAAAATGGTTATTTGATATCCAGGAAGAAGGCCAAAGATCAAGTGAAACATTGCAAAAGATAGAAGTTAAAAAGGAGTTATAATATTTATTTTATAAATTATTTAAATTCAGTGTGAATTTAAATTTTATAAATAAATATTAAAGGTACTTTATCAAAGGATATAATATTATAATATGAGTTATTATAATATTAAGTAAGGTGGTGAAAAAGAGCCCAAAGTAAAATATTAATAATAATATTTTACTACACCCAAATATGGGTGTTAGAATTTAAATATTCAAAGCATGTTACAAAGGTTTATCCTCACCGACGTCATGTGGGTTAATTGCATTTTGAAGCACCAATGTTCTAAAGCAAAGGAGGAAGATTAATATTTAAACCTATGCCCAAAGGGCATTAAGATTATCCTTGCTCGATTGAAAATATAGCATACAAATTAATTAATGTAGAGCTCGTGAAATGGATGTGCAAATTTTAAGTTTGAATTGCTAATGAAAGAAACAAAAGGGACAGCGTCGAATAGTTGGAAGCCAACTAGGCACCTTGGCCTAGTGGCAAGAGGGTTGTGGCTTACATTTTGTGTGCAAGGAGGCCAGTGTTCGAGTCTCGATGGAAGCGCTTGGTAGGTGTGTTGAAAGCACCAATCGTGAGGCACACGTTTTGTGAAACAAGGAGGGGATAAAGTTTTTGAAGCACGTGGTGCTTCACCTATCTCCAATGAGCGTGTAGCTCGTGTGGTTGTTGGCATCATGGTTGAGACGTTAGAGTGGGCTGCATTGAGAGTTCGAAACTCTCCAAAGGCAAAGGTAATATTTTGATTTTAATTTTAATTAAATGCCTAAGTTGGAGGTATAAGGTTGTTTAGTGGTTGAAATTTGGAAAGGTTGCTTTGTAATAAAATTGTGGTAGTTGAGAATTATCTTTAGGAGTTATAAGGAGAATTCTGTTTTATATTTAAAGTCTTAAAATTGCTATTGTGGAATATTGAAAGGTTAAGACTTTGTGGGTAGTATGTTATTTTGAATTAAGGGTTTTTGTGACTATTGTGAGGATATTGATTATTATTTAAGTTGGAGTGATAAGGTGTAATTTTGATATTATTTTTGTGATATGTTTTGTTGAAGAAAATTATCCTCTAACCCTTATTGAGATTGGCAAAGAAGTAATTGTGAGTGTGGCAGATTTGTGAGATCAACTACTTGACATTCAAAAAGGTATGGGCAAATTCTTCTTTGGTTGAGTTGGTTGATTGGCTTTATTGAAAATTAAGTTTGGAGTGAAAAGGACTTGATTAGGGTTTCCTTTTTGAAAGTGGTTGAGTTATTGCTTCAAGGTTTTCTGATTTGAGAGTTGAGATTAAAACCTTGTTTTATTAGCATTGTTGTTGAGATCATTGGTTGAGTGAAGTGTTTGAGTTAATGCTTCAAGGTTTTCTGAAATTGAGAGTTGTGATTAAAACCTTGTTTGATGAGAATGGTTTTTGAAGAGAGTTGTTATGCAAAGAACTTGAACTAGGGTTTGAAAAGATCATGAGTATCATTGTTATGTGAGATTTGTTGTTGAGCATTGTTGGAAATATTTTGAGTTGGATGATACATGCTTGGACTAGGGTTTGTGAGCAAGAGTTGTTTCTTGAAGTGATTGGTTGAGTAGAGTTGATTGAGCCTAGTCAAGTGGATGTATGAAGTGATTGTTCAAGTTCCATAAAATAAACTATTCTATATTCTGATTTGAGTTGAGATTGAGTTTTGAGAATAGAACATATTGAGTCTCTAACAATTCTCTTTATGCTTCTATGAGATTGATTTGAGTTAAGTGATTGAGTTTTGAGAATAGAACATATTGAGTCTCTAACAATTCTCTTTATGCTTCTATGAGATTGAGTTTTGAGTATAGAACATATTGAGTCTCTAACAATTCTCTTTATGCTTCTATGAGATTGAGTTGAGAAAGTGATTGAGTATTGAGTATAGAACATATTGAGTCTCTAAAATTCTCTTTATGTTTCTATGAGATTGGACAAGTTGTGTTGTTTTGTTGGTGAGATTTGGACAAGTTCTGTGTGAGCTTGTTGAGTAGATTTGGACAAGTTCTCTGTGGACCTGTTGAGCAGATTTGGATAGGTTCTGTGTGGACTGTTGAGTAGATTTGAGAAGGTTCTGAGTGGACCTGTTTGAGCATATTTGAGATAGGTTTGTGTGGACCTATTGAGGAATTGGGGACTGGAGAGATTTGATAGGTTGTGGATTTGAGAATTTGGTTGAGTGGACCTATTGAGAGATTTGAGTAGGTTTGAGTGGACCTATTGAGCAGATTTGTAGATAGTAGATGTAGTGATAAAAGAAGAGTTGTGCTAGACCGACTGGACTATGTTTAGTATAGTATTGAGATAGAGCTTTGGAGGTGATAGAGTAGAGAGGATAGAGTCTCTAGTGGATAGAGATCCATCAGCCAGGACATTGAGGATAGGTCTTCTGAGTGAGGACAAGAGTCTTCAAGTGGAGAGAGATCCACCAGTTAGTGTAGTGGAGGCAGTGTCTTCTAGAGGATCACCAGCTAGAGTAGAGGAGAAAGAGTTCTCCTATGGATAGAGATCCACAAACTAGATTTAGGGGATCAACATCTCCTTTGGATAGAGGTCCATAAACATTGTAATTGGGAAGGATTCCCAAGAGATTATTTGAGAAATATTTAGAAGAAATATTTTCTCCGTGGAAGTAGCCATATTTGGGTGAACCACGTTAAATTTGTGTCTCTATTGTGTATGGTGTTTTGTGCATTGCTTTGATTACTGCTATTGATACTGCTATCTATACACTGCATAATATTGATTTGAAAAGAAAAGTAAAAAGTGCTCTTATACTGTTCACCCCCCTCTTAGTATAAGCTTGTGTTCTTCAATTGGTATCAGAGCGGGTTCCTTCAGAAGAGTTTGATAACTTGAAGGAAAAGTGGTCAAGAACACAATGGATCAAAAGGATCAAAGGGATGGGTCCATCAATAATACAGTACCAGTATTTGATGGAAGTGACTTCTTGTATTGGTGTATGCTGATGAGGTTTCACTTGATGGCACTTGGTAATGAAGTTTGGGATGCAGTGGAACTTGGATATGATTCAACAGTCAATCCTCCTATAGATAAGGAAGGTAAGCTTCTAATGCATGCAAATTCAAGAGCTATGAATGCAATTATAAAAGGATTGCGTAGATCAGAATCTATGAAGGTTATGGATTGTAAAACAACAAAAGAAATGTGGGAACTACTGCATAACATATATGAAGGAGATAAAGGTGTCAGGAAAGCTAAGATCAGAAATCTCAAAGGAGAATTTGAAAATCTAAGAATGCGAGATGATGAAAACATTCGTGACTATCTCAGTAAGATTGATGAACTTGTACATGAGATGAGAGGTCTTGGAATGAAGGTTGATGAATCCGATGCTTGTGATAAGATCTTGAGAACTCTTCCAAAAAGGTATAGTGAAAAGGTCTCTGCTATAGAAACATCAATTGATAGTGATAATCTGACAAGAAATTCTTTACTTGGCATGCTTACAACTTTTGAGATAAGAACAAAAGATCCTATCCCTCCGAAAGAGGCTGCTTTCAAAGTGAACAAGAAGATAAAGGGTAAGAAGTCAGAATCAAGCAGTGAGTCATCTAGTGATGAAGAAGCAAATTATGGTAGAAGAGATAAAGGTTCCAGAAGACCCATAGATCTAAGATCTGTTAAGTGTTTCAATTGTGGAAAGTATGGACATTTTGCAACAGATTGTAAAGAGCCAAAGAACAACAATGGTGAAGAAAAATAGGATCACAGGTACAGGGAATCGGAAAGATACAGGCACCAAAAGAAAAGCAAGGATGGACAAAGCAAGACAAGGAAAGAAGTTCTTCCAAAGACAAAAGAGGAGCTACTATGCGGATAATGCAAGTAAGTACTCAAATGATAGTGATGCTAGTTCTTCAGATAATGATAGAGATGAAGTCCTATTTATGATTGAGGAAAAAGAACCAGTTAAGAAAAGGACTCCAGTTATTCTCAAGTGTTTTAGATGTGGTAAATTTGGACATCTTGAAGATGATTGCACAAGGGATGGTTATAGTTTCAGTGATGATGAATATGAGAATGCACTTGAAGGACCAAATGAAAATCTTCTAATGGCATTTAGAAGAAGAAGTAAGTGATCCTATAGAAGACAAGCCAAAAGAAAGTAATGATGTGGACAAAGGTAAACAAATAGAGGATTATTCAAGCAGAGAATGGTTATGATCTCAAGGGAGAACTTATCTATGCCCTTGACATGGTAAAGAAGGTAAGAAAGCAACACTCTAAACTTGAAATTCAGTTTCAAGAATGTGATGAAGAGAGAATATTGCTCATAGAGGATTTAGAAAAATCAAAGGCTAAGGCAAAGAGGTTCAAAGATAAGTTAGAAGCAAAGATCTTGGAATGTGAGAAGTTAGCACAAGAAGTGGCACTACTAAAAGAAGATTTAGAGGACTCCAAGATCAAGTATGACAAGGATTTAAGAATAGCTCAAATATTATGGATAAGATAGTCAAGGTACAAAGAGGGTCAACAAACAAAATAGGTCTTGGTTTTGAACAAACTCAAAAGAAATGGGAAGGAGAGTCAACTTCAAGTCTTGAAGAAGAAGAAACTTCAGATGAAGATACTTCAGAAGAAGACAGTGTAAAAGAAAGTTAGACATCAGAGGAAGAGTTGGACAATAGAGAGTTCAACAAATATAGGAACAATGCACAGAGAAGATACAGATGGAACAACAATCAGAATAGGAGACCAATGAGGTCAAAACAAGGAAGCTTCAATGGAAGATGTTTTTCATGTCACAGGTTTGGGCACATGGCTTCACAATGCAGGACACATGAAATACATGAATATGGGAATGGATAACTTTTCCATGGGTATTGCTACTCATGTAATCAGTTTGGTCACAAGGCAATGAATTGCAGGGTTCATGAAAGAAGAGGATATGACTTCACTAGGAAAAATCCTAAGACATTTGCACCTACAAGGAATAATAACATTAAGTGTTATAAGTGCAATAATGATGGTCACACAACAAAGTGGTGTAGAGCAAACATTCCAAAAATAGGTATGAACAGAAATAGGAACATGAACAAGGAATAGAAGAAAGAAAGAATAGGAATAGAATAGAACATGGATGAGAACTAGAATAGGAATAGGAATAGGAATAGAAATAGGAACATGAATGATGACAGGAACATGGATGATGACTTGGATAGAAACAGTCAGAGGATTCAGAAAACTCAAAAAATAAGGGAAAAGAATAAAGGTAAAGAATAGTGCTTTCGAGGAGTAGAAATACTCCCACCCCAGAATTAACCACCTCATGAGGAGGTGGGGGAGGGGCTAAGCTAAGAGGCTCATTCTTAGCCCCGAGCCCCAAAGGTGACCCTTTGCCATTGATGTCAAAGGGGGAGAGATTTGTGTATTGGGGAGAGATTTGATATTTGAGAGAGCATTGAGCCAGGGGAGCAATGTCCTAGGGGGAGCAGAAGAAAAAGAAAGGTCAGGTTTCAGTAAAAAGGATATGGGTTGCCATCAATGACAAAGGGGGAGATTGTTGGACATTTTGAGTCCCTAAGTCAAAGTTGTCATTGATGTCACCAGATGAAGTCATCATTAATACCAAATATTTTAGTAGGAAATAAAGGGGATAAAAATGGTTATTTGATATCCAGGAAGAAGGCCAAAGATCAAGTGAAATAGTGCAAAAGATAGAAGTTAAAAAGGAGTTATAATATTTATTTTATAAATTATTTAAATTCAGTGTGAATTTAAATTTTATAAATAAATATTAAAGGTACTTTATCAAAGGATATAATATTATAATATGAGTTATTATAATATTAAGTAAGGTGGTGAAAAGAGCCCAAAGTAAAATATTAATAATTTTTTAATATTTTACTACACCCAAATATGGGTGTTATAAAGTTTAAAGATATTTTAAGCAATGTTACAAAGGTTTATCCTCACCGACGTCATGTGGGTTAATTGCATTTTGAAGCACCGATGTTCTAAAGTAAAGGAGGAAGATTAATATTTAAACCTATGCCCAAAGGGCATTAAGATTATCCTTGCTCGATTGAAAAGATAGCATACGAATTAATTAATGTAGAGCTCGTGAAATGGATGTGCGAATTTTAAGTTTGAATTGCAATGAAAGAAACAAAAGGGACAGTTTCAAATAGTTGGAAGCCAACTAGGCACCTTGGCCTAGTGGCAAGAGGGTTGTGGCTTACGTTTTGTGTGCAAGGAGGATAGTGTTCGAATCTCGATGGAAATTTTTGATAGGTGTGTTGAAAGCACCAATCGTGAGGTGCACGTTTTGTGAAACAAGGAGGGGATAAAGTTTTGAAGCACGTGGTGCTTCACCTATCTCAATGAGCGTGTAGCTCGTGTGGTTGTTGGCATCATGGTTGAGACGTTAGAGTGGGCTGCGTTGAGAGTTCGAAACTCTCCAAAGGCAAAGGTAATATTTTGATTTTAATTTTAATTAAATGCCTAAGTTGGAGGTATAAGGTTGTTTAGTGGTTGAAATTTGGAAAGGTTGCTTTGCAATAAAATTGTGGTAGTTGAGAATTATCTTTAGGAGTTATAAGGAGAATTCTATTTTATATTTAAAGTCTTAAAATTGCTATTGAGGAATATTGAAAGGTTAAGACTTTGTGGGTAGTATGTTATTTTGAATTAAGGGTTTTTGTGACTATTGTGAGGATATTGATTATTATTTAAGTTGGAGTGATAAGGTGTAATTTTGATATTATATTTGTGATATGTTTTGTTGAAGAAAATTATCCTCTAACCCTTATTGAGATTGGCAAAGAAGTAATTGTGAGTGTGGCAGATTTGTGAGATCAACTACTTGACATTCAAAAAGGTATGGGAAAATTCTTCTTTGGTTGAGTTGATTGATTGGCTTTATTGAAAATTAAGTTTGGAGTGAAAAGGACTTGATTAGGGTTTCCTTTTCGAAAGTGGTTGAGTTATTGCTTCAAGGTTTTCTGATTTGAGAGTTGAGATTAAAACCTTGTTTTATTAGCATTGTTGTTGAGATCATTGGTTGAGTGAAGTGTTTGAGTTAATGCTTCAAGGTTTTCTGAAATTGAGAGTTGTGATTAAAA
Source organism: Wollemia nobilis (assembly GCA_028583015.1). Taxonomy (NCBI): domain Eukaryota; kingdom Viridiplantae; phylum Streptophyta; class Pinopsida; order Araucariales; family Araucariaceae; genus Wollemia; species Wollemia nobilis. Next base: position 879,108 of record JAQPPZ010003507.1, on the reverse strand, counting down.
CCTTGTTTAATGAGCATCTGAGTATGTTGGGTGAGTTGTTATGCAAAGAACTTGAACTAGGGTTTGAAAAGATATGAGTACATTGTTATGTGAGATTTGTTGTTGAGCATTGTTGGAAATATTTTGAGTTGGATGATACATGCTTGGACTAGGGTTTGTGAGCAAGAGTTGTTTCTTGAAGTGATTGGTTGAGTAGAGTTGATTGAGCCTAGTCAAGTGGATGTATGAAGTGATTGTTCAAGTTCCATAAAATAAACTATTCTATATTCTGATTTGAGTTGAGATTGAGTTTTGAGAATAGAACATATTGAGTCTCTAACAATTCTCTTTATGCTTCTATGAGATTGAGTTTGAAGAAAGTGATTGAGTTTTGAGAATAGAACATATTGAGTCTCTAACAATTCTTTTTTTTTTTTTTTGTAAAATATTGAGTCTCTAACAATTCTCTTTATGCTTCTATGAGATTGAGTTGAGAAAGTGATTGAGTATTGAGTATAGAACATATTGAGTCTCTAACAATTCTCTTTATGTTTCTATGAGATTTGGACAAGTTCTATGTGAGCTTGTTGAGTAGATTTGGACAAGTTCTGTGTGAGCTTGTTGAGCAGATTTGGACAAGTTCTATGTGGACTGTGTTGAGCAGATTTGAGTTGATGAGTTTGTGGACTTTGAGTATTTGGTGGGATTGAAATTGGATATTGAGAATTTGAGTAGGTTTTGAGTGGACCTATTGAGTATATTTGAGTAGATTTGTGCTAGACCTAATGTACTATGTTTAGTGCAAGAGTTGAGTAGAGTTGTGCTAGACCGACTGGACTATGTTTAGTATAGTATTGAGATAGAGCTTTGGAGGTGATAGAGTAGAGAGGATAGAGTCTCTAGTGGATAGAGATCCATCAGCCAGGACATTGAGGATAGGTCTTCTGAGTGAGGACAAGAGTCTTCAAGTGGAGAGAGATCCACAGTCAGTGCAGTGGAGGCAGTGTCTTCTAGAGGATCACTAACTAGAGCAGAGGAGAAAGAGTTCTCCTATGGATAGAGATCCACAAACTAGATTTAGGGGATCAACATCTCCTTTGGATAGAGGTCCATAAACATTGTAATTGGGAAGGATTCCCAAGAGATTATTTGAGAAATATTTAGAAGAAATATTTTCTCCATGGAAGTAGCCATATTTGGGTGAACCACGTTAAATCTGTGTCTCTATTGTGTATGGTGTTTTGTGCATTGCTTTGATTACTGCTATTGATACTGCTATCTATACACTGCATAATATTGATTTGAAAAGAAAAGTAAAAAGTGCTCTTATACTTGTTCACCCCCTCTCAGTATAAGCTTGTGTTCTTCAATTGGTATCATAGCGGGTTCCTTCAGAAGAGTTTGATAGCTTGAAGGAAAAGTGGTCAAGAACACAATGGATCAAAAGGATCAAAGGGACGGGTCCATCAATAATACAGTACTAGTATTTGATGGAAGTGACTTCTTGTATTGGTGTATGCTGATGAGGTTTCACTTGATGGCACTTGGTAATGAAGTTTGGGATGCAGTGGAACTTGGATATGATTCAACAATCAATCCTCCTATAGATAAGGAAGGTAAGCTTCTAATGCATGCAAATTCAAGAGCTATGAATGCAATTATAAAAGGATTGCGTAGATCAGAATCTATGAAGGTTATGGATTGTAAAACAACAAAAGAAATGTGGGAACTACTGCATAACATATATGAAGGAGATAAAGGTGTCAGGAAAGCTAAGATCAGAAATCTCAAAGGAGAATTTGAAAATCTAAGAATGCGGGATGATGAAAACATTCGTGACTATCTCAAGTAAGATTGATGAACTTGTACATGAGATGAGAGGTCTTGGAATGAAGGTTGATGAATCTGATGCTTGTGATAAGATCTTGAGAACTCTTCCAAAAAGGTATAGTGAAAAGGTCTCTGCTATAGAAACATCAATTGATAGTGATAGTCTGACAAGAAATTCTTTACTTGGCATGCTTACAACTTTTGAGATAAGAACAAAAGATCCTATCCCTCCGAAAGAGGTTGCTTTCAAAGTGAACAAGAAGATAAAGGGTAAGAAGTCAGAATCAAGCAGTGAGTCATCTAGTGATGAAGAAGCAAATTATGGTAGAAGAGATAAAGGTTCCAGAAGACCCATAGATCTAAGATCTGTTAAGTGTTTCAATTGTGGAAAGTATGGACATTTTGCAACAGATTGTAAAGAGCCAAAGAACAACAATGGTGAAGAAAAATAGGATCACAGGTACAGGGAATCAAAAAGATACAGGCACCAAAAGAAAAGCAAGGATGGACAAAGCAGACAAGGAAAGAAGTTCTTCCAAAGACAAAAGAGGAGCTACTATGCGGATAATGCAAGTAAGTACTCAAATGATAGTGATGCTAGTTCTTAGATAATGATAGAGATGAAGTCCTATTTATGATTGAGGAGAAAGAACCAGTTAAGAAAAGGACTCCAGTTATTCTCAAGTGTTTTAGATGTGGTAAATTTGGACATCTTGAAGATGATTGCACAAGGGATGGTTATAGTTTCAGTGATGATGACTATGAGGATGCACTTGAAGGACCAGATGAAAATCTTCTAATGGCATTTAGAAGAAGAAGTAAGTGATCCTATAGAAGACAAGCCAAAAGAAAGTAATGATGTGGACAAAGGTAAACAAATAGAGGATTATTCAATAGAGAATGGTTATGATCTCAAGGGAGAACTTATCTATGCCCTTGACATGGTAAAGAAGGTAAGAAAGCAACACTCTAAACTTGAAATTCAGTTTCAAGAATGTGATGAAGAGAGATTATTGCTCATAGAGGATTTAGAAAAATCAAAGGCTAAGGCAAAAAAGTTCAAAGATAAGTTAGAAGCAAAGATCTTGGAATGTGAGAAGTTAGCACAAGAAGTGGCACTACTAAAGGAAGATTTAGAGGACTCCAAGAATCAAGTATGAAAGGATGTAAAGAATAGCTCAAAGATTATGGATAAGATAGTCAAGATACAAAGAGGAGCAACAAACAAAATAGGTCTTGGTTTTAAAAAAACTCAAAAGAAATAGGAAGAAGAGTCAACTTCAAGTTTTGAAGAGGAAACTTTAGATGAAGATACTTTAGAAGAAGACAGTGTAAAAGAAAGTGAGACATCAGAGGAAGAGTTGGACAATAGAGAGTTCAACAAAGATAGGAACAATGCACAGAGAAGATACATATGGAACAACAATCAGAACAGGAGACCAATGAGGTCAAGACAAGGAAGCTTCAATGGAAGATGTTTTTCATGTCACAAGTTTGGGCACATGGCTTCACAATGCAGGACACATGAAAGACAGGAATATGGGAATGGACAACTTTTCCATGGGTATTGCTACTCATGTAATCAGTTTGGTCACAAGGCAATGAATTGCAGGGTTCATGAAAGAAGAGGATATGACTTCACTAGGAGAAATCCTAAGACATTTGCACCTCCAAGGAATAATAACATTAAGTGTTATAAGTGCAATAATGATGGTCACACAACAAAGTGGTGTAGAGCAAATATTCCAGAAATAGGTATGAATAGGAACAGGAACATGAATAGGAATAGGAATATGAACAAGAACATGAATAGGAACAAGAACAGGAACATGGATGAGAATAGGAACATGAATGTGAACAAGAATAAGAATAGGAACATGAATGATGACAGGAACAGGGATGATGACTTGGATAGAAACAGTCAGAGGATTCAGAAAACTCAGAAAATAAGGGAAAAGGATAAAGGTAAAGAACAGTGCTTTCGAGGAGTAGAAATACTCCCACCCTAGAATTAACCACCTCATGAGGAGGTGGGGGAGGGGCTAAGCTAAGAGGCTCATTCTTAGCCCCGAGCCCCAAAGGTGACCCTTTGCCATTGATGTCAAAGGGGGAGAGATTTGTGTATTGGGGAGAGATTTGATATTTGAGAGAGCATTGAGCCAGGGGAGCAATGTCCCAGGGGAAGCAGAAGAAAAAGAAAGGTCAGGTTTCGGTAAAAAGAGTATGGGTTGCCATCAATGACAAAGGGGGAGATTGTTGGACATTTTGAGTCCCTAAGTCAAAGTTGTCATTGATGTCACCAGATGAAGTCATCATTAATACCAAATATTTTAGTAGGAAATAAAGGGGATAAAAATGGTTATTTGATATCTAGGAAGAAGGCCAAAGATCAAGTGAAACAGTGCAAAAGATAGAAGTTAAAAAGGAGTTATAATATTTATTTTATAAATTATTTAAATTCAGTGTGAATTTAAATTTTATAAATAAATATTAAAGGTACTTTATCAAAGGATATAATATTATAATATGAGTTATTATAATATTAAGTATGTGATGGTGAAAAGAGCCCAAAGTAAAATATTAATAATAAATATTTTACTACACCCAAAGATGGGTGTTAGAAAGTTTAAAGATATTTGAAGCATGTTACAAAGGTTTATCCTCACCGACGTCATGTGGGTTAATTGCATTTTGAAGCACTCGACGTTCTAAAGCAAAGGAGGAAGATTAATATTTAAACACTATGCCCAAAGGGCATTAAGATTATCCTTGCTCGATTGAAAAGATAGCATACGAATTAATTAATGCAGAGCTCGTGAAATGGATGTGCAAATTTTAAGTTTGAATTTCTAGTGAAAGAAACAAAAGGGATAGTCAAATAGTTGGAAGCCAACTAGGCACCTTGGCCTAGTGGCAAGAGGGCTGCGGCTTACGTTTTGTGTGCAAGGAGGCCAGTGTTCGAGTCTTGGCAGAAGCGCTTGGTAGGTGTGTTGAAAGCACCAATCGTGAGGCGCACATTTTGTGAAACAAGGAGGGGATAAAGTTTTTGAAGCACGTGGTGCTTCACCTATCTTCAATGAGCGTGTAGCTCGTGTGGTTGTTGGCACCGCGGTTGAGACGTTAGAGTGGGCTGCGTTGAGAGTTCGAAACTCTCCAAAGGCAAAGGTAATATTTTGATTTTAATTTTAATTAAATGCCTAAGTTGGAGGTATAAGGTTGTTTAGTGGTTGAAATTTGGAAAGGTTGCTTTGCAATAAAATTGTGGTAGTTGAGAATTATCTTTAGGAGTTATAAGGAGAATTCTATTTTATATTTAAAGTCTTAAAATTGCTATTGTGGAATATTGAAAGGTTAAGACTTTGTGGGTAGTATGTTATTTTGAATTAAGGGTTTTTGTGACTATTGTGAGGATATTGATTATTATTTAAGTTGGAGTGATAAGGTGTAATTTTGATATTATTTTTGTGATATGTTTTGTTGAAGAAAATTATCCTCTAACCCTTATTGAGATTGGCAAAGAAGTAATTGTGAGTGTGGCAGATTTGTGAGGTCAACTACTTGACATTCAAAAAGGTATGGGAAAATTCTTCTTTGGTTGAGTTGATTGATTGGCTTTATTGAAAATTAAGTTTGGAGTGAAAAGGACTTGATTAGGGTTTCCTTTTCGAAAGTGGTTGAGTTATTGCTTCAAGGTTTTCTGATTTGAGAGTTGAGATTAAAACCTTGTTTTATTAGCATTGTTGTTGAGATCATTGGTTGAGTGAAGTGTTTGAGTTAATGCTTCAAGGTTTTCTGAATTGAGAGTTGAGATTAAAACCTTGTTTTATTAGCATTGTTGTTGAAGTGAGTTGTTATGTAAAGAACTTGAACTTGGGTATATTTGAAAAATATGAGTATATTGTTATGTGAGATTTGTTGTTGAGCATTGTTGGAAATATTTTGAGTTGGATGATACATGCTTGGACTAGGGTTTGTGAGCAAGAGTTGTTTCTTGAAGTGATTGGTTGAGTAGAGTTGATTGAGCCTAGTCAAGTGGATGTATGAAGTGATTGTTCAAGTTCCATAAAACAAACTATTCTATATTCTGATTTGAGTTGAGATTGAGTTTTGAGAATAGAACATATTGAGTCTCTAACAATTCTCTTTATGCTTCTATGATATTGAGTTGAGAAAGTGATTGAGTTTTGAGTATAGAACATATTGAGTCTCTAAAAATTCTCTTTATGCTTCTATGAGATTGAGTTGAGAAAGTGATTGAGTATTTGAGTATAGAACATATTGAGTCTCTAACAATTCTCTTTATGCTTCTATGAGATTGGAAAGTTCTGTGTGAGATTGTTAAGCATATTTGGAGAATTTTAGAAGCTTGTGGATATTTTTATTTTTGAGTTATTTGAGAAGTTAGTGAGCTTATTGAGAGATTTGGACAAGTTCTGTGTGAGCTTGTTGAGCAGATTTGGACAAGTTCTATGTGGACTTGTTGAGCAGATTTGGATAAGTTTTGTGTGGACTTGTTGAGCATATTTGGATAGGTTCTATGTGGACTTGTTGAGCAGATTTGAGAAGGTTCTGTGTGGACTTGTTGAGCATATTTGGATAGGTTCTATGTGGACCTATTGAGCAGATTTGGATAGGTTCTGTGTGGACCTGTTGAGCAGATTTGGGTAGGTTTGAGGTGGACCTATTGAGAAGATTTGAGTAGGTTCTGAGTGGACCTATTGAGAAGATTTGTGCTAGACCGAAGGTTATGTTTAGTGTAGATTTGAGTGGATTGTGCTAGTGATTGATGTGTTTAGTGAAGAGTTGAGTAGATTTGTGCTAGATTTGTGTTGTGTATGTTTAGTGCAAGAGATTGAGTAGAGTTGTGCTAGACCGATTGGACTGTGTTTAGTATAGCATTGAGATAGAGCTTTGGAGGTGATAGAGTAGAGAGGATAGAGTCTCCAGTGGATAGAGATCCATCAGCCAGGACATTGAGGATAGGTCTTCTGAGTGAGGACAAGAGTCTTCAAGTGGAGAGAGATCCACCAGTTAGTGCAGTGGAGGCAGTGTCTTCTAGAGGATCACCAGCTAGAGCAGAGGAGAAGGAGTTCTCCTATGGATAGAGATCCACAAACCAGATTTAGGGGATCAACATCTCCTTTGGATAGAGGTCCATAAACATTGTAATTGGGAAGGATTCCCAAGAGATTATTTGAGAAATATTTAGAAGAAATATTTTCTCTATGGAAGTAGCCATCTTTGGGTGAACCACGTTAAATTTGTGTCTCTATTGTGTATGGTGTTTTGTGCATTGCTTTGATTACTGCTATTGATATTGCTATCTATACACTGCATAATATTGATTTGAAAAGAAAAGTAAAAAGTGCTCTTATACTGTTCACCCCCCTCTCAGTATAAGCTTGTGTTCTTCAAAGATCTCATTAAAATAAAGTCATGCATATCATTAAAATGAAAGATGCATCTCAATAAAATAAAATAGGATTTCGAGTGAAGGACAAGGATATAGAGCATGACTTCATTCATGTGATTTGCGAGATTGAGCTCATGACTAATAATTGTAATATCATCACCTCATGCCAAGTTGTTGATTTGATAGGATGTAATGGCAGAACCATCCACCTTGTGTCCACTATGTATGCCAATGTGGTTTGTGTTTTTTGATATGCACACTCGTGGAAGATGTATGAGAATGAGGTATATCCCCATTGGCACACTTTGTCCATTATTTCCATTTTTAGCAATTACTTCCAGCTATCCTCCTCGCTATGGTCACCTTCATTTCTACTATGCTCTCGTCCCATGAACCAAATCATAAAAAAGATTGGAATGGTCTGTGTTGTAATATTCCAAGCCTGAGCAACCCAATCAATGGTCCAAGAAAATTTCGAAGCCCGAGGATGTCAGCATGAACTCTCCCTCGTCAGTGAAGTGTGGCCTTTTTATTTTGCTTGTATGTAGTGAGAAATAGAGTGTTTCTAAAACAAGGAGGAAATTGGAGGTCATGGGGACAAAGATCTAATATGTGTGTTGGATACTGGCATTGTTGGAGTTGAAACAGTTGAAATTAGATCCACTGGTAGAGAATATTATGGCCTCTCATGGGTTGCTAAATTTTTTGAAAACTTTCAACGACTACAACCCTAAAATTTCATGAGAATTTATCAAAATTTTGGACAATGGAACAATGTCCCTGAAGGAACTTATGTTTTTCATGACTATCAACTTATTTATGAAAATTACGAAACTCCCCAATGATGAGGAGATTATCCATAGGGATAAACACTCCATGGTAGGTAAAGTGGCATTTTTTGTAATAAGGGAAAGTCCCTGATGAAGAAGTATAACGGGTATGTCAGGGAGGACCTCCCTCCACCTTGGAACTGGGCCATGGTGTTGGTTATGCAGTATCTAACCGTATATGAGCCATATTTACCCCTCCAAAGATTTTACATGATATTCCTCAATTTTATGAAGGACATAAAACAAATCAACATATTAGAGTATCTACTTTGGTCGATGGAGATCTCCATTGACAAAGTTAGAAAAGGGAAGTCCACTTACCCCAAGCACTAGGGTCTCCAATTAATTATCTATAAGTACATTAGCCAGAACCCTGACCAACATATCATTAAACTTGACAGGTCAACTGTGGATCCTGACCTAGTTACAAAATCTCCCCTAGCAATAATGGAAATTCCTCAATAATTCTAAGCAATCAAAGTGGAGAACAGAATCCCTAGTAGAGAAGGCAAGCATCAATAGTTACCTCCTATAGGGCCATCTATAACTCTTACTAGGTGCTCAGTCCAAGTTAAAAATACAAGTGATAGAGGTAAAAGCTCTTCCCCTGCTTGCAAAACTTAAAATACTATGATAGAACCATCTCCAAGATCTCAGTTTGTCTAGAATATGGGTAACGTGGACTAGATCACTGACCTGGAGGACATCATCACTCTAGCTACTTCAATGCTCATGAGAGCTGATAAAATCATCAACCTGATGCATGCACAAAAAACTAGCATCCCTGTGGAGGATGATCCCAAGGAAGACGAAGACTACATCCCAAAATTATGGTGTCCCTTATTGTTACTGGATTGTCCCTTTTTGTCTTCAGGTTATCCCTATCTGGCTATAGCTTTTTGTGCACAATTCTATTTATACTTAGATAAAGCACTCATTCATTATTTAATCATCATGAAAGAGACTATGCCATTTCATTTTCACATAAATACATAGTTAATTGTTCATATAATTTCTACCAAGAAGGGGTGTTACAGTTTATCAAACACATTCACCAAAATTACCTAGTTGATTTGTCTATCCTCCACCTCAACTAGGGTTACATGCAACTCAAATCTAGGGTTAACTAATATGGTACCTAACAATTTGTGCCCATAATAAACACTTCTAACCCAAGGATCATATTCAACATATTTTCCTATCTCACAAAAATAAAGTTCTATAATAAATCATACCAAAATTCAATACTAACATCAACATAACATATTAATAAAGACTAGAGAAATTAGGTATTTCATTCCTACATAACACTAGAAATTAGGTATTTCCTTTATTTAAATAAAATGAAATAAAAAAACATCTAGAAATCATAACAAAATTTCATTGATTACTTTCTCCTATTAATCCATCATCATTTTCAATAAATACAAATAATCTATCTTGATATCTACAAATTATTTTTAAAGAAAAATAATATAGAAGGAAGCAATAATTCATCTTTCACTTTTTGAAAAATATTAATAAAATTTATGATAATACATCAAGAATGTTTAGAAGGATATCAATTCCCTCATCATAATCATTACATAGCATAACTTCTACACATGAAACCTTTTAAGTTTTCTTGTCTCTAAATACAATTAATACATTTCAATACATTAATACATAATAGTAACTAAGTCTCATCTTATTTTTCAATACCTTCTACTTGATAGGTATTTTATCCGTCATATTTTTGAACATAAGTAGAGGGACCAGGACAACTCTTTGAAAGTATATGCAAGCCTAACATGCATCATACAATATAATCATTCAACAACAATGCAAGATCTTAGTTCCATGATACACTTCAAAACATTCTTTTGATGTATATTATTAATAAACGAGAGAATCCCATACTTCTCTCGCTCAATTATGGTTCTTTTGATACACAATCCATATCTATCCCCTTGGATTAATTTACTAATCATCTCTTCAATATTAAATAATAATTCCTCATTTCTTAAATCTAGAGTTATTTCCAATATAATATTTACATTAATAATTCTTACATTTTTTTAAAACATGGGATTTTTACTCCCCTAATAGACCCAACTATAATCCTTATATATTTTTCATAATTAATAAATTAATATTTATTATTAAATAAACACATTATTTAAGTGATATTGCTTTTATTTAATAATAGAAGGGGTTTTTAAAGGGACCCCAAACTTTATTACAAAAAGGATTTGAAAGAGATTGGGGCCACACCCCAAAACTCTAACAAGAATAGTAAAATAAAAAAGGTATTCATCCAAACAATAAGTGGATTAGCCATAACAACCAAAGAGGATCACAACTTTTGCAAGCTAGATATAGGATTACAATCTGCCAAAATCAAACAAAAAGTAACACATCTTGCAATAAAAATGATTGGATTACAATCCACATAAAACATGATAAGGATCCTATTAGAGGTAGACTACAAAAAAAAAGAACTAAATACCCAATGCCTAATTAAGAATCAGATCTCTCTTTTACTGCTAAGTCATTTTGCTAATGTCCTAGATGTAGGAAATTACCACTTGGAGAGCATCTGACAAATCCCGATGTTTGTCATCAAGGTTACTAAGGAAAGAAAAGAGGACTAAGGGCAAGGGTACCAAAGAGGAGGAAACCTCCTTAAGTTCATATGTATCCTCTGAAGGCTTTGGTTTTTTCTTCTCTAGTAGGCATTCATCCGAGTCAGCCATCTCGATCGAGATTAAGGAGTTTTCAGCCTTCATTGCCTTTGAAGAAAGTTGTTTAGATCGACGTGTACGAGTCCTCTTGATATTACTAGGGGATACTGCAACTCTACTCTTAGCCTTAGTCTTCCCTTTCATAGTGGGATAGGGAGTAAAAAATTATGAGATTCAAACTCTAAGAATTCACTTGAGGTCCTAGAAGATGTAAGAGGAGGGTTAATGGTTGGAGGAATTTTCTGAATTTTGACCTTCACTAGTGCCTCCTCCACCATAATTTCTTTAGAATTTACCACATATTCAAAGGTTAGGAAAATCAGACTTTGATGGAGGGTCCAACCTTTTCCCTCCCCTTACATTCTTCCAAGATTTTGCTAATGAGTGGTAAATGAATATTGAAACATTCATGAGCCTTTTCCTCCTAATTTGGTTCAAAAACAACATATGGAAGTTGCACAAAACCTCTTTGTTCACATCTAGAGTGAAATAGTCCATTATAACCTTAATGACATGATTTTAGGGTGCCCTTAGAGATTTAGCATCATATCCATTCTGAAGCTTTGATAGATATTCCCCAACTTCTCGAAAGAATTTAATTATTTAATCAATATTAATTAAGAAAAAAGTCTCCTATTACTTTAATATTAATAAATATTTACAAAAAATGACTTCATAAACTATTAATTCTATTTACAACATTATTAATAAAAATATTAACACATATTATTAAAATTGAATATATTAATAATGATCCTAAGATAAATAATTATCTTTCTAATTCTTCTGAATATCATTATTAATTAACCACATTATTAATTAATTATTAGTAAGATATAAATTAATTGATTTCATTATAAATTGATTAATTAATCTCAATATTAAATAATCTAACTTTTAAATTTAATTAACCTGTAATAGTAACTAATCTAGATTATCAATAAATAAGATTACCAATTAATATTAACTATATAAGCTAATATTAATGAATTCATTAAACAATACTAAATCAAAATAAAACAGTGATTATAAAGTTTAACACTAAACACATTAAAATTTTTAAAGAATAATATATAAATATCAAACCTTGTTTATAAAATAACTTTATAATATAAATCATAAAGGTTGTTAGAAATGCACATGCTACAGGTCGAGAATAGCCGCTTGACAACACTGGACCACTTTCATAAATAATATCTCATAATTTATTTTAAAGGATCATTTCATATAGCAAAACTAGTACCTAGTATGGAAAGGTTGAAGTATTTCCTAAAGAACTGTGGATGTATACCATTTCAGATTCTATTTTTTTGTATATAAAAATGAAAATAAGGATAGATGCACATGATATGTTAGCTATTAATAGGAAAGATTATAAGTCTCAAAGATATGCTTGTTTAACTTTAGCTAAGGATTTAAGGAATAGGCAAATCAACTTGTTAAAAATATTTGTCTGAAATACATCTATAGTTTTAAGAAGTTTCAAGCACATTCAATGAACTAAATTTTTCTTTCAAATGCTTTCAAGTGTCACTTTATCTTTGTATCATATGTTAGTACTTTCATCCTTGTCAAGCTTCAACTTGTATTTACAAAAAAATCTACTTAAGAGAATTTGTTTTATGATTACAACTAACTAGCATGAGAATTCATATGATAAAATGGATGGTGCCAATGATAACTACACCCATGACTAGGTAAATGTTGAGCATGAAGATAATGAGTAATCTAAATATGAGACCCATCACATTGAGACCAATGGTGAAATAAGCGAGACAGAAGAGCAAAGCATATAACAAGCATTTACACTCAATCAAGAGGAGAAAATAGAAAGAGATTACCTCCACAACAAGAAAATTAACAAACTTAAAATATTCCTCCTCATTCTCCCTAACCCTACACACCTTGTAGTTTTCTCCCCAGCTAGCAATCCCACCATCCCAAACATCAACAACAAGAAGAATGAAATAGAATTTGGAGGGCAGAGGAAGATCAAGAGGATAGGCAAGATGAAGCTCAAGAGTCAAGGTGAATCTTAGTTTTCTCTTTATGTTTCAAAAATGATTTTAGTAGTTTTCCATCACGTTATAAAGTTCCTCATAATATTTTAAAAATATTCATTTTATTCATTATAATAATATCTATTTATTAAATATACCTTTTATAAAGTATTAATTCAATAAATTTAATATTAATTTACTAATACTATTTTAGCAAAGGTATTAGTAATTAAATTATTTACTTATTTCATAGTATTAAATTAATTAATATTATTTCTATTTTATCTTCTCTAGTGATAATTTTTATTATCTACATTAGCATTTAATATTTTTAAGTATTAATAATATTAACATTATTATTAATACCTTAATTATCAAATAATTGGTCAATTAAGTTCTATATTTAGAAGCACAAGTATTAATGCATCCTAATGATAAATTAAGAGCCTAAGAAACATAATGGCTCTTGCCAAAAGTTGTATTTTCTCAAACTAAAATGCATCCAATAATAAAAAAAAAGATAGATAATACACAAACATTACTACTCTCTAAGCAGGAGGTATCATGATAACTACAAGGTTATCAACCACCTACAAGAGACACCTAAGTAGAGGGAGAAGGACTATTTTAACTTTACAACAATCTCTTTAACCTGACGATGCATTTAATCACACATACACAAATACAATATTTCTATATGATTTTTTTACCCCTATGGGTTGTTAGACTGGAAATCCATCATATCTCATTTCACACTTCTCTCAACTTTGGTGGTTGTCCTATACCAATCCATCCATGAGAGTACCTAGTCTTGTAACCACAAAATTCATCAACAATAGCAGGTTCTACAAAATAACATAATCTAACTCAAGTAAGCATAAAGTACAACTATCAACTCATCTTGATAGAACAATATAGAATCATTCATTAATTATCAATACATTAATAAATCAATCAAACAACAAGGGAGGTCCTATCAAGATAGGACATTACAAGAAGGCTAGGCAATCCAATAAATAGATCGTGATTTTCTTGTATTGCAAGATAATAAAATATTTAAGATTGTTGTACCATGCTAAGATATAGAATAATGATAAACCAATTTTAGTTAAGCTAAGAAAATAAAAGTTCTTAATGATTGGAAAGCATTGAAGATAATGTGATGCATTTCATAAAGTTTCACAACAATGATAAACCACATCCTTTCTTAAATTGGCATATCAAAGCATGGGCTTACATGGACAAATATGGAGGTTTACATGAAAAGTTATGGTTTAATATTTAACCATTTTCCATGTCATACTTTTTTAACCTAACTAACTAAAAAATATGGACTGGAATTCATGAAATGATCTAGTTGTAGATCTTATGAATGATTATCCCTAAAAAAAATACCACTTACTTTATTGTGTTTAGCTACATTCTTTAAATTTAGGGTCACATGCTTGCTTTTTGATGTTTTTTGCACCTAAATTTTTGATAAGATTATTTTTATTTTTTAAATTTAGTTATATATGCTAAACTTGCAACTTCATATGTATCTCTTTCCTTGAAAAAAGTAGGATGCTAAGGTTTCTATGTATAGCATACCTTGATTTTTTTGCTTCAAAAAATTAGAATTATGTAACCTTACATAGTAGATGCGCATTGAAATTAGCAGTTAGGATAAGAATTTCATCATATGCTCAAAGATTTTATGATCTAAAGCATTGAGTAGTTACCCATAACAAAGATATAATCATTCAAGAGTAGCATCGTTGCATCATATGGACTACATATACCTTGATGGAGATGTGTTAGCTTTTACCATTGGATATATCCATCTTATCATTGTCTGTCTTCAATCCTATGACATTGCAAATTCTAACCTCCTTCATTAGGAAATAGACTTGGGATATCTTGTTATCATCAAAGGAGACATAGCTTGAGGTAAGTGCTAAACATGAAAGTCTCTTAGACCATAAAAAAAGGGAAGCTCAAGTGTCCTCTTATATGATATTATCCAGGATTCATCGTAGTTGCTTAATATTTGAGAAATATTATTGATGAATTTTCTCTTAATGAGATTCAATAAGGGATTAAGTCTACTAAATCCTTGGGTCTAATCATCACTAGGATTTCCCATGACTTGGCCTTGCAACTTATTTTTTTATAATAAATCTACTTTTCTTAGAATTATTATAGAACCAAGTCTTCTTACTATCTTTTAAACCATCTAAGGTACTTTTGGATTCTATTTTATGTATTTTACACGAATATGGACATTGATACATACTAAATACTGCATGTTATTTCATATTAAACTTGGAAGCTTTAAATTCTTATGTTGTTTAGAATATGTTTCTATAATTAGTACCAAAAGAGCAGGAGGACCTACCCAATGAAGCAAAGGAGCAAGTGGATATCGATGATGTCATTTTTGGGTAGCCAACAAAAGATTTTTGTAGGAAATGGTGGGACAAACATGATGTCAATCATCTAGTAAAGAAGACATTGAGAAAGGCCAAAGTGAGTATTATAGTGCAAATCTCACCACAAGATAAAGTGTTCTTCAATGAATACTTGTTGTAGATTCTCCAATCATATGAACCTGTTGAGAACCACACACTAGTATGAGTAGGTAATAGGTATATCAAGGTGGATTTTTTAGCAGAGGTATTTCGATAGACATTCGGATTACCCAAAAGCGAAACTCTAGTTTTGAAGAAGACTGTAGATCCTATTGAGACTCACAGGTTGCTCACATCACTCACATATATGAAGTTAAAGGTCACAACCAATATCTCGAGTACTAGGACTTGTGGAATCAAATAGATTAATTTGAAGACTGATAAGTTAGATTACGTGATGAATGTTGTTATAGCCCAACTATTTGGAGAATCATGAGCTTTAGAAATACTAATTTGGATGGCACAACATATGGAATGAGTTTATAATGGTGTGAAGTATGATTGGGGAACATATTTATAGGAAAAAATGTAGCAATCATTGATATTTAGGAGGAAGATGTTCACCATGACTTTTCATGCCATTGCACTTTTATTGGATGTAGTATGTGTAATGGGAATTCACTTTCCTAGTAAGACCCAACCACGATAAATATCGCTAGATTAGCCTACCATACTATGATGGGCAAAGACTGTATCTTTATGGGAGGCAACTGCAGATAAATAGAAGGTCAAGAAGAGCACAAAGCAACCAACATCTCTGATGTAGGAAGATACTGACACTGTATTCGATGAATATGTTCATCCGTAAAGGAAGAGATGAAGATAGAACCAGTATTAGAACAACAGGCCTAAGCCCAACGATTGTAGGAGCATCCAGTCTCTTTTGAAGAGGAGGAGATGGTGGAACAATAATCCAACCCTATAAGGATTCAAACATGTAGGTAATGGGAGAAACAAAAGAATCCCGTACAACAAGAGCAAATCGAGTTAGTACTAGAAGAAGGATACTCTAACTCGAAAGAGTTAAATATACTAACTTTTAAAATACCAGGTCTAGAAGGAGTAGGAAGAGGAATGGAATCTCCAAAATTTCTACAGACCTCTAATTTTAAACTTTTGGATTCATCCAAATATTTGACTGGAACGACGGTAATACCACCAACTTCAAAATAAAAAGTTATGACGAATGTTCAATAAGGAGCCCAAAGGAACAAAGAAGATAAACATTGTGATGAGAGGTGGTAATAGCTAACAAGAGCAAACAAGTACACAGGTACCATAGGAAGAACCTGCTCCTAACCAAATAGTTACAACTCTAAGAGTAGTGAACCCGAACCTACAAGATGAAGAGTTGACAAAGATACAACAAGAGGACTTACCTAAGCCATGAGAGGAAATCCAAGTACTGGTGGAAGAACAATAATATATAAAGAAAATCATTATTGTCAAGGAGACAATCATTAATAAAAAGAGAGATAAGTGAGACAGTAGCACACAACCCGCTATAAGAAGAGAAAATAACCAGTATGATTAAGGAAGTCGAAGGAAGTTCTCATCCACGAGTAGAAGAAGAAGAAGGATAGACTCCACCACAAGATAATACTACAAAGCTACGTACAAGCTTTCTAGTAGAAGTACCTCACTTTGATAATTCGAAGGATGTGGGTGAAAATACTAATTGCAAGTGGAGCACTTTTTTTGATAGGCTAGTAAAATATTCATGAGTATCAGGCTATAGTTTTGTATTGGTGGTGTTGGGCAGTTGAAATAGTGGAGGGAGAAAACCTTCACTAAATTAGAAATTATTGTGGAGTGGGTGTGCAATAAGGATCACACAAGGTAGATAACACACATCCATGCACAACATCCATAGTTGTTCCCTGGGGAGATGTAACCATGATGATGGGAAGACAAGAGTTATCGTAAGGAGTGAAGACCAATTACTACATAATTCCATGTGTGTATTTGGATAGGACAACTTATCAGACTTATCCGTTGAATATAGTGGGTATAGAATATTGGAGAGTACCCTCAAAATTGGATTTCACTTTGAGGAGATTGAATTTCTTGACATACTGGATCGAGTGGCTTAGCTTAGGACTTGAACAGATGTATCAAGCCAAGGAAGCACAATAGGAGGAAGTGGGAGCTACTCGATAGGAGATGGTTGTGATGGAGGAAGAAATAACATCAAGTAGATATATAAGGATAAGCTATGCTCAAAGGAGGTAGAAAAATAGCTTGTGATCTAGTAGGCAGAAGAGCGTACAAAGCAATTAGAAGCTCAATTAGTAGTGCAAAATTAAAAACTGGCCAAATAGGAAAATCAATAGAAGGTAGTTGAGGAACAACTACAAGAAAAAGACCATAAGATTGAAGAGATGGCAAAGGATACCATGCGCTATAATAAAATTATTATGGATCATAATGCTTGGCTTAAGGCTAAGGATGAGAGCATTATGGCTTATGAAGTCGACATACATCAGCATATGTTGGTCATTATGGATAAGAATGAAGAATTATCCATAGCAACCAAAACTGAAGCCTTGTTGATAGAGAATCTACGCAAGGGAGCATCCAAGCGTTTAAAGGAACTAGGTGCACTATTGGCTCTTGTAGAAGATAAGGCTAATGAGTACAAGTTGAAAACCCTAGAAGTTAGTCAATATGCAACTCGCTTGAAAGATGAACATACCACATTGCATATATAGCTTGTTGAGTATCACAAGGGTACATCGACCAAAATAAATAATATTGAGACGGTGAGAACACTACCTTATTTAAAGGGGAGGGAAGATGTAGATAGCAAATCCACCACCCAAAAGAAGAAGTGATCATTGGATTTGCACGGTTTTGTGTAGTTTTGCTCAATTTTGACTAAAATATACAAGTGTCAAAACGTACAAGCAAGAGAAAAACGTACAAGGTTGCAAATATATGAGATAAAATGAAATAAATTTAAGGTAAAATATGTATTTGGGGTTAATTTGATTTTTCCTTAGTGAACCTTATAAAAGAGTTGTTTTGGAAATTAGTTCAGGAAGGCAGTTGTAAATATTGTGATGCTTCAAAAACCACTTGGAAATATTCTAGGTATTCATTATATAACCCCCCCTTCATTGTTTTGGTTTTTCAATGATGTTCATTCATAGTTCATTGTTGATGCATTGATATCTAATTCATGGAGTATTGATTGTTGAGTTATATGCTGTTCATTGTGATAATTGTTATGGTTGGGAGCAATGTCAATGGCTATATAATGAATAACTAGAATATTCCCAAGTGGTTTTTGAAGCATCACAATATTCTCCTTATTTCCTTACCCTTGTGAATTCCATCATACGTTTTAACTGTTGTGGGTTATATAGTTAATGTTTGATGTATAACTTGGTATGTATATGGAGGGAATGGCATTGTGAATGATCCTGATTACTTTCCAGACTGTGTGTGGAGAATGGAATTGATTATATGAATATTTACAACTGTATTTTAATATTTCTATGTAGTTGTATGTTTTTTGGAATTGCCCAGGATGAATACAATTCATTGCTATTGATTTCAAGTTTGCATGTTAGGAAGAATTGGAGCAATTGATACATAGAAACTTACCAAAATCTATCTTGGAAGGATTGGTAATACATAGTGATAGAACTAAATATTAGTTGCAGCAAGGGTTCATACAAAATGTACAATTACTGTACCAAATCGTACAAGTTGTTCGTTTACCCAATTTGGCAATAAAGTTACAACCCAAAACCTAGCAATTAAGGAGATAATGCTATTTTGGAGGAATCGATTACAAAAATGATCTATTTAACTTGCAAAACCAATTTTAGTGAGTTGGTTGAGTACCAAATTGTACAAGGTACTATGTTGTATGATTTGTATTGTACATTTGAATGATTTAGTGATCGTACAAGTTGTTTTCGCATATTGACCTAATCTACGATGGAGACCATACGAGTTGTATGATTTGTACAAGTTGGGTTATGAGATTAGGGTAATCATTTATAAAGATTCCAAAACCATCTCTCCTTCAAGAATACTACACTACTAGCCTCTACAATTAGGTTATAGTTAGGGAAAAGTCCATTATTTGGTGATGTCAGGAAATATCTATAGGTTTAAAATTTTAAAGGTTTTAGGTTGTAAAAGCTTAGAATTTAAGAACTAGTACTAAGATCTATGGTTTATATTTCAAGATTTTTATCATTTAATATGTAGTGGTGTTAATATTTTATGATCAGAGATACAAGTCCTAAGACTTGCAATTATGGATGATTATAAAATCTAATGATTTATACTCATGTTCTAAGGTTCTAAGGATATAAATGTCTAGAGTTCTAGAATATACAATTTAATATTTTGCATCTAAAGGTAAATTTTAATTACCATAATTTAATTTTAAGGTCTAGTGATTAAGGTTCTAAGGTGTTCAACAATAAACTAAGGAAATGGACTTGTAAGGATTACAAAATATAAATATTTACAATCTAAAGGTTTAGAATTTAGAGTTTTATGTCTTAAGAGCTAATGGGTCAATGGGTTTTGGGTTCCTATAGGTTTTAATTGTTTTTATACTTTAGAGCTTCTATTTGATATCAAAGGATCTAGAGCTTTGTGAGCATTCATCATTTCACAATTTATAAAAAGGTTTATATATTTATGTTTAGCTATAAGATTTAATGATATAAGGTTTAAGGCTAAAAAAGTTACTTTGTTTAAAATTACATTTCCTAATATTTATGGCCTAATGCATAAGGATAATTATGTAGTTTTTAAACATAAATTTTGGAAGTTTTATATCCCAAAGCTATGGTATAGCTTAGGTGTTTCATGATCCAATGAAAGACATGATATAAACTATATAGATCTAGAGATTATGTACTTAGAGTTATGGATTATAGCCTAAGGTTTCTATCCATAGGTTAGATTCATGAATCTATGGTTTCCAATGCTAAGATCTAGAAGCCTGGTTATTAAAATATAAAGGGTCTAGGGGTCATGGGTGTATGGTCAAAGGTTTATGAACCAAGTACTAGTTTATAAGGTTTTAAATTCTAGAAGCATGTGACGATCTTTGTTGATTTTTGTTAAGTTTTGTTGCTTTAGGGTCTAAGGATTATATCACTTAGTATAAGGATTAAGATTTAAAATATTGGACATTATTAGAGTTTAGAACATGTTTTATTTGGTTGATTCCTTAGGGTCTAAGGATCCTAATATTCACAAGGTTTGAGATTTTAGATTGAACTATGTAGGGTACCTAGAGTGTAGACAATGTAGCTTGGTTATGGTTAGTAGAAAATCAATAACTAGTTTATAAAGTTTGAAATCTAGACGCATGTGATGATCTTTGTTGATTTTTGTTCAAGTTTTGTTGCTTTAGGGTCTAAGGATTTAGCACTTAGTATAAGAATTAAGACTTGAAACATTGGACATTATTAGAGTTTAGACCATGTTTTATTTTGTTGATAAAATAAAACATAATAATAAATATAAGGGCAAAGTCTATGATTAGGTTATATTTAGGGTAAAGGTAGAGTCTATTATTAGGTCATGTTTTGCTTTTGGTGCCTAGAATGTAGATACTTTAATAAAAAATCTAAGGGTAAAGTCTATAGTTTGGTTATGTTAGACAATATAGCTTGGTTATGGTTAGTAGAAAATCAAGCGCTAGTTTATAAAGTTTTAAAGTCTAGAAGTATGTGATGATCTTTGTTGATATTTGTTAAAGTTTTGTTGCTTTAGGGTCTAAGGATTTTAGCACTTAGTATAAGAATTAAGATTTGAAACATTGGACATTATTAGAGTTTAGAACATGTTTTATTTTGTTGTGTTGATACCTTAGATATTTACAAGGATTGATTTGGTTATGCTTATGGTAAAGCCTATAGTTTGTTATATTATATAATGTAATTTGGTTATGGTTAGTAGAAAATCTAGAGTTATTAAATTATATAATTATATTATATAGTCTGGTTACTACCCAAGGTTTAATATTTTAAAGGTTTTAAGTTGTAGGAGCTTAATGACTAATTTCTAATTTCTAATTTCTAAGGTGCAAGGATACATGATCTCAAGTTTTAGATCTTTAGCCGAAGATTGTCAACTAAGGTTAAATATATTTTTAAATCTAAGGTACATTAAACGAGGGTTTGAGGTGTTTTACATCTAAGTTTTGAATATTTATATTCACCTAATGCATGAGGATGATGATTATGTAGTTTTAAATATATATTTTGAATGTTTAATATCCCAAGGATATAAATTATATGTTTCATGGTAGACAAGATATAAAGTGTATAGATTTAGATATTACATATTTAGATGGTTTATAGCCTAAGGTTTTTATCCATAGGTTAGACTTACGAATCTATGTTTTTTTTAATGCCAAGATCTAAAAGTCTATTTATTAAACTCGAAAGGTCAAATTTTAAATGTTTTTTTAGAAGTTTGATGTCTTAAAGCTATTATATAAGTTAGATGTTTCATGGTACAATTAAAGACAAGATATAAAGTGTATAGATCTAGAGATTACATATTTAAAGTTATGGTTTATAGCCTAAGGTTTATATTCATAGGTTAGATTTATGAATCTATGTTTTCTAATGCTAAGATCTAAAGGTCTAGTTATTAAACTATAAAGCTTAATCTCCTCATTTAAAATTTTTGAAGTTAAGTAAGGGTTCTAGGGATCATTGGTGTAAGGTTAAGGAATTAATGCTAAAAGATATAGGGTCAAAAATCTTAGGATTATTCTCATATCCAAAATATAAGTTTTTAAATTGAACTACCTAGGGTCTAGAGTGTAACTTTTACAATAAAAAATCCCATATGTTAAAAATCATAAGCTTTACAAAGGGTGGCAAAGTCTATAGTTTGGTTACAATGTAGCTTGGTTATGGTTAGTAGAAAATCTAGAGCTAGCAAAGTCTATAATTAGGTTATGATGAGAAAAGTCTATCATATTTTAGGTGTTTTTAAGTTGTAGAAGCTTAGAATTTAAGGACTACTACTAGGATATTTGGTCTAAATTCCAAGAATTTTGTATACAATTCTAATATGTAGTGTTAAACTTTTATGATCAAAGATACAAGTCCTAAGACTTGGGATTATGGATGATCATAGGATTTAATGATTTAGACTCATGCCCTAAGATTCTAAGGACATAAATATCTAGAGTTATAGAATCTAGGATTCATTGTATAGATCCTAAGGTTTAAGTCTAAACTCCTAATTTCTAAATTTTAAGGTGCAAGGATACATGATCTCCAGTTTAAGATCTTTAGCCTAAGATTGTAAACCAAGGGTAAATACATTTTTAAATTTAAGGTACATTAAACGAGAATTTTAGGTGTTTTGCATCTAAGGTTTGAAGATTTATAATCTAACACTTTAGATTCACCTAAGATGTTTCATGGTAGACATTATATAAAGTGTATAGATCTAGATATTACATGTCTAGATGGTTTATAGCCTAAGGTTTCTATCCATAGGTTAGACTTACGAATCTATGTTTTCTAATGCCAAGATCTAAAAGTCTATTTATTAAACTAGAAAGGTCAATTTTTATATATATTTTTTGGAAGTTTGATGTCTTAAAGCTATTATATAAGTTAGATGTTTCATGGTACAATTAAAGAAAATATATAAAATGTATAGATCTAGAGATTACATATTTAAAGTTATGGTTTATAGCCAAAGCTTTATATTCATAGGTTATATTTTTGAATCTATATTTTTTAATGCTAAGATCTAAAGATCTAGTTATTAAACTATAAAGCTTAATCTCCTCATTTAAATTTTTTAAAGTTTAGTAAGGGTTCTAAGGATCATGGATGTAAGGTTAAGGAATTAATGATAAAAGATATAAGGGTCAAAAATCTTAGGATTGTTCTCATATCCAAAATTTAAGTTTTTAAATTGAACTACCTAGGGTCCTAGAGTGTAACTTTTACAATAAAAAATCCCATATGTTAAAAATCATAAGCTTTACAAAGGGTGGCAAAGTCTATAGTTTGGTTTAAATGTAGCTTGATTATGGTTAAATATATTTTTAAATCTAAGGTACATTAAACAAGGGTTTGAGGTATTTTGCATCTAAGGTTTGAAGATTTATATTCACCTAATGCATGAGAATGATGATTATGTAGTTTTAAATATATAGTTTGAATGTTTAATATCCCAAGGATATAAATTATATTTCATGGTAGACAAGATATAAAGTGTATAGATCTAGATATTACATATTTATATGGTTTATAGCCTAAGGTTTCTATTCATAGGTTAGACTTACGAATCTATGTTTTCTAATGCCAAGATCTAAAAGTCTATTTATTAAACTAGAAAGGTCAATTTTTAAATATATTTTTTGGAAGTTTGATGTCTTAAAGCTCTTATATAAGTCATATATTTCATGGTACAATTAAAGACAATATATAAAATGTATATATCTAGAGATTACATATTTAAATTTACGGTTTATAGCCAAAGCTTTATATTCATAGCTTTACATATTTTGAATCTATATTTTTTAATGCTAAGATCTAAAGATCTAGTTATTAAACTATAAAGCTTAATCTCCTCATTTAAAATTTATGATAAAAGATATAGGGTCAAAAATCTTAGGATTGTTCTCATATCCAAAATTTAAGTTTTTAAATTGAACTACCTAGGGTCCTAGAGTGTAACTTTTACAATAAAAAATCCCATATGTTAAAAATCATAAGCAATACAAGGGTGGCAAAGTCTATATTTTGGTTACAATGTAGTTTGATTATGGTTAGTAGAAAATCTAGAGCTAGCAAAGTCTATAATTAGGTTATGATGAGAAATATCTATCATATTTTAGATAATTTCAAGTTGTAGGAGCTTAGAATTTAAGGACTACTACTAGGATATTTGGTCTAAATTTCAAGAATTTTGTATACAATTCTAATATGTAGTGTTAAACTTTTATGATCAAAGGTACAAGTCGTAAGACTTGGAAATATGGATGATCATAGGATTTGACGATTTAGACTCATGCCCTAAGATTCTAATGACATAAATATCTAGAGTTCTAGAATCTAGAATTTATTGTATAGGTCTTAAGGTTTAAGTCTAAACTCCTAATTTCTGAATTTTAAGGTGCAAGGATACATGATCTCCAGTTTAATATCTTTAGCCTAAGATTGTAAACCAAGAGTAAATACATTTTTAAATTTAAGGTACATTAAACGAGGATTTTAGGTGTTTTGCATCCAAGGTTTGAAGATTTATAATCTAACACTTTAGATTCACCTAAGATGTTTCATGGTAGACATGATATAAAGTGTATAGATCTAGATTTTACATGTCTAGATGGTTTATAGCCTAAGGTTTCTATCCATAGATTAGATTTATAAATCTATATTTTTTAATGCCAAGATCTAAAGGTCTAGTTATTAAACTAGAAAGGTCAATTTTTTAATTATTTTTTTGGAAGTTTGATATCTTAAAGCTATTATATAAGTTAGATGTTTCATGGTAAAGACAAGATATAAAGTGTATAGATCTAGAGATTACATATTTAAAGTTATGGTTTATAGACTAAGGTTTATATTTATAGGTTAGGTCTATGAATCTATGTTTTTTAATGCTAAGATCTAAAGGTCTAGTTATTAAACCATAAAGCTTAGTCTTATCATTTAAAAGTCTTGAATTTTAGCAAGGGTTCTAGGGGTCATGGGTGTAAGGTTAAAGAATTAATGATACAATATATAGGGTCAAAAATCCTAGGATTGAAATAGGTTTTCATGTCCAAAATTTAAGTTTTTAAATTGAACTGCCTAAGGTCCTAGAGTGTAGCTTTTACAATAAAAATTATCACATGTTAAAAATACTAAGCTTTACAAAGGGTGATAAAATCTATTCATTTAGATTCATACTCTAAAATTTTGTGGTTTTTAATATCTAGGTTCTAGGAGTAAGGGTTTACATATTTTAAATGTTTCATGTAAAAAGTCTTAAGATATCTTGGGAATTATGCTCCATAAATCAAGGACTAATGAGTGAAGGTCAGTACCATAAGTTTTAAGGGTGTTAGATTTAATGCTTTGGAGGTCAAGGCATCCAAGGACAAAGTCTATAATTAGATTATGGTTAGGGAAATATCTATAGTTTGTTTATGTTAATGTAGCTTGATTATGGTTAGTAGAAAGTCTTGAGTTAGGTAAATTATAGAGTTAGAAAAAGTCTATAATTAGGTTACAATCAAGAAAATTTCTATCATTTGGTTATGTTAGGCAATAATATCTATAGTTTGATTATGGCCCAAGGTTTAAGATTTTAAATATTTTAGGTTTTAGGACCTTATAATGTAAGGACTACAACTAGAGTCAATGGTATAAAATTATAAGGTTTAAGATACAAAAAACCAAGAATTACTTATCGAAGGGATGATGATTTAAAGGCTGTATTTTAATACCATAAATATAAATAGGTAAATACTAACTTTATTTTCCATTTATAAGTTGAATTGATTATTTAAATAGGAGGTATGCTAGTCATCATATGTATTTTTAATTCAAGAATTAAATGGAAGGTATGCTAGATCCTATTAATGGCTTAAAATTAATGCTTAAAAATAAGGTAACCTAGTTCCTAGGTTGCTTGTATTAAATATTGGTAGTGGGGTGTCCCTCGTTAGGCCACTTTAAAAACCTTGTGTATGCACAGTCGACCGTCCAACTTGGGACGTACTAGGAGGGCTTCTTAGGGAATTACTTCCCTCCACCTATTACTAGCGCAATGGCGTCCTAGTTCCTGGCTACAACAAAGGCACTTGTGCCAAGATTCCGAGTTAGGAGATTTATTTCCACATAAGTCTCCCAAAATGTTCCACTACCAACATCCAATACAAGACTTGGACAATAAATTCATAAAATCAAAGTGTATTCATAAGAAAGTAAACAAATTTTAAAACATGACATAAATATCAAAAGTATTATGAAAACATTAAAGAAACAAACGAGATATATCATTCTTAGCCTTATTCATATATGGAGATATATTTTCATTGTGCATGAAAACCTCTCTTCTATCATGTTGACCATCATTTTATAAAATTATAAAGCATACGAGATAACTCGAGTTTCATATCTCATAGTTTTATCCTCAATGTTGGATCCAAAAAGAAAATCATAGGTGATACACTGTTAACAAATATATTTTATAAAATAATAAAATAAATGCATCCACCAATACTAAACACTAACACAACCCAATTATAAGAGATTCAATTCTTAAAAAAAAGGATGCAAATAAAAATATCAAACAATTATCTTCCTCAAAAGAAACCCACATTTAAAAAATATGTTCCAAAAAAATATAAAATTACCTTCCACTTGGCAAATCTTAAATGTTAGCATTTCTATGAATAAAAATAGCTCAATATAAAATTGGCCCACATGAAAACTGCAACTATTTACAATTTTACAACTTGGTAATCATCAAGATTTGCATGGTGAAATACATAAAAAATATTAAAACATAAATAACAATAAACTTTTAAGGAAATAAACTTTTAAAGATAACAATAAATAACTTTTAAAAAACACAAGACTATTTGAGATATTAACATTCACATCTAACAAATATGATATCTATATTCTCAAACTAAAAAAAATACAACACAAATTTTCAAGGTAAAGTTAAAAAAAAAAAATACTTTGACAATCTACATAATGAAAAATAATACTAAATAACTTTGTGTTGAAAATCCCACATTTATTTATTGTTTTAGGTGTTGAAACCAAGATGAGCTTTGGAGAAAAGAAAATATCAAAAATTAAAAGCTTGAAGTATTATAGGAAAGCAAGTAACTTAAAAATAAAATCTAGGAATTTAAAAGTTTAAATTATCGTAAAGAAACCAATAACTTAGATAAGATTTTCCAACTTACCACATGTATCATTGGTTGTCCCTTCTTGTAAAGGATTTTTCTAAAGCATATAGCATCCACTCTCCAAGCTCATAAACAAGTGTATAATAACTTTGACCTGTATTAAAAAAAATAGTAATTTAAATTTAGATAATAATAATTTAATATTTATTTTTATATTAATAAAAGATTAGTAGTTTAATGTACCTAGGTGCCAAGAAGATTTGTAGGCTAATGAAGCATCTGTAGAGCTTTTGAACATTTGGAATTGGAGAGAAGCTAATCTCCTTTGATCTAGGCTAACATATATACAATGCCAACTAAAAATTATATTACAACCCAACCTACTCAAATACAAAAATACTACCATATCTCTAACAATATAAACTTTTCGATAAGTTATACAACCCATCCTATTAAATACATCAAAGCTAAATGTCCAAGTTGAGTTATAATCTAATAGCACATTATGTGAAATTCCATTTATCATCTAATAACAGATTTTAGTCTTCAGTGGAGGCTTGAATAGCTCCATTTTATCATTATTGTCTTCCATTCATACCTGTAAAGACAAATTTGACCAAAATATCTATTTAGCATGCTTATCACCATAACACTTATTTAACCTAATTATGAGAAAATTATTATACATAAAAAAAATACACTAACATTTAATTAATAAACTTCAAAATTATGAATATCAATATAAAATTAAATAATAAATAAATAAAACAAGAATACACTTACAACTTAAAATGTATATAAAAAAATTTAAATAAATACAACATCTAAAAATAAAAAGTCCAATATTCTCCAGTAAAGACTTTTGAACAAGAATCAGGTCTGCTCAAGGCAGGCACAGATGAAAAAATTCATTTGAAAAAACTATTTGATTATACTCTAAAGCGTCCTTTGATTATATTCCAAGCTTTGGCACCTATGCGACCAAGGAGAGGTCGTCCACACGATTGTGTCATCATGCATTGGGGGTTGCATTTCCATGCGGAATAAGTCTGTTTTATTTATTTTTAAAATAAATCTACTTTTCTAGTGGGCATATATATATATATTTCAAACAGCTCATAGTTTAACCCTAGATCTGGGTGAACATTTAACCCTATTTCTCTTTACCGACTTAACCATGGTGAAGTTTAATATGTATAAAATACGCTATCTTGTAAATAAATAAAAATAAGATTGTACATAATTGCGCTCTGGATACGTGTGAACCCTCACGAGACGTGGAGACTCAATACGGACTAAGTAGCGGGTGCCAGGAAGCTCACTTGTTTAGAACAATCCCCACAGCTATATCCTCTCGCCTAAACCTAAACCGTATGTATCAAATTAAAGTTGTGTAAACTTTTTAGGGACCAAGCAATTGTGTGATAGTAGATTTGGGGTTTTTTAATAAAAACCAGAACTCAAACTATGGTTGAAAACTCCAGATTGAAACCATTGAAACCATTATGAAGAGTGTGATTTAGGTTTAAGAATTTTTCAAAAAGATGTGGGACAAACTTAAATTCAAATTATCATGAAGAAACCCAAATTCAAACCAGTATGAAAAATATATATGATTAAAATTAATAATTTAGATTTAAGACTTTTAAAAAAAAACCTAGATTTAAATGTAAAAGTTAATAAGATATAAGTAGTTAAACTGCAATTAAACAATAAATAAACCTAAATTGCACAATAATTCATGTGCTTTTGGGATGTATGGACCACCGCCGTATCTGTGCCAAATGGTACTGACAAGGCTTAGAACATGCTCCTAGGACGTGGATGGATTTAAGAAAAGCAAACGTGTCAGGTTTATACAAGTCTTCGGAATTTCTAAAGTTGGAAACTAGCAACACAACATAGAAATAGCATCCGAACTAATAAAGACTGTTTTTCTGTGCTTCCTTACTATCTTATCGTTAGATTTGGGATAACTTGCAAAATGTACCTCGGAACCTATCAACTTGCATGATGAAAACGTCTCCGATGAGACATGAAAGTCATTACATCATCATCAAAGCAGATTTCATTAGTGCAGGTTTTACCTAGTCCCAAGCTCATTTAGCCCTGCTCTTCCTTACAGTGTTGTGCGATGTGCGCGTTTTACAGGAAGTAAAAGAATTTGAGATAAAAAAAAGGGAAACGAAAGGTTTAACAGAGCTTTGAGAGCCATGAAGGCAATTGGGCTCAGTACCACTGTTGTCAGCCCTGTTCTTAAGCATCTTCTGAAGGTATTCTCACCTTTTACTTGACTTGGTGATTTTTGTTTTGTGCAAGAATTTTGCTGTGTGTGAATTATGGTGGAAGCTTGCTGACTGACCCTAGAATTTACAGTTGTATGGAAATGAATGGGAACTCATTGAAGCTGAGAATTACAGAGTTTTGGCAGATGCCGTCTTCGAGTCTCAGGACGAAGAAGAGAAGGTATGTGTAGTAGATGTAGCTGTCATTGTTCATGCATTCCTTTCTGAAATGATTTTTTGCATGTAATTGTTTACAGCTTGACTTGAGATGTTCTGGTTCCTTGGCTGGCAGGAGCCTAAAAAACAACCCAAGAGACGGAGGAAGCCTAATTATAATAATGTGATGGAATCTGACGATGAAAATGAGGAGGAATTGCAGTTTCGAACCTGTGCTCATTGAAGGAGAGCGCAGCGAGTTTGAGTTGAAGGAGCCTCCTCCATCCAAAAGGAAAAAAGGTGGAATCCGTCGATGATAAGAAGGGAAAGAAAGTTGTTCAAGAGCAAAGAATTTCGAACATAATGACAAGGATGTCAATGGCAGTGGCAGTTGTGGTAGCAAAGGTAAGAGAATTGCCTTGGGATCCTAAAAGAACAGGTGTACATTGTCATAAAAGAACAGGTGTACAAGTACAAGTCATGACAGGGCACGAATGACGAGACTCAATAGTGGCTGCCAGCGAGCGCACCGCTGCTTCACCGTGCATTATTAACGTGTTGGGAAGAAAATCTTGCCACTCTAATTCGACAACGGGTATGGGTATGGGTATGAGGGGATGCATCATGCATCTTAGAATTGCGGAAAAACATAAAAAACAAACAAGTCTGGTTTTTCATGTGGCCACAGTTTCAATGAGGTGTTTATATTGATACACTTTTCAAATTTTAGCTATAAAGTTTGCAGCGAGCACAGTCCTGTAATTCTTTTATCTTAAAATAATCTACTTGTATGTTTTCTTTCCTTGAAATGGACTATCTGGAGTAGAATACATGTTTTTGGGTTAGGGATTCTACATATATCCCCGTAGTCCACGGGTGGTCTATTGCAATACATAATTTTTTTAATGTATAAATAAGTAACTAAAAAAATTATAATCAAAATTGAATGTATAAAAGTAATTAAGAAAAAATATAAGCAGTTTTAAAGCAGATAAAAGAATATTAATATATATAACTAATAAAAAACATAAAAATAAATATGAATTGATTTAATTCATAAAAAAGTTAAAAATATATATAACTAATAAAAAATATATTTACATAATTTAATAAATAATAAAAAATTATTAATCAAAATTATATGTAAAAATTAAAAACCTAATAAAAAATATATAAATTAAATTAATTAATATTTTATTAAAATAAAAAATAAACCAAAACTAAATAGAAAATAGAATCTACAAGAAGGAACAATTGTGTACCTGTTGTACCGTGTAAGTCTTCTACAACAGCGCAATGAGGAAGTCTTGTACAAGTAATTCTTTTAAAGGTGAAAGTGCCAAAAGATTTATAATTGTCTGCATAATATTTTCATCATTAAAATTTTAAAACCTACTAAACAAAAAAAACACAAATCTATAACGGAAACTAAAAATTAAATAGCGGATTAAATAAAAATATGTGTAATGTACTTACCAAAAAAACTCTGAAATCTTTGCGTTATCTATTCAATGGTGTCCTCGTCTGGTCTTCAAGATCCTTATTCCTTGAGACCTCGAAAAACATGAATGAGAAAAGCAAACACGAGAAATAAGAACAAAGCAAAATGGATCATAAATCATCTGAAATGATATTAATTAATAATTTTTATTTTATATATAAAAAAAAAAAATTATAAATAAAAAATAAAAATCCGACATATCGTCCATGACCGTCAGGTTCACAGGCACTTTCAGGGCCGGAATGTCGAAAACGGTCCTGACGCCGTCGACCGTCACGAAATTAAGGTCAATTTTGGGATGTTTGGTCTTAACCAGCATCACGACCAGGACCTGAAAGCAACGAAGACTCCGATGTAGGAGAAGCATTGGCAGAAGATACAAAGGCTTAGTTTAAAAGGCTACTAGGGTCTTTAAGGGTGCAATTGAAATCCATTTTTAACAGAAAAACCCTCGTAACCCTTGCAATTCAAATCCAATTTTATATACCTGGAAAAACATGAAAGCAAACAAGAGATCCGACCTAATATGCTGAGCGCAGATATACCTTCCATTACTTATAATATCAAAGAAAGCAACACATTAATCCCCTTTAGAGCGCAGATATACCTCTAACATATCCCCAATGTTGACAACCAGAGCACAGAGCACCCAGGATCGGTGGAACAGGAACCCATTCTCCATCCTTACAAATGTCTAGTCCTGCGTCCACTTTCACTTTCCTTTTTCCTTGGCATAGAAACTCTCAAACTCGATATCCAGAGTCTCAGCTATGGCGCTCAACAACTTTTCGTAGAGATTTTGAACTTCTGATGCAAACTCGTTCACACACTCTCTGCAAAAGCACATCCAAATATGTAATATTGGAAATAAACCACCGAATTTTTACTTGTTTACTCAAAAAGCATACCTGAAATCCTCTGGTCTTGTTGGTCAAAAATCCATGTTCCTAGCTTCTGCTTCTGACGGAAGGGTAAATAAATAGACCATGTCGCACCATTCTAGTTTTTGATCGTCTGAAATAACGAAACCCTGGCCCCGTCCTGAATTCCATATTTCAGCTTTTCTTCCATAGGGAGAGTTGGAAGAAGCCTCTCACAACTTCTTTCATTGGCTCCATCAGAGACGCAGGTATACCATGATTTCCCACCTACAAAGCACCACAAAAATTCATATAGGTCGGATCTCAGCATAATAGCGCTAGTAACATATTACGTGGAAGAAACCCCATTCTTCAACAAAAAGCAAAAAGCAACAAGCAACAAGAATTTTAACGGTACAATGCATATATTTCCTATAATGCTCCAACAACAACGGTTAAATCTAAACGGAATGTTTCAAATACCTTCCCCAGAATTATAGGAGCACTAAATTAAACTTCTAATGCTCACTGTGGGGATATTGCGGATTGCCAAATAAATATTAAAAAAAAAAAAGTAAACGTTAGTTCACGGAATCTTCAAATACCTTCCTGAGAATCAGAGCAGCACTAGATTAAACTTCTAATGCTCGTTGTGGGGATATTGCGGACGCCAAATAAATATTGAAAAAAAACGTAAACGTTAGAATTATCACCACGCGGTTAATATTAATGAATAAACAAATTGAGATTTATTAGTTAATTATTAATTGAAGAGGTGAACTTGAAAAGTTTAATTATACAAAATTAAAGTGGAAAAATGAAAGTATGTTATTAACAAGGATGGCCTTCAAGGGTAAGGGCTAGTTGGGTTGGTAATTGCTTGTTTTGCCAGGCATTTACCAAGAAGAGACCTGGGTTCAAACCTTGGGGGTGCCTATTTGCAAAGGTAGTAGTTTCCTCCAAATCCTCCAAGTGTGTGTCAAACCAACGATGATGGTACTAGCAACCGGTGGCCCTCACACCGGGTCAACAATAATAAGGTGAAATAAGCTTGTTGGGAGCAACCCCTATGGTTTGAACCCAACACTTGACAATCACTAAAAATAGTGTGGTTGTAACCAACTCCCTTATGTATCGGAAAAAAAGTTAAAAAATTATAAGGATGCCTCTTATGAAGATAATAATCACTTTTAAATATACATTTGATCTTAAGAGTATTTGATGAAGATGATTATATAGGTTAAAAGATATAGTAAGCTTATGCAAAGTCTTGATTATCTTAACATAATAATATTGTAGGTATGTGATCAAGACACTACTCATTGTCCAGAAACCTATTTTTATGGTAACCATATTATTTGGGTCATAACTTTGTACTTGGTATTTTGTATTTGGGTTATATGAACAACAATTTTATAAGTAATAGAGTTACCAACAACTTTGTGGAAAAAATCTCTAAAGGCCCTCAAAAATGTAAAACAAAATATCTATAAAAAATAATAACTATTTTTAGATTTTCATAGCCAAAATGCATCTCTAGCCATGTTGGCATGCCAGCAAAAGATAAAATACAAAAGTACAAGTTATATGTATATAGATTTCAATAGTATATACTTTGTAACTCATGGAAGGTGAATCACAACATTTCCATATGGGTGACCTTCTAACTCATGGAAGATAAACCACCACATTTCCATATGGGTAACCTTCCTTATTTAATACAATAGAATTCCAACACACCAATTATTGCATAAAAGAGATGCACCCTTGAATATAAAAAGCATGAGTAATGGAAGCAAAGTTATATCCTCGCATCTCTTCTCACAAATGTTTGGATCTATTTTTTATCAATAAAATCATTATTCTATTTTGCTTATATATCTTTTTGTATTGGGGTTATACTCTTTTATTTCTAAATTGCACTCTTTTTTAATCTTCCTTAACTCAAAATTTTGAGTTTCAAATCAATCATATTAGAGCAATTTGTCTTTTGAATTTATGTCCATAAACATAAGATTAGAATGCCGAAAGTTTAGGCATCAAACATGAAATCCCTCTAATATCTCCCTTGTTGTTCAAAATAATCTCACGTGGGAACTATAATGGACAAAAATGAGATAATCAATCCTCTCAAGAAGATGTTGAACAAAGTCATTATGAAAATAGAAGAATGAGATGACGGATCAATGTTGCTCAAAATCTTCAACGACTCCTTGATACAAATTCTACAACCTTCTTTCAAAAAGGAAAGTAGATCATCAAAGTCGAACCAAATATAACCATTGTTGCTACATATATTGTAAAAGAGTCATAAGAAGAGTCACAACACGAGGGATGCTTGTTTCACTCATAAATATGGGTCAATAGGAAACCACTAAATTTTGTTGTTAATAGTGGAAGTGAAAAGAATTAGATTGCTACTTATATAGGGAAGGATTTCAATATACCTATCACACCTCACCCACAATCATACAATATTAGATGGTTACAATAGGAGATATATTTATGTTATCTAATAATACCGACTCTCTTGTGCCATACATCCCTCAAAACATGAATTATTGTATGATGTTATACTCTTGGATGTTCGTGATGTGATTCTAGGCCAACCATTTATATGTAAGAGACGTGATATTTATGAGTCTATATCTCCAAGTGTCATCTTCACTAGTGAATGTTTATGCTTCCAGATACCATAGGTATCTCAAATTATAACAATATTTTATAAAAACCTAAAAACCTAAGGAGGCTTATTGCAAAGTTAAAAGGAGATATAATATTTATTTTATAAATTATTTAAATTCAATGTGAATTTAAATTTTATAAATAAATGTTACTTATACCAAGTTATGCAATGAGAAGGACTTAATAAGCCCAAAGGTTTCTAAAAGAATTAATTTATAATATTTAAATTCAAAAGAATTTAAATAAATTATAAATTAATAAAGTCTAAAGTGCCCACGTTCTATAGTTGGAAGAAATTCGAAGCATCGACGTCACGTGGTTTAAAGAAAATTTGAAGTGCCGACGTATTCAAACAAAGGTGGAAATTATTATATAAACCATGCCCAAGGGGCATTAATTTTTCATCCTTGCTCGAATGAAAAAATTGCATGTGAATTGGAGCTCGTGAAAAAGACTACGAAATTCATGTTTGTGTATGCCAGCGAATAGAAATAAAAGGAAAGGCGTAGATCAGTTGGAAGCCATCCGGGCAGCGTGGCCTAGTGGCAAGAGGGCAGTGGCTAGAGTGCTTGGACGCAAGGAGACCAGCGTTCAAAACGTGGCGGTTGTGCTTGGCAGTTGTGTTGGGTTGAAGGCGCCAAAGGCGAGGCGCACATTTTGTAAAATGCAAGGCGGGGATACTTTTGAAGCACGTGGTGCTTCCCACACTCCAAGCGAGCGTGTAGCTCGCACGGCGGTTGGAGCCACGGCTAAGGCATTGGTCGTGGGCTGCGTTGAGGGTTCGAATCCCTCCAAAGGCAAGGTAATTAAATTTTGATTATTTTTAATATTGCCTAAAGTTGGGAGTTAAAAGGGGTTGCTAGTTGGAAATAGTTGAAAGGGTTGCTAGTTGAAAATTGGTGTTTGTTGGAAATTGTTTTTAATAAAATTTGGAGTTATAAGGAGTTTGATTTTATTTTTAAATAAAGTCTTAATTATTATATTTGCATATTGGAGGAGTAAGACTTTAAGAGTGTTGATTTTATTTTTAAAGGGACTTTTGCCAAAGAGATTATTATGAAGGTGTTGGATATTATTTTAAAGTTGGAGTGATAAGGTGTATTTTGTTTGATATCATTTTGTATTGTGATTCATTGAGAAAATTATTATCTTCTAACCTTTCTTGAGATTGGCAAAGAAGTGATTGTGAGTGTGGCAGATTTGTGTGGTCTACTCCTTGTCAAGCAAAAGGTATGGGCAAATTCTTCCTTGGTTGAGTTGATTGGTTAATTTCTGGAAAATAAGTTTGGAGTGAAAAGGACTTGATTAGGGTTTCCTTTTGAGTGTGTTTGAGTAATTGCTTCAAGGTTTTTGGAATAAAGAAGTGTGGTTAAAACCTTGTTTGATAAGCATAGTTGTTGAAGCCATTGGTTGTGTGAAGAACTTGAGTTAGGGTTTTGCAAAGATCATGAGTATCATTGTTATGTGAAGATTGTTTTATAAGCATTGTTGTTGAAGTGAGTTGTTGTGCAAAGAACTTGAACTAGGGTTTGAAAAGAACATGAGTATCATTGTTATGTGAGATTTGTTGTTGAGCATTATTGGAAATATTTTGAGTTGGTGGTTATATGCTTGGACTAGGGTTTGTGAGAAAGGGGTGTTTTATTAAGTGATTGGTTGAGTAGAGTTGGTTGAGCCTAGTCAAGTGGTTGTATGAAGTGATTGTTCAAGTTCCATAAGATAAACTATTCTATATTCTGATTTGAGTTGATTGAGCATTGAGTGTAGAACATATTGAGTCTCTAACAATTCTCTTTATGTTTCTATGAGATTGGACAAGTTCTATGTGGACTTGTTAAGCAGATTTGAGGCAAGTCTTTGAGAAGACTTGTGGACTAATTTTGTGTGAGCTTTTTGTGGAAGCTTACAATACATATTTGGTTAAGTTCTGTGTGAACTTATTGAGCAAATTTGGATAAGTTCTATGTGGACTTATTGAGCATATTTGGACAAGTTATGAGTGAGCTTATTGAGCAGATTTGAGCAAGTTCTGAGTGGACTTATTGAGCAGATTTGGACAAGTTATGAGTGAACTTGTTGAGCATATTTAAGAAAGTTCTGAGTGGACTTGTTGAGAATATTTGAGCAAGTTCTAAGTGGACTTGTTGAGCAGATTTGAGCAAGTTTTGAGTGGACTTGTTGAGCATATTTGAGCAGGTTCTGAGTGGACCTATTGAGCATATTTGAGCAAGTTCTGAGTGGACTTGTTGAGCATATTTGAGCAAGTTTTGAGTGGACTTGTTGAGCATATTTGAGCAAGTTTTGAGTGGACTTGTTGAGAAGATTTGTGCTAGATCGAAGGATTGAGTTTAGTGTAGATTTGAGACAGAGCTTTGGAGGTGATAGAGTAGAGAGGATAATAGTCTCTAGTGGATAGAGATCCATCAGCCAGGGTAGTGAGGATATGTCTTCTGAGTGGGGAAAAGAGTCTTTAGTGGAGAGAGATCCACAAGCCATTGTAGAGGAGGTAGTAGTCTTCTAGAGGATCACCAACTAGAGTAGAGGAGAAGGAGTTCTCTTATGGATAGAAATCCATGAACTTGATTTAGGGGATTGGTATCTCCTTTGGACAGAGGTCCATAAACATTGTAATAGGGAAAGGATTCCCAAGAATATTGATTGAGAAAATTTTAGTGAAATATTTTCTCCGTGGAGTAGCCCACATTGGGTGAACCACGTAAATTGTGGTGTCTCTATTGTGTGTGATGATTTGTGCATTACTTTGATTACTGTTGTTGATATTGCTATCTATACATTGCATAATATTGATTTGGAAAGAAAAGTAAAAAGTGGTCTTATATTGTTCACCCCCCTCTAAGTATAAGCTTGTGTTCTTCAATTGGTATCAGAGCGGGTTCCTTCATAAGAGTTTAATAGCTTGAAGGAAAAGCTAACAAGAACATAATGGATCCTAAGGAGGTGTCCTCAAATAATTCAGCACTAGTATTTGATGGAAGTGACTATATGTATTGGAGTATGATGATGAGGATCTACCTAATGGCACTTGGCAATGAAGTTTGGGAAGTAATGGAATTTGGATATGATCTCATAGTCA
The DNA here is from genome assembly GCA_028583015.1 of Wollemia nobilis. Taxonomy (NCBI): domain Eukaryota; kingdom Viridiplantae; phylum Streptophyta; class Pinopsida; order Araucariales; family Araucariaceae; genus Wollemia; species Wollemia nobilis. The sequence continues at coordinate 841,433 of JAQPPZ010003507.1, read as the reverse complement.
ATCCTCCTATAGATAAGGAAGGTAAGCTTCTACAACACTATAATTCAAAAGCAATGAATGCACTTGTGAGAGGTTTGCGTAGAACAAAGTCTATGAAAGTTATGCATTGTAGAACTGCAAAAGAAATGTGGGATAAATTGCAAGGTATATATGAAGGAGATAAAAGTGTCAAGAAAGCAAAGATACAAAATCTCAAAGGACAATTTGAAGCATTAAGAATGAATGATGAGGAAAATATTAGTGCTTATCTAATTCGAATTGATGAGGTTGTTAATGATATGCAAGGACTTGGAATGAAGATTGATGAATCAGATGTTTGTGATAAAGTCTTAAGAACTCTTCCAAAAAGATTCAGTGAACAAGTTTCTGCTATAGAAGTGTCAATGGATGGTGATTCTTTGACAAGAGATAAGTTTCTTGGTATGCTTACAACTTTTGAGATAAGAACAAAATATCCTATTCCCCAGAAGGAAGCAACCTTCAAAGCAATCAAGAAGGCAAAAGGTAAGATGTCAGAATCATGCAATGAGTCATCCAGTGATGAAGAAGCTAATTATGGTAGAAAAGATAAATATTCCAGAAGATCCAGAGATCTAAGATCTATTAAGTGTTTCAATTGTGGAAAGTATGGATATTTTGCAACAGATTGTCAAGAACCTAAGAACAACAATGGTGAAGAAAAATAGGATCACAGGTACAGGGAATCATAAAGATATAGGCACCAAAAGAAAAGCAAGGATGGACAAAGTAGACAAGGAAAGAAGTTCTTCCAAAGACAAAAAAGGAGCTACTATGCAGATAAGGCAAGTAAGTACTCAAGTGATAGTGATGCTAGTTTTTCAGACAATGATAGAGATGAAGTCCTATTTATGATTGAAGAAAAAGAGCAAGTTAAGAAAACTCCAGTAATTCTCAAGTGTTTTAGATGTGGTAACTTTGGACATCTTGAAGATGATTGTACAAGGGATGGTTATAGTTTCAGTGATGATGAGTATGAGAATGCACTTGAAGGACCAGATGAAAATATTCTAATGGCATTAGAAGAAGAAGTAAGTGATCCTATAGAAGACAAGCCAACAAAAAATAAAAATGTGGACAAAGGTAAACAAATAGAGGAATATTCAGAAAAGGATGGTTATGATCTCAAGGGAGAACTTATCTATGCCCTTGACATGGTAAAGAAGGTAAGAAAGCAACACTCTAAACTTGAAATTCAGTTTCAAGAATGTGATGAAGAGAGAAGATTGCTCATAGAGGATTTAGAAAAATCAAAGGCTAAGGCAAAGAGGTTCAAAGATAAGTTAGAAGCAAAGATCTTGGAATGTGAGAAGTTAGCACAAGAAGTGGCACTACTAAAAGAATATTTAGAGGACTCCAAGATCAAGATGAAAGGATTTAAAAATAGCTCAAAGAACTTGGATAAGTTCATCAAGACACAAAAGACTACATCAAGGAAAACAGGTCTTGGATTTGAACAGGTTCAAAAGAAATGGGAAGGAGAGTCAACTTCAAGTTTTGGAGGTGAAGAAACTTCAGATGAAGATACTTTAGAAGAAGATAGTGTAAAATAAAGTGAGACATCAGAGGATGAGTTGGACAATAGAGAGTTCAACAAAGATAGGAACAATGCACAAAGAAGATACAAATGGAACAATAATCAGAACAGGTCAAGAGAGACTAAGAGACCAATGAGGTCAAGACAAGGAAACTTCAATGGAAGATGTTTTTCATGTCACAGGTTTGGGCACATGGCTTCACAATGCAGGACACAGGAAAGACAGGAATATGGGAACAGATAACTTTTCCATGGGTATTGTTACTCATGTAATCAGTTTGGTCACAAGGCAATGAATTGCAGGGTTCATGATAGAAGAGGATATGGCTTCACTAGGAGAAATCCTAAGACATTTGCACCTCCAAGGAATAATAACATTAAGTGTTATAAGTGCAATAATGATGGTCACACAACAAAGTGGTGTAGAGCAGACATTCCAGAAATAGGTATGAACATGAATAGGAACAAGAACAAGAACATGGATATGAATGGGAACAGGAACAAGAACAGGAACATGGATATGAACATGAATAAGAACAAGAATAAGAACAAGAATGTAGACATGGACAGGAACATGGACATGGATAGAAATAGTCAAAGGAATCAAAAAATTTAGATAAGAAGAAAAGAGGATAAAGGTAAAGAACAGTGCTTTCTAGGAGTAGAAATACTCCCACCCCAGAATTAACCACCTCAAAAGGAGGTGGGGGAGGGGCTAAGCTAAGAGGCTCATTCTTAGCCCCGAGCCCCAAAGGTGACCCTTTGCCATTGATGTCAAAGGGGGAGATATTTGAGTAAGGGGGAGAGACTTGATACTTGAAGAGAGCATTGAGCCAGGGGAGCAATGTCCCAGGGGGAGCAAGACAAAAAGCAAGTCAAGTTTTTGGTAAAAATAATTTGGGTTGCCATCAATGACAAAGGGGGAGATTGTTGGACATTTTGAGTCCCTAAGTCAAAGTTGTCATTGATGTCACCGGATGAAGTCATCATTAATGTCAAGGACTTCGTCAAGAAATAAAGTTGTCAAGGTTGTCATTTGATATCCAGGAAGAAGCTTCAAATAACGCCAAAGGTCAAGAGAATCATGCATAAGTTAAAGGCAAAAGGGCTCCATAATATTTTAATTTTATATGGAAGCTTAGTTTAAAAGGTGTTTCATAAAAACCTAAGGAGGCTTATTGCAAAGTTAAAAAGGAGATATAATATTTATTTTATAAATTATTTAAATTCAATGTGAATTTAAATTTTATAAATAAATGTTACTTATACCAAGTTATGCAATGAGAAGGACTTAATAAGCCCAAAGGTTTCTAAAAGAATTAATTTATAATATTTAAATTCAAAAGAATTTAAATAAATTATAAATTAATAAAGTCTAAAGCGCCCATGTTCTATAGTTGGAAGAAATTCGAAGCGTCGACGTCACGTGGTTTAAAGAAAATTCGAAGCATCGACGTATTCAAACAAAGGTGGAAATTATTATATAAACCATGCCCAAGGGGCATTAATTTTTTATCCTTGCTCGAACGAAAAAATTGCATGTGAATTGGAGCTCGTGAAAAAGACTACGAAATTCGTGTTTGTGTATGCCAATGAATAGAAATAAAAGGAAAGGCGCAGATCAGTTGGAAGCCATCCGGGCAGCATGGCCTAGTGGCAAGAGGGCAATGGCTAGAGTGCTTGGATGCAAGGAGACCAGCATTTGAAATATGGTAGTTGTGCTTGGCAGTTGTGTTGGGTTGAAGGCACCAAAGGTGAGGTGCACGTTTTGCAAAATGCAAGGCGAGGATACTTTTGAAGCACGTGGTGCTTCCCACACTCCAAGCGAGTGCATAGCTCGCACGGTGGTTGGAGTCACGGCTAAGGCGTTGGTCATGGGCTGCGTTGAGGGTTCGAATCCCTCCAAAGGTAAGGTAATTAAATTTTTATTATTTTTAATATTGCCTAAAGTTGGGAGTTAAAAGGGGTTGCTAGTTGAAAATTGGTGTTTGTTGGAAATTGTTTTTAATAAAATTTGGAGTTATAAGGAGTTTGATTTTATTTTTAAATAAAGTCTTAATTATTATATTTGCATATTGGAGGAGTAAGACTTTAAGAGTGTTGATTTTATTTTTAAAGGGACTTTTGCCAAAGAGATTATTATGAAGGTGTTGGATATTATTTTAAAGTTGGAGTGATAAGGTGTATTTTGTTTGATATCATTTTGTATTGTGATTCATTGAGAAAATTATTATCTTCTAACCTTTCTTGAGATTGGCAAAGAAGTGATTGTGAGTGTGGCAGATTTGTGTGGTCTACTCCTTGTCAAGCAAAAGGTATGGGCAAATTCTTCCTTGGTTGAGTTGATTGGTTGGTTTCTAGAAAATAAGTTTGGAGTGAAAAGGACTTGATTAGGGTTTCCTTTTGAGTGTGTTTGAGTAATTGCTTCAAGGTTTTCTGGAATAAAGAAGTGTGGTTAAAACCTTGTTTGATAAGCATAGTTGTTGAAGCCATTGGTTGTGTGAAGAACTTGAGTTAGGGTTTTGCAAATATCATGAGTATCATTGTTATGTGAAGATTGTTTTATAAGCATTGTTGTTGAAGTGAGTTGTTGTGCAAAGAACTTGAACTAGGGTTTGAAAAGAACATGAGTATCATTGTTATGTGAGATTTGTTGTTGAGCATTGTTGGAAATATTTTGAGTTGGTGGTTATATGCTTGGACTAGGGTTTGTGAGAAAGGGGTGTTTCATTAAGTGATTGGTTGAGTAGAGTTGGTTGAGCCTAGTCAAGTGGTTGTATGAAGTGATTGTTCAAGTTCCATAAGATAAACTATTCTATATTCTGATTTGAGTTGATTGAGCATTGAGTGTAGAACATATTGAGTCTCTAACAATTCTCTTTATGTTTCTATGAGATTGGACAAGTTCTGTGTGGACTTGTTAAGCATATTTGAGGTAAGTCTTTGAGAAGACTTGTGGACTGATTTTGTGTGAGCTTTTTGTGGAAGCTTACAATATAGATTTGGTTAAGTTCTATGTGAACTTATTGAGCATATTTGGATAAGTTCTATGTGGACTTATTGAGCATATTTGGATAAGTTCTGAGTGAGCTTGTTGAGCAAATTTGAGCAAGTTCTAAGTGGACTTGTTGAGAAGATTTGGACAAGTTCTAAGTGAGCTTGTTGAGCAAATTTGAGAAGGTTCTGAGTGGACCTGTTGAGCATATTTGAGCAAGTTCTAAGTGGACTTGTTGAGCAGATTTGAGCAAGTTCTGAGTGGACTTGTTGAGCATATTTGAGAAGGTTTTGAGTGGACCTATTGAGCATATTTGAGCAAGTTCTGAGTGGACTTGTTGAGCATATTTGAGCAAGTTTTGAGTGGACTTGTTGAGCAGATTTGTGCTAGACCAAAGGACTGAGTTTAGTGCAGATTTGAGATAGAGCTTTGGAGGTGATAGAGTAGAGAGGACAGTAGTCTCTAGTGGATAGAGATCCATCAACCAGGGTAGTGAGGATAGGTCTTCTGAGTGGGGACAAGAGTCTTCAGTGGAGAGAGATCCACAAGCCAGTGCAGAGGAGGCAGTAGTCTTCTAGAGGATCACCAGCCAGAGTAGAGGAGAAGGAGTTCTCCTGTGGATAGAAATCCATGAACCTGATTTAGGGGATTGGTATCTCCTTTGGATAGAGGTCCATAAACATTGTAATAGGGAAAGGATTCCCAGAATATTGATTGAGAAAATTTTAGTGAAATATTTTCTCCGTGGAGTAGCCCACATTGGGTGAACCACGTAAATTGTGGTGTCTCTATTATGTGTGATGATTTGTGCATTGCTTTGATTACTATTGTTGACATTGCTATCTATACATTGCATAATATTGATTTGGAAAGAAAAGTAAAAAGTGGTCTTATACTGTTCACCCCCCCTCTCAGTATAAGCTTGTGTTCAAAATAATTTACTCTAATAATCAAAAGAAAATGTGGAGGCTAAAATTCTCCATGACCAAATAACAATTCTTAATGCTGACTCTAATACCATTTTATATTTCTCATTAATTTCTAAAAATGAACAAAAGCAATGAATTTATTTAAATATTACAAAAGAAGAAAGACAAAAAATAAAATAATGATAAACATAATTGAATGGGTTCCCTTGACTAGTAAAGATAATTATAATTATTGTACATAATAATAATTATACACTAATACAATGGATCACTTATTTTGGGGTATTGATATCAATTCCCAAAGTCAAACAATAATAATTACATGATACATTTAATGTAGGTTGACATAAGACTCAAGGTTAAGTTAAATTCAACCATATCTTATCAAACCCTTGATGAAGGTTAATAAAGGTTAACCCTATAAATCATTTAATCAATCTCACTAGGGATGAATACAAAAAATTATTGTCTATAGTCTAACATCATGGTTCCCCATAATCTCACATGATACAACGTTGGTGTTGGCCAACAAGGTCATGTTACCATCTTCCAATATGTAGTTAGTCAAGCATTTGGTCTTTGAGTGATAGGTCCACACAAAATAGGAATTTTATTTACATTTAATGGTTACAATCACATAATAGAAGTGTATGCATACACATAAAATATACTTGATAAAAATAATGTAATAATGTATTTATATTATTATTACTAGAAAAGGACACACAGTCAATGAAAAAAAAAACTTCTAAAAAAGGTAAAGAATATAAAATAATCAATATATATATTATATATTCCATACACTAATGGTAATGTTAATTGTTATTCCATATACTATTACAAATTATTATACATTCTTTGTTTCTACATATAGTATAGTTCATGGCTCAAAAAGATAAAAAACAAGGTACATCCCATCTATTTCTCTTATGTTGCTTTTGTTGTACATATAACCTTTATAAAATGGAAGGTAACAATTATTATTTTTTGTGTTTTTTGTTGCAGTTAAAGGTAGATTATGGATAGGAAGTGCACAATCAACTTTCAAATATGATATGTGCACACACATCAACCTTGAACAATCCAAAATTATTTATAAAGATATATTTGATAAGATATAAATCTACACACATATTCTACAAACATATATAGGTACTAATTATGGAAACATATTCTAAACAACATAAGAATTTAAAGCTTCCAAGTTCAATATGAAATAACATGTAGTGGTTAGTATGTATCAATGTTCATCTTCATGTAAAATACATAAAATAGAATCCAAAAGTGCCTTAGATGGTTTAAAAGATAGTAAGAAGACTTGGTTCTATAATAATTCTAAGAAAAGTAGATTTATTATAAAAAATATAAGTTGCAAGGCCAAGTCATGGGAAATCCTAGTGATGATTAGACCCAAGGATTTAGTAGACTTAATCCCTTATTGAATCTCATTAAGAGAAAATTCATCAATAATATTTCTCAAATATTAAGCAACTACGATGAATCCTGGATAATATCATATAAGAGGACACTTGAGCTTCCTTTTTTTATGGTCTAAGAGACTTTCATGTTTAGCACTTACCTCAAGCTATGTCTCCTTTGATGATAACAAGATATCCCAAGTCTATTTCCCAATGAAGGAGGTTAGAATTTGCAATGTCATAGGATTGAAGATAGACAATGATAAGATGGATATATCCAATGGTAAAAGCTAACACATCTCCATCAAGGTATATGTAGTCCATCAGAAGCATCGACGTATTCAAATAAAGGTGGAAATTTTTATATAAACTATGCCCAAGGGGCGTTAATTTTTTATCCTTGGTTGAATGAAAAAATTGCATGTGAATTGGAGCTCGTGAAAAAGAGTACGAAATTCGTGTTTGTGTATGTCAATGAATAGAAATAAAAGGAAAGGTGCAGATCAGTTGGAAGCCATCTGGGTAGCATGGCCTAGTGGCAAGAGGGCAGTGGCTAGAGTGTCTGGATGCAAGGAGATCAGCATTTGAAATATGGTAGTTGTGCTTGGTAGTTGTGTTGGGTTAAAGGCACCAAAGGTGAGGTGCACGTTTTGCAAAATGCAAGACGAGGATACTTTTGAAGCACGTGGTGCTTCCCACACTCCAAGCGAGTGCATAGCTCGCACGGCAGTTGGAGTCACGGCTAAGGTGTTGGTCATGGGCTACGTTGAGGGTTCGAATCCCTCTAAAGGTAAGGTAATTAAATTTTGATTATTTTTAATATTGCCTAAAGTTGGGATTTAAAAGGGGTTGCTAGTTGAAAATTGGTGTTTGTTGGAAATTATTTTTAATAAAATTTGGATTTATAAGGAGTTTGATTTTATTTTTAAATAAAGTCTTAATTATTATATTTGCATATTGGAGGAGTAAGACTTTAAGAGTGTTGATTTTATTTTTAAAGGGACTTTTGCCAAAGAGATTATTATGAAGGTGTTGGATATTATTTTAAAGTTGGAGTGATAAGGTGTATTTTGTTTGATATCATTTTGTATTGTGATTCATTGAGAAAATTATTATCTTCTAACCTTTCTTGAGATTGGCAAAGAAGTGATTGTGAGTGTGGCAGATTTGTGTGGTCTACTCATTGTCAAGAAAAAGGTATGGGCAAATTCTTCCTTGGTTGAGTTGATTGGTTAATTTCTAGAAAAAAAAATTGGAGTGAAAAGGACTTGATTAAGGTTTCCTTTTCAGCGTGTTTGAGTAATTGCTTCAAGGTTTTATGGAATAAAGAAGTGTGGTTAAAACCTTTATTGATAAGCATAGTTGTTGAAGCTATTGGTTGTGTGAAGAACTTGAGCTAGGGTTTTACAAATATCATGAGTATCATTGTTATGTGAAGATTTTTTTATGAGCATTGTTGTTGAAGTGAGTTGTTGTGTGAAGAACTTGAACTAGGGTTTGAAAAGAACATGAGTATCATTATTATGTGAGATTTGTTGTTGACTATTATTGGAAACATTTTGAGTTGGTGGTTATATGCTTGGACTAGGGTTTGTGAGAAAGGGGTGTTTCATTAAGTGATTGGTTGAGTAGAGTTGGTTGATCCTAATCAAGTGGTTGTATGAAGTGATTGTTCAAGTTCCATAAGATAAACTATTCTATATTCTGATTTGAGTTTATTGAGCATTGAGTGTAGAACATATTGAGTCTCTAACAATTATCTTTATGTTTCTATGAGATTGAACAAGTTCTGTATGGACTTGTTAAGCATATTTGAGGTAAGCATTTGAGAAGACTTATGGATTGATTTTGTATGAGATTTTTATGGAAGCTTACAATACAAATTTGATTAAGTTCTATGCGAACTTATTGAGCAAATTTTGTTAAGTTCTATGTGGACTTATTGAGCAGATTTGGATAAGTTCCAAGTGAGCTTGTTGAACAAATTTGAGCAGGTTCTAAGTGTACCTGTTGAGAATATTTATACAAGTTCTAAGTGAGCTTGATGAGGAAATTTGAGAAGGTTCAGAGTGGACCCATTGAGCAGATTTAAGCTAATTCTAAGTAGACTTGTTGAGTAGATTTGAGCAAGTTCTGAGGGGACTTGTTGAGAAAATTTGAGAAGGTTTTGATTAGACCTGTTGAGCATATTTGAACAAGTTCTTAGTGGACTTTTTCAGCATATTTGAGCAAGTTATGAGTGGACTTGTTGAGCAGATTCGTGTTAGACTAAAGGACTGAGTTTAGTACAAATTTGAGATAGAGATTTGGAGGTGTTAGAGTAGAGAGGACAATAGTCTCCAATGGATAGATATCCATCAACCAGGGTAGTGAAGATAGGTCTTCTAAGTGGGGATAAGAGTCTTCAGTGGAGAGAGATACACAAGCTAGTGCAGTGGAGGCAGTAGTATTCTAGAGGATCACCAGCCATAGTAGAGTAGAAGGAGTTCTCTTGTGGATAGAAATACACGAACCTAATTTAGGGGATTGGTATATCCTTTGGATAGAGGTCCATAAACATTGTAATAGGGAAAGGATTCCCAGAATATTGATTGAGAAAATTTTAGTGAAAAATTTTCTCCGTGGAGTAGCCCACATTGGGTGAACCACGTAAATTGTGGTGTCTCTATTATGTGTGATGATTTGTGCACTACTTCGATTACTACTGTTGACATTGCTATATATACATTGAATAATATTGATTTGGAAAAAAAAAGTAAAAAGTGGTCTTATACTATTCACCCCCCCTCTCAGTATAAGCTTGTGTTCAAAATAATTTACTCTAATAATCAATAGAAAATGTGGAGGCTAAAATTCTCCACGACCAAATAAAAATGCTTAATGCTGACTCTAATACCATTTTATATTTCTCATTAATTTCTAAAAATGAACAAAAACAATGAATTTATTTAAATATTACAAAAGAAGAAAGACAAAAAATAAAATAATGATAAACATAATTGAATGGGTTCCCTTGACTAGTAAAGATAATTATAATTATTGTACATAATAATAATTATACACTAATACAATGGATAACTTATTTTGGGGTATTTATATCAATTCCCAAAGTCAAACAATAATAATTACATGATACATTTAATGTAGGTTGACATAAGACTCAAGGTTAAGTTAAATTCAACCATATCTTATCAAACCCTTGATGAAGGTTAATAAAGGTTAACCCTATAAATAATTTAATCAATCTCATTAGGGATGAACACAAAAAATTATTGTCTATAGTCTAACATCATGGTTCCCCATAATCTCACATGATACAACGTTGGTGTTGGCCAACAAGGTCATGTTACCATCTTCCAATATGTAGTTAGTCAAGCATTTGGTCTTTGAGTGATAGGTCCACACAAAATAGGAATTTTATTTACATTTAATGGTTACAATCACATAATAGAAGTGTATGCATACACATAAAATATACTTGATAAAAATAATGTAATAATGTATTTATATTATTATTACTAGAAAAGGACACACAGTCAATGAAAAAAAAAACTTCTAAAAAAGGTAAAGAATATAAAATAATCAATATATATATTATATATTCCATACACTAATGGTAATGTTAATTGTTATTCTATATACTATTAAAAATTATTATACATTCTTTGTTTCTACATATAGTATAGTTCATGGCTCAAAAAGATAAAAAACAAGGTACATCCCATCTATTTCTCTTATGTTGCTTTTGTTGTACATATAACCTTTATAAAATGGAAGGTAACAATTATTATTTTTTGTGTTTTTTGTTGCAGTTAAAGGTAGATTATGGATAGGAAGTGCACAATCAACTTTCAAATATGATATGTGCACACACATCAACCTTGAACAATCCAAAATTATTTATAAAGATATATTTGATAAGATATAAATCTACACACATATTCTACAAACATATATAGGTACTAATTATGGAAACATATTCTAAACAACATAAGAATTTAAAGCTTCCAAGTTCAATATGAAATAACATGTAGTGTTTAGTATGTATCAATGTTCATCTTCATGTAAAATACATAAAATAGAATCCAAAAGTGCCTTAGATGGTTTAAAAGATAGTAAGAAGACTTGGTTCTATAATAATTCTAAGAAAAGTAGATTTATTATAAAAAAATATAAGTTGCAAGGCCAAGTCATGGGAAATCCTAGTCATGATTATACCCAAGGATTTAGGCAAATAAATTCTAATATAGATCCTTTTTAGTAGACTTAATCCCTTATTGAATCTCATTAAGAGAAAATTCATCAATAATATTTCTCAAATATTAAGCAACTACGATGAATCCTAGATAATATCATATAAGAGGACACTTGAGCTTCCCTTTTTTTATGGTCTAAGATATTTTCATGTTTAACACTTACCTCAAGCTATGTCTCCTTTCATGATAACAAGATATCCCAAGTCTATTTCCTAATGAAGAAGGTTAAAATTTGCAATGTCATAGGATTGAAGACAGACAATGATAAGATGGATATATCCAATGGTAAAAGCTAACACATCTCCATCAAGGTATATGTAGTCCATATGATGTAACGATGCTACTCTTGAATGATTATATCTTTGTTATGGGTAACTACTCAATGCTTTAGATCATAAAATCTTCGAGCATATGATGAAATTCTTATCCTAACTGCTAATTTCAATGCGCATCTACTATGTAAGGTTACAAAATGCTAATTTTTTGAAGAAAAAAAATCAAGGTATGCTATACATAGAAACCTTAGCATCCTATTTTTTTCAAGGAAAGATATACATATGAAGTTGCAAGTTTAGCATATATAACTAAATTAAAAAAATAAGAATAATCTTATCAAAAATTTAGGTGCAAAAAATATCAAAAAGTAAGCATGTGACCATAAATTTAAAGAATGTAGCTAAACACAATAAAGTAAGTGGTATTTTTTTTAGGGATTATCATTCATAAGACCTACAAATAGATCATTTCATGAATTCTAGTCCATATTTTTTAGTTAGTTAGGTTAAAAAATATGACATGGAAAATGGTTAAATATTAAACCATAACTTTTCATGTAAACCTCCATAATTATCCATGTAAGCCCATGCTTTGATATGCCAATTTAAGAAAGGATGTGGTTTATCATTGTTGTGAAAATTTATGAATTGCATCACATTATATTCAATGCTTTCCAATCATTAATAACTTTTATTTTCTTAGCTTAACTAAAATTGGTTTATCATTATTCTATATCTTAGCATGGTACAACAATCTTAAATGTTTTATTATCTTGCAATACAAGAAAATCACGATCTATTTATTGGATTGCCTAGCCTTCTTGTAATGTCCTATCTTGATAGGACCTCCCTTGTTGTTTGATTGATTTATTAATGTGTTGATAATTAATGAATGATTCTATATTGTTCTATCAAGATGAGTTGATAGTTGTACTTTATGCTTACTTGAGTTAGATTATGTTATTTTTTAGAACCCGCTATTGTTGATGAATTTTGTGGTTACAAGACTAGGTAATCTCATGGATGGGTTGGTATAGGACAACCACCAAAGTTGAGATAAGTGTGAAATGAGAGATGATGGATTTCCAGTATAACAATCCATAGGGGTAAAAAAATCATATAGAAATATTTGTATTTGTGTATGTGTGATTAAATGCATCGTCAGGTTAAAGAGATTGTTGTAAAGGTAAAGTAGCCCTTGTCCCTATGCTTAGGTGTCTCTTGTAGGTGGTTGATAACCTTGTAGTTATCATGATACCTCCTGCTTAGAGAGTAGTAATTTTTGTGCATTATTTGTCTTCTTTTTATTATTGGATGCATCTTAGTTTGAGAAAATACAACTTTTGGCAAGAGCCATTATGTTGCTTAGGCTCTTAATTTATCATTAGGATGCATTAATACTTGCGCTTCTAAATATAGAACTTAATTGACCAATTATTTGATAATTAAGGTATTAATAATGATGTTAATATTATTAATACTTAAAAATATTAAATACTAATGTAGATAATAAAAAGTATCACTAGACAAGATAAATTAGCTATAATATTAATTAATTTAATACTATGAAATGAATAAATAATTTAATTACTAATACCTTTGCTAAAATAGTATTAGTAAATTAATATTAACCTTATTGAATTAATACTTTATAAAAGGTATATTTAATAAATATATATTATTCTAATGAATAAAATTCATATTTTTAAAATATTATGAGGAACTAAATTAAGTGATGGAAAACTAATAAAATAATTTTGAAACATAAAGAGAAAACTAAGATTCACCCTGACTCTTGAGCTCCATCTTCCCCATCCTCTTGATCTTCCTCTCCCCTCAAAATTCTATTTCATTCTTCTTGTTGTTGAGGTTTGGGATGGTGGGATTGCTAGCTGGGGAGAAAACTACAAGGTGTGTAGGGTTGGGGAGAATGTGGAAGAAGATTTTGGGTTTGTCAATTTTCTTGTTGTGGAGGTAATCTCTTTCTATTTTCTCCTCTTGATTGAGTGTAAATGCTTGTTATATGCTTTGCTCTTCTGTCTTGCTTATTTCACCATTGGTCTCAATGTGATGTGTCTCATATTTATATTACTCATTATCTTCATGCTCAACATATACCTACTCATGGGTGTAGTTAGCATTGGCACCATCCATTTTATCATATGAATTATCGTGCTAGTTAGTTGTAATCATAAAACAAATTCTCTTAAGTAGATTTTTTTGTAAATACAAGTTGAATCCTGACAAGGATGAAAGTACTAACATATGACACAAAGATAAAGTGACACTTGAAAGTATTTGAAAGAAAAATTTAGTTCATTGAATGTGCTTGAAGCTTCTTAAAACTATAGATGTATTTCATACAAATATTTTTAACAAGTTGATTTGCCTATTCCTCAAATTGTTAGCTAAAGTTAAACAAGCATATCTTTGAGACTTATAATAGTTTCTATTAATAGCTAATATATCATGTGCATATATCCTTATTTTCATTTTTATATATAAAAAATAGAATCTGAAATGGTATACATCCATAGTTCTTTAGTAAATACTTCAACATTTCCATACTAGGTACCAGTTTTGCTATATGAAATGATCCTTTAAAAAGAATTATGAGATATTATTTATCAAAGTGGGCCAGTGTTGTGAAGCGGCTCTTCTCGACCTGTAGCATGTGCATTTCTAACAAACTTTATGATTTATATTATAAAGTTATTTTATAAACAAGGTTTGATATTTATATATTATTCTTTAAAAATTTTAATGTGTTTAGTGTTAAACTTTATAATCATTGTTTTATTTTGATTTAGTATTGTTTAATGAATTCATTAATATTAGCTTATATAGTTAATATTAATTGGTAATCTTATTTATTGATAATCTAGATTAGTTACTATTCTAGGTTAAGTTAATTAAATTTAAAAGTTAGATTATTTAATATTGAGATTAATTAATCAATTTATAATGAAATCAATTAATTTATATCTTAATAATAATTAATTAATAATGTGGTTAATTAATAATGATATTCAGAATAATTATAAAGATAATTATTTATCTTATGATCATTATTAATATATTCAATTTTAATAATATGTGTTAATATTTTTAATAATAATATTGTAAATAGAATTAATAGTTTTATGAAGTCGTTTTTTTAAATATTTATTAATATTAAATTAATAGGATGGGAACTATTAATTAATATTAATAAAATATTGATAATAGTTAACTAAATATTTTTGTCTTAATTAATATCGATTAAATAATGAACTTCTTTCGAGAAGTTGGGGAATATCTATCGAAGCTACAGAATGGATATGATGCTAAATCTCTAAAGGCACCCTAAAATCATGTCATTAAGGTTATAATGGACTATTTCACACTAGATGTGAACAAAGAGGTTTTGTGCAACTTCCATATGTTGTTTTTGAACCAAATCAAGAGGAAAAGGCTCATGAATGTTTCAATATTCCTTTACCGCTCATTAGAAAAATCTAGGAAGAATGTAAGGGGAGGTAAAATGTTGGACCCTTCATCAAGGTCTGATTTTCCTAACCTTTGAATATGTGGTAAATTCTAAAGGAATTATGGTGGAGGAGGCACTAGTGAAGGTCAAAATTCAGAAAATTCCTCCAACCATTAACCCTCCTCTTACATCTTCTAGGACCTCAAGTGAATTCTTAGAGTTTGAATCTCATGATTTTTTACTCCCTCTCCCACTATGAAAGGGAAGACTAAGGCTAAGAGTAGAGTTGCAGTATCCCATAGTAATATCAAGAGGATTCGTACACGTCGATCTAAACAACTTTCTTCAAAGGCAATGAAGACTGAAAACTCCTTAATATCGATCGAGATGGCTGACTCAGATGAATGCCTACTAGAGAAGAAAAAACTAAAGCCTTAATAGGATACATATGAAGCCAAGGAGTTTTCCTTCTCTTCAGTACCCTTGCCCTTAGTCCTCTTTCCTTTCCTTAGTAACCTTGATGACAAACATCGGGATTTGTCAGATGCTCTCCAAGTGGTAATTTCCTACTTCTAGGACATTAGAAAAATGTCTTAGCAATAAAAGAGAGATCTGATTCTTAATTAAGCATTGGGTATTTAGTTTTTTTTTTGTGCAGTCTACCTCTAATAGGATCCTTGTCATGTTTTATGTGGGTTGTAATCCAATCATTTTTATTGCAAGATGTGTTACTTTTTGTTTTATTTTGGTAGATTGTAATCCTATCTCTAGCCTGCAAAAGTTGTGATCCTCTTTGGTTGTCATGGTTAATCCAATTATTGTTTGGGTGAATACCTTTTTAAGATTACTATTATTGTTAGAGTTTTGGGGTGTGACCCCAATCTCTTTCAGATCCTTTTTGTAATAAAGTTTGGAGTCCCTTTAAAAACCCCTTCTATTATTAAATAAAAAACAATATCACTTAAAAAATGTGTTTATTTAATAATAAATATTAATTTATTAATTATGAAAAATATATAAGGATTATAGTTGGGTCTATTAGGGGAGTAAAATCCCCATGTTTTAAAAAAATGTAAGAATAATTAATGGAAATATTATATTGGAAATAACTCTAGATTCAAGAAATGAGGAATTATTATTTAATATTGAAGAGATGATTAGTAAATTAATCCAAGGGGATAGATATGGATTGTGTATCAAAAGAACCATAATTTAGCGAGAGAAGTATGGGATTCTCTCGTTTATTAATAATAAGCATCCGAAGAATGTTTTGAAGTGTATCATGGAACTGAGATCTTGCATTGTTGTTGAATGATTATAGTGCATGATGCATGTTAGGCTTGCATATACTTTCAAAGAGTTTTCCTGGTCCCTATACTTATGTTCAAAAATATGATGGATAAAAGACCTTTCAAGTAGAAGGCATTGAAAAATAAGATGAGACTTAGTTACTATTATGTATTAATGTATTGAAATGTATTAATTGTATTTAGAGACAAGAAAACTTAAATGCTTATGCTGCATAAAAGCATATTTCATTAATCGAGGTTTTACCTAGTTCAAAGTTCATTTAGCCCTGCTCTGCCTTACAGTGTTGTGCATAGCCCTGCTCTGCCTTACAATGTTGTGCGGTGTGCGCGTTGTACAGGAAGTAAAATAATTTGAGATAAAAAAAATGGGAAACGAAAGGTTTAACAGAGCTTTGAGAGCCATGAAGGCAATTGGGCTAAGTACCACTGTTGTTAGCCCTGTTCTTAAGCATCTTCTGAAGGTATTCTCAACTTTTACTTGACTTGGTGATTTTTTTTTTGTGCAAGAATTTTGCTGTGTGTGAATTATGGTGGAAGCTTGCTGACTGACCCTAGAATTTACAGTTGTATGGAAATGAATGGGAACTCATTGAAGCTAAGAATTATAGAGTTTTGGCAGATGTTGTCTTCGAGTCTCAGGACGAAGAAGAGAAGGTATGTGTAGTAGATGTAGCTGTCATTGTTCATGCATTCCTTTCTAAAATGATTTTTTGCATGTAATTGTTTAAAGCTTGACTTGAGATGTTCTGGTTCCTTGGCTGGCAGGAGCCTAAAAAACAACCCAAGAGACGAAGGAAGCCTAATTATAATAATGTGGTGGAATCTAACGATGAAAATGAGGAGGAATTGCAGTATCAACCTCCCCTCACCCGAGCTCCAAGTGTGGCGGTTACCCGTGTAGTGCATCGAGAGAATTCATACGAGGCAGAAAGAAGTGGAATTCGTCGATGATAAGAAGGGAAAGAAATTTGTTCAAGAGCAAAGAATTTCAAATATAATGACAAGGGATGTCAATGGCAGTGGCAGTTGTGGTAGCAGAGGTAAGAGAATTGCCTTGGGATCGTGTACACTGTCATAAAAGAACAGGTGTACAAGTCATGACAGGGCACGAATGACAAGACTCAATAGTGGTTGCCAGCGAGGCATTATTAACGTGTTGGGAAGAAAATCTTGCCACTCTAATTTGACAACGGGTATGGGTACAAGGATGAGGGGATGCATCATGCATCTTAGAATTGCAGAAAAACATAAAAAACAAACAATTCTGGTTTCAATGCTAGAGCTCTTAAAGCCCCATAGGACCGAGTGGTTATTTTCATCATGGACTATTTTATGGTGGAACCATCTAAGGATGTTGTAAGGAGATACCATGTTATGTTCCTTAATCAGTTGAGAAGAGAGAGATGGATGACATCCTAGCTTCACTCAATGTAGAAATCCATGATAACTATGAGGAGCAGGGAGACCTAGACCCAATTCATCAGGATATGAACTTCTTAATTTTTTAACATATGTCCAAATATAGAGGTGTGGAGACTACAAAAATCTTAAAGGCTATCGAATCCCAGCCTATCTCCCTCCTACCATATCCACTTAGGAGACTATGCTATTTAAATATAGTAATTCTGGTGACTTGAATAGGAGAGAGTCTCACTTCCTCTCTAAGGGAGATAAAAAAAGAAAAAATAATATGGGACATATCAGTTTCCCCAAGGGTGTAAGAGGTGGTAGACTACATAGCTCTAAAAATTTTATCTCAAACTCCTTGGAGTTCAATCAAGTGGAGAGTCCCTCAAATTATTTCAATTTTGCTGAAAGTAGCAAAAGATCAAGGGATATTTTGGTGTCTTCCAGAGGAGTGAGGGGGAAGGCAAGATGCTCCAGAAGGTTGTCTAAATAGAAAATAAAAAATGAGGATTCATTTTTTTTGTGGTCCACTCTAATTCAAAGGACCTGACCAAATAAAAAAAAATATAAAGCTCTCAAATGAGGATTTCCACCTCACTTCCAGCACTGAGGGCTCTTGTAAGCACGTTCAATTGATCAAGCTAGTAAAGGACAAATAATGATCTATTATGGGAATGCTTAATATTTCTATAGTATTTACTAAAGAGGTGAACCATCTTATGGATTGAATCTTTGAGGATACTACCATAGGAAAGAATGAGTCTTTGGATATGATAAGAAATCCCTAGTTCCAAGGCTTTGGATGGTTTCCTGTCTCTGCATGTGGGTTGGATGGATCATTTTTGGGTAGGGTGATGGTTGTTTTTCCTTGCATAAGTAAGTTTTGATCCTGTGTGTAGGATTGTAGGTTGGCTAGACCCAAGTGGTTTGGTTTTAGTTCTATTTTTCTTCTTTTGGCAGGGTGGCCAATGTGTGGTCACTAATTGTGTAGCTCTTTTCAAAACCCTCACCTTTTTAATTAATAAAGAAAAAAATGAATACAAGTGGGCTTAGATGTCATTTGTCCAATTTAGCTATGTATCTATTTTTTTACCTTTGTCATCTATCATACTTCCTAATCATTGGTGTTAGATTGGATGATTATTATCATGTTATAGGATGTTGTGTCAAATTTATCACTAATTTCCAAAAACAAACAAGAATTATACATTTACTCAAATTTTCCAAAAGAAGCATAAAAAAGATAAGAATAATAGACACAACTAGATGGGGTCTATTGAGCACCAAAGATCACTTTAATATCCACATATAAGAATCATCACAAATTGATACGATGGATTGGGTGATATTTATACCAATAAGGCAAATCGATTGGGTTGTGATTATCTCTAGTGTAATGGTTTGGGTGATATATCTAAACTAAATATCACAATGTGATCATGAGAATCTTGAGATTATCTCTTGGAACTCCAAATTTTGCCATTGTTGAGTGAAAATCACTTTCACACACTCTTTCCTCAACGTGACAATTCAAGACAATTCCATACAAAATCATTCCAAAATTTTGTACGATTGCTTATAAAACATATAAACTATCAAAAATACCTCCACAAAGTCATATACGTATATTTTTAAATCATACAACTCTAGTCGGATCTGTTCAATCACACCCAATTCCATACAATTGCCACAAATCATACAAATGGTGCTTCAAATCGTACAATGTGGATATGAAAGCATACAAACTACAACCAAATCATACAGAGGTTCCTCCCTTCCATATAACCTTGTCAAGGTCTATACAACTATGAAAAATTTTGTACAAACTTTTCAAAATTGCACAAATTGGGTCTTTGGAATCCTGGAAATCATACAATGTGTTTCAAAATCATACAATCACGACCCCAAATCATACATAGGGCCTTGAAAAATATTACTTGGCCAAAATCCATTGTTTTTCTTCAACTGATATGATTTCTGTGGAACCCATTTGTTGAAAACCTTCAATCTCTCCTTTCGATTTAATTTCGATGGGGTTTATGCAATTTCTCCTTCACTTGGTGTAATATTCCTCCAAAATGAAAATTTCCCATAGTGTGGAAGCATTGTATGACCATTCTTTCCAACTTCTTCACACATGTAAACTTAAAAAATTGTTTCCGTGCTTTTATGGTGAATTTATGTACCAAGGTTTGCTTATTTGACCTCCTTCCAATTTCCCATTTACCTATTTCTGGAAAATCAAACCCTAGACCTCCTTTTTCTGAATTAAGGGTTTACAAAAATTACAACAATGTGGTGAATTCTAACTACCCATATGGAAAATTATCTTCAGTTACACCCTTTTTACCTTCAAACTCTCTAAATTTCCAATGTTGCATGTGTACGATCTACAAACGGGAAAGAAAGCTTCTGCATGGTACTTTACTTTATATAATTTTTAAAACTAACGTCTTTATGCATACAATTCTACCACCTTAGCCTCCTTTGCATGTGGTTGTCTTTTTGTATGGATGATTGACAAATCATCACCCTTGTGCATGCGATTTTGTCTTATCCTTTCTTTATCTTTAATTTTATTTCTTTTTATTTTCATTTTTTTTCCTAGAGGGGACCACTGTTTTTGGTTTTCAAACACCCTCTATCTTAATTGCATCCCAAGGAATTTTTATAATTAATATAATTTTATTTTTCTCTTTTTTTCTAAGAAGGGGTCTTCGTTTCTAGTTTTCAACCCATTCCGTATTAATTGCATCCTGGAAGATTTTTATCGTCACGAGAATCATACAGTGACATTCACTTACACAACTCCATCTGTTGACTCATTAGTTGGGTTTCCCACTTCTACATTGCAAGTAATCACATCATTAGGTTCCAACTAACCATGTGTTCAATCTCCTCTTTGATTGCCATGTGTACAATTTGGAATCATGCAATTACAATTTGCAAGACTCCCTCTTGGCAATCCTTCATTTTTTTATTCTATTGATTGACCAAAATATAGAATTGCTCTTACCGGTCTAATGTCATTTGAGCGACTCCTCTACCTATCTCCTCATATCAAATTAGCTTCTAAGCTTGGTGAACGAGTCCTTTGTAGTTTTTGACTCCTTTCATTGATGAAGTGTACTCTTCCTCTACTGGCAAAACCTCTTCCTTGCATAGGTCTTCCTCGACCTAGTCCTCTTAATGTAGGACCTTTGTGAATATTCCATGGAATTTCTCTCTCCTAGGGAAATCTTCTTTTGGTTCCTACTCTTCTTGGTCCTAGTCGAATTAATGGAGGTCATCCTCGTGGTTGTCTTCCTCTTAGGTTTGGAACAATCCCTTTCAACCAGGGGATACCTTGTAGGTTTTTGGTCCAATTCAAATAGGTCAATGGTGTGTCTCTCAACCATATAGGAGTAGGGGGTCGAATCCTTCCTCATTATCTACATCCTCTAGGTGAAATATCTCCTCTACCCATCCTAGTATTTAGTGGATTTACTTCCCCTCTACGACCTTACTACTGTCTTGGGGGTTCTTGTAGGTTCCTTTCAGGAGTTATACCCATGAAATCTATGTTGGCCATGTACCCTTCATTTCTTTGTGTTCCAAGTGACAACTTTTGTAGTGCTCTTCCTCTGTAGTATCACCTCTTGTCATTTTTGAGGCTTCCATATTAAAATTATTTGTCCTATATGTATATCATACTATTAGTCTTATTCTTCATTTATTTTCTAGTGGTTAGGATAATTCTCTATACTCCAGCTATGGATACACTATTCCTTGTTCTTCTAGGTTCCTTATTTACCTTGGGGGAATCTGTCTTTCATCTTCTTCCTCAATCCTTTCAGTCCCATCTACAAATATTATGTGTTCTCACATCCTTTTTCTCTCATCGAGTCAAGGTACCAACTCTTCTTGTTCGATAATTGGTCTTATCTCCACCCCTTATGTGAATAGGTGTACGAGTCCCATGTCAAGGTCCTCTCATGGTAGGCCTTGAGTTCTACTTTGCTACTTGTCAGACTGAGCTTGTTGTCTTTGTTCAACTTCTTCTAAAGCAATAAATAGACATTGTACTTTATATGGCTTCAACTTTGATCCATTTACAGTATATTATACTTTCATCCTATTCAATTTTTGTAATTTAAATACTCCCTTGTCCCTCACTTCTATGACTTGAAAGGAACCAAGCCACAAGGTTTTTAACTTACCCGACGTGATTTCTCATTTCCCATTAAACTTTAAAACTAAGTCACCTTGCTTAAGTTCTAATATTCAAAGATGCTTCTCATGCTACAACTTCCTTCTCTTCTAGACCACTTCAATCACCCATTGTACCTTGAATCTTCTCTCATCAAATTTTATTAGTGTTTTTAGTTTTTCTTCTATACTCTCTTGGTCACCTAAGCGATGCTCCATAGTTATCCGTAGATTTGGTACAAAGAATTCTACTGGAATTACTACCTCTTGATTATACATTAGTTGAAATGATGTAGGATATACCTTTGGTTTAAAGGTAGTTCGATATACCCAAAGAACATATGATAACCTTTCCTCCCAATCTACTCTCTCTATTCCACATGTTTTGTATAATTTTGAAACTAATACCTTGTTAGTCGGTTTTTCCTACCCATTAGATTTCAGGTAATAAGAACTAGACAAGGAGTACCAAATTCTAAAATTAGTCATCAACTTTTTGATGATATCATTCACAAAGTGACCTCCTTGATCACTTGTTATTTGTAGTGGAATGTCAAATCTTGTAATTACTTGCTCGTACCTCAACCCATTTTATTAGGTATTTAGTGGCTACCATGATATATTGATACTTCCACCTACGAGTTGTTCTTTGTGTTATGATAAAGTACAACCCCCATATCTCAAATAATTCCTAGGGTTGTGATGGGTGTAATGACATAAAGTCTCTTCGTATTGGCTTCCCCACTCTTTGGAAAGTATCATATGCTCTCACGTACTTTGCATACTATGAGCCATCATAATCCTTCTAAGAGTACTTTCTAAGCAGTGGCATCAAGACCCATGTGTCCTCCTGTCAGTCCTTCGGGAGCTTCTTTAAATTTTACTTTAACTTCATCCTCTATCAAACATCTTCGTAGGATACCATCGGTACTTATTTTGTATATAAGTCTTGCTATCAACTAAAAAGGTGCTAACTTTATAATTATCTTATTTTCTATTGATGTCAGCTCTTGTGGCAACTCTCTTATGGATAGGTACTGTCCAACCAACTTGTACCAGTATGGAACAATGTTGATTACGAATAAATCAGCATTAGAGAATTCATATGAAATCCTCACTCTAAAAGTTCCCCTGATCATATTTGAGACAATTAGTCTTCAATTACATGCTTCTTACCAGGTCACACCACTACTGGAAATACAAATTATTGTAAGGTGACAAGCCACCTGCTGACTCATCCTTATAAAATTGGCTTATTTATCAAGTATAAAAAATCCGGATGATCTACATAGAAGGCAAAAGGGTTCACCAATAGGTAATGCCTAAACTTCTACACAACATATACCATCCCTAGAGATTTTTGTTATGTTGTACTATAATTCCTCTCTGCCCTTGATAATAGATTACTTGCAAAGAATATAGGTTGATCCAACCTAAATTATCCTTCTTGTGCTAATGCGCATCCAACTGCAAGTGTTGAGGTATCAATATGGATATGAAATTCCTTATCCTAATTAGGGAACACCAAAATGGAACTACTAACCAGCTTAGCTTTTAACTCCTTAAAGGCTCCTTGGTGCTCCTTCATCCATCTGAAGGGAATATTCTTCTTAGTTAAAGAATCTAGTGGGTACGATACGTGCACATAATTCCTGATAAACCTTTGATAGTATTCAGTGGATCCTAGGAAGGTCTTTAAAGAGCTCACATAATTCCATGTATAGTATGACACAAATTTTATTAGGATCAATCCTCAACCCTTTGTTGCACACTATATGTCCCAATAGTTTCCCATACGGTACCACCAAAATACACTTTATTGGATTCAGGGAGATTTATACATTTCTACTCTACTCATGCATTCATTGAGACTAGGTAAATGATCTTTTATCTTACCTTAAATGGACCAATCATCTAAAATATCTTAAAATTTCATGTGGCTAATTGATCAAAGATATACAGAATAATGTGCTAAAATATAGCTAGGGTGTTATATAACCCAAATGACATTCAGTTATATGCATAGATGCCATTCTTTACAATGAATGTGGTCTTCAACTTATCCTTCTCAATGAATCTTATTTGGTTGTACCCAGATAACCCATCCAAGAATGAATAAAGTTTATGTCCTATGACATCTTCCAAAATTGAGTCTATGAAGGGAATAGGGAAGGGATATTTGATCGTCACTGCATTCAAACTCCTGAAATCTACACATATTCATATTCTATCCACTTCCTTCCTCAGGGTGATCGTAATTTATGAAATCCAGTCAATAGTAGTGATTCTAAAAATATTGCTTGCCTTTAACATATTTTCAATTTATGTGTTTACCAATGTGGTATACTTAGGATTCATCCTATATTATCTTCTTCTCATTGGCTATGCCCCAGGCATTAGCATAATCGTGTGGATACAAAACTCTTGTGGTACCCCCTTCAGGTCCTTATACATCCATGCAAAGACATCCTTGTACTCCAAGAATAGATTGAAAGTTGCTTCTTTCAGTATTGGGTTCCAATCACCGCCACAATGGTTCATCCTAGGCTCTCCCTCTATTCCTAGGTTTATATACACTATGTGAGGTCATTCATACTTAATATTTGTAGGCTTTATCACCACCTTTTCCACATTCATAGGATACATTGGTCTCGCATTAATTTAAGCATATCCTACTATGTATTTTGCAAAGCTTTTAGGGAATGACCATTTCTCCTCCTCTTTCTTGGGTTCTGAGCTGACCTTCATCTCATCTTGTTTTTCTATGGTTTCTTTTGTATCAATATAGAGGTAGTGGGATGAAAAATCTTGTACTCCTCCATTTTCCAATGGAGTAGTCCACTATCATATCAAACTTCATCTTCTCTATAGTCTTCGAGGTACATCATCCCTTCTTCAGTACGTTCATACCCCTCGTCACCAGAAGAACTACCTAACTCATTAGTCATGGCCATATCCTCACTGATCCTTTGGTTATTCAAATTGATCATATATTTATGTTATCCCTTATTGAAGGTTATTTAACCTTTTCCCCAGTTGTGATTAACTTTGGCTATTCTTAGTCATCCTATATCTAACAAGGTATTGTATGCCAGTTTTTATATTGTAATAATCACAATGAAATCTAAGACAAATTCTTGGTAAGCTATTTTAACTTATTGTGTAGTTAGGACACCCATTGTCTCTATTCTATACTTATTAGCACCATATAATCAGAAGCTGGGTGACCATAATGATGGAGTGCCAATTTCTCGCTAAGTCTTCTTAGGTAGCACATTAACGTTGGATCCTCCATCGACGATGACTTGCGTCAACTTGTACCCTAATATCTCCATATGGACTAATACAAGTTTCTTTCCAACATCAATTATTAATATGGTAGGATCCATAAAATAATTCTTTTGTTCCTCTTTCTTGATTGGTTGGCTTTCTACCTCCATAACCTTATGAGGCTTTATGTCTTCTACTATCGCTTTATGTAATGATGGGATGGCTAATAGAAAACTTGCCATCTTAATTTTGATAGTCATATTTAAAACTTGTGCTACCAAATTTTGCACCACCACTTTATTTTACAATGGTTTCTTTAACTTTTTTCTCTCGCTATTATCAATTATTTTGCCTTATTTGCTTCTTCATCAAGTACCCTCTTCACTATTTTCCATCGATTCTTTTCTTTGGTATGTTCAGGCTACTTGTCCTTCCTAGCCCGATTCCTTGTCACAACTAGCACTTATTCGATCTCCTCACTAACTAGAGGTACCTCTATGTCCAAATAGTTCACATTCTACAGGTTACTAGAACTTGCTTGCTTTGGAAAATTCACTTCCTTGTGGTTCTCTAGACCACACCATCTATACATGTGTAGTATTTTCTATCATGTATCCTATTTATGGGGTGATAGATAGTTCTTCGTAAAATGCCTCCACTCCTATAAATTCAACATTGTATTATTGGTCTTCCATCCGAATCATATTGCAAGTGATTCTGTCCTCCTTGTTGGTTGTCTTGATATTGTCTTCCCCCTCTATGGCTATTCCTATAACCACCAATAGTGGCTTGCTAGCCACTCCCTTGAGGTTTTAGTTTCTCCTCCTGTTCCTAGATAGAGAGAACCTATGGATGCACCTTTGCATTAAATGGATATTGTATCACTTCATATCCAAGTACATTTTAAATGTGGTAATAATAATTACAAGGACAAGTTACATTCATGTGACCTTCAGACTTGCAGTTTGTACACCAAATATCCTTTTAATCTTGCTTGACTTTCCTTTTATATCTTTAATTAATTTTTTAAATTTTCTTTAGAATGATTGTGATGTCTGTTGGATTTTATAGTCTTCCTCACTCTGAATCATTGTGTCTTAAATGTGTTATTATCCCAATAATTGTTTGTTTAGCCTTATTTTTGAAATTATTCATATTTTTAAAGCCTTCTTCATATGTGGTTAACGAAACTACCTTCTTCTTCTTGTATCTGGATAAAAACCCATCTACAAACCATCATTTTACTAGCACATCTGCTAGAGGCATTTGCATTTTATCCACCAACTACTTCAATTGACAATTATATGACTTAACATCTTTTTTAGATTTCTTCTTTATAGCGTAAATTTTAGTTAAAATATCTCCATTATCCTTCAAAGGGCAAAATTCCTCAATGTATACATCTTTCATTGTATTATAAGCCTGGAATTTTAGTGTGTTCTATATTTTTTAAGTACCAATCTATGGCCAATCCTCATAATGTGGTAGGAAATAGATGTAACCATTCATCTGGTTGGTCTACACCATTTGCTCTCTAAATGGTTATACATGTCTCGATGTGTCTTCTCGGGTCTTCCTTTCCTTACCCTATAAAGGGTGGGCATATCTACTTCCCTACTCTATTGCCTATGTGGTCCATTTGTGGTTCTTCTTCTTCACTTGATGAAGTATCACCTGGAATCCTTGACTAACTCCACCTTATGGGTGACTCACTTTGCTGGTCCTCATCGAAACTATCTACTCGAGGAATATTATATTCACCAAATAGTCATCTTTCAACCTCCTATGCATCTTCACTCCATGACCTTCTTCACTGGTGTGTAGGTTTTGGTCTTGGTCATTCCTCCTAAGACCTCACGTGTTGTTGCTCTGGTGCCTAAATCTCATCCATTGTACTCCTTTGCAACCTATCCACCACTTTCTTAGGTGTTACCATTTACTCACCTCATTCTCGCATAGTTTCATTGTTAACATATTTACTTATATCAATGATCTCATTGAATCTAGGTTCTTCTTGTTCCTCTCTCTTTGTGTCGATCAATAATGTATATAACCTCTTAATATCTGCTTCATCAGATGTCCATACTTGCTCTATGACTAGTTCATGTGTATTGTGTTCAACAATGTTCACGTTTCCTCTTTGAGAAATTCTCGTGCTCCTCCTAACTAGGATATCCTCTCCTTGATCCTATATCCTACACCTTTACAAACTTGTGTCTATCATTCACCTCCAATTTGTGTACTCAATTTTATCACTTGTACGATCTTCTTAACTATAATAATTTTGACTTGTTTTTATAAAAGTGCCAAACTTCAATAAGGCAATAGTGTCAAATGTAAAGGCTAGTAGTGTAGTATTCCCAAAGGGAATATGGTTTTGGAATATCTAGAAATTATTACCCCAATATAAAAATCTAACTTGCACAAATCATACAGGTCGTACGGTCTCCATTATACACTAGGTCAATATGCCAAAATAGCTTTTATGGTCACCAGATCGTACTGTTGTATGATATAAATCATACAGCACTGTACCTTGTACAATTTGGTACTCATCCAACTCACTAAAACTAGTTTTACAAGTTAAATCGATCATTTTTCTAATCAATTCCTCCAAAATAGCATTATTTTTTTAATTAGCAGGTTTTGGGTTGCAGCTTTATTACCAAATCGGGTAAATAAACAACTTGTACGATTTGGTACAACACTTGTACGGTTTGTATAAACCCTTGCTACAACTAATATTCAGTTCTATCACTCTGCATCACCAATCCTTCCATGACATATTTTGGGAAATTTCTATGTATCAATTGCTCCAATTCTTCCTAACATGCAAACTCGAAATCAATAGCAATGAATCGTATTCATCCTGGACAATTCCAAAAATCATACAACTACCTGAAAACATCAAAATACAGCTGTAAATGTTTATATAATCAATTCCATTCTCCACACCAAGTCTAAAAAGTAATATGGATCATTCACAATGCCATTCCATCCATATACATGCTAAGTTATGCATGAAACATTAACTATACAACTTGCAATAGTTAAAATATATGATGGAATTCATAAGGGCAAGGAAATAAGGAGAATTGTTGTAATATCTAGATCATGAGTATTCAGGTACAATATAGCCATTGGCATTGCTCCCAACCATAAGAATTATCACAATGAACAACATTTAACTCAACAATCAATACTCCATGAATTAGATATCAATGCATCAACAATTAACCCAGACCATTCCCAAGTAGTTTTTGAAGCATCAAAATATTTACAACTGCCTTCCCGAACTAATTTCTAAAACAAATCTTTTACAAGGTTTACTAAGGTCTAATTTGATTTTTATCAAATTAACCCCATATGCACATTTCACCTTAATTTCATTTCATTTCACCTCATACATTTGAAGCCTTGTACATTTTGCTCTTGTATGTACGTTTTGACAATTGTACATTTTAGTCAAAATTGAGAAAAACTACACAAAATTGTGCAAAATATTATCAGAGATGAGTGTTGATGGAATTCCAAATCTACAAATGATTTGATTGAAAATGAATTTGGACACTTGGACTCTTCTACCCATTTTGTAAAATACTCTGTTGTTGTTATGATAAATTTATGACTATCTGAAGAGACAAGATTAATTTTACACATAATATCTAAGCCCCATTTACAAAATGGCCAAGGAGAGGATATATCTTGAAATTCCTTAGCAGAAGTGTGAACAAGTTCTGCATTTCTTTGAAACTTGTCACAATGGTGCACATAATCATTGGTATCCTTTTTAATGGAAGACTAAAAGTACACCATTCGAAGGAGATTTTTAGCAATGGCACTTCCACTAAAGTGTCCTCCCCAAGATCCATCATGGGCTTCACTTAATGCTTTCTTATATTATTCTAAATTGAGGTATCTTAAAAGAATGCCTTCAAAAGATATTTTATATAGGGTATTGCCAATAATTACAAAGTGAACAACTCTCTTATGTAATAGCCTATGTTGTTTTCTATATAATCCTTCTGGAAAGGTCCCTTTTTGGATAAATTTAAAGATATCTATATAACAAGGTTCTGGGGTTGTCTCATTAATTAAAAAGACATCTACTGGCTCTAGAAACGACTTAGATGAGGCTGGTTCTTGGATTTGGTGAATAATGATTGTATCACATTCATCATCCAACTCCAAAGGTAACAAAGAGGTAGCAATAGCCATGGCATCTACAACACGATTGCTAGTGCGAGGGATAGCTTCCAAAGTCACTTTTTCAAATAAGGATATAAGCTTAAGAACATATTATTTATAGGTATGAATTTTCTCATCTCGTGTTTGATATACTTCATTAATTTGATTTATCACAAGATGAGAATCTTTGAAGACTAATAAAAATTTAATTTTTAAAGCTAAAGTTACTCGTAACCCAAGGATTAGAGCCTCATATTCTGCAATATTATTAGTACAAGCAAATTGAAGTTTAAATGACATTAATGTCTCTAAAATCAATACACACTCTAATTTTAGTGGCCTATTTCTTGGTTATTGGAAAAACATTTGATATCCAATCAACATAATCAATAGCTTGGATAAAATCAACATCCAAAAGTTTTTATAACTCATTTTTAACTAGAAATGCTACTTTAGGTTGCATCTTTCTAATTTTTTGCTTTACGATTTTTGCATTAGGGTGCACTCCTAAATGATGCATGACCATAGAAGAGTCTAGGGTTGGCATATCTACATATGTCCAAGCAAAAACATCAGCATATTCTGTGAGAAATGCAATATATTAATTTTATCTCTCTTCATTTAATTTTGTTGCAATTTTAACCAAGCGAGAGTTGGTTTCTGTTCCAATGTTGACTTGCAGAACATTTTCTACCATAATGTTTAAATCTCTTTTTAAATTTAGGTGGAGTGAGTGACACACCCATTTATTGTAATTCTTATAAGGTTAACTTAGCTAGTTCTTCTTGAGGGGTAATTGTTTGAATGTGAGCTATACATGATATAGACCCATCGAAGAAGAATCCATTCCTTAAAACTTCATCAAGAGGGATATCATGAAAAATATCTCCCTTTAAACATTCATCTGGTGCAGCAATAATTTCTGGATATGCTATTGACAACATATTACAAGAATGTATCCTCTTACTTGTTTTAAAATACTCTTTATGTGCCAAGTATTCTTGATATGTTATTAGTTGATAATCATCCTCAAATGAGAATAGTTGGGTTTTTGTAGGAATATAGCCAATACCACATCGTGCAGGCCATTCCTCTACTTCTCAAGGTTCATGTATACCATTTTCAAGAGGTTATAAACCTTTACATTTATAACCCATGTTACACATTATTTTTTTGATTTTACATATCCATTAAAAAAATAGCATCGAGCAAACCCATTTTGATCAATTGTAAAATTCATTTTAATATTATTTGTACCAATATCATACCCTGCATAGATAAAGGTACAACTCCCAATATGATAGATACTTCCCAATTTTTGTGGTAAGCCCATCGTGCGGGGAGATGGCGGTAATTGAGATAAAACTAGGGAATCTTGGGTAGCAAAATTAGTCTATTTTGAAGTTGTGAGTATTGAAGATAAATATAGTAAAACTTCATCCAAAAGAGGATATGAAGTAGAAGGATTATCCACTTTAGTTGTGGGTTTATATGGTGTGGATTTAGATGATTTATTTTTTGATGATGAAGGAGGACTAGGGTGTGTTGAAGATAGAGTAGGAGAAAATAGAACTCCTATTGGTTTTACCATAGCACACATGTCAAATTGTCTAGGGTCACCATGGATAGTGACCAATTGATTTTTAAACTCAAACTTAAGATATTGATGTAATGTATAAGGTACTACTCTCACCACGTTGATCCAAGGTTGACCTAGAAGGATGTTGTATGATGTAGGGTAAGATACAACAAATACGACTGTATCCAAAATTTTTGGACCAACTTGCAATGGAATTGACAATACTCTGCATGTTTCTTGGGTTTCATCATTAAATGCTTTGATAATCATTTCATTTCTTTTTAAATCTTCATTTCTAAATCCAAATATTTGAAAAAAATCATATGTGCATATGTTTAATGATGATCCATTATCAATTAAAACTCTTTTGGCACCTACATCCCCAATTAATGTTGTAATGTATAAAGGTTTATCTCTATACATATTTTGAGGAGGAATATCCTTATCTTGAAAATCTATATAATTTGTTCCATGAGAAATTATAGCACTTACTACAACATCAGGTTCTATATTTTGAGGTACCATCATTTTGCTTAAGGTACTCATTAATTCCTCTCTATATATGGATGAGGTTCTTAGAAGGTCTATAAGAGAAATTCTTGTTGTGATAATAGCTAGTTGTTCATTAATATCATAAGGGATTTTTTGTTGTGAACTTGATACATTATTTCCATTTGTAGGTGCTCTCAATACAAATAGAGGTAATTTCTCATTTTGAGTTTGGGTTTGTGATTGAGAATTTTAATTTTGAGCTTATTGTCTAGTGATGGCTCCAATAGTACCCACAATATTATTGTTTTGTAAGTGACCAAAATGAGGTCTAGCATTTACTGCTTGTTCATTTTAAAGTGTTTGTTGAGATGAGGGTCGAGTGGTAATTCTTCTAGGGAATGGTTCTTCTAGAACTAATAAATTTGTGATGGGAAGAATTTGATATGATTCATCTTTAGAACTATTTGAATTATTTGAGGTTATTTTTATCTCACTTTATGTTTCACAATCTGTGTTACTTTTTGTATCTTTTGAAGATGAAGATTGAAAATATTGCATGGGCCTAATTGTAACTACAGATTGAGTAGGAACATATGAAGTTTATAAATTTTGATGTGGTAAGAAGTTGCTAATGGTTCCCACATATCGAGTTGGAGGAGAAACATTATGATGTTCTAGTTGATTTACAAATTCTTTACCATGATTAGGTAGAGGATGTTGGAAGATATCTAATTTTTGATTTGCATTTTGAGTTTGTTGTTTTTAGATATTATTTTGTAGGAATTTTTCCACTTCCATTGTTCCTTTATAAATAAAATCTTGTATCATATGTTTCTACCATTTACAATAATTAGTGGAATGTCCATCCACTCTATGGAAATTACAATGTAGATCAACCCTATATCTAGCTATAGTGGTATATGGTTGTCTTATCTCTAGAAACCATATTAAACCTTGCTATAATAGTTGTGGCAAAATAAATGTTAAGGGCTGATTTGGTCTTGTGAATTATATTAGAGTTTTATCAGGGATTTTTAATACAAATTTCTTTATAGCTTCAACAATGTTGATGTTTGGGGTGTTTCTGCTATCAGTGACTCCATCACCTACTACTTGTTTATTCTTATATTGGTTTTTTGAAGTTTTAACTTCATATTTTTTCTTGAACCATCCTCTTCTGATAAGGGCATCTTCTAATATCCTTGATAAGTCTATAGCTTGATCAAAAGAGGTTACTGTAGTAGTAGAAATTTCATAATATTATCTCCAACATCTCTCGGTGAGGTAATGCAAAGTGCAATTTTCCTAAGAGTTGTCTCCATTTAGTCAAGAAATCAACAAAGCTTTCATCTTTACCTTGTTTCAAATTGTATAAATCCTTAATAGTGACATGCCTTTCTATGTAGGCACTGAATTGGTGAACAAACATTTTCATTGTCTCTTCAAAGTTTCTCAAAGAATTTGTAGGTAGTTGATAATACCATTTTAGGGCCATGCCTCCAAGACTTTTAGGGAACATTTTCAATAATAGCAAGTCATCATAGAAAATATCATGATAGGCTATCCTAAACATGTGAATATGCTCAATAGGATCTTCGATTCCTTTACATATCAACAGGACCGACATAGGAAAATGTTTGGGGTAGGGTTGAGCAACCACAATAGGATCCAAAGTTTGACTACACATATCTCTATAATTGTATGAGGGGCGATAGGGATCTATTTGATCTAGATGTGAAGCTAATTTCTTGACCAAGGCTTCAAGTCCTTATTTTTTCCCACCAAATTGATTTTGTTGTATCATATTATTGTGTCTTTGATAATAAGGTTGTGTTGTCATATAAGGATTTCTAGTAGAAATACTATTGTGTAAAGTGTTGGTGGGAAATATGCTATGAAGTTTATATGGAATTGTGTTTTGTTGAACCTTTTGTTTATTATGATTGGAATTTTGTATTCTCTTAGCTTTTTGTAATGTAGATGTTTGTTGGTGAATAGCTTGAGAATAAGAAGAATTTTATTTTTGTTTAGAACTAGATTGTGTTGTTGATTTTTCTATGTTTTGATTTATGTTTTGGGATGGACCAGTTCGATCTTGATCTACTTTACTCATATATGTTAGTGGATTTACATACAACCGAAAAGTAGCTTCTATATCAGTCTCCGTTGAATAATCTCCTATTGGGAGTAAATCTTCTATCTTTATTACATGATTAATTTTATCTATATTGTTTTTAAGAAACTCAGTAAAGTGCTGGATAGATTTAAAGCTAACATTACCTTCAACATACATATAAGGCTTAGTAGGATCATCTATTTCATCTTCTTTATTGTTTTCTTCATCTTGTTCTGTAATTCTATCATCTTTCATATGAACCCTATCATCAAAGTTTTCTTGATATGGCTCCTCCATGGAGTCAGATTCTATTTGCTTACCATTTCTTAAGATTCTAGGCATTTTATTTTTAATGTGTTTTTACCTTGTAATGATATATATGTTGTATATATATGTATGCTTTATATTCTCCGGTATATATGTTATATATACCTATATAAGTAATAATATATATTATATTTTGTTTTTTGGTTTTTTGTGTTTTTTGGATTTCAAAAACAAAGCAAAAAATAAAAATTATAATATTCTAGATATTATACTTAATCTTCCTGAAAGAGTCTATGAATATCGTTAATAGGCTTAAGCTCTTCAGGTGACATATAATGCTCTTCCTCAAACTGAAATTTTGCTTTTAAAAATTTGATGAAATAAGCTATGGTGATACTATCAATTTCAGAGTCTTGAGCATAAAAGTATATTTCATGATAGTACTCACGATAATGAACTTCCCTAGGAGTTTTGTGATATCTTATTTTATTTTCCAAGACTATTTCTTGATCTTCTATGTGTGCTAGAAACCTGTTTACTATTATGGCGTTTTCAAGATAATCTTCAAAAGTATAAACAGTTAAAGAAACACTTGCTCTTTTATCCGCTAACCACATCTCACGTGACATTTGAATATCAAAGTAGCGAGAAGAGTTATCGGGCTCTAGGATTCTAGCTATGTTAAATCTTTTAATTTGGCTAAGTCTTGATATGTTGGCTTTTATAATGTCTAATATTTTCCAAAGTTCAGTGCATTGTTCTTAATATGGAATACTAGAATTTTAAACTACTAGAGATATTTCCTGTGTGGACAATAATGCTCTAACATCTATGCTTACAACTCTTCATATGTTGAAATTTAACATTTATGAAATGAACCTAAAATGTGCAAGTTTTGATGATCTTTTTGGTTTTTGTTTTGTTTTATATTTTTTATGTTTTATGTTTTTTATGAATCAGAAAGATGTATATGTTATTCATGTCGGGTTCACCAAATAATTTAGCTCTAAATTTTTCACACTCCTTTCCTTCAAGCTAATGGATCCATGCCTCGAAGGGGAATGGGAAAATGCTAGGTCTACACCTCAAAGGAGAGGCACTTGAGTTCATGCTCTCTTTGGTATTTTTTCGATGAATTAGGTGGGTTCACCAGGAAATATTTGTATGGTATTTTCCACATCTAGGTTGGGAGTTTGTTTGATGTGTTCATTTTACTTTTACTCGCAATCACCTAGTTTGGCCAGAATGCAACTATCCTATACTAAATGTAATTTATTTTCAAATGAATACAACATACAACGAATCACAGAGAGTAAATCAATGTAGTTCTTAATGGTAAAAGATATTTAACACTCTTACTCAACCTGAATGTATGATGTAGAGTCTGTTTGCTTACTACAATCTAGATTGAGTGTTGTAGGGTGATATCAGACATTCGATCTACTATCGATAAGTCCGATTTGATATCGTCAAACCTGATCTGGTAAAAAACTTATAGTTTCATAGATAGACATCAAAATAGAAACTTGCAGTATGATATGAATATTTTTAAGCATGGATTAGATCATATGGATGCTTATTGTATGCTATGTTTAGATAAAACAATATGAATATGAATTTTAAATGAAAAATAAACCCAATTGAATGCAAGGATGATGAACTCCAAGTATGATAAATGAGGATTTCTATGCTAAATGTGATAATAAATGATAAATATGATACTAGAAATGTAGATCAAATATTAAAGAATGCAAACCAAAGTCTTAAGGTACCCACAAGCAACCTACAGATAAGATCAAATATTGTAGAGCAGGATTGAATCCTTTTGAACGACGATCGAATGTTCGATCGTGAATCGTATCCACCGATGCACAACTACTATACTTCCAAACCTGTAAATGCTTATGAAAAATAATAGGAAATAAAATGCAAAGAATACAAAAGTTATTGGTAATCATCTAGGGAGTCAGAGAGAGCTAAGGGCTAGGAGGAATTCAGGGGGAGGATGCCTGATTAAATAGGCTAGGTAGGTTGGAGGGGTTGGGCCAAAAACATAAGGAGTTAGAACCTCTTCCAATCTGGGTGAGATCAAGAAATCCAATATTGTAACCTCCATGCTATTAGGCAGATAAGGATAAAAGGCGTTACAACAAAATTGTCATTTTGTTGTTCTAGGCCTTTTCTATTTTGTACAAGATCGGACATCCAATCTCGCACTTTTTAGATATGATCATAGATCAGATTTTTGATATTGTTAAATAGAGTTGATATCATTAGGAAGTTAAAAACTAACTTAATGCGAGTAAAAAAATTAAGGTAGGATGCTAGGAAGTTATTTTAATTATTTTTTAAAATATTTTTAACTTAGGGTGAATTGATGTGTGTCAATTTTAACCTATTACACATTGCCTTAACCATAACTTAATTATAGACTCTATCCTCGAATATCTTAGACCTCCAAACATTAGATCTTAGACCCTTAATATTACATTGTATGCACATTTCACATTTATTTTATTTTATTTCACCTCGTACATTTGCAACCT
Organism: Wollemia nobilis; assembly: GCA_028583015.1. NCBI lineage: Eukaryota > Viridiplantae > Streptophyta > Pinopsida > Araucariales > Araucariaceae > Wollemia > Wollemia nobilis. The sequence goes on along the minus strand of JAQPPZ010003507.1, from coordinate 805,173 downwards.
TGTACATCTTGCTCTGGAATGTACGTTTTGACACATACATTTTTGTCAAAGTTGAGCAAAACTACATAAAATTATGTAAATCCAAAGATCACTTCTTCTTTTGGGAGGTGTATTTGTTGGCTACACTAATTATGGACATTTTCTAACTCTAGAATTTCTACTAACCATAACAAAACTATAGACATTGCCCTAACCATAACCTAATTATAGACTTTGCCCTTGGATACCTTAGACCTCCAAATATTAGATCTTAAACCCTTAAAATTTAGATGGTAGAGAACTTCATCCATTAGGCCATTGATATATAGAGCATAGTACCTAAGACATCTTAATCCTTGTAATTTTAAATAAAATATTTGAAATATGTAAACTGAAACCTAAAACCTAGATATTAAATACCACAAAATTTTATATTATGAATCTAAATGAATATATTTTATGACCCTTTGTAAAGCTTGTGATTTCTAACATTAGTTTTAAATTATAAAAACTACACTCCAGGACCCTAGACAATTCAATTTAAAATCTCAAACCTTACAAATATTAGTATTCGTAGGCCCTAAAGCATTAAAGCTATAGAGCTTAAGTTGTGAGTCATCAATTTACAACATGAACCAAAATTTAAAAATTCCAATGTCTTAAACTATAATAATATCCAATCTTTAAAATCTTAATTCTTATACTAAGTGTTAAATCCTTAGACCCAAAAGCAACAAAACTTGAATGAAGATCACCAGGTTTATGAGGAGATTGGCCTTTATAGTTTAATAACTATACTTCTAGATTTTATCAAATCGTAGATTCGTAAATATAACCTATGAATAAAAAGGATAGGCTATAAACCATAACTCTAAATATACAATCTCTAGATCTATACACTTTACATCATATTAAATTGGACCATGAAACATCTAATTTATATCGGGATATCAAATTTGCAAAAGTTATATTTAAAATATATATAATCATCTTTACACATTAGACGACGAATCCTTAAAAACCTTATAAAATAGTGCTTGGATCATAGACTTTTATCCCTTAGTTAATCACATGCATTGAAATCCTAATTTGATACCCTTAAGCCTAAAATTTGGATATTTGACTCAATATATTGTGTCATTAATTCTTTGATCATACACCCATGACCCTTAGAACCCGTACTAAACTTCAAAAACTTTAAATGAGGAGACTTACCTTTATAGTTTAAATATACCACTAGATTTTAGCATTAAAAACCATAGATTCATAAATCTAACCTATGTATAAAAATTTTAGGCTATAAACCATAACTCTAAATATGCAATCTCTAAGTCTATACACTTTTTATCATTCCATTAACTTAGACCATAAAACATCCAAGTTATATCATATATTTGGGACATCAAACTTCCAAAATTTATATTTAAAAATTTATAATCATATTTACACATTAGGTCATGAATCATAAAAAATGGAATTCTAAACAAAGTAAAATTTTTAGCCTTTAATCTTAGATCCTTAAATCTTATAGATAAACATAAATATTTAAACTATAGATTTGTAAATCTAACTTAGGCTATAAACCATATCTATAAATACACAATATTTATATCATGTCATTAACTTGGACCATGGAACATCTAAGTTATATCATAGCTTTGGGACATCAAACTTCCAAATTTTTTATTTTAAAACTACATAATCATCTTTACTTATTAGGCCATGAATCCTAGAAAATAAAATCCTAAACAAAGTAAAATTTTCAACCTTAAATATATAAAGATATAAACATAACTATTTCAACTTTTTCAAAGACATAAAGATTCTTAAACCTTTTAAACCTATTTAAGTCCTTTATGATATTTTTTAATGGACCTTAGATTTAAATATGTATTGATCCTTGGTATATAATATTATATGGAAGATCTTAAACTTTATATCATGTAACCTTACACCTTAAAAAATTAGAAATTGCAAGCATAGACATAGAACTTGGGACCTAGACATTAAATTTTAGGATTGTATTGATCATAAAACATTAACACTACATATTAGAATTGTATACATAATCTTGAAATCTAAACCATAGATCCTAGTAGTTGTCCTCAAATTCTAAGCTCCTAAATCTAAACCATATATAGTAATTGGCTAACATAAATTATAGACTTACCCATATGTTGTAGGTGAATTGGAGAGGGTAGGGTAATCCTCCAAGGGATGTCCCAAGTTTAATTATCCACCCTACCAAATGCACATTGGGTATACAAAATCTAGTTGATAATGTTGGTGTGGTCAGGTTCGGGCATGACTCCTGGGTGATTTTAACTATGTATAACCCCCTCATCATGGTTTCTCAGACCAAGGTGACCTTGGAAGGGGTTTTTCACTAAATTCATAAAAAAAACATATATTATAGACTTTGTAATTGCATTCTCTAGACCTCCAAATCATTAGATATTCGACTCTTGAAAAGTATATTATAAAGACCTTCTTCCATAAGGCCATTTATTTATGAAGCATAGTTCCCAAGTCATGTAAAGCCTTGTAATTTTATATAAAATATTTAAAAAATGTAAACCCCAAAATATGAACGCAAAGGATTATAGACTTAAAAAGAAACCTTAGGCACAACATCCTTTAGGTGCTTTGATATAAACCATTAGGTGTGAATAATAGACCATATTCTAAACCCTAAAATCTTAGATTAAAAAAAACAAGATCTATATCACAAGATTCTATAACCTAGATATTAAAGGCCACAAATAAAGAACACAAGCTTATACTAAGAGGGGGGTGAAGAGTATAAGACCACTTTTTACTTTTCTTTCTCAAAAAATATGATCTAATATAATCAATGGCAATATCAACAATAGTAATCAAGTAATGCACAAATCATCACACACAATAGAGACACAAATTTAATGTGGTTCACCCAATGTGGGCTACTCCACGGAGAAAATATTTCACTAAATTTTATCAACAAATATCTTGGGAATCCTTCCTTATTACAATGTTTATGGACCCCTATCCAAAGGAGACACCAATCTCCTAATGCTCTACTTTGATATCTATTTATAGGAGATACCAATCCCCTTTGTTGGTTTATGGATATCTATCCATAGGAGAACTCATTCTCCTTTGCTCTGGTTTGTGATCTTCTAGAAGACTAGTGTCTCCACTACACTGGCTTGTGGATCTCTCTCCATTGAAGATATATATCCTCACTACCCTAGCTTATGTATCTCTATCCACTAGATACTATTATCCTCTACTCTATCACCTCCAAATCTTTCTCTCAGCTCTACTCAATCTCTATCTCAAATATGTACTTAACACTATCCTCAGTCTAGCACAAATATGCTCATAAGTCTATCTCTATTCTGGAAAAATCTACCCTCACATTTGCACCAAAATTTGTTCTCAAATATGACCTCAAGACTTAACACAAATCTTAATGCAATCACAAATCAACTCTGTTTAGATCTACCCCAATCCTTAACTCAAGGCTTGAACAAATCAATCAATCAACTCCGCTCTCAAGTCTTCTCAAAGGCTTACCCCAAATATATCCACAAGTTCTTCCTAGAACTTATCTAATCTTCCCAATAAGTCTTCACCAAGACTTACCTCACATCTGCTCAATAAGTCCTCTTTAGAACTTGTCCAATCTGCTCAAAAAGTCTTTACCAAAACATACCTCAAATATATCCATAAGTCCTCTCTAGAACTTGTCCAATATTCTCAACAAGTATTCACCAAGACATACCTCAAATCTTCTCAACAATCCCTCTCTAGAACTTGTCCAATCTGCTCAACATGGCTTCACCAAGACTTACCTCAAATATGCTCAACAAGTCCTCTTTAGAACTTGTCTCAAATCTGCTTGTAAGCTTTCACAAAATCTCACACAAATCTATCCTTAAGTCCTCTCTAGGTCTTATTCAAATCTTCTTATAAGCTTTCACAAAATCTTGGTTAACTCTATCCTTAAGCTTTCATAAAAGGTTACTCAAACAACTACAAAAACTTACATACAAAACTTAATTCAATATTTTTAGAAAAAAATTTCAACACACCAACAAGTTTCACTAAGATTCTTGTTTAACCATAGAAACATATAGAGAATGATCAAATAAAGGTTATGCATAGTGGCAAATATTCACAAATTAGGTGAATATTAGGATTTCCAAAATTGGAAATTGGCAAATATGAGGACCCTTGACGTCGGACCATTCACTTAAAGTTTTTGGGACAAATTTGTTCTTAGTTTCAATTTGCCATAATATATACAAACATAGGTATATTTGTACTCATTGGAAAGCTTTGTTTGATCTTGATCTAATGCTAATGTGTTTATGAATTTATAGTGTGATTTAATAGGCCAAAATGCACCCCAAAGATGAACTTATGTTGTAGGGCTTAAAATGCCTCAAATTTTGGTGTGAAGATGATTTATTTGATTTTCTTAAGAATCACCATGATTTGCCTTGATTTCGATTAGGATTCATCATTTTTTTACAAGTATATTTTTAGTTCAACCCCTTATGCATAACCCTGGATCAAAGAATTATATGTTTCACTCACAATACACTCAATCACTTTCAAACTCTCTTTCAAATCAATTCAGAAATAAAGTATAATTTTTTTCACAAAACTTGAACTATCACTCTAATACTTTCAATCAATAATGTTCAACCAACTTCACTCAATCATTCATGCAATGAAACACAACTTGCTTATAAAACATAACTAGGTGTTTCATTTTACTTCCAATAAATCACACTATGGAACTCAAACCTTGACTCAAGATGATTCCAATGTCACATAACAATGATACTCATGTTCTTTCACAAACTCTAACTCAATATAATTCTCAATCTCACATAACAATGATACTCATGTTATTTCACAAACCCTAGTTCAAGATAGTTCTCAATATCACATAACAATGATACTCATGTTCTTTCACAAATCCTAGTTCAAGATAGTTTCTCAAATTCACATTCAAATGATCTCACAAACATTCACCAATCATGCATATGAAAAATCACTCAAATATTTCCAACAATTCTTTTTCCTCCAAATTTGCATTTTACAACATTAATTCTAATAATATTTTACTCACAAGGATGATATGCCCATACCTTTTGTTTTATGGAGATATATCTTCAAAACCTATCTTAATCACAATAAAATCCTCTTTGCCAATTTCAAGGTTAGATAGCAACAAACTATCTCACAATTTCCACACAAAATTCTCCTCAATATTTATTTCACTATACAAAAACATCAAGTCTCAAGTACACATTATAATCGCAAAATTTCTCAAAGTATGATTAGCAAATATTCCAATTACTCACTTTCACTATAATCTCCTTCAAAAATTTAATGCATAGGATAATAAAAAATTGCTTACTTATATTCCCTACTCAAAAATTACAGTTTCAAAATAATTAACATCATTATTCAAAAATAATCCAATGCACTTTTTAAACCAAAATTGAATCATTCACCACCTTTAAATATGGAAAAAATAATATATATTTTAACCACCTTATATCTCCCCAAGGCGCATACTATACAACCTTAGACCATGTGCAAATTATAAACATTGAAATTTAAAATACCTTTACTCGCACTGCCTTAGTGGGATTCAATCCCCTATCACACTATCGCCAGCACCCTAGCCACAACCCAGTTGCTACTTGAGCTAGGTGCTCACTTAAGTCATAAAAGTACCTTGTGCACTTTATTCCTCTGCTTGGAACCTAAACCAAAACAAAAAACTCTTACCTCTTCTTCTACCATCGGGACTCTAACATGGGACCTGCGTTTTCTCAACTACCTACATATCCACATCTTACCACTAGCCCAACCACGTGGTTGGTGATAAGGCTTTAAGCCTTAGTCGATTTATCCACCACATTTATGTTGCCTTTTAAAAATTAAAACCCTTTGTCTTATGCGCTCATGAATTCGTATTCAACACTTTTGCCAATATTCACATATGTAATATTATTCATAGACTTGCTATAATGTGGCAAGCCTTATGGTATAAATACCATATGCCTCTTCGAATGTCGGTGGAAGAGAAAATATTAAAATGATTTTGCAGCCAACCTTAACTTTAGGGTTTAATAAATTTATTTTATAAATTAATATATAATATAAATATTATGAATAATTTATAAATAACCTTAGGCATTATTTTTAAACCTTAATATTATAATAATAAATATTATAATATTTTTTCCTTTGGGCCTATATATTTTCCTTTTTCACCCTTAGACCTTATGTGACCACCTTTAATATTAATATTATAGTAATAAATATTATAATATTATTTCCTTTAGGCCTAGGTATCCCCTTCCTTCAGGGTATTTAGCCATCCTATTGACCAATCATGTGAAGATTTTAAACCAAATCTCTTGGGCATAAAATATAAATATTTTAACCCTCCTTTTCCCAAATCCTTGCACTGATCACTAACACCGACTCTTGACATCAATGAAAACACAACTACTCAAAATTTCCAACAATCTCCCCCTTTGTCATTGATGGAAACCCTTTTTATTTAACCATTCATTTTTCCTTTTTCCAAAATTGCTCCCCCTGATTGAATGCTCTTACCTAAACTCAAATCTTTCCCCTTTTGACATCAATGGCAAACAACCACCTTTGGGGCTAAATATAAGACTCTTAGCTCAGTCCCCTCTCCACCTCCTCTTCTTGAGGTGGTTAATTTTGGGGTGGGAGTATATCTACTCCTAGCATACATTGCTCTTTTCATTTGTTCACCTTCTTCCTTGAATGATCCTTCTGATTCCTCTGAATATTCCTGTTCTTGCTTGTCTTTGGAAATTTTGTTCTACACCGCTTAGTCATATGCCCAAAATTATTGCACTTATAACACTTAATGTTGTGGTTACTTGAAGGTGTAAATATATTGAAGTTCCTCCTGGTGAATCCATATCCATTCCTATCATGAACCATGCAATTAACTACCTTATGACCAAATTGATTACAAGAGTAACAATACCCTTGAAAGAGATACCCATTTCTAAAATTTCTATTGATGAAACCATATCCTTGTCTTTCATTTGTCCTGCACTGCGTATCCTTATGACCAAACCTGTGACATGAGAAGCAACGTCCATTGAAGGAATTTTTCCTTGACCCTATTGATCTTTAGTCTTTTCTTCTCTGTGATGTTTCCTGTTCCATCTGTTCATCATTTGTGCATTGTTTCTTTCCTTGTTGAACTTTCTATTTTCCAACTTATCCTCAGAAGTCTCACTCTCTCTTACACTCTCTTCTTCTAAATATTCTTCTTCTTTGGATCTTGAGATTGACTCCTCTCCTCATTCTCTATGTTCCTCTTCAAACCCAAGTCATGTTTTGTTTGATGAAGATCTTTGTACCTTGATAATATTATTCAAGGTCTTTGAGCTTCTCTCAAACTTGTGTAGCTTATATTTAGACTCTTTTACTTCCTTCTTTAGTGAAGCTATCTCATGCTATAATATTTCACATTCTAAGACCTTTACCTCTAAATTTTCTTTAAATATTCTTGTCTTAGCTATTGATTTGGTTAGACCTTGTATAAGCTTTCCTTTCTCTTCATCATATTCTTGAAATTGAAGCTTAAGTTTTGAGTTCTGCTTCCTTACCTTCCTTAATTCCTTAAGAGCAAAAATAAGCTCACCCTTAAGATCAACTTCTCCTTCCTCTGATTCTGCCTCTATTATTTTATCTTTAAGATTATTTTCATTCCTTTATGATTTATCTTCAATAGGAGCACTTCCTTATTCTTCTATTTCCAAAATAAGACTTTCTTCTTCTAGACCTTCAAGAGCATATTCATATTCATCTTCATTGAAACTGAACCCATTCCTTGTATAATTATCTTCAAGATGACCAAAGTTACCAAACCTAAAACACTTGAGAATTATTGGTATCCTTTTTGCCTTTTTCCTAACATCTTTTTCTACTATCAGAAATAGAATTTCTTCTTCTTCGTTGTCTAAAGACCTTCCATCACTATCACTTGAAATATTGCATGTTTTATCTATATAAAATCTCTTCTTATGCCTCTGGAAAAACTTATTTCCTTGCTTGCCTTGTCTATCCCTACTTTTCTTTTGATACCTATATTTTCTTGTTTCTCTATTTTTATGATCATGTTTCTCTTCATCATTGCTACTTCTAGCTTCTGGAAAATCATATGCATAGTGATCATATTTACCACAATTAAAATACTTAACTATATTTTGTATGTTTATACTTTCTTGTGTCCTTGTTCCTTCTACCATGGTTTACTTCTTCATCACTAGATAACTCATTACTTGAATCTTACTTCTTATCCTTTGTATTATTTGTAACTTTAAAGGTTGCTTCTTTCTGGGGGATAGAATCCTCTCTTACTCTTATCTCAAAACCTATGAGAGTTCCATGTAACTCATCCCTTCTCAAAGTTTCCATATCTTTTGTTTCTTCTATGGCTAAAACCTTTTCACTATATCTCTTAGGGAGTGACCTTAAAATATTTTGACAAACATTTTTTTCTTCAACTTTAAAGATAAGTTCTTGCATAGAGTTAACGACCTCATCCACATGAACTAAGTATGTAACAATGTCTTCCTCATACTTCATATTTAGGTCTTCAAATATTTTCTTATGATTTTGTAATTTTGCCATCTTGACATTTTTGTCTCCCTCATATGTTTTTTGTAGCTTTTCCCAAATATTTTTTGTTGATGTGTAATGCATAACTTTTACAAACTCTGATTCATGTAAACCACTTAAGATTCCATTCATTGCCTTTGAATTATTCAATTGTAGGAGCTTACCATCTTGATCTATGGGTAGAGTAGCTAGCGGTGTGTACCCATCGTCAATTGCTTACCATATATCATTTCCATGTACCATTAGGAAAATCTTCATTATTACACTCCAAAATGTATAATTTTTTCCATCAAAAAATGGTGCCTTATTTCCTAAAGATTGACTCTGAGAATCCATTTGTGTTCCTGTAAGATTTTCTTTCAATCTGTTAAACTCTTTCGAAGGAACCCACTCTGATACCAATTGAAGAACATAAGCTTATATTGAGAGGAGGGGTGAATAGTATAAGATCACTTTTTACTTTTCTTTCCCAAATAATATTATCCAATATAATCAATGGCAATATCAACAACAATTATCAAGTAATGTATAAATCATCACATACAATATAGACATCAATTTAACGTGGTTCACCCTACTCCACGAAGAAAATATTTCACTAAATTTTCTAAACAAATATCTTGGGAATCCTTACCTATTACAATATTTATGGACCACTATCCAAAAGAGACACCAATCCCCTAATGCTCTGCTTTGTGGATATCTATCCACAGGATACACTAATCCCTTCTACTAGTTTGTGGATCTCTATCTATAGGAGAATTCCTTATTCTTTGCTCTGGTTGGTGATCTTCTAGAAGACTACTACCTCCACTACACTTGCTTGTGGATATCTCTCCACTGAAGACCTTTATCCTCACTCTGAAGACCTATGTCCTCACTGCCCTGGCTTATGGATCTCTATCCACTAGAGACTATTGTCCTCTACTCTATCACCTCCAAAGCTTGCTCTCAGCTCTACTCAATATCTATCTCAAATTTGTACTTAACACTATTATTATTATGGCACACATATGCTCAAGAGTCTATCTCTATTCTAGCACAAATTCACCCTTAAATTTACACCAAAATCTGTTCTCAAATTTGACCTCAAGCCTTAACACAAATCTTGATCCAATTACAAATCAATAATGTTTAGATCTACCCCAAGCCTTAACTCAAGGCATGAACAAATCAATCAATTAACTTTTCTCTCAAGTCTTCTCAAAGACTTACCTCAAATATATCCACCAGTTCTTACTAGAACTTGTCCAATATTCTCAAAAAATCTTCACCAAGACTTGCCTTAAATTTGCTCAATAAGTCCTCCCTAGATCTTGTCCAATTTGCTCAACAAGTCTTCACCAAGACTTACCTCAAATCTACTCAACAAGTCCTCTCTAGAACTTGTCCAATTTGTTGAACAAGTCTTGATGGAGAGCCAAACTTGCTCAAACCAATTCTCATTCAAAAAATTGGAAAAGACCCCTCACAAACCCTCATTCTGTGGCTATATAGCCAAAAAACCCTAAAAATTGAAAATGAGTCGGATGGGGCCCAAAATTGGGGTGCGCATCCCTCTTACAATAGACAAGCCAAAAATAAATTTTCAAGTCCTAACTCTAAATACATTAGGAGATATTAACCTTTGAACAACTCAAAAAACATAAAAAACTAGGTAAGTAATTTTAAAACCTAATTTCGGGGCACTAGATGATGGAATTTGGCCTCGAAAATTGGATTTTTGGACAAATAGGAATCTAGGGTTGAGAAGTTATGGCCCCGACAAAATGCACTAAAATTTAGGAAAAAATAAATAAAATTTCCCAAATTTCATTGGATGCTTCCGCATCAAGTCTTCACTAAGACTTGCCTTAAATTTGCTCAACAAGTTCTCTCTAGAACTTTTCCAATCTGCTCAACAAGTCTTCACAAAGAATTACCTCAAATCTACTCAACAAGTCCTCTCTAGAACTTGCCTCAAATATACTTGTAATATTTCACAAAATCTCACACAAATCTATTCTTATGTCCTCTCTAGAACTTATTCAAATATGCCCATAATATTTCACAAAATCTTGGTTAACTCTGTCCTGAATCTTTCACAAAAGGTTACTCAAACAACTGCAAAAACTTACATACAAAACTTAATTCAATATTTTCATAAAAAAATTTCAACACACCAACAAGTTTCACTCAGAATCTTGTTTAACCACATAAATATATATAGAATGATCAAAGAATCAATATGTTTCACTCACAATACACTCAATCACTTTCAAACTCTCTTTCAAATCAATTCAAAAATAAAGTATAATTTGTTTCACAAAACTTGAATTATCACTCCAATACTTTCAATCAATAATGTTCAACCAAATTCACTCAATGAAACACAACTTGCTTACAAACCCTAACTAGGTATTTCACTATACTTCTAATAAATCACACTATGGAACTCAAATCTTGAATCAAGATGATTCTAATGTCACATAATAATGATACTCATGTTCTTTCACAAACCCTAACTCAATATAGTTCTCAATCTCACATAACAATGATACTCATATTCTTTCACAAACCCTAGTTCAATATAGTTCTCAATCTCACATAACAATGATACCCATGTTATTTCACAAACCCTAGTTCAAGATAGTTTCTCAATTTTACATTGAAATGATATCATAAATATTCACCAATCATGCATATGAAAACTCACTCAAATATTTTCAACAATCCTTTTCACTCCAACTTTGCATTTTACAACATTCAATAAAACAATATTTCACTCACAAGAATGATATGCCCACACCTTTTTTTTGATGGAGATATCTCTTCAAAACCTGTCATAATCACAATCAAATCCTCTTTGCCAATTTCAAGGTTAGATAGCAACAACCTATCTCAAAATTTCCATACAAAATTCTCCTCAATATTTATTTCACCATACAAAAACATCAAGTCTCAAGTACACCTTATAATCTCCAAATTTCTCAAAGTATGATTAGCAAATATTCCAATTACTCACTTTCACTATAACCTCCTTCAAAAAATTTAATGCATAGGATAATAAAAAATTGCTTACTTATATCTCCTTACTCAAAAATTGTAGTTTCAAAATAATTAACATCACTATTCAAAAATTATCCAATGCACTTTTTAAACCAAAATTGAATCAGTCACCACCTTTAACAATGTCAAAAATAATATATATTTTAACCACCTTATATCTCCCCAAGGCGCATACTATACAACCTTAGACCACACAAATTATAAAAATTAAAATTTAAAATACCTTTGTGCATGCTGCCTCGATGGTATTCGATCCCCTATCACGTTGTCGCTAGTGCCCTAGCTACAGCCCAACTGCCGCCTGATATAGACACTCACTTGAGGCATAAAAGTGCCTTGTGCACTTTATTCCTTTGCTTGGTGCCTAAACCAAAACAAAAAACTCTTGCCCCTTCTTTTGCCATCGAGACTCGAACGCGAGACCTACGCTCGATCAACAACCTACACAACCACGTCTTGCCACTAGCCCAATCACATGGTTGATGATAAGGCTTTAAGTCTTAGTCAATTTATCCACCATATTTTTTACCGCATTTTAAAAATTAAAACCCTTTGTTTTATGCGCTCACAAATTTGCATTCAACACTTTTGCCAATATTCGTACATGCAATATTATTCATAGATGTGCTATAATGTGGTAAACATTATGGTATAAATACCATATGCCATTTTCTTCGAATATCAGCGAGAGGAAAAGTATTAAAATGATTTTGCACCCAACCCTAACTTTAGGGTTTAATAAATTTATTTTATAATTTAATTTATAATATAAATTTTATAAATAATTTATAAATAACCTTAGGTATTATTTTTAAACCTTAATACCTTTGGGCTTAGATATTTTCCTTTTTCACTCTTAGACCTTATCTGACAACCTTTAATATTATAATAATAAATATTATAATATTATTTCCTTTAGGCCTAGGTATTCCTTTCCTTTAGGGTATTTAGCCATCCTTTTGACCAATCATGTGAAGCTTTTAAACCAAATCTCTTGGGCTTAAAATATTTTTATTTTAACCCTCTTTCTGCAAAATCCTTTCGCTGATCACTGACACTAACTCTTGACATCAATGACAACACAACTACTCAAAATTTTCAACAACAAAATTTTAGAGTATGAGTATTAATGAATAGATATTTGTAAAGCTTAATATTTTTAACATGTGAAATTTTTGGTTGTAAATGCTACACTTTGGGACCCTTTACAATTCAATTTAAAATCTTAAACAGTAGACCTTAAGCTATTAAGTCAACAATATAAAACATGACTCAATATTTTAGAATCCTAAAATCTGGGCATATGAACCTATTTCAAACCTAGGATATTCGACACATTTTCTTGTATCATAGGACCTATAACTTTTGAAAATTATTATGGCTTAATCCTTGTACTATGTGCAAGTATTCATAGGCTTTAAGGTATTAAAATTGAACAAGTATCACCAAATAATATTCCATACATTATATGGAACTTTGTCCCTTAAAATACGCTTAAATGTATGACTTGAAATCTTAATCTTATACATACACATTAGACTTAAGTCCTATGATATAAATTATTATGTCTATCCCTCTTTGGTCATATCCTAGATTCTAGACCAATATTTCTTAAAATCCTAAAATATATTTTTTCAAACCTCATATACTCATAAATCATGGCATATTATGATCATAGGCCTTAAATTTTTTGAATATTATTATGAATTAATTCTTATACTATGTGATAGCATCCTTAACCCTAAAGTATCAAAACTAAACAAAGATCACCAAAATTTTATACTTATAGAATTGGAAACCTTATAAACTAGTGCTTGTTGCATGGACATTTGCATCTTAAAATGCACTTAAACTTATACATACACATTAGACATTAAACTAACCTAGGACATAAACAACTATCCCTATACCTCTTGGGTCATATCCTAGAATCTAGAACAATATTTTTTAAACTCCTAAAATATTATGTATAATACCTCATGTATTCATAAACCATGGTATTGTATGATATTATTTCACTTGGCTATAAATAATAATATCTTTGGACACTTTGATACATATATTTTATACCTAAATATTAAACTAAGAGCACTTAGTTATTAGACCCTTGAAATGTTTATACATAGACACATGTCCATTGATTCATAAATATAAATATTTTCTAAAATATAAGCTTGTAGTTGTTGATCATTAGACTAGACAAACCTAGAGAGAGTCATCTTGACTAATTACATCTAAGTTAGTGGTGCAAATGCATTAAAATTATATGTTCCCTTCTATTGAGAGAATCCTTTATAGCAACAAGGTGTACCTTGTGCTTCTCCACCTGATCATCTAAGTATAGTTTGTCTAAAAACCTCACATTTCCAAGGGTCATAAAGGTAATATGCATTTGCCTTTGAGGTATCTAATTACCTTACAACTATTTATTTGTCACTCTTTGATGCCTTGTTTGAATATCATTGTGTATGTGAGACCATGTTGAATACCTAAATATACATAATTGAGATGCATCAGCCTTATTTTTTGCCATGTAAGATATGAATTCATCCTAGAATTTGTGATCTATCCTTTGGTAAGAATAATACATCTTTCCATCTCCATGATCACTCTATTTTTTTCTTTTAACCATACCATTCTATTTAGGAGTGTAGTGAACAATATTTTGATATGCAATCTCATGAAAACACAAAAAATATGAGATGTATGACTTAGGTACTTATATCCTCTATCTATCCTAAGAAATTTGACCTTTATATCCACCTAATTCTCAATAAGATCCTTCAATGTCTTAAATTTCTCAAAGACCTAATCTTTAGTGTGAATATTATATAACCACACATCTGGAAAAATCATCAAAGGAAAAAGTACCACTTTTCAAGAATACATGGTGTAACCATAGGTTCACAAATATCCCTCTATATAATCTTCAAGAGATGAGAAGCTTGTCTTATAATCCCTTTTGGAAAAGTCTCTTATCATGCATCCCTAGAATACACATGTACCACTTAGAGGGGATACTTGTGCATCACTTGGAGGGGATACATGGGCACTGATTGGAGGGGATATGTTCAAAATTCTAATGGCCATATAACAATGACTAATGAATCCAAAATATATATAATTGAGATGCCTAAGCCTATTGTGCTACTTTTGAATTTCATCATTTGCATATGCAATCATGGAAAAAAATCTTTATAAAAGAGGAAATAATTGTAAACATATTTTTTATATCCTTAATTATCCAACAATTAGGCCAAGATTAACCTTTTATTTATATGATTATATTGCATTTTAATATAGATTATATTAGGTCCCAATATTCTTGATCTAGAGTAGACTCAAATATAAGAGTAATCAATATATAAGATGGCCAACATTATTAATACTAATATTCATAAAAGTAACAAATATGGATATAAATAGCCAAAATCATTCATATAATAACATGAGGAACACTTGTAGTAGATTTTCATACAAACCTCAATATTCATGCTTGAATGTTTCATACATTTCCTAGATATATTTCATGGAGCTTTGTCTCCATTATATAACCTTAGAAATGTCTCTTCAATACTTAACTATTGCAATCCTCATATTTAAGGGAGTTGCAACCTTTCCTATCCTTTACTTAAGATAAGTATCACATTTCCTTTGGATTCTCATCTTACCACTTGTATACATGACTCTAGACTTTCTATTTACTTTTGTACTTAACATTATGACACTTGCACTCTTCTACATGATACTTATGCACTTCTAGATGTACTCCTAATATGTGATACTTGTGCACTTTTTCATATTACATATCTGCACACTTAATTACATAACACTTGTGCACTTTTTCTCATTACAAATTTGTACTCCTACGTACATGAAACTTGTGCATATCCTACACATAGTCACTCGAACAAAATGGGAAGTATAAATCACTCTCCTAAACTATAGACTCAAACTCTATTATAATATTTGCATTGTACCATAGGTACCATGTTGGTACATTAGCATGTACCAAATAATGTAATATTCTCCAACACCCTTGTATTACATTAATTGGTTATTGAAGACTTTAGTATTCAATATTTATCTTCATCTTCGATCTTGTGTTCATCCATTGCCTTTATTTGTAATCTCTACAAGACAATCTTAGACTATACCTAATCCATGTTCTTGTTTCCTATTTTTTGAAGAAATTAAACACATCCACCAAAAGAAAATTTCTTCTATGGTTTGATCCTTTGAATTCAAAATATTGTATATGTACTTTTAGGATTTCTCCTATTATGTGAAGATCCTATTTTCTTGTTTCCTATTTGTTGATGATACTATTCTATCCTCTTGTGCTTCCGTTCCCGAAGCAAAAATCATTAAGAACATTCTTGATTCTTATGAAGAGGCGGCTGGTCAGAAAGTCAACTATCATAAAAGCAAGCTATAATTTCTCAATACTCCCACTCACAGACAAAATAGGATTGTCGAGGTTATTTTTGGCAACATTGTGAGCCTCCCAACTACTTATATTGGATTACCACTTTTCCACGACAGATCAGTCTTGGCTATGTGGAACCCTGTTTTAGATCGCCTTAACAAGAAACTAGCAGGGTGGAAAATCTCAATGCTCAGCTAGGTGGCCAAAGCCACTCTGGTCCAAGCTTGCCTTCAAAGTATCCCCATTTTTTTCTTATCAATCTTCAAAGCTTCAGCTACCATCTAAAAAAAAATTGAACAAATTCAACGCAGATTCCTTTGGGTTGGAAACGAAAACAAGAATAAATTTTTGCTAGTCGCCTGGGATAGGGTCTGTTCCAAGAAAAAGGATGGAGGGCTCAGATTCAGAGACATCAAGTGGATGAACATGGCCCTCATTGCAAAGCAGGCCTGGAGACTTACCATCAATGAAAAAGTCACTTGTATTGATATCGTTAAAGCTAAGTACCTCCATCAGTTTTCCTTTCTTGGAGAGCACAACCTCCCTATCGGATCCCATTTTTAGAATGGCATTATCAAAACAAGGAAAATCATCATGGAAGGCTTAAGGTGGTGTCTAGAAACTTGAATGACCATCCATTTTTGGGACGACCCGTGGATCCATGATAAACCTCTCAGCCAAGATCCACATCTTGTAGTGCTCAAGGCGACTACCGAAGCCACCTTTGGAGATAAGGTGTGTCACTTCATTAACCAAGGTCCTACAAGACCTGAATGGAAAAACCTGGCTCTTAACAGGCCCAGGCATATCACCAAGGCTCTTAGGAAGTTACAAACTTGTTGAGGACTTGCATCATTTCGAGCTCACACAAAGATGATTACATGGTCTGGAACCTTGAAGAATCTAGAAATTTCACTGTCAAATCAGTTTACTACAGTTAGGAAAATCCCACAGATGGTTGGGACTTATCAAATCAGGTTTGGGTTCCCAAGATCATTCCCAAGGTCAAATTATTTTGCTGGTTGGCCATCCAAAATAGAATCCTCACCATTGACAACTTGATAATCAAAGGGTTACTCATTCCCAATTGGTGTATCCTATGCAAAAATGCCTGTGAGTCAACTTCGCATGTTTTTTTGGAATTTCCCTTTTCTCTAGTAGTTCTCAACCACGTTCATAACACCTTTGACAGCTCCACAATACTCCCACATTCCATTCCCCTTCTTATTAAGCAATGGCCTTGGCCTTTCAAGAGCAACCAACTTAAATTCATGTGGAAAGCTTACCTCCACCTTTACCTATGGTAGATATGGCTCGAGAGAAACGCCATAATTTTCAAAAATCAAGCCATTGGTAAGAAGATTATCGTTGTCAAAATCATGGCCCTTGCTGCGGAGAATGCATCTCTTGTTTCGTCTCCAAACCCCCCCCCCTCCGGGATTAGAATCAGACCTAACCAAACTTTTCAATTTGTCTAACATCTCTGTCATGCCTCGTAATTCTGTTGACAGGTCTGTCATCAAGTGCGTCTTACCACCTACTGGGTGGCACAAGATCAATTTTGATGGTGCGGCTAAAGGCAACCCAGGAGTGGCTGGCGGAGGAGGAATTCTCAGAAACCACAAAGGAGAAATAATTTTGGCCTTTGCACAGAACCTGGGAATTCAATCCAACAACATGGTTGAGGCACGGGCTCTGTTCCAAAGTTTGATCCTCATGGAAGGGTTGACCATCAATAAAATTATCATCGAAGGAGACTCGTTGCACTGTATCAACTGGCTCAATGGTACCGCTAAGCCTCCTTGGGCCCTTGCTTCGATTTTCCAAGAATGCAAGGCCCTAATTGGAAATTACCTAGAATTAGTCATTAAGCATCAATACCAGGAAGGAAACAAAGCTACGGACTGGCTTGCTAACAAGGGAGTCGACGAATCTGACATTCAAGTTTGGAGAGACTCCTTCCCCATTGGCCTAAGGAACGATCCTACAAGTTACAATGTTTACACAATGTGAGATGTTGTCAGAGGATTGGTTTGGTATGCTGATGAAACTTGTCACGATGTCGCGACATTTTTCTTTCTTCTCCTTCGGTAGTGAAAATGCAACATGTCACATTTTCACGACACTTTTCACCTTTGGCCGCAAAAATGCAACATGTCGCTATATCGTGACATTTTTTTCTCCTCTGGTCGCAGCGTTACATCATGTCACGATTTCGCGACACTTTTTCTCTTTCAGCCATGATGATGCAACTTGTCGCGATATCGTGACACTTTTTCTCTTTGGCCGCAATGTTGCAACATGTCGTGATATCGCGACATTTTTTTCTCCTTTGGTCGCAACGTTACATCATGTTGTGATTTCACGACACTTTTTCTCTTTCGGCCATGATGATGCAACTTGTCGTGATATCGTGACACTTTTTCTCTTTGGCCACGATGATGCAACTTGTCATGATATCGTGACACTTTTTCCTCCTTTGGCCATGGTAATGCAACATGTCGCGATATCGTGACACTTTTTCTCTTTTGGCCATGATGCTGCAACATGTCATGATGTCGCGACACCTTTTCTCTTTGGCCATGATGATACAACATGTCACAATATCACGACACTTTTTCTCTTTGGCCGCGATGATACAATATGTCATGATATCGCGACACCTTTTACTTCTTTGGCCGCGACAATGCTACATGTCGTGATATCATGACATTTTTTATCTTTTTGTCGAGACGATGCAACTGGTCGTGATTTCGCGACATTTTTTCTCCTTTGGCCATGATGCTGCAACTTGTCGCGATATTGCGACACTTCTTTTCCTATGGCCGCGACAATGCAACATGTCGCGATATCACGACATTTTTTCTCTTTTGGCCGCGATAATTCAACATGTCATGATATCGTGACACTTTTTCTCTTCTGGCCGCGACATTGCAACATGTCACGATATCATGACACTTTTCCTCCTTTGGCCGCGACAATGCAACATGTCGTGATATCACGACACCTTTTCTCTTGTGGCCGCGATGGTGCAACATGTCGCGATATCGCGACACTTTTTCTCCTTTGGTTGCGACAATGCAACATGTCACGATATCGTGACATATTTTCTTCTTTGGCCTTGACGATGCTACATGTCATGATTTCGCAACACCTTTCCTCCTCTGGCCGTGACGACACAACTTGTCACGATATCGCGACACTTCTTCTCTTCTGGCAGCGACGTTGCAACATGTCACGATATCGCGATATTTTCTCTCCTTCGGCCGCAATGCTACATCTTGTCGCGATATCATGACATCTTTTCTTCCTTTGATCGTGATGGTGCAACATGTCATGATATCATGACATCTTTTCCTCCTTGCTTTTCCCTATTCTTTGGACCGCGAAAATGCAACATGTCGCGATATCGCAACACCTTTCTTCTTGTGGTGTTTTGCTTTTTCTTTGATATTTAGCTCTTGGGCCTCTTCGGTAGGTTTGGAAAACATGTAAAAAATACTTGTACAAGGTTTAGGGACCTTTCAACACCATTTCAACCAATCAAAAAAAAAAAAATTATCTCCCTACTTTATTAAATTTACAAATTAGCTAAATTCTTCTAATTCATATTTTCTAAATCTTCAAAATTTCAAAATTTCAAAATTTTCCCTATTCGGAGTAGAAATCCTTCTCTCCAAAATCAAATAAAAATTAAACTTTTCAAAAATATATTTTTTGAAATAATTTGTAAAAATTAATTGCAAAATAAAAATATAAAATATCTTTGAAAAATAGTTGAAGTCCTTATAATTCCCACCTAAATATTATTTTATATAAAGTTGAATTCCTTTTAGCTCCCACTTAAATAAATTTCCTAAGTTTCTAATTTTCCAAATTAAAAAACTTGACTTAGGACTTTATTACCTAATATTTAAAATTTAATAAATAAAAATTACAATATTGCTAACCTTATTTCTGTTGTGACTATTGCACAACACACCCCAATTTTGGAGACCCACCTTAAATTTTGATGTTGTGGAAATTTTGGTTTGTATCGAGTGATTGAGTGATAAGTCCCTAGCAATGAGTTTGTAATATAGATTCCAAGGTTTGGGATGTTGGTTAGTGTCTCCTTTTAATTTCCTTCAAAATGTTTAGTGTTTTGGTTAGGTTAATTGGCTTATTTTATTTTTTATTTTTTTTATTTTATGGTTGGTTAGCTTTGTAATGTATGTTAATTTTAATGTTTTAAATTAAACCAATTCAAACATTTGAAATTAATTTAATCAAATATATATATATATATATATATAAAGTAAAAAGATAAAAATAAATAAATAAAAATATAAAAAATAAGAGAGCAAAAAAAAAATAATAGGATCATGTCTTGTTCATTTTACACATCCTCATTACACTTTGAGTGTCATTATTTTTTATATGCTTATTTTAGGTTGATTTGGATTTAGCATAGTCTTATATTATGGTTGTTTTTTAATTGGTTTAATATAATTTATTTCTACATTATGGGTTGATTAAATTAAATTTTAAATTAATTATTTATGTTCATTTGTAGGTTGTGAAGGTCTTGGCCAGGATCGTCGAGGTGAGTCTTGACTTGATGAAGATGTGGTACCATTGGTGAAGTTTGGATTGGCATTTTCGACATAATATATCTTGGGTTTGCTCTAACTGAACCGTATCTGAATTGAGGAGGAATCCTCATCATAACTTACTGAAAAATCTGTGTACCATGGAAAGATAGATGGAGGCTATTGTTGTTCATCTTCATTTATGGGGTTCATTAATTAGGTTATGTAAGGTCTATGGGGATAGAAACATCGTTTACAATGATAGCATGGACTTAGTGGTATTAAACAAATTCAGATAAAGATGGAGTTCAAATATTTAACCACCAACACTCAAAGAACATGGAGCTCGATAAAGTTAAAGTCATACATTATTGTGTAGTTGGATCTAAGACATTGAGAAAAATATGGAAAGAGAGGGTATAAATATGCTCGTGATGAAATGACGGGATAGCTACGATGACCCGCCCCTATATTTTGGGTTTATGGACATTATTCATTATGTCCAAGCTTAGTTTGGTTCACTACTGGTAATGAAAGTATAATTTTTAATGCCATTCTCAACATGGTTGTTGCTTTGAGATAGCGACCCACTTTAACTTAACCTATCTTCTGGTGGATGAAAAGAGTCTTCACCTCATGTATGAAGAATTATTTATATGATATACATCCCCTATGAGAAGATTGCATGTAAGGGAGTCTCATGTGTAATCTGCATGGATTTAAATGTATTTGTTTGACCTACTATGAGAGCCATCGGTTGTGGTTTGTTGTCGATAGGACTGAGTTTTCCTATCATTCGAGGCTCATGCCTATAGAAGGATACCAACAAAGGCCAAATCATCAGGGTATTGTAGCAGAATGCAGCTCCATAATACCTATCCTTGTGAATATGTTGGGCATGAGTAAGAAATAAATGATATATTCATAATAAAAAAGATAAGGAATCTCAGATATAATAATAATTTCAGGTTTTATGAACGGGGATTTTTCATATGTTAAGGTTGTTATGAATAATTTAAAAATTACAATGCTTGGAGTGGGTGTGTCATCTAGTAAAAATTGTGTAAAAGAAACAACACAACAAGCTACATCAACTCCCCTAATTGATAATTCAATCAAACGTGCCACTGGTATCACCTACAACTATTACTGGGAAAAAGGATCTTACACAGTAGTAAGTAAATAAAGTTTCTTAGGTGGTGACTAGCTTGGTAGATCAGTCAGAAAATACTATATTTGGAGTTTTTTTCAATGATAGTTATACAAAAAAATACATGTTAGCCTTCGCGAGATGTGACGGTTACAAGGACAAGTGGATAAACAATCATTGAGGAGTATGTTACAGAGTGAGATTAAATGATAGGGGATAAACAATGATGACTAGGACACGACATGGCAACCTCTCTTAGGCACTGTCATGGTTTTCATCCCCCCTTTATGATGTGGATAACACTGCATTTGAGAAGCAAAGTGCAGTGTTGATTTGGCCATTTCGTATGTAGCGTTGATAAATATGTGGTATCATAATGTGGATCATGAATAGGTTGCAATAACTAGTATATCTTGGCCACCCATGTGGTGGAAAATACCCAAACATTTGACAAAGGCCAATTAAAATGTACACTCAATCAAGGGGATATTGAATTTAAATCTTGGTATATGTAGAATATTGAAACTTCACTAAAAGATACTGGAATTTTTTGGAGCAAAATGGAGGCTGGAATTTTTTGGAGTAAAATGCGTGAAGAGGATTAGAAGGATTTAAAACTACTACCAAATAGTTTTTCTCACCTTGTATTTAGCCAAAGAAGGTTTTGAATATAATTTGTTTTTATTGCATATCTTTATCACACATGTATTGAGTTTATTCAATGGTGTTTTATGCATAAATATGGTAGCATCATTTAATATTTTTGATACATGCTTTTCCTCAAACTCTTGCACTTAACTAGATTTAGATTGTGTGGATACAGGTCTACCCTAGTTTTGTTTTAGTATTCATGATCTTCATTTTTCTACAGAATAGGAGGGATTAATTTACAGTAGCTTACTTTGATCGCTTTTCTACACTTTGTTTTCATATTATTTCATATTTTTGTCATTTTTTTCCCTCTAACCTTAGCTTTTGTATTTATTTATTTTCCATTTTATTTTATTTAAATTCTATCAAGCACTCAAAGCCCTAAAAGGTTATATTATTTTGCATTAAAATCAACAATGGGGGTTTTGAAGTAATTAGAGCATCCAAATAAATTTTCTATTAAGGCTAATATGTTAAATTATTTAGACACATTTAATTAAGGTATTTATTAAGATTTTAAAACAAAAAGAAAATGATTCTTGCACCCCACAGGTTCTATCATTTTAAAATTTATTTAACAAAGCAAGATAAAAGTTGTTAACAAAGAAAGATAAAATTTGTTTAACAAAGCAAGATACAATTTGTTTAAAAAAGAAGATAAATGAATTAAATCACCGTTTCGGGATTCATATTTCAAATTTATATTTAGTCATTTTATTTTATGCTCAAATAAATCTTAACAAAAGAAGATAAAATCTACTTAAACAATTTGAGATAAAATTGATTTAATCACCATTATGGAATCATTATTTCAAAGTAGATAGTGAATCAATAAATACACATTTTTAACAATCACATGAGCAACAAAATTATTACAAATCAAATCAATACTAAACTACAAGCCCCTTGTTAACAATTACTTGCACCTCTACGGTATTTTAGCATATTTTAATATTTTCACAAACAAGCAAGCACATTTTAAGAAAATAAAAAACTTAGAGAAATTATGAATTTCTTTGCAAGAGATGGTTTTCTAACAATATCTTGACTTTGAGTATGGTTTTGCAATTGGATAAAATTATCACTCAACAAAATTGGTGCTAGGAGGATCTGAATGGGTCATTTCATTGTTATTGTAAATGCTAAATTATTCATTATTACTTGAAAGGCTTTTTTGAAGTTATTGGTATTTATTAACGAGGTTTTGTTGACAGGTTATCACATTCATTGATTGGAAATTTCTTTAGTTGATGATGCATTGATACCAACCTTTTACAAATTGAGAATATTTCTTATTTTTATGGTTTAATTTATGCATTGTTAAAAAACACTTGTCATTATTAAGCTGGAACCTAAGGGTATCATTACTACATCTAAGGCTATAGAATATATCATTTTACAAAGCCTATATCCTACTCAGATACAGAATATCCAAGAGTGAAGCAATTGTTATTCTGCCTAGTGGGGTTTCAGTTGAACCATTTATTATTCTTGTTCTTCCTAATGTGTCTTTAGTCACACCACTCCCAAATCCAATGGCTAGGAATGTTGCTTGGATGGGAGGGCACAATAACCCCTTGACCATTGTTGGGGGCCCATGATATACCCAAGAACATAGAGAAATTTTTACCCAAATATAAACATGATGGCACAATATTAGCTAAGGAACACATTCAAGCTTTTAAAGACATCCTAATCAGATTTCAAGTGGAACATGAAGATGTTATTAGCAAATTGTTTCCTTTGACCCTAGATGACCTGGAATATGATTGGTACATTATTCTACATGCCAAATCCATTACGTCCTGGGTCCATTTAGAAACTACTTTTGTAAATCAATTTAGGTTCCTCTTAGATCCTGCCATAATCTATAACCAATTTGCTTCTTGTAGGAGAGAACCCAATCAAGCATTGAGAATGTTCAACACTAGATTTCAAAAACTCTATTGAGGCTAACTTCTCCTTATTCTCTCACTATCAATATTTCCATTCAAATATACTTCAGGGCATTAGATCCCATGACCTACATGTTTATTAGGATAAATACTTTGGTCACTACTCTTGCCTTAGAATACATAGAGGCCATGACTATCCAGCAACAGTTGATGCCATAGATTTATGGGATAGGACAATTACCTACGATAAGATAGCATGGAGTATACAATCAAATCCTAATGGTAAACCAGACATTGTTATAGCAGACCCCAATATTAAATGCTTTTCCCTACAATCAGTTTTACCTGACCATACTCGCTTATCCTTCCAAATTCACTTATCTAACTACACTCACCCATCCAACCACTCCATTACGCTAAGAGAATCAATTGGCCACCCACAAAGCCATAAAAATAAATGCTCAAGCCTTACCTATATTCTTAAATCCAACACCCATATAGAGTTTGAATCCATTTCAAAATCCAAATATTCAAACTCAAGGCACCTTGCAAAATAAAAATGTGGTACCAAATTAGAACATTATTGTTTTCAAGAATCCAACTAATCCTACCACTACTAGTTTTCAACCTAATGATCATAATTTAGAGGTAAAGGACCTACAAAGGTTGGTCTAGAAGCTAAGTAGTTATATGGTTCAATTACAAAAACAGACACCACAAAACTCACAATAAAATAGAAACTATAGTTTTTAGAGGAAATAGTGGAACACACAACCAAACAATGGGGATGTACCTAGCCCGGTTTCTAATCAGAACAATGCATCTACTAGTTCTTGTCAATCTCATAAAATTATTAATCTTTCATATTTGACTATGAAAAATTGGTGTATGATGCATTCCACTAAAGAGCACAATGAAAATGAATACCTAGAGTTTTAGAATATTGTAGATATTTTTAAGAAAGAGATGAATGATTTGGAATTAGTACCTAATGAGGAATCTTATCATCAAGCTAGTTAAAGCAAATGTAAGAGAATTGCCTTAGTTGTTGAAACTTTGTATCTAGATTATGAGGAAGAAAAGGAGGATGATGATCCCATAGAAGAAGAAGTTTAGACCTTTATATAATTTAAAAAGGAAAATCACAATTACCAGTTGAGGAGTAAGAGTAAAATCCCAAATACTTTTTCTACTCCTCCAAATAATTCCATTATTTCACCGGATACTAAGGCAAACAACAAACCTCCACCTTCATCTCGAATTGAGTCACCCAAATAACCTTAAAATATGTAAAATCATGACAAAATTTCTTACAACATCATTGAAGATCTAAAGAAAATAAAAGCCAACATCACTTTGTTTGAAGTTGTGCAGTTGACAAACCAAAACGATGCCTTAATTAAGGCACTTGGTCAACCAAGAAAAACTGATGCTAGAAAAACTATAGAGTCACATTTGGTCTAACGAAAGGAGAAAGGAGAGGCTTCCCCTTCCTTCTAACAATATGAATTCCAGGAAAGAATTTACACAACTTTCTAGTAGATTCAAGCGTGTTAGGTAATGTAATGCCTTATTTGAAACCCACTCCTTAAAATAGAACGGTGGTACAATTAGATAGATCTGAGGTGAATGTGGTAGGTATGTTTAATAACATTCATATCTATATTGCATCAGAGCCTAAAATTTAGTAGTTTATTGAAATTCATGTTGTTGATTTTCTTGATATATGTTATTGGTCAGGGATTGGAGCAGAAACTTGAATGGCTATATGACCACAATTTTTTTGCACATGTGGTTACCTTTGAAAGGGGTAGTCAATCAAATTTGAATCAAAAGAGAGCCTACGATCAAAGAGTGGATTATGGAGTATAATAGAACAAATGAAACCCTTTATAATGAGTCTGAGTTGGGTGTTTACACATTAGATACCAATTTGGTTACAAATAAATCTAATGCTAAATTCTATCTTATGACCCACTAAATGATGATCATCTTGTTTGGACACTTAAATTTGATCAATATAAATGCAAACAAGGTAGTCGAGTTGGGGTTAAAATCCTTAGCCCTAAAGGTAAGTATTCTCAAGTTGCATTTAGATTACAAATTCCATGTACTTGCAACGTAGTGAAGCATGAGACATTGATTTTTTTTATTACAATTAGCTCTGAATAAGAACATTAAATGTTTGAAAGTTTTTAGGGGTTCAATATTAGTTGTTAGGAAAGTAAAGGGGCAATACACATATCGTGACTACCAAAGCAAAAGGTGCGACAAAATCTCACCTTCAAATGATGCATCTGATGTAGTTAATATTGGAAATAACAAAGATCCACATAACGTACTTATTGGTAATGCATGCACACATCAAGAAAAATAAGGAATAATGCATGCACTTAAAGATTATATGGATTGTATTGCATGAAATTATGAAGATCTAAAAATGTACAATCAAAATATTATCATGCATACTACTCCTTTGAAACTTGAATCTAAACTATTTAGACAGAAATAGTGACCAGTAAACCCAATGCTAGAACCACTCATAGAGAAGGAAGTTAAAAGGGTATTAGATGTAAAAATTATATTTCCTATCTGAAATTCCACATGGGTTGCAAACATAGTTCCTCTTTGAAAGAAAAGTGGAGAGATTAGGTTATGCATTTATTTCAGGAACCTTTATAAATATTCATAAAAATATAACAAGTCTCTTCCTTCTATCGATAAAATTTTAATTTACTTCAAAAAAGTGAAATTAATTTATTAATTTATACTCAATTCTATTTGTGATAGTGATTATCTTAGGCTTATTGTATGCTTTGAACACTTGCATGTAACATGTTAGATGCAAAATGCTTCCTATTAGATATTAAATTTTTTCTAGTAGATATTTATATTTTTATAACATTCTAAAGTAAATGAATAATTGTATTAGAACTTGGTTAAATATGGACTCAAGTTGCATCACAACTCTAACCATTATAGTGTTTCCTTATATTTTTAAGGTAAAAAACTCAAGGATATCATTAAATTTTATATTTAAGTCATGAAGGTTATCTCATTATTGCTTCTTGTCATAACATAATTTCCCTCAACTATTTTTTTTATATCTTTTATAATACCCTATTAAGTAGTGCATACAAATAGGTATCAAGTATTATCGAACTCTCACTTTAAAATCTAATAATACCTAAACTAGATTTACATATAGTCCTTCCTTTAAGGCACAACCATCCCAACAACTTACATATTTCTATCTATGTAAGTGCGCTAGGATCTTGAACTTCGTATGCAAGTTACCCTTCTATTTATTTCCCCAATGAAATAACCTACCTCTTTTCATTACATTGAAAATAGCACTCTAGTTATCCCATGCTACTTAATTCTATCTAAGTAGGATCTTAAGCATATGGAAACCACCATTCTCATTTTTAGATGAGCTAGTCAAATTGTTATAAAGCTCTTTCTTTTCTCATTTGTGGAATAACACATTAGGATTTCTAATAAAATTACTAATACTTTAGACATTATTCTACACAAGCCTGATTATTAGCTCATAGCAATTACTTGCATTCCTTCCATAATTTCATAATTACGATAGATACTCCTAACATGGTTCTTCATGACGTACATAAAATGGTTTAATTAACACATTCAAGTTCGTTGACTATATTAATCCACCATACTTTTTATACACTATTCCATAGATTACTTTACTGAATAAAATGCATAACCAAGTAACACCATTGCCATAAAGAGCTAAACTCTGACTAAAGGAAAACTTATTATACCGTAAGCATTTAACAAAATAGTCACTAAGAGAAATATTTCACAATACATTCCACAACAATTCATTTACCCTAGGAGAAACCCATTATGGAGAAAATCCAGCACTAAAAATCCTTCCCCATAATTTATTACTATTTAAAAAATACCATACATCAGGTATATTCTAACTTATTATGTTCACATAAAAAAGGAGAGCCTAAGTCTTATCGACTTTACAATACGGGTCATTCCTTTAAACATTTTGAATAAAGTCAACCATATATTTAAAAAAAAACAAAGGTAACTCATAGCACCCTTTTTATCCACATACAATCCTTTTAATAAAATACAAATGGCACAAATATTTCATAATTGAGTACATTTCGATATCCATCGTGGGTTCACATCTTAAGACCACTTCTTACAATAATAAAACCCGATTTCCATCGTCGACATCACAATGTAACATAAAAATATAACAAGGTCTTTCTTTAAGTATCTATAAAAACAAACCATATTTCTATCTACTATTAAGTAGTATATCCAGGTATAAACCCCATCCTGATACCATATACTAAAACAAGGAAATATTTCACCTCTCTACAAGTTTTAACTCTAGATTTAGCAACAGAGATCCCAAATCCATTTTTTAATAATAATAAATATACTGGAAACATCAATACTTGATACCATAGAGTATGATTTCCTTATTCATTTACATATTTCAATACTATTACTAATCTACTATGAAATAGAATCACATTAATAGTAAACAAGAGTTGAGCTTTCTCTATTATAACCTCAAGGAGTTCTCTACTTTCCAAATTGTAAATGTGTCAAACACTTTTCGACTCCACCAACAATTCAATAATTGTAAATTGGCTTTTAAGTTTTGGATAGCATAATATCATCCAAAGATAACTAACATTCCATATGTATAAAAAATCCATCTTATTTGCAAAATATTTTTCGATCTCTACACCAACACGAGGCTTGCTCCTTGAGATCTGATTTTAAAATGATTAAGGTACATTTAATAAAGTTAATCTTCACTTGATCCACTTATACTGAGAAGTAGTCACTATGGTTCACTCAGCATAAGTTGTTCTCCCTTTCAAGCCAGAATTAGATGTACTAGATGATAATCTAAGTTATCTATTTGGAACTCAAACTACACTAAGCATGTCAACCAACTTCTATAGGTTTACTCCCAATGCATCCTTCAAGAGAACAAGGCTTACCTACAACCATCTAATTTTCCATAAGCTTCACAACGAGCACTAGTGCCAAGCCCATCATAAAAACATAGCAAGGATTCTAAACCTATAGTTATTCACTCTAATTTCCTTATTGGCTTTCCCAACTATCATTACATCCATTGAAACTCCTATTCTAGCTCAGGTGAATTAGAACTCATTTTCAATCATATAAATTAATATATGCTACTCTCAAACTCCTACCACCCAATCATAATAGAGAACTAGAACCAATCAGTGTATATGCTCTTAATAAAGTTTTCCATAAAGACAACTTTCTGAAATTCAACTTATTCAAAAGGCTTACTAAAAGAAATAGTTTGAGACTTAATAAAGTTTTCCCCTTACTCGATTTTTTTTCATGGTCAATCCTTAATATCGATTTTGATCTTACCACTGAAAAATCTCTCCATATCCTTTTTTTTCCTTTTTGTTGTTTACACCACTCCCAAATCATAACTCATCCCCTTTTGTCACCCTTAACCGTGGAACAATGTTGGTGAGTGTGAGTGTTTTACTTCAGAGATATTAGATAAATAATCCTTACTCAATATTTATCTCAAGGAAGTATTCAACCCTTTCTTACCCCTTGCTAGCATTAATGACAAACACCATCATTACTTTACCACTTTTCTCCTGGTAACAACAAACCAAGTAAGACAATTTTTCTTATTATTTAACCAAGATTTCTCTACATATTAAGAAAATTCCATTTCCAAAATAAATAGTCATTCAATAAACAAGTTTTATATTAAACTTGATATATTATTTTCTTTTTTTACAAAGCATAATATATAGCTCTATGGGGATACATTCATCCAAGTTATCTGATTATTTGACAAGTAAACTAACTCATCAACATTTAAAAGTATTTAGTTTATATTGATTATGTCTTTCTTTCGACCATGAAAGGTCAATTCTTGTAACCAATTAAAAATTAGTTAGTAGGATTATATTTTCTTATAAAATATATATTCATCATAACTAATCATGAATTAGACAACCATTCCATTGTTAAAGCATCATAGAAAAAATATAAGTCCATACAAATAAAAGTCTACCAAGGGTGGGTCATGACATCCTACCTCGCTTAGGCTTAACACAATCATTTGTGTTTCATCAATATCTAAACATAAAACAATAATTATATAGCATTTTAAAGTAAGTATACGAAATGATTTTGCATGTCTATTACTTTTTTCCGAGTATTATTCCTTTCGAAGTAGCAGTCCACTAGACTTTACATTGTTCCAGAGTTCCATTCCTCATAGATTTGGAATGAAAATCAAGGATTTTGAATGTTCGAATCTCTATAGCCTCTAGATCCACCATTTGTAGTTTAGAAAAATACCACACATGATCAATATTAGCAGCATATTTTTTAAACAAATAAATATGAAAGGTGTCATAAATATTTGACAAACTAGGTGGTAAGGCAAGTTGATATGCTATAGGATTGGTCTTTTTATTACTTCAAAGGGTCCAACAAAACAAGAATATAGTTTTGTGGATTTGATTTCACTCTTCCTTGGCCTCACCCTCAGAAACACTCTCTCACTTACTGTAAATTCTCTTGGTGATATTTTAATATCGACATAACTTTTCTGACAATCTACATCTTTCTTAAGCCTTTCTTAGATCGTTCTTAACCATTGCTCAATTTCCATAACTATGTCTGGTCCAAGTACAATTTGGTCCCATGGATTATCTCATGATAATGGTTTTATACACCTTCTACCATATAGATATTTAAATGGAGCCATGCCTAATATTGAATGGTAACCATTATTGTAGGTAAATTCTATCAAGTGTAGGTAATCTTCCAAACGGGCCTTCTGGTCCAAAAAATACATGCAAAGCATATCCTCCAACACCTGGTTCACCCTTTTAGTTTATCCATATATTTTTGGGTGGTATGTAAAGTTGATGTTTTAGCCCGGTGTTGATGACGTGATGTAAGGCTTACCAAAACTCAATTGTGAATCTCGAGTCTCTATCTAAAATTATCACTTTCAAAAAACCATGAATCCTGAATATTTCCTTGGAAAATATATTAGCCATAACCACAACATCATATTTGGTATTTTTGGGTATAAAATGTACAACCTTAGTGAATCTGTCGACCACAACTAGGATTGCATCATGCTGGAATCTATTTTTTGGCAACCCTATAATAAAATCCATTGAAATTACCTATCATTTTTGTGCTAGTAATTCATGAGGGTACAATAGTGAATGTCTATTTTTTACCTTCACTTTTTGGCATTCAAGACATTGGATGACAAATTTAGCTGTCCCTCTCCATATTGGAAATTTTCAGTCCCTAAGCTAAAAAGTTGTCATTGATGTCAAAAGGACCTATGCAAGTAAGCACTATGATTTTCTACACAAATAGCTTCATGAGAAGCAAAGGTTTTGATAAAAAGTATGCATGGCATTTGGTTCTAAAAAGGAGCTTCAATGGAAACTTAGCAAAGGGTTTTTATTTAAAACCATGGATGGCAGATTTAAAATGGGTTTTTCTTAAAACCCAAGTTGGCTTTTCGTTTCATCAAAAAAGGTGCCCAGGTGATGAAGATATTTAATGTTAAAGGTTTTATTTAAAACTATGGATAGCATATTTGAAATGGGTTTTTCTTAAAACCCAAGTTGGCTTTTTGTTTCATCGAAAAAGATGCCCCGGTGATGGAGATATTTAATTTTAAAGATTTAGTTTAAATTTTAATTATTTAAAATTTAAATTTTAAAATTAATCAAAAAATTTCCCTCCATTTTACATCGACATTGACTTTTATTCTTCCCCATCCGCATCTTGTATAAAAGGTGCCTTGTTAAGTAATGGTTTATATCCTCCAAAATTCGAATGATAAATCCTCTTTTGCAAAAGTTATCCTCCTCCGAAATCGTGCACTATTGACGATGAAGGTTTGGGAGAAGCATAGTTTGTAAATTCATGGGAGCCAAGAGGAAGTACTTCAAACATGAAGTAGAATATATTCCATGTGGGAATATTATCCCACTTGGTGGGCAGAAGGAGTGCAAAGGTGCACTCGCTACTGCAGGTCTCGGGTTCGAGTCACCCAAAATTCGTTTTTCGCTTGTGTGCTGTCGCCGCAATTTTCGAAGCAAAAAACAAATTTTTCCAAGGTATGTCGTCATCGCAATTTTCATAGATTGAGATATAAATATTTTAATTTTCCTAAGCTAAGTTTAATGGATCATTATTGGGGGTTTGCCATGGTGGTATAGTTTATAAGTTGTTGTTTATATTTTATACTAGTTGATGTGGGATTTTTGCATTAAGAACCTTAGTGAGTTGTGCATTAGTGCAAAGTGCTTTTAGAAGAAATAAGGGAATGGTAAATGGTTTTGGTGATATTCATGCTATGCTTAATTAGATAAGGAAATAATTATCTTTAATTATTTTCTAGTGGTGGATGTGATTTTTGACTAGGAGAAATAAGGTGTAAAAGGTTATGATAATTGTTTTGTAATTTCTCCTAACCCTCATGAAGATTGGTAAAAGAATATTGTGATTGTGGTAGATTTCCAAAGAGGTTTTTTCATCTTCATAAAATATATGGGCACATTCTCCTATTGATTTTTTATGGTGGTTGATTTCTGAAATATCATTGGAGAGAAAAGGATTTATTGTGGTTTCCTTTTCGAAAGTGGTTGGTTGAATGCTTCAAGGTTTTCTGGTTTGAGTTGAGTTGAGATTGGGATTTGAGTATAGAACATATTGAGTCTCTAAAAATTCTCTTTATGCTTCTATGATATTGCTAAGTTGTGATTGATTTGAGTTGAGATTAGGATTTGAGTATAGAACATATTGAGTCTCTAACAATTCTCTTTATGCTTCTATGAGATTGAGTTGAGATTTTATTAAGCTTATTTGAGACAAGTTTTTGAGAAGGGTTGTGGACTTATTTGAGTAAAATTTTGTTAAATCTTGCTATGCATATTTGAGCAAGTCCTATAGAGGAATTATTAAGTAGATTTGGACAAGTTCCGTGTGATCTTGTTGAGCAAATTTGGACAAGTTATGTGTGAACTTGTTGAGAAGATTTGGATAGGTTTTGTGTGGACCTGTTGGGCAGATTTGGACAGGTTCTGTGTGGACCTATTGAGCAGATTTGGACAAGTTCTGAGTGAGCTTGTTGAGCAGATTTGGATAAGTTTTGAGTGAGTTTTTTGAGCATATTTGGACAAGTTTTGAGTGAGTTTGTTGAGAAGATTTGGACAAGTTCTGAGTGATCTTTTTGAGCAGATTTGAGCAAGTTCTTCGTGAGCCTATTGAGCATATTTTAGCAATTTCTGAGTGAGCCTATTGAGTAGATTTAAGTAGGTTTTAAGTGAGCCTATTAAGCAGATTTAAGCAGGTTTTGAGTGAGCCTATTGAGCATATTTGAGCAGGTTATGAGTGAACCTATTGAGTAGATTTTAGAAGGTTCTAAGTGAGCCTATTAATAGATATTTTGAGGTGATAGAGTGCAGAGGACAGAGTCTCAGTGGATAGATATCCAGTAGCCAGGACAATTGAAGATAGATCTGAGTGAGAAGTCTTCAAGTGGAGATAGAACCACAAGTCAGTACAACAGAGAGACAAAATATTCTAAGATCACTAGCCAAAGCAGAAGGGGAAAGAGTTCTCTTATGTAAGATATCCATGAACTTGAGATTTAGGGGATCAACATATCCTTTGGATAGAGTTCCATAAAAATTGTAATTGGGAAGGATTCCCAAAATATTGATTGAGAAAGTTTTAGCAAAATATTTTCTCCGTGGAGTAGCCCGCATTGGGTGAACCACATAAATTGTTTTCTCATTTTTGTGGATGTTTTTTTGTGTATTTATTTGATTTTTTATATTGATATTTCTATCTATACACTTCATAATATTGAATTGAAAATAAAATTAAAAATTGGTCTTATATTGTTCACCCCCCTCTCAGTATAAGCTTGTGTTCTTCAATTGGTATCAGAGCGGGTTCCTTCAAAAGAGTTTGATAGCTTGAAGGAAAATATTTCTAAGAACACAATGGATCACAAGGATCAAAAGGATGGGTCATTCAATAATGCAGTACCAGTATTTTATGGAAGTGACTTCTTGTATTGGTGTATGTTGATGATATTTTACCTGATGGCACTTGGAAATGAAGTTTGGGATGCAGTGGAACTTGGATATGATTCAACAACCAATCCTCCTACAGATAAGGAAGGTAAGCTTCTAATGCATGCAAATTTAAGAGCTATGAATGCAATTATAAAAGGATTGGGTAGATCAGAATCTATGAAGGTTATGGATTGTAAAACAACAAAATAAATATGGGATCTACTGCATGACATATATCATGGTGATAAAGGTGTCAGGAAAGCTAAGATCAAAAATATCAAAAGAGAATTTGAGAACTTAAGAATAAGCGATAAAGGT
The DNA here is from genome assembly GCA_028583015.1 of Wollemia nobilis. Classification (NCBI taxonomy): domain Eukaryota; kingdom Viridiplantae; phylum Streptophyta; class Pinopsida; order Araucariales; family Araucariaceae; genus Wollemia; species Wollemia nobilis. Next base: position 770,311 of record JAQPPZ010003507.1, on the reverse strand, counting down.
TCCAAAATATCCATAGATATAAGATCTAATAAGTGTTTCAATTGTAGAAAGTATGGACACTATGCAATAGAGTGCAAAGAGCCAAAGTACAACAGTGATGAAGGAAAATAGGATCACAGGTACAAAGAATCAAAAAGACAAAGGTACTGGAAGAAAGGAAAGTATGGATAAAACAAACAAAGAAATAAGTTCTTCTAAAGGTAAAAGAAAAGCTACCATGCAGATAATGTAAGTAAGTACTCAATTGATAGTGATGCTAGTTTTTCAGACAATGATAGAGATGAAGTCCTATTTATGGTTAGAGAGAAAAGGATTCCAGTTATTCTCAAATGTTTTAGATGTGGTAAATTTAAACATCTTAAAGATGATTGCACTAGGGATGGCTATAGTTTCAGTGATGATGGTTTTAAAGATGCACTTGAAAGACCATATGATAATATTCTAATGGCTCTAGAAGATGAAGTAAGTGATCCCATAGAATACAAGCCAAAAGGAAGTAATGATAAGGACAAAGGCAAAAAAATAGAGGATTACTCAATAGAGAATGATTATGATATCAAGGGAGAACTTATCTATGCCCTTTACATAGTAAATATGGTAAGAAAGCAACACTCTAAGCTTGAAAGTTAGTTTCAAGAATGTGATGAAGAAAGGTTACTGCTCATAGAGGATTTAGGGAAGTCAAAGGCTAAGGCAGACAAGTTCAAGGATAAGTTAGAAGCAAAGATTTTGGAATGTGAGAAGTTAGCACAAGAAGTGTCTACTCTAAAAGAAGACTTAGAGGACTCCAATATTGAGATGAAGAGTTTCACAAATAGCTCTAAGAACTTGGATAATTTCATCTATGGACAACAACGAACATCATGTTCAACAGGTCTTGGCTTTGGAAAGATTCAAAGAGCAGGAAAAATAATCTACTTCAAGTCTTGATGAAGAAGAAACTTTAGAAGAAGATACATCAGAAGAAGACAATTTAAGTAAAAGTGGTACATCAAAGACTAAGTTGGACAACGAAGAGTTCAAAAAAGAGAGGAACAATGCACAAACAAGATATAGATGCACCAGCAATCAGAATAGGAGACCAATGAGGTCTAGGCAAGGAAGCTTCAATGAGAGATGCTTCTCATGTCACAGGTTTGGGCACATGGCTTCACAGTGTAGGTCATATGAAATATAGGAATATGGGAAAGGACATCCTTTCCATGGGTATTGCTACTCATGCAATGAGTATGGTCACAAAACAATGAATTGTAGGATTAATGGCAGAAGAGGATATGACTTCACTAGAAGGTATCTTAAGACATTTGCACCTCCAATGAATAATAACATTAAGTGTTATAAGTGCAATAATAATGGACACACAACAAGATGGTGTAGAGAAAATATTCCAGAAGTAGGTATGAATAGGAATAGAAACATGGATGATAATACGAACAAGAACAAGAACATGGGTGAGAACAGGAATAGGAACATGAACATGGACATGAACAGGAATAGAAACATGAATAGAGACTCAAAAAATAATAGACTAAAAAAAGAACAAGAATAGGAACATGGATGAAAACAAGAGCACAGAAAGGAACATAAATGATGGCAGGAACAGGGATGATATCTTGGAAAGAAATAGTGGGAGGATTCAGAAAACTAACAAAAGAAGAGAGAAATATAAAAGCATAGATCTATGATTTCGGGGAGTAGAAATACTCCCACCCTAGAATTAACCACCTCATGTGGAGGTGGGGGAGGGGCTAAGCTAAGAGGCTCATTCTTAGCCCCGAGCCCCAACGGTGATCCTTTGCCATTGATGACAAAGGGAGAGAGATTTGTATATTGGGGAGAGTTTTTGATATGGGGAGAGATTTGATATTTGATAGAGAATTGAGCCAGGGGGAGAAAAGTCCTATGGGGAGCAAAAAATAAGGTCAAATTTCAGTAAATGAATATGGGTTGCCATCAATGACAAAGGGGGAGATTGTTCGACATTTTGAGTCTGTAAGCTAAAAAGTTGTCATTGATGTTAAAAGGACCTATGCAAGTAAGAACTATGATTTTTTCCACAAAGAGCTTCATGAGAAGCAAAGGTTTTGATAAAAAATATGTATAGCATTTGGTTCTAAAAAGGAGCTTCAAGGGAAGCTTAGCAAAGGGTTTTAATTTAAAACCATGGATGGTAGATTTGAAATGGGTTTTAAAGGTGCCCCGATGATGAAGATATTTAATTTTAAAGGTTTTATTTAAAATAAAGGACAACAAATTTGAAATGAGCTTTTCTTAAAACCCAAGTTGGCTTTTCGTTTCATCAAAAAATGTGCCCCGGTGATGGAGATATTTAATTTTAAAGATTTAGTTTAAATTTTAATTATCTAAAATTTAAATTTTAAAATTAATCAAAAAATTTCCCTCTATTTTCCATCGACGTTGAATTTTATTCTTCCCCATACGCATCTTTTATATAATGTGCCTTGTTAAGCAATGGTTTATGTCCTCTAAAATTCGAATGATAAATCTTCTTTTGCAAAAGTTATCCTCCTCCGAAATCATGCACTATTGACGGTGAAGGTTTGGGAGAAGTATAGTTTGTAAATTTGTGGGCACTAAGAAGAAGTACTTTAAGCATGAAGTAGAATAGCTTCCATGTGGGAAGCTTAGTCCACTTGGTGGATGGAAGGAGTGCAAAGGCGCACTCGTTGCTGCAGGTCTCGGGTTTTAGTCACCTGAAAATCATTTTTCGCTAGTGTTGTCGCTGCAATTTTCGGAGCAGAAAACAAAATTTTCCAAGGTATGCCATCACTGCAATTTTCAAAGACTAAGCTATAAATATTTTAATTTGCCTAAGCTAAGGTTAATGCATCATTATTGAGGGTTTGTCATGGTGGTATAGTTTATAAGTTGTGGCTTATATTTTGCACTAGTTGATGTGGGATTTTTGCATTAGGAAGCTTAGTGAGTTGCGCATTAGTGCAAAGTATTTTTAGGAGAAATAAGGGAATGGTAAATGGTTGTGGTGATATTCATGCTATGCTTAATTATATAAGGAAATAATTATCTTTAATTATTTTCTAGTGGTGGATGTGATTTTTGACTAGGAGAAATAAGGTGTAAAAGGTTATGATAATTGTTTTGTAATTTCTCCTAACCCTCATGAAGATTGGCAAAAGAATATTGTGATTGTGGTAGATTTCCAAAGAGGTTTTTTCATCTTCATAAAAGGTATGGGCACATTCTCCTATTTATTGTTTATGGTGGTTGATTTTTGAAATATCATTGGAGAGAAAATGATTGATTTTGGTTTCCTTTTCAAAAGTGGTTGGTTGAATGCTTCAATATTTTCTGGTTTGAGAGTTGTGATTAAACCTTGTTTTATAAGCATTATTGTTGAAGCCCATTGATTGTGAAATGAACATGAACTTGAGTTAGAGAAGAACATGAGTATCATTGTTATGTGAGACTTGTGATTGAGCATTGTTGGAAAAAATTTGAGTTGGTTGATACATGCTTGAACTAGGGTTTGTGAGAAAGGATTGATCTTTGAAGTGATTGGTTGAGTTGAGTTGATTGAGCCTAGTCAAGTTATTATGTGAAGTGGTTTTTCAAGTTCCGTAAAACAAACTATTCTATATTCTGATTTGAGTTGAGTTGATATTGATTTAAGTTGAGATTAGAATTTGAGTATAGAACATATTGAGTCTCTAACAATTATCTTTATGCTTCTATGAGATTGCTGAGTTGAGATTGGGATTTGAGTATAGAACATATTGAGTCTCTAACAATTCTCTTTATACTTCTATGAGATTGAGTTGAGATTTTGTTGAGCTGATTTGAGACAAGTATTTGAGAAGGCTTGTGGACTGATTTGAGTAAGCTTTTATGAAAGCTTGTTATGCATATTTGAGCAAGTCCTAGAGAGGACTTATTGAGCAGATTTGGACAAGTTATATGTGATATTATTAAGAAATTTTGGATAATTTCTGTGTGAATTTGATGAGAAAATTTGGATAGGTTTTATGTGGACCTATTGAGAATATTTGGACAAGTTCTATGTGGATATTTTGAGCATATTTGGACAAGTTTTGAGTGATCTTGTTGAACAGATTTGGACAAGTTTTGAGTGATCTTGTTGAGCAGATTTGGACAAGTTCTGAGTGATCTTGTTGAGAAAATTTGGACAAGTTCTGAGTGAGCTTGTTAAGCATATTTGGAAAAGTTTTAAGTGAGCTTGTTGAGCAGATTTGAGCAAGTTCTGAGTGACACTATTGAGCATATTTTAGTAGGTTCTGAGTGACCCTATTGAGTAGATTTGATTAGGTTCTGAGTGAGCCTATTGAGCAGGTTTAGAGTGAATCTATTGAGTAGATTTGAGTATGTTTTGAGTGAACCTATTGAGCATATTTGAGAAGGTTTTGAGTGAGCCTATTGATAGAGATATGGAGGTGATAGAGTACAGAGGACAGAGTCTCAGTGGATAGAGATCCAATAACCAAGACAATTGAAGATAGATCTGAGTGAGGAGTCTTCAAGTGGAGAGAGATCCACAAGTCAGTGCAGCAGAGAGACAAAGTATTCTAAAAGATCACTAACTATAGTAGAATGAGAAAGAGTTATCCTATGAAAGAGATCCATGAACTTGAGATTTAGGGGATCAACATCTCCTTTGGATAGAGGTCCATAAATATTGTAATTACGAAGGATTCCCAAGAGATTGATTGAGAAAGTTTTAGCAAAATATTTTCTCCGTGGAGTAGCCTGTATTGGGTTAACCACGTAAATTATTGTGTCACTTTTGTGGATGGAATTTTGTGTATTGCTTTCATTATTGCTATTGATACTACTATATATATACTACATAATATTGAATTTAAAATAAAAGTAAAAAATGGTCTTATACTGTTCACCCCCGTCTTAGTATAATCTTGTGTTCTTCAATTGGTATCAAAGAGGGTTCCTTCAGAAGAGTTTGATAGCTTGAAGGAAAAGTGGTCTAAGAACATAATGGATCACAAGGATCAAAAGGATGGGTCATTCAATAATGCAGTACCAATATTTGATGGAAGTGACTTCTTGTATTGGTGTATGCTGATGAGGTTTGACCTGATGGCACTTGGAAATGAAGTTTGGGATGCAAGTGGAACTTGGATATGATTCAACAATCAATCCTCCTATATATAAGGAATGTAAGCTTCTAATGCATGCAAATTCAAGAGCTATGAATGCAACTATAAAAGGATTGGGTAGATCAGAATATATGAAGGTTATGGATTGTAAAACAACAAAATATATGTGGTATCTACTGCATGACATATATCAGGGTGATAAAGATGTCAGGAAATCTAAGATCAGAAATATCAAAGGAGAATTTGAGAACTTAAGAATAAGAGATAAAGGTTCCAAAATATCCATAGATATAAGATCTATTAAGTGTTTAAATTGTGGAAAGTATCGACACTATGAAACAGAGTGCAAAGAGCCAAAGTACAATAGTGATGAAGGAAAATAGGATCATAGGTACAGGGAATAAAAAAGATATAGGTACTGAAAGAAAGGTAAGGATGGACAAAATAGACAAGGAAATAAGTTCTTCCAAAGGTAAAATAAAATCTACTATGCAGATAATGCAAATAAGTACTCAATTGATAGTGATGCTAATTTTTCAGACAATGATAGAGATGAAGTCCTATTTATGGTTAGAGGGAAAAGGATTCTAGTTATTCTCAAATATTTTAGATGTGGTAAATTTGGATATTGATGTGCTATATTTTCATTGATTATGGTTTTGAAGATGCGCTTGAAAGACCAGATGAGAATCTTCTAATGGCTCTAAAAGATGAAGTAAGTGATCCCATAGAAGACAATCCAAAAGGAAGTAATGATAAGGACAAAGGCAAACAAATAGAGGATTACTTAATAGAGAATGGTTATGATCTCAAGGGAGAAATTATCTAAGCCCTTGACATAGTAAATAAGGTAAGAAAGAAACACTCTAAGCTTGAAAGTTAGTTTCAAGAATGTGATGAAGAAAGGTTATCGCTCATACAGGATTTAGAGAAGTCAAAGGCTAAGGCAATCAAGTTCAAGGATAAGTTAGAAGAAAATATTTTAGAATGTGATAAGTTAGCACAAGAAGTGGCTAATATAAAAGAATACTTAAAGGAATCCAATATCAAGATGAAGAGTTTCACAAATAGCTCTAAGAACTTGGATAAGTTCATATGTGGACAATAGTGAACATCATGTTCAACAGGTATTGGCTTTGGAAAGGTTCAAAAGAAATAGGAAAAAAAATCTACTTCAAGTCTTGATGAAGAAGGAACTTTAGAAGAAGATACATAATAAGAAGACAATTTAAGTAAAAGTGGGACATCAGAGGCTGAGTTGGACAATATAGAGTTCAATAAAGAGAGGAAAAATGCACAAAGAAGATATATATGGAACGAAAATTAGAATAGGATACCAATGAGGTCTAGGCAAGGAAGCTTCAATAGGAGATGTTTCTCATGTCACAGGATTAGGCATATGGCTTCAAAATGCAACTCATATGAAATATAGGAATATGGGAAAGGATAACCTTTCCATGGGTATTGCTACTCATGCAATGAGTATGGTCATAAAGCAATAAATTACAGGGTTAATGGCAGAAGAGGATATGGCTTCACTAGAAGGTGTCCTAAGATATTTGCACCTCTAAGGAATAATAATATTAAGTGTTATAAGTGTAATAATGATGGAAACACAAAAATATGGTGTAGAGCAAATATTCTAGAAGTAGGTATGAACAGGAATATGAATATGGATGAGAACAGGAACAGGAACAGGAATAGGAACAGGAACATGGATAAGAACAGGAATAGGAACAAGAACATGAACATGGACATGAACAAGAATAGGAACAAGAATAGGTACATGAACATGAATAGGAACAAGAACATGAACAGGAATAGAGACTCAAAAAATAATAGACTCAGAAAAGAACAAGAATAGGAACATGGATAAAAACAAGAGCACAAACAAGAACATAAATGATGACAAGAACAGGGATGATATCTTGGAAAGAAATAGTGAGAGGATTCAAAAAACTAACAAAATAAGAGAGAAATATAAAAGCATAGATCTATGCTTTTAAGGAGTAGAAATACTCCCACCCCAAAATTAACCACATCATGTGGAGGTAGGGGAGGGGCTAAGCTAAGAAGCTTATTCTTAACTCCGAACCCCAAAGGTGACCCTTTGCCATTAATGACAAAGGGGGAGAGATTTGTATATTGGTGAGATTTTTTTATATGGGGAGAGATTTTATATTTGAGAGAGCATTGATCCAGGGAGAGCAAAGTCCTAGGGGGAGCAAAAAATAAGGTCAAATTTTAGTAAATGAATATGGGTTGCCATCAATGACAAAGGGGGATATTGTTGGACATTTTGAGTCCCTAAGCTAAAAAGTTGTCATTGATGTTAAAAGGACCTATGCAAGTAAGCACTATGATTTTCTCCACAAAGAGCTTCATGAGAAGCAAATGTTTTGATCAAAAGGATGCATGGAATTTGGTTCCAAAAAGGAGCTTCAATGGAAGCTTAGCAAAGGGTTTTTATTTAAAACCATGGATGGCAGATTTGAAATGGGTTTTTCTTAAAACCCAAGTTGGTTTTTTGTTTCATCAAAAAAGTGTCCCGGTGATGAAGATATTTAATTTTAAAGGTTTTATATAAAACCATAGACAACACATTTGAAATGGGTTTTTCTTAAAACCCAATCTGGATTTTCGTTTGATAGAAAAAAGTGCAAGGGTGATGGAGATATTTAATTTTAAAGATTTAGTTTAAATTTTAATTATTTAAAATTTAAAATAAAATTTTAAAATTAATCAAAAAATTTCCCTCCATTTTTTTCCGACGTCGACTTATATTCTTCCCCATCTGCATCGTGTATAAAAGGCACCTTTTTAAGCAATGGTTTATGTCCTCCGAAATTTGAATGATAAATCCTCTTTTGCAAAAGTTATCCTCCTCCAAAATCATGCAATATTGACGGTGAAGGTTTGGGAGAAGCGCAGTTTGTAAATTTATGGGCGCCAAGAGGAAGTACTTCAAGCATGAAGTAGAATAGCTTCCACATGGTAAGCTTAGCCCACTTGGTGGGTGGAAGGAGTGCAAAGACACACTCGCTGTTGTCACCGCAATTTTCAGAGCAGAAAACAAAATTTTCCAAGGTATGTCATCGTCGCAATTTTTGGAGATTGAGATATAAATGTTTTAATTTGACTAAGCTAAGGTTAATGCATCATTATTGAGGTTTTTTCATAGTGGTATAATTTATAAGTTGTGGCTTATATTTTTCACTAGTTGATGTGGGATTTTTGCATTAAGAAGCTTAGTGAGTTGTGCATTAGTGCAAAGTGTTTTTTTGAGAAATAAGGGAATGGTAAATGGTTGAGGTGATATTCATGCTATGCTTAATTAGATAAGGAAATAATTATATTTAATTATTTTCTAGTGGTGGATGTGATTTTTTACTAGGATAAATAAGGTGTAAAAGGTTGTGATAATTTTTTTGTAATTTCTTCTAACCCTCATGAAGATTGGCAAAAGAATATTGTGATTGTGGCAGATTTCCAAAGAGGTTTTTCATCTTCATAAAAGGTATAGGCACATGATCCTATTGATTATTTATGGTGGTTGATTTCTAAAATATCATTGGAGAGAAAAGGATTGATTGTGGTTTCCTTTTTGAAAGTGTTTGGTTGAATGCTTCAAGGTTTTCTGGTTTGAGAGTAGTGATTAAACCTTGTTTTATAAGCATTGTTGTTGAAGCCCATTGATTGTGAAATGAACTTGAACTTGAGTTAGAGAAGAACATGAGTATCATTGTTATGTGATACTTGTAATTGAGCATTGTTGGAAACATTTTGAGTTGGTTGATACATTCTTGGACTAAGGTTTATGAGAAAGGATTGATCCTTGAAGTGATTGGTTGAGTTGAGTTGATTGAGCCTAGTCAAGTGATTGTGTGAAGTGGTTTTTCAAGTTCTATAGAACAAACTATTCTATATAACAAAATATTCTATATTATTATTTGAGTTGAGATTAGGATTTGAGTATAAAAAATATTGAGTCTCTAACAATTCTCTTTATGCTTCTATGAGATTTTTGAGTTGAGATTGATTTGAGTTGAGATTTGGATTTGAGTATAAAACATATTGAGTCTCTAACAATTCTCTTTATGCTTCTATGAGATTGATTTGAGATTTTATTGAGCTTATTTGAGACAAGTCTTTGAGAAGGCTTGTGGATTGATTTGAGTAAGCTTTTGTGAAAGCTTGCTATGCAAATTTGAGCAATTCCTAGAGAGGACTTATTAAGCAGATTTGGACAAGTTTTGTGTGAGCTTGTTGAGAAGATTTGGAAAAGTTCTGTGTAAACTTGTTGAGCATATTTGGAAAAGTTCTATTTGAACCTGTTGAGCAGATTTGAGCAGGTTTTGTGTGGACCTGTCGAGCAGATTTGGACTAATTCTGAGTGAGCTTGTTGAGCAGATTTTGACAAGTTCTTAGTGAGCTTGTTGAGCAGATTTGGACAAGTTCTGAGTGAGTTTGTTGAGAATATTTGGACAAGTTCTAAGTGACCATGTTGGGCATATTTAAGAAGGTTATGAGTGAGATTATTGAGCATATTTGATCAGGTTCTGAGTGAGCCTATTGAGCATATTTGAGCAGGTTCTGTGTGAGACTATTGAGCAAATTTGAGCAGGTTCTGAGTGAGCCTATTGAGCATATTTGAGAAGGTTCTGAGTGAACTTATTGAGCAGATTTGAGAAGGTTCTAAGTGAGCCTATTGATAGATATTTGGAGGTGATAGAGTACAAATGATAGAGTCTCAATGGATAGATATCCAATAGCCAGGACAATTGAAGACAGATCTCAGTGAGGAGTCTTCAAGTGGAGAGAGATCCACAATTCAATGCAACATAGAGACATAGTCTTCTAAAAGATCACTAACCATAGTAGAAGGAGAAAGAGTTATATTATGGAAGAGATCCACGAACTTGATATTTAGGGGATCAAAATCTCCTTTGGACAAATGTCCATAAACATTGTAATTGGGAAGGATTCCCAAGAGATTGATTGAGAAAGATTTAGCAAAATATTTTCTTCGTGGAGTAGCCTGCATTGGGTGAACCATGTAAATTTTTGCGTCACTTTTATGGATGGTGTTTTGTGTATTGCTTTGATTATTTATATTGATACTACTATCTATACACTACATAATATTGAATTGAATATAAAAGCAAAAATTGGTCTTATACTGTTCACCCCCCCTCTCAGTATAAGCTTGTGTTCTTCAGTTCATTCCTGTTCAATAGAATATTTTATTCATATTCTCTCTCATTTTTGCCCCTCTTAGGTGAGCAGAATATGGATATTTATGTGATTCATTCATGATCATTTTCTTCAAATCCTCGATCTCAAGAATTATTACCTATCCTTAAAATGTAGGTGTAGAGTGACATAAGATGTTCGAGTGCTAGTGGAATAGTTCTTTATATTACAAAAGGTCTCTATCTCCTTCAACCAAAATTCAACTTTATCAGTATCTTCCTCTCCACTGAATTTTGAGGACTTTAAATGTTTCATGTCTTTACCCAGTTCTACATCAAGTCAAATTCTAGCCTATTATACTTCTGACTAGACCTCATTCTCCTGTCATACTCTAGGATTTCCAGCTTGTGAATCTTGATTAACTATAGCCTCCAATAGTTATTTTTGTGTTTCCATATATTCCCTTAGTAAGGCAACTATTGTAGTAAGATCATCCCTCTCATTATTAGGAGCATCTATACCTATATCTAGTGTCTCAACCTCTATATTATTTTTCCATGTCTTCCTAGTCAATGGGGCAACACTCCCTCTCCTTCTCTTAGGTGACATTTTCCTTAGATACACATAGAAGAGATAGGAGGAGTCATTTTCACTTGAATTACCTCTCCTACTAGAAACTATATTCTTAGTTATTCAAACTAGACAATCAAGGTCTACTTTTGATAGGTACACTATTTTTATCGGTATAGTCTCTACATAATCTACATCTTATTGCACTCTATCTTGCACAAGAAAAATTTTATCCCTATGAACCAAGTGCTTTTATACCAAATATCATAACCCAATTTCCCTCAACTAATTTTTTTATATCTTTTATAATACCTTATTAAGTAGTGCATACAAATAGGTATTAAGTATTTAGCAAACTCTCACTTTAAAATCTAATCATCCCCAAACTAGATTTCTGCATAGTCCTTCCTTTGAGGCACACCCATACCCACAAATTACATATTTATATCTATGTAAGTGTACTAGGAGCTTAAACTTTGTATGCAAGTTATCCTTCTCATTATTTCCCCACCGAGCTAACTTGTCTCTTTTCATTTCATAAAAAAAAATATGATAGTTATAACACCTATATAAGTCTATTTAAGTAGAATCTTAATCATATGGAAACCAACTATCATTCTCATATTTCGATGAGCTAGTCAAATCATTATAAGCCTCTTAATTTTCTCATTTTTTGAATAACAATATATAATTTCTAATAAAATTACTAATGCTTTAGGCATTATTCTACATAAGCCCAATTATTAGCTCATAGCAATTACTTTCCTTCTTTCCATAATTTTGTAATTAGGATAACTACTTCTAACATGGTTCTTTATGACATATATAAAATGGTGTAATTAACATATTCAAGTTCATTGACCATATTAAGCCACCATACTTGTTATACACTATTCCATAGATTATTTTACTGAATAAAATGCATAACCTAGTAACACCATTACAATAAAGAGCTAAGTTATGATTAAAGGAAAACTTATTAAACCATGAGCATTTAACAAAACAATCACTAAGAGAAATATTTCACAATACATTCCACAACAATTCATTTACCCTAGAAGAAATCCCTTATGGAAAAAAAAAAACTAACAATAAATATCCTTCCCTATAACTTATTACTGTTTCAAAAATACCATACATCAGGTAGATTCTACCTTATTGCATTGACAACAACAAGGAGAGCCTAAGTCTTATCAACTTTACAATACAGGTCATTCCTTTAACCCTTCTGAATAAAGTTGATCATATATTTGGTTTTTGAAAACCCAAAGGTAACTCATAACACCTTCATTATCCACATACAATCCTTTTAATAAAATACAAATGGCACACCTCTTTCATAATCAAGTACATTCCAATATCCAACATGGGTTCACATCATAAGACCACTTCTTACAATAATAAAACTTGATTTCCATTGCAAACATGACAATGTAACATAAAAATATAATAAGATCCTGTAGACACCTAAAACGCGTCATGTCGAGGACGACTACTCATATGGACATGCTACAAAACCATATGAAGGATCTTGGATAGACTCCAAGATAGAGCAATGGTTCTAACCACTCAATTTAGGCATTCTGGCATAATCAGTCTGAACCGTAGCCTAGACCTACAGTCTCTAGTCTAAACCATGGTTGACACCTATGGTCTGCATTCTAGACCATAGCTATAACCTGTGGTTTGAAGTAGAGTTCAGTTAGGCCTTCAATCTGAGCCAAACCAGTTGGAACAACCAAGAGATCTAGAAGGAGGTAGTTGGAGGACGAAAGATTCCAGAGGCTTCCATCCCAACTGTCCTAACCAACCTTCTTGATATTGGCTTCTCCATGAAGCCACCCCTAGCCCTAGGGGCATGCTATAAGTACCCCCATTTTTCAATGGGGAAAGAGAGGACTGAAGAGAGATAATTTGCATAGTGAAGAGCTATCGAATTATAGAGCAAACTAATTGATCAAGAGAGTAGCAAATCCCTATAAAATTGTATAATGACCTTGTGCATTTGAGAGCCCCTTTGCTATCCATTCAACGATCAATTAGCCATGGATGCCCTAGGTACCTAGGAGGATCAAGAAACATAAAATCGGGTGACCAAAGGCCCTTCATAGCGATTTTACTGCCAAAACTATCAGAGGAAGAAAAAGGTGACCCTTGAACATCAATTCGGATAAGGAGGTCAAGTACACTTCCCCTAATTCTGAGGGTAAATACATCAGAGGTCAAACCATGGCTGTCATCCATGGTTTACAGTGTAGACCACCCCTCACAGTTGCAGTTTAGAATAGGTTAGAGATCACCTTACTCAGTTTTCTTTTTACTGCATAGGTTAGTCAGATTAGTTCTTTCATAGGTTAAATTATATTTTTAGAGAAACTCTGACCGTAGGAATTAAGCATTTTATGCATTGTAGTGGGTAGAAGTATATTGGATATTTTTGATGTTTTATTGCTTTCAATTCAACATTTGTTCAATGCATCATGTTTTTATTCATGTTTTGTATTTTGTAGTGTAATTCTTGATACAATTAGAATAGCGTAGAACCTTTTTTATACTTTCTTGTTTCATTATTTTGATGGCATTTACATGTATAATCCTTTAAAGGGCCTCATCATGAGAGGCTATCAATCTATATAATCGTGCATTGTTATTTCTTGTTCGTAGGGAGACAGGTGCAGAAAGGATCATATATCATAATCCTTCCACATCACGAATAAGGGGGTTAGCTCTACCCCCAAGGCATTTTGTGAGCAGTAATCGAAGCAAATCTACAAGTGCGCCTACCCTGTTGAGGGCGTTGGCTATTGTAAAAATTTGTATCGTCTTTTGAGTGACCCCGAGGGGGGGCATTTTTGTAACCCGAGATCCTTTGAAATATCAATACAATAATACTTTGCATTAGTTGGTGTTATTCGTTCTATTTGTGCATTTTTATGTGGATCTTTGTGTTTTTTATGGTATAGATTAGTACACCAGCTGGGCACGTGCTCCGTTGTTGCGTTAGATACTTCTTTAAGAATTTGCAAAAACAAACCACATTTTCATCTACTCTCAAGTAGTATATCTAGGTATAAAATTCCATCTTGATCTCATGTACTAAAACAAGGAAAAATTTCACCTCTCTAAAAATTTTAACTCTAGATTTAGCAACACAGAGCCCAAATCCATTTTTTTTAAATAATAATAAATCTACCAGAAACATCAATACTTGATTCCACAGAGTATGATTTCCTTATTCATTCCAATATTTCAATACTATTACTAATCTACTATGAAACATAATCACATTAATAGTAAACAAGAGTCCAACTTTCCCTATTATAACCTCAAGGAGTTCTCTACTTTCCAAACTGTAAATGTATCAAACACTTTTCAGCTCCACCAATAGTTCAACAATCATAAACTGGCTATTAAGTTTTGGGTAGCATCATATCATCCAAAGATAACTAACATCCCAAATGCATAAATAAATCTATCTTATTTGCACAATATTTTCCAATCTCTACACCAACATGAGGCTTGCTCCTTGAGAGACGATTCTAAAATAGTTAAGGTACATTTAAGAAAGTTAATCTTCACTCTCTCCACTTGTACTAAGAAATAGTCATGATGGTTCACTCAACATAAGTTATTCCTCCTTTCAATCCAGAATTAGATGTACTAGATGATAGTCTAAGTTATCTATCAAGGACTCAAATTGTACTAAGCATGTCAACTATATTCTATTAGGTTCTACTCTGAATGCATCCTTTAGAAGAACAACAAGGCTTACCTACAACCATATAATTTTCCACAAGTTTTACAACTAGCACCCATGCCAAGCCCATCACAAAAACACAAAAAGGATTGTAAACCTATAGTTATTCACTCCAAAATTTCTTATTGGCTTGCCCAACTATCAATACATCCACTAAAACTCCTATTCCAACTCAGGTTTAATCATAACTCATTTCCTATCATCTGAATTAAGAGATGCTACTCTCAAACTCCTATCACCCAACTGTAATAGAGAACTAGAACCAATCAGAATATATACTCTTAATAAAGTTTTCTAGAAAGATAAATTTCCTAGGTTTGACTTATCCAAAAGGCTTACTAAAATAAATAGGTTGAGACTTCCCAAAGAATAGAGTTCTTAACTAGTAAACATACCACTTTCAAAGTTATAAAACCAATTACGATCACTTGGAAAATATCATCAACTATTCTATAACTAAAAGAAGATTTATTGAGCCTACCTGATAGTATCAAGCAAGATTTCTATCATAGTATTTCAACCATAGTTGAAAGGATATCCCCTTACCTGGTTTTCGTTCACGATCTCTCCTCGATGTCGAACCCGATTTCCATCATAGACATCACAATGTAACATAAAAATATAACAAGACCCTTCTTTAAGAATTTGTAAAAACAAACCACATTTCCATATAATATCAAGCAATATATCCATGTATAAAACCCCATCCTTATCTCATATACTAAAACAAGGAAAACTTTCACCTCCCTACATGTTTTAACTTTGGATTTAGCAACACAAAGCCCAAATCCATTTTTTAAAAATAATAATAAATCTACTAGAAACATCAATACTTGATTCCATTGAGTATGATTTCCTTATTCATTCCCATATTCCAATACTATTACTAATATATTGTGAAACATAATCACATTAATAGTAAACAAGAGTCCAATTTTCCCTAATATAATCGTAAGGAGTTCTCTACTTTCCAAACTGTAAATGTGTCAAACACTTTTTGGCTCTGCCAATAGTTCAAAAGTCATAAATTGCCTGTTAAGTTCTAGGTAGCATCATATCATCCAAAGATAATTGATGTCCTATATGTATAAATAGATCCATCTTATTTGCATGATGTTTTTTGATCTCTACACCAACATGAGGCTTGCTCCTTGAGAGCCAATTTTAAAATAATTAAGGTACATTTAAGAAAGTTAATCTTCACTCGCTCCACTTGTACTAAGAAGTAGTCATGATGGTTTGCTCAGAATAAGTTGTTCCCCTTTTCAAGCCAAAATTAGATGTACTAGATGATAGTCTAAGTTATCTATTTGGCACTCAAACTACACTAAGCATGTCAACCAACTTCTATTAGTTTCTACTTCGAATGCATCCTTCAGGAGAACAACAAGGTTTACCTACAACCATCTAATTTTCCATAAGCTTTATAGTCAACACCTATTCCAAGCCCATCACAAAAATATAGCAAGGATTCTAAACCTATAGTTATTCACTCTAAAATTCCTTATTGTCTTACCCAATTATCAATACATCCACTAAAACTCCTATTCCATCTCAGGTGAATCGAAACTCATTTTCTATCATCTGAATTAAGAGATGCTACTCTCAAAATCCTATCACCTAACCATAATAGAGAAATAGACCTAATCAACGTATATGCTCTAAATAAAGTTTTCCAAAAAGAGATATTTTTGAAGTTCGACTTATTTGAAAGGATTACTAAAATAAATAGGTTGAAACTTCCCAAAGAATAGAGTTCTTAACTAGTAAACATGCCACTCTCAAAGTTATAAAATCAATTGTGATCACTTGGAAAATATCATCAACACTTCTATAACTAAAAGAATATTTATCGAGCCTACCTAATAGTATCAAGCAAGATTGTTGTTACAGTATTTCAACCATAGTCGAAAGGATATTCCCTTGCTTGGTTTTTGTTCACGATCGCTCCTTGATGTCTATTCTGATCTTGCCATTGAAAAATCCTCCCATATCTCTTTTTTTTCCTTTTTGTTGCTCACACCACTCCCAAACCATAACTCATCCCCTTTCATTTCCCTTAACCGCAAAACGTCATTGTTGATTGTGAGTGTTTAATCCCTCTCCCACTCTACATGTTCTCGAGTGTGTTTCCAAAGCATCGATGAAAAGATTCATGCCTCCCACTATTAAGATACATGTCCTTACATAAAGGCTTCATTTTCAAAATTAGAGATAAGATTCCCACTTAAAAATGGTATGGTTAATACAACCAAAACAAAATATTATGACTTGGTTAGTCTTCTCTTATGGCAATGGTTTTATTTTCTTCTTGGTGAATTTAATAAGAATCACTTGAGAGCTATTAGATAAAAAATCCTTACTCAATATTTCTCTCAAGGAAGTATTCAATCCTTTCTTACCCGTTGCTAGCATTACTGATAAACACCATCATTACTTGCATTGACGATGAAGGAGGGAGATGGTAGTGAAATGGTTAGGGTTTTGTGAGTGGATGGAGTGCTCAGGTGCTTGTAATATCAAATATCTAGGCCTCTGGGACCTTGATTCATCAAAATGAATCATATTTTATAATTTGCCCTTGATCATGTTAGGGTTTTGATGACACCAACGAGTGGTTGAGATTAAAACATGAGGAAGGGTTGAGATTAAACTTGAGCATGTGACATGGATTAATATGGATGGGTGGCTGAGATTAAGTCATGGTGGATGGCTAGGATTTATTCACATAAATACATATATATATATATATATATAATAATATATAAATATAAAATATTAATATATTTATAATATATATATATATATATAATGAATGGTTGTGATTTGAGGAAGTGGATGGATGACAAGTGGCTATATTTTTGTGTCTACACTAAGTTCAAGCGACTTATTTTAGTAGTATTAATTTTCCTAAATAATTCATGCAAATTTGACCATACCTTAATTGGTTCATGTTGGAAGTCAAAAATAACCCCTATGCCTCAGGCACCATGACCACTCGCATATGTGGTTCTCTTCAGGTGTGTCTAGTACCCACACCTTGCTTGGGTAGCTAGTCTTGGGAAGTATGAGGAGCATGGGACTTGGCTCCTTCGAACTACCTCTAGGTTTTTTATCGAGGCTAACTCCTTGACTGGGTATAATCTTTGATGCTCTTCCTTCTATGCTAGCCTAATATAATGAGTATTTTCTAAGAAAAAGAGGAAATAGAGAAAATTAGTAAAGTAAATCTAATTAGCCTAAGCTATGGGTGATGATGTTCCAAGGATTGTAATTCCCATTTTGCACTCAGACCACAAGAAGATACATGAACACTTAGACCAAGATAGATATGTTGTAGTCATAGCTCCTTGTATTCATATTAAGGCATATTATATTCATATATAATTAGAAGAGGCTCAATGACCTGCATATACTATAACCCAAGTCTTGAGTCTAGACTAGAATACAAAATGGAAAGAGGAGAAATTGCTCAAGGTTAGATACTAGACATGACAACAATTCAACTTCCTTTCCTTAGGCCTCAAATGGCTATTTATAATGCTTACATCAAAATTTGAATTTCAAAATTTTTCCTCAAATGGTGAGTAGTAGGAAACTTATACATTTATTAATGGTTATACTGAAGGTATAATGGTACAAAATATGGATTTGGTCTTGGTCCATTCACCATAGATATTAAACAGGAAGGCAAATCATCATCATGTGCAATATTAATGAGCCTTACCTTCAAAAAATGCACCCCACTAGCTCCACATGCTTCTTTTTTATTGGTCGACCTTTGCTTCTGATAACCAGGTTCTAATGTTGAATCCTACTTCACTCTTCCCTTAGAATGTTTGATTGGTCTAGTAATGGCTTCTTTACTTCATCCCCATTACTAGTCCTAGGTTTTTTGGAGGGATCTTCCATAAAATATATTGTAGTAAATAATATACTATATTAATGGTGAATTCTAGGGGACCTTTGACTGGTCAAAGGTAGAATTCTAGATCTTGGTAGCCTTTCCATTGGGTACAAAGTCATGCCTGAAGCTTGTTAACTATCTCAATGAATTCCTTTAAATCATTCTCCATAAAGACATTAAACCATATGTAATGCTAATAACACTTCTAAAATTTACAAAATAATTTGATGAGAGGTAGGACATCTTTGTGCTAATTTTTCTAGAGTTTTTCTAGTGCAATGGTAGGTTTTATTGCTATGTCTATATTTTCTTCTATAGATAGATCTAGGGGGTTTTGATGACTTTAATTTGGTTGAGTCATTGCCTATATTCTTCTTCTTGTAGAAAATCACCATCAGGATCAAAGGGAGAAGGAAGCCTTACCACCACCAATGAGGAAATGTGTTCTTTCCATTCTTTGATTCTCTAGGATAAAGTTTTGATTTGTTCACTCACCTAGTGGTTGTCTATTGGGAAGCCAATACCATAGTGAGCCTTTGGATTATGATGTCTTTGTTTGTAATCCATGCTAAAGTCCATCGTCGGAGGTCAACTTGGGGTATGATGGCTTGAAAGGATTGGGCCTCTCAAAATCAAGGATTAGAGGCCTCTTCAAATCTCTCAAGTGTTCTCTTGGACTCCATGCTCAAAGAGGAGATAGAGTAGGTAAAATTAATTTCTAGGAGTTCCTTTGCCTCCTAGATGACACCTTTCTAAAGAGTTTTAATAATTTTCATGATTTGCTCTAATTCCTAGGATCTTTGCTCTAGTTCTCTCACCCTTGTCTTTTGCTCTTCTACCTTAGCTTTATTTTCCTCAAAATTTGTAGAGAGGTAGGAATTTTTAGCTTTTAGTGTATTGGATTTAATTTAGGAATTTTTGTGTAACTGTTTGATCTTCTCTAATTCTTTCTTTTCAACAAGTCTCTTTGTGATCATGATGTATTTATGGTTGAGTAGTGGAATGGGTTATGATGCTCAATGAAAGAATAGAAGCTATGATTGATTGTGGCAATGGGAGACCCTAGGATGTGGATGGAGTGATGGGAGAAGATGAAATAGATGAGGCAATGGAAAGGGTTCCTAGGGAGGGTGGTTCAAAAATAGAAAAATATAAAATTGTTGAGACAATGGTTGGGTATCCACAAGAGCCACTTCTTGCTCTTAGACTTCGTTCTTAGAGTTATTTCCTTCTTTTTAATGATTTTTGAGGACTATATTAGGGTCTTGAATCCTCTTCTAACAATGGGAGTCCCTTGGCTTGGGACTTGCTTCTTTTTTTCTTTGTTGACTTCTCGTCACCTAGGGAGGACTTTTGCTACTTCTTGGACTTCTTGTCCTTTTTCTTTGTTGTTTATCTTGATGATTGTGCCAAGTGGTCCATGATATATTTAACCAAGTCAATAAAAATAGGTGCTTCTAGGACATGTACCTACATTTTTGGTAGAGGTATTGAAGGTAGTGGGATTCTAATCGATGAAGTCCTCTACTCCTTTTTTGATGGACATATTTGTTTCATGTTTACTATTTGTTCGACCTCCTCTTGGTCAACGTCATCCTTGGATGCATTCACCTTATCATACAAATTATTGAATTGTTCATATTTTGAATTTTATTTAGACA
Organism: Wollemia nobilis; assembly: GCA_028583015.1. Taxonomy (NCBI): domain Eukaryota; kingdom Viridiplantae; phylum Streptophyta; class Pinopsida; order Araucariales; family Araucariaceae; genus Wollemia; species Wollemia nobilis. The sequence goes on along the minus strand of JAQPPZ010003507.1, from coordinate 750,112 downwards.
TAGAGATTATATCCTTAATTAGCTATCAATAAATACACCAATTCCAAATTTTGGCATCATTCTAATCATGTTACAACAATCATTATTTTTTATTCCTAGAGATTTTTTTGGGATCCACCATGCCCTTTGGCTTACCTAACTCGACCAAGTTGAACCATAGCTCAACTTGTTTAGGGTAGTTCAATTTTTTTCTTTTTGGAGTGGCATGTAACCATTCTACTCAAAACTCCAATGGAGTTCTAGCCTTGGAAAACTCTAGGGTGTGAATTATTTTGCATTTGTGATCTTGGATAGCCACTCCTAAAAAATACCTTTTGGATCGTATTCCCATGGATCATCTAACATTTCAAATTCTAAGATTTTGAGCTACTCCTCCAATAAGGGCATGACCCTCCTCTTCAATTGGTTAATCCTAACTAATTACACTAGATCTTGAAGTACCTATTTTTTCTCTACCCTATCCCATAGGTGGTGTCCACCATATTATGTTACCACAAAATTTCCAAAGTGAACTCCCTTTTGATACATATTGGGATAATAGATGCATTGACTTGGTGAACCTAGAGATGTGAATAATGATATGGCCCTCTAGAAAGGACTAGTCCACCTTATAGTCATGATGTATCTTCCAATAACACTCTGTTGGAACACACTGCAACCTTTATCATTTTTTATTCCATAATATAGGGATCAAAAACTTATTTGTAAAAGTGCAATAGAGGGTATCTTTGGAAAATGGCCCTCATCAAGATAGATATAGGACAATTTTGGCCACTCTCTTCATTAATTCTTAGATCTAGGCTATTGTAGAACTAGGAAATCTAGGCAAGCCAAGTGTGTGAGATAGGAAAGGTACCTGAAGGTCAAAATGGTGCTAAAATCTTCCAATCCTTTGTAGATAATTTTAGCAAGGTATGCATTGAAGTCAAGAATTAATTATTGGTCCTAAAGGGTATACCTCAAGGAAAATATAATGCCCAATTCTTCTTTAGCCCCATTTTTGTCCTCATCCCTACCAAATATGATTGCTACCAAGCTCAGGATATATTTAGCATTATATTTGAATAGGGTCCATGTTGTGGAGGTCCAAAATAGTGCTCAATTGTCTATCTTCAAGGATTTCCAAGTTCATGTCTTTTAGTATATCTGGGTATCATTTATAGAATTGTTCAATGGTGAATGGATTAAACTATACCCCTTGGAAAACCATCAACATGTCTCATATGGATTTTATAAATTTACAATTTTGAAATATCCATCGTCTCCATGAATTGTCCTTTGTTGTGTGTTAAATATCACAATACATGCCTCTATCAATTTTGAATACTAGTGGACTTGGAGCACCATATATTGAGATAAATAAGACATCAAAATTCTGGTAAAAAATGACTTGGCTTCCACATCTTGGTACCTTTGATAGGCACTTTCTCTTAAAATTTTGTATTTGTGGATGTCTTAGGGCCAACTACTGATGAGTAACACTTGATGTAATAGTCTTAATACATGAAGTAATAATCCAAGGCTTAGATTATATGCATTCTCATGTATTAACATGAAGAATTCATGGCTCATGTTGGATGATTCCTTTATTACGTGAATCCCTTCATGGCTAATGTTGGATCAAGTTGGTTAGTCGATTTAGCTAATATTTAGCATGTTAGAATATGTAGGTTAATTTTGTTAGACTAACAGTTGGTATATTCCATGTGAAGCCCTCAAGGCTCATGTTGACTAGTCTTTTGGAAGGTTCCATGTGAAGCCTTTTAGGGTTCATGCTACCCTTGCCTTGTTTATGGTTGTAACCAATTTATGCCTTTAGGGTGCTTATTAAAGCACCCAAACTAATGCAATACTCAGATTCATATTTCTTTCCATATCAGTGGTATCATAGCAAGAGGCCAGCAAAGGTTTTGGGTGACTTTTGACCTCATGTTATAGGTATTGATTTTGATTTATTACTAGATGATGCCTCTGGTTCTATGGTGTAGTGACTTTAGGTCATTTTTTGCCACTTGTGCATCATATATGAAGCTCTAATGCAAAAATATACCTTCAACTACAACTCTTCAGATGAGGATTCATCCTAAAATCCAAAGAACCCTTTGCTATTTGAGGACCATTCGTTAGATGAACATGAAGTTATCAAGAAGAAATATTTGATTTCCATGTATTGTAAAGAGTGGATTAGAATTCCTATCAAGCCAGTGACCAATGCAACTATCATTTGGAAAGCATTAGTGAAGGCTTTTTGATAAGGAAAGCATTAGAATTCCTATGACCTAAAGCTTTGATACCAACTGTAACAACCCCAAACAATTAACCCAATTTTTTTTTGATAGGAGCACTTACAAACAAAGGCTCACAAGGGGAATACCCCTATCTCAACATACAAGGCTTCACCACATTTGAGTTCCAAGTCATTGTAGACAACACTCAATGGACATGAATGGTCAAATTTTATAATTTTCTAGGGTTCACCTTACTAAACCTACACATTTAGAAGGACACCAAAAGTGGTCCCCCCACCTTTCCTATACCCTCCTCGGCATAGGACCATGTGACCACAACATAGGGATTACCCTTTAAGGCCCATAACACTTAAATGGGGATGCCTATTCCCTAACCCAACTCTAAGTCCTTCTAGGTAGGTTAAATGGTGTAGAGCCTTGGTGCTTAGTTACCAAGCCTCCATGGGCTAACTAAGGTCATTATCACTTCACTATCAACTGACATGAATACCTAATCCTACTTGATCTGAGGGGTCACCACTACTATATTATGAATGACTTTCCCAATATTTAGTTGGGACACACCCGATCTTACATGACCAAGGTGTGATACTTCACAAGTACCATGGCTATTGTATTCACACAACTCCTTCTAGGGTTATGAGTTTCCTAGCTATTGCATACACACAACTCCTTCTAGGACTCATATTCACCTAGTTATTGCATACTCGCAACTCTTCCCAAGTTTGGGCTATAATATTTACAAGAGGAACATTGCTACCCAACCCAAGGATAGGTAAGCATTTCAAAAGAAATCAACAAGAAGAAGTATAATATGTAACATCAAATATGTTGATAAATAATTCAATATCTCCTCTACTAAAACCATAATTAAGCATTACATAAAACTTGATATAATGATTAAGCAAAAGCTACCTAAACCATAATAACATTAAACCACATTAATAGATTCTAATCTTATCAAAATATATCAAAGATACATTCTCTCAACTAAAATGAGATAGCAAAAAATATCAACAATAGGTCCATTTCCACATTTAATGCAACTTTTCTCATACTAAGAATAATATTAAAACAACATTGCAATGCTCATAATATAAGTAAAACAACATAATCCTTCTTTGAATCAAGAGTCAAGTTTTACAATTCCATCAAGCAAATACAAGCCTTTGCTTAAATTACAATAACACCCTTTTTTATTTCTTTTTGAAGAACTTAAGAACACCTTTTCAGGTCTCCAACCAACTAAGTCTCTACAAGCTTCTTTGATAGGAAAAATCACCCACCATTCACGAAATTTTCTTAGGGATCAAAACAACTTTGAATGCAATGCAACTTAATTAATGCCTTACTCTATTATGCAACAACCATGCACATAAAAAGCAAGCTAAAGAAGATACTCCTACTTCTATTTATTATAATCCTTCATTATTTTAATTAAACAATACTAGAACATTCCATAACAATCTAGGATAAACCCATACTTCTCTTTATAATGACACCTTAATCCACATAGATCTCAGGAATCATTATAACCAATTTCTCGTATAAAGTAAACATTGAATATCAAAACATGAGAAGCCCATACTTCTATTTATAATGATACCTTAATACACATTGATCTCAAGAATCATTATAATTAATTTCTTTTACAAAACCAAATTAAACAATTTGTAACCACACAAGAGAAGCCCATACTTCTCTTTATAATGATCCCTTAATCCACATAGATATCAGGAATCATTATAAATAATTTCTCTTACAAAACCAAATTAATATTTCATATCAATACAAGAGAATATCATATTTCTCTTTATAATGATCCCTTAATCTGCATAGATCTCAAGAATCATTATAAACAATTTCTCTTTACAAAACCAAAATAACCAAATCATAACCATACAAAAATTCTCACAATCACTATTCCATCCGAAGCAACAACTTGATTAAGGGATCCTTCCTTTAATTACAACACATATCTCTAATCTATAAAGACATAAATTACCCTATGCTAATCGACAAAGCTATAAAATTACTTTAATTTAAATAAATAAAAAATTAAAAGACTCCACCAAAAAACCTTATAAAACCAAAATAAATTCAAGCATCTCATTAAAACAAAATGTATAGAAAATCCAACGCTCCACAACATAAAGGGACAAAAACATGGATTCAAGAAACCCTAAAACACAAGGCCCAATACATAACAACCAAAGAGAAAGGAAAATATAACACTAGCCATCTGCAATAGATATCGAACTCACTAGGAGACCAACTCAAAAATGAACTCCAACAAAGGTTACCACCCAAACTCCCCTTCTACTAGGTCAAAAATGGATGGCATTAGGATGAACAACTAAGAGCTTCTTATCCTATATATCGGTGGAACCCTACACATCTATATATATAGGCTCTAACTAGCAACCAATGCACAAGAAGATGTCCAAAAAACATAGTTTACACAAGAGAGATACCAAAAAAAATTATGGAAAAGGAAGAATCTTAGAACACTCTAAAACCAAAATCTAAATAGAACCCTCCCACACAATAAAGATATCTTGACAACACAATAGAAGATAAGAATGCAAATAACCACAAGATAAAGCGTTCAAACCAAGGTACACCCAACAACGAATGTAAAACCATATGTTGATCAAAACAATCAAGCTCAATAAGCAATGATAAACAAAAGTAAATACATTTAATTTTCCAACCTCAATATCATTTGTACTTCCTTAACCTTGTCTTCACCTCTCCAAGGGAATGTTGCACTCCTCATGATATTTAGCTCTTCCATCACTCGAGTTCCCTTCCTTCCAATCTAGCCCAAAAACTAGTTGTAATCCTCCTTAAGAAGCTTATGGAGGAAGAACCTTAATCATGCATGGATATGACCACCTTGTAACATCCTAGAAGGTGTTATCTTAAATATGTTTGCCATCCTAGGCACTAATAGGGTGGTGCACTCCTTAATGAGCTACACTCATACTCATTAAACCAAATTGCTTCATGATTATTATAGCACAGGGGAGAGTATTTCCTAAAGAGGGAGGTGATTTGGGAGGTTTGGAGATGGATCCCAATGTTTTATAACAACTTTTGCCCAAATCGTACAGATGTATGATTTATCTTTGAACGATTTGCAACTTTCACAAAATTACTTGTACAATATTGATCCAAATCATACAATAGGCTATCATGTATGATTTGCCACTTGGTCAAATTTTTAAATTTATTTTGCAATCCAAATCGATAAGTTTTGTAATCATTCTCTCTAGAACCCTAATTTTCCTTAATTTGCAAGTTCTAACTATGCATTTGCACTTCCATGGGCAAATGATTAGTTGTTTAGTTTGGTGGTTAGGATGTATGGTTTTACCAAACCCTTGATGAATTATCTAGTCACAGATTTTCCAATTTGTACACCGTTCTTCTCTAGGAAATATTTGAGTTATCTTTCTAGTGCAATTATGAACATAGCTTTATAACATGCAAACCCTAATTCACTACCATTGAATTATTATCATCACCAACGTTTCCAAAAATTGTACAATAGTAAAATAATATCCTAGTACAACAATAATAATGCACATAATTAATTCTTTAGCATTCTCCAGGGTTAAGGTTTAAAATTAATGTAATTCCATTGCCATAATGTCCATATTCCACACCATTCTAGCCATACTTGCACATAACATACAATCTGGATTTACCATCCATAGGTACAATAGAATTCACAATGACTCATAACTGCAATGTTGCTTTCATTATTATGTCTAAATATATTTATACAATTATCAATGAGCAACCACAATGAACAACAACTAAGTCCTCCATGAACTATCAATGAACCATCGATGAACAACCAAGAACTATCAATCCTCCCACTATGAACAACCATCAAAATTGAATGGGAGGTCCTTATAATGTTTACCCAAGCTATTCCAAAGTGATTCTTGAGACAACCACTATTTACAACTACCATCCTCATAACAATCAACTTGCATTAAGGTCTTCCTAAGTCTAATTTGATTATTACCAAATTACACTTAAATGCACTTGTCACTTAATTTCATTCTAATTTCAAATTGCATATTTATGACATTTGTAAAATTATCCCTAATTGTACATTTTACAACTCCACATGTGTACAATTAGGCTAAACCTACATATGTACGTTTTGACAAATCGTACATCTAACAAAATTGGTAAAACTAACAAAATTGTGCAAATCTAGTTTTCACTTTTTCTTCTTCTAGGAGGTGGATTTTCTGCCTACATCTGCCCTCCCCTTTACATCAGGTGGTGTCCTCACTGACTTAGTTGTCTTAATCTTGTCTGACTAGTCTTTCTTAAGATCATCAATTTGAATACGAAGGATAGCATGCTCATTTTGTAACCTGACCTCATAATGGTTGAGTTCCATAGCCTTCACCCCATGCTTGTTGGCATCCTCTTTTGTAGTAGCCAAGAGTTGAACTAACTCCTCATATTTAGATGTATCCTTGTGTATCTTCTTATTCAATGTTACCTCTATCCTGGTGGAAATAACCAATACCTCATCCTTTTCTATGATGAGTCTCAAGTGTTGCTACAAATCCACTCCATAGGCCCATATACACTCCTCTTTCACTTGCAATTATACCTTATCATCCATTGTTAAATCATTGTATTTCTTGGCATCACTTGTTAACTCCTCAATATTATAGTTCTTTAGTTGTAGTTGTTCGTCAGAAGCCTTCAATTGCTCCTCCTGTTATTTGATTTGTGCTATATATTTTTGCAACAATACCTCCTACTCTTCCAACCGCTTCTTTTGTTCTTCAGCCTGCTGGACCACAAGCTACTTTTTCTATTTCTATGAGCATAGCTTCTCCTCATAATTAAGCTTAATTTCATTCCATTCAACTTCTATCTTCTTCAACTTCTCCTTGGCCTCATTCTTGTTGTGTTCTAATTCTTCTTCAATCACAGCCATCTCCTTTTGAGTAGCATTAACTTCTTCCTTTTGTGCTTCCTTGGCTTGATAAATCTATTCAAGACCTAAGCTTAGCCACTCGATCCAATGTGTTAGGAAATTCAATTTCCAAAGAATGAAGATAAATTTTGAAGGTGCCCTTCAAAATTTTGTATCCACTATATTCTTTGAACTTCTTATATTCATGCTCATATCCAAGTACACATGAGGATACTCTAATTTATCTTCATTCCTAGCAAATCTGCAATTCCCAACATTGTTGTTACCTCTCCCCTTTGTAATAGCCATGGGTATTGTGCATGAATCTAGGCTATCTATCTTGTACAATCTTCACTACACATCCACTCCATAATTTTTCCAATTTAGTGAAGGTCTTCTCCCTCCACTACTTTAAATATCCCATGCCACCTTGGCAAAATTGCAACCTAGGTGCTAGTGAATATATCACAAACTTGTTTGAGGAAGTGATCCACCTATTTACCTATGTCTTCACCATATCCTTTTGAGATATCAAATTGAGGTACTTCAATCATAAATCTTGTGCATAGCCTTTCATCCTTTCCTTATGGTGAAATATGGTCTTCCTATTGAACAAAACTTCCTCCAAGTTCTTTTATTGCACCAGTTGCATTCCCTTCCTATATAAAAATATGGACTACATTCTTATTCATCTCCTCTTTAGTTGGTCTAGTCTCCTCGACATTGATTATTTGCTTCAGAAGCTATTGCTTCTCCATAAATTTTTGAACTTCTTATGGTCTTGGCAATTCCTCCTATTGTGTATTTTCTAAGCTTTCATCCTATGTATGCAAATGTACTTTCATCACTATTGTGGATATCAAAATTAGATCATATCATTCTTGTGATGGTCATGTATTTTCCTCCTTCAACTAATTGTTGCCTCCTCGCATCACAATTCATATTTGAGGCTTATTTCCTTTTGGTAGGACTGCCATCACTTCCTTAGATTTGGTTTTTAATGGGGACCTTACTTGATCCATCCAATTCTTAGATGCCTCCAACACTTCAAAATCCTTATCTTGAAGCAATGTAGGAGATCCCATTGCTTCTTCCCACTATTCTATGTTAATCAACACATTGATATCCATCAAATCTAAATCATCCAGATCTAATGGCACATTGTTTGGAATAGTAGGCATAGGCTTCAGTTGTTCCTTCTACACAAGAGTTCTCTCCCTCCTTTGTCTCTCTTGTTGCCTATGCATCCTAATCCATACTAGAATGGATATTGGTGCTACTACCTCCTCCTCTTGATACGCTGGCTACTCTTACAACTTTTGTGTAGGTGCCTATTGCTTTGACTTAGAATCCAAGTTTAGCTATCTTCATATCTTCCTCTAAGGATGAACTCTTCATATTGTAGGTGCTTGCTGCTTTGACTTAGGATGGACTTTTCATTTCTTCATCACTTTCCATAATCTTCTTCTTAATAGGTTACCCTTCCTTCGATAACCTAAATATCCATCAAAAAGTATTAGCTAAGAATTCCACCTTAATATGGTGATTTCCAACCCACACATAGGTGCAATTCTACTTAGGTACATATGATTGTACCATTTGTAATAAGTACTCATTATAGAATACCTTATCTTATGGTGGAATTTTCACTATTGTGCTTATTCCTAATCATTTCAATGCAAGTTTCAATGGGTTTTTATCTTTATTCTCACTCCACAATTCTCCTATGGGTTAAACAAATGAGATATCCTTGATTTCTACCTATCCTCTTTCATCCCCACTTGTTTGCTCTTCAGGGGTAGCTTCCCTATGCACCTCACTACAAAGCTCCCTACGGTGTGCCCTAGGTGGTTCCATTTCCTCCTCATGGAATTGCGGTTGTGTCCTTCCTCTATCACCACACCAGTTCCTAGATCCTCTCCATGATCGATAACCTCTCCTCCTCCAAGGTCATTAGTCATAATCTACTTGTTGTTGAAACCCTCATCCTTGGTAGTGTACTGGGTAGGTCACTCCTTATCACCTAGACTATGAATCCCTCTAGTATAATGGTCCTGGTGAATGATCAATCCTAGTTGTTTTAATCCATAAAAAATAATCTTGAAACTCCCTTTGGGTTTCATTGTTCACCATTCTTCACTTTGGAACCACATCACTATTAATCTTCTACAATTTAGTAATTTTAGGACAACTACATCACCAACCACCCAAACTGCTTCAAAAATGTACAACTGCTTTTGAAAATGTACAACTATTTTCAAAAATTGTATAAGGACTATCCAAAACTATACCAATGCTCTAGAAATTTATATGCCACTCTTCAAATCATACAACAGTGTCAAAAATCATACAACTATAGTCTAAATCCATACGATTCTTCCAAAACATACAATTTGAGCTCCAAATTGTACAACTTCATTGTGAAATCGTATAGGAAGCCCTAAATCATACAAATGCACTTCTCCTTCATACAATTGCACTAGAATTCATACAAATATACTAAAAATCATACAATTGCACAAAATTGCTCAATTCAAGCTTTGATTTGCACAAAATTGCTTAGAAATCATACAATATTCCTCCAAAACATACAATTTCATACCCAAATCATACAAACTATGTTTAAGGTCCTCCCTTGCCATAAAATCTTCTACTTTGCATGATTTTTGCAATTAAATTTGTATCCTTTGTCTTCGTTTGTGCAAATCTCTCTTTTCGGTGCGTTTCTAGTACCCTTTGTAATTTTTCACCTACATTTTAATTTTTCCTGAGTGCAACTTTTGTATGGCCCTCTCCTTTATGCTTTTCCACATGCAACTACTGGGACATCTTCACTTTCCTACTGGCTAAATTTTCCTGCCCTAGGGTTTGCAATCTTCCACTCGACTTTCTTTTTCAGAATTAACTCAAACCCTAGCCACATTTTTTCACCATGAGGGTTTTATTTGCTACATTTTTACTAAAAACCCTAATTCCACCAGTTTTAAATTCACCCTCCAGTACACTTTTTGATAGAACTTCAACTTTTTTAGAGCAAAAACCCTAATTTTGATAGCTTTTCTCCCAATTTGACTACTTTTTAAAAAATAAAAATATTTATTGGTGTATATTCATGATGGATCATGATATTTAGATAATGTATGATGTTTACATACCCATATATGAAAAAATTTGTATGATTGCACACTTCTTGCTCTCGAATGCTCAAAAATTCACTGTTTCATTTATGCAATTTTTTAAACTGGTAAACAAATAACATGCATGGCACCCTCTTTTTATATTTAAACATCCCTTGCATGAAAATTCATTGCCTCAACCTCCTTTGCATGTACTTTTGGATTTTTGCACGAACGATTGCCAACTAACCTCTTTTTGCATGCAATTTTATGCTTTCTTGCTTTTTGAATATTTTATTATTTTTCTTTTTCTTTTCTTTTCATTTTATTTTCTCAGAAGGTGCCACCATTTTTTATTTTCATTCAACTTGTGAACAATATACTCATGTCACTTATCATGCTCCTTTTACTTTCACCATGAACAATATCATCAACATGACAAGCAATGCTCATCACCACATGTGTCGAGGATCAAGAGGTTAGGAGCCCCCTTGCAAGGTCAAGGGATAGTATCCCTTGCGGGGTAAAGGGGCAACACCCTTCACGTGTACCCTATTTCAATATAGGATAGGATAAATAGTAAGGACCCTCATAGGGTTTAGGGCAGTGCTCCAAAAGCTCAACAATGAAACTATTAAAAAAATCATTCTCAAAGCTAAGTTTTTCTCTTCATTAGCATTTTCATGTCCTTTGCAACCCACTTAAATAGCTCACTATCGATTTCATTTTGCTTCTTTCAGGATCTAGATGACTCAATATTGGCCTCAAACTACCCTATATTAACCACTGATTGAACACCTTGTACGATTTTTCTTTGTACAATTCCATGTTATACAATTTCATCTTGTATGATTTGACATGGTACAATTCCATTTTATATGATTTAATAGTGAAAATTTTCACATTGTACAATTTCACACTATACGATTTGAAATTGTATGATTTGACTTGCAACCGTACAATCTCTTTCAATTGTATGATTTTACTCACTAATTGTATAGTTTCCTTTTACAAAATTGTACAATCCCATTCTTCCTCAGATAATTTTGATTGTATGATTGATTGTTCTATTTGATAAACATATTTTATTTCTATGATGAGTGTCACAAACTGCATCACTAGTGATAAAATTCCTCTTTACACCCTAGCTTTGGGCTACATATACTTATGCTGATGATTTTGAACTTTTTGAGTCACACTCATACTTAGAGTCAATATTATTTTCTTTGCAATCATTTTCTTCCTTGACTTCTCAACTCCAAAACTTATTTTATCTAAAATCATCACTCTCATTATCTAAGTTATCCTCAATATTAGGATCACTTTCCTCTATAGAGTTACTCTTGTTTGCTATAACATAATGCCAATTCATTGGTGATATCTTTGCATCCCTTTCCCAAATCAAAGCATAATCTAAACCCTATTGGTATGATCTTGGAGGAAATATTTCTATATTCCTTTGGTACATTGGGAGAAGTCCATATATGAACCACATCTTCTTTGATGCCTTTCAATGGTATTTCTGCACACGATCAAAGAATCCACTCAATATTCAATTGTAATAATAAATAGACTCATTATCTCCTTGTATTCTATAAATTTCATCATCATATGATCAAAATTATTCTACAAATGCATCACACAATTCTTCCCATATCTAGTACTTATCCTATGGTAATTCAATATACCAGTCTATTACAAATTTTCAAAATGTTGTAGGAAATAACCATCTCTAGTAAGCCTCATTGGTCTGGCCAGTCACTTTCCACACCATGCAACAACTTCTCCAATGCCAAATTGGGTCTTCCTTTCCATTTCCTATGAAAAGTGGGCACCTTTGTTTCCCTTCTTTCATATCTACACTAGCCATCATTGGATTTTATTCCTCATCACTTGAGGAGGTATATTCTAGAATTCTTAACTATTTTCTTCTTTGGATGAGTATTCCACTACATTGGTATTCATAAAATGTTTCTATCTGTGGTACCCTATTTTCACCAAATAGTTACCTCATGACCTCCTGTGCATCCTCACTTTGCAATCTCCTATGTTAGAATCTCAATTGTGGCCTTGGTTATTCTTCTTAAGACCTCACATTCTATTTCTTTGGTGTCTGAATCTCATCCTGTACACCCCTTTACAACCTTCCTATTACTTGTTCAGGTGTTACCATCCACTCACTATCTTCTTGCACATTTATTCCATAAAAATATTCCCTTATGTAAATGTTCTCATCGAATCTTAGTGGTTCTTGTACCCTTTCTTTTGTATTTATCAACAATGTATCCCACCTTTCAATATCTCCTTATAAAGTCCATACTTTTTCGATTACAGGTTTATTCATAGAGTTGTTTACAATATCCCTTTGAGCTATTCTTGTGCTCCTTCTAACCAAAATTTGCTTCTCTCCATAATTCCATATCCCACGTCTTCGTAGACTTGTATCTGTCATTCACCTCCAATTGGTTTTTATTCACCACTTGTCACAATGCCATAGGTTCTTCTAAATTGCATCAATTTGAAGTAATTTTAATAGGCAACAACACCAAATGTAGCATAATTCCCAATCCTCAATGTTTTTCCTCAATGATAATGAGTTCTTCCAATTATTTCAATTTAAGTCAATTTTAATAAGCAACAATATCAAATGTAACATAGGGGAGAATATTTCCTAGAGGGGGAGATAATTTGGGAGGTTTGGAGATGGATCCCAATGTTTTATAATAATTTTTCCCAAATCATACAGTTGTATGATCTAAATTGTATAATAGGAAGTCATATACAATTTGCTACTTGGTCAATTTACTAAAAAAAATTGCAATCCAAATCGATCAGTTTTATAATCATTCTCTCCAAAACCTTGATTTTCCTTAATTGGAAAGTTCTACCTATGCAGTTGTACTTCTAAATTAGGAATTAAATTAGTTGTACGGTTTGGTGGTCAGGTTGTACAATTTCACCAAATCCTTTCTGAATTCTCCAATCATAGATTTTCCAATTTGTACACTGTTCTTCTCTAGGAAATATTTGGGTTATCTTTCTAGTGCAATTATAAACATAGTTTTATAACATGTAAACCCTAATTCATTGCCATTGAATTATTATCATCACCAATATTTCCAAAAATATTACAACAGTAAAATAGCATCCTGGTACAACAATAATAATGTATAAAATTAATTCTTTAGCATTATCTAGGGTTAAGGTTTAGAATTAATGTAATTCCATTACCATAATGTCCATATTCCACACAATTTTGGCCATACTTGCAAAAAACACACAATCTAGATTTACCATCCACAAGTACAATAGAATTCACAATAACTCACAACTACAATGCTACTTTCATTATTATGGCTGAATATATTTGTACAATTATCAATGAGCAACCACAATGAACAACAACTAAGTCCTCCATGAACTATCAATGAACCATCGATGAAAAACCAAGAACTATCAATCCTCCCACTATGAAAAACCATCAAAATTGAATGGGGGGTCTTTATAATGTTTACCCAGGCCATTCTAAAGCAGTTCTTGAGACAACCACTATTTACAACTACCATCCCCATAAATAATCAACTTGCATTAAGGTCTTCCTAAGTCTAATTTTATTATTATCAAATTACCCTTAAATGTACTTTTCACTTAATTTCATTCTAATTTTAAATTGCACATTTATAACAATTGTAAAATTACCTCTAATTGTACATTTTACAACTCCACATGTGTACAATTAGGCTAAACCTACCTATGTATGTTTTGCCAAATAATACATCTAACAAAATTGGAAAAACTAACATCTCCCTTTTCTCAAATATTACCATTGATCTTAACTATGTAGAGCAAGTTGTCTCTTTTGATAGCTTTCTTTAATTGCATAACTAAAAGCAAGTGGGGTTGAAAATAACCTCACCCACTTTGAAATCTTACTCTCCTCTTATCCTTGTTGGTATAATCCATCCACCTACCTTAAAAATTGAATGAGGCTTCATGTACCTTCAACCAATCCATCCCTAGGACAATGTTAAAGGTATGAAGAGCTACCATGTACAAGTTCCATATAGTATATCCTTTAGGTAGAGTTACCTCTATTATAGGTAAACATTGATTCATTGAGTAGGTTTACCCAAAATTATACTTGACTTTCCATCCCTATGCCAATCTAGGTATTTCTAGCATATCCCTGATAATACAAGTGGAAATAAAACTATTTGTGGCTCCACTATATATTATAATTAGTACATCTCTAGCAAATAACTTACCATTTAGCAGCATTAGTGTTGCTTGACCATCTAAGATATGATTTCCAATGGAGACATAAATTCATTGTGATGGCTTCTCAATTCTATGACTAGACTCTACTTTTTGAGGTTATTATTGGGTATAGTGAGATCCCCCATAAATGTAACATCCTACCTTAGATGCCTAGGATTTCTCCTACATATTTTTTCCTATCTCTTCTTTATGTGTTGACTCATATTTTTTTGGTGAATTGTTATTAGATCCATCTTTCTTATGAAATATCTTCTTGTTTTACCATGAGTTTCCATTGCTCCTATCACTAAACTTCAGATTATTTTTATTTCTTTTATTCTTGTCTTTATTCCATTTTATGAATCCTACACTATTTTTTTTCCTCAGCTCTTGTCTTTCATTTAATGATGTCCCTAAATAATTGAATAAGGTCCTTTTGGTTTAAAGGTTAGTTTCTTTTGCCTAGCCAGGTCATATATCTCTTGCAAGGTTTTTGGTTTAAGTAAATTAATCATTGTCCTTATTTTAGGGTCCAACCCTAGAATAAACTTATGCACATTAAGACATTCATTGTTCTCATTTTATAGAACATATTTAAAAATTCTCGCATATTTTTGATAATATACCTCTAAAGATACTGATCCTTGTTGAAGGGTAGAAAACTCTCAAACTTCTCAATATAAAACTGGTCTATGAGAAACCTTTTAATAAAATCCTTAATCAAATCTTCCCATTTAAGGTCAATGGCTTTAATTTGTTTGCCTAAGTTGTATGTGTCCCACCATTCTAGGGCCACTTCTAGAACATATATAGTAGCCCACATAGTTTTAGTCTTAGATGAGTAATTTTTAAAAGAGAATAAATTTTCTAACTCTTTCAACAATACCTCAACCATATCACCTCATGTTCTTCCATTGAATTTTATTACCTTAATACCCTTAAGATATTTTACTACCTCAACCTCAATTTGGGCTCTTTCGTCTTGGCTTCTTTGGATAGGATTTTCTTTCTATCAACCCTTGTTGTTTCTGGTACTAGCCTCTCTATTGACCAAAGAGTCTATTAATTTTTCTTGTTGTTCTAATCACTCTTGGAGTAATTTTACTAAGGAAGAACCTTCAGTCCCCCTACTATATTTTGATGTTCCTCCAAAATTACTTTTTGATTTCCTTATCATCTCAATCCCCTTACCCAGAGTTGTTGACTTCTTAGTCTTCTTACTAGGGTCTAAAGTGTACCTCATCCTTTGTAAAGTATTACCTTGTGATGCAAATCTTTTTGTTTTCTTTGAAAAACTTCCCTTTTGAAAAACTACCATTTCCTATTTGTACAAAGGAATTAGGTAAGTTACAATTCTCCTATAATTGTACTTACATTAGTTAACTAAATTTTACTCATGAACTAACAACTCTATCATCCTCTAGGGTCACTCTTGCCTTATCTCAAACTATCTAACCCAAAGTCACACATCAAGTCAAGGCTCAACCAAAACACACTCCATAGAAGCTTCTATTCCTATGACCTAGAGCTTTGATACCAACTGTAGCAACCCAAAACTACAAATCTATTTTTTTTGTATAGGAGCACTTACAAATAGAGGCTCACAAGTGGAATACCCCTATATCAACAGATAAAGCTTCACCACATTTGAATTACAAGTCATTATATATAACACTCAGTGGATAGAAGTGACCAACTTCCATAATTTTCTAGGGCTCACTTTAGTAAACCTACACATTTATAAGGATTCCAAAAGTGGTCCCAAAACCTTTCCTATACCCTCCTCGATATAGGATCATGTGACCACACCATAGGGATTACCCTTTAAGGCCTATAACACTTAGAGAAAGATGTCTATGCCCTAACCTAACTCTGAGTCCTTCTAGGTAGGATAAATTATGTAGAGCCTTGGAGATTAGTTACCATACCTCCATGGGCTAACTAAGGTCATTGTCACTTCGATATCAACTGACATGATCACCCAATCCTACTTGATCTGATGGATCACCACTACTATCTTGTGAATGGATTTCCCAATATTTAGTTGGGACACACCTGATCCTACATGATCAAGGTGTGGCACTTCATAAGTACCTTGTCTGTTGTATTCACATAACTCCCTATAGGATCATGAGTTTCTTAGCTATTGCATACATGTAACTCATTCTAGGACTCATATTCACCTGGTTATTGCATACTCACAACTCCTCCTAGGTTTGGACTATAAGGTTTACTAGAGGAACATTCCTACCCAACCTAGAGATAGGTAAGCATTTCAAAAGAAAAAAAAATAAGAAGTATAATACTTAACATCAAATATGCTAATAAAGAATTCAAGAGCTCCCCTACTAAAACCATAATTTAAGTATTACATAAAACTTGATATAATGATTAAGCAAAAGCTACCTAAACCATGATAGCATTAAACCACATTACCAGATTCTAAGCTTATCAAAATATTTCAAGTATACATTCTCTCAACTAAAATGAGATAGCAAAAGCTATCAACAATAATTCCATTTCCACATTTAATGCAACTTTGCTCAAACTAATAATAATATTAAAACAACACTACAATTATAATAATATAAGTAAAATAACATAATCTTTCTTTGAATCAAGAGTCAAATTTTACAAATCCATCAAGAAAATACAAGTCTTTTCTCAATTTACAATAACATATTTTTTTATTTCTTTTTGAAGAACTTAAGAACACCTCTCCTAGTCTCCAAACTATTAAGTATTTGCAAGATTATTTGATGGGAAAAATCACCCTCCATTCATAAAATATTCTTAGGAATCATAATAAATTTTAATGAAATTCAACTTAATTCATGCCTTACTCTATTATGTAACAACCGTACACATAATAATCAAGCTAAAGAAGAGATTTCTACTTCTCTTTATAATAATCCTCCATATTTTAATCAAAAGATACTAAAACATTTCATAAAAATCTAGGAGAAGCTCATGCTTCTCTTTATAAAGATTCCTTAATCCACATAGATCTCAAGAATCATTATAACCAATTTCTCTTACAAAGTAAACATTGCATATCAAAATATGAGAAACCCATACTTATCTTTATAATGATCCCTTAATCTACATAGATCTCAAAAATCATTATATAAATTATTTTTACAAAACCAAATTAAACAATTCATAACCATAAAAGAGAAGCCCATAATTCTCTTTATAATGATCCATTATTCTACATAGATATCAAGAATAATTATAAATAATTTCTCTTACAAAACTGAATTAATATTTCATATCAATACAAGAGAAGCCCATACTTCTCTTTATAATGATTCCTCAATCTATATAGATCTCAAGAATCATTATAAATAATTTCTCTTTACAAAACCAAAATAACCAAATCATAACCATACAAAAATTCTCACAATCACTATTCCATTTGAAGAAATTACTTAATTAATGGTTCCTTCCTTTAATTAAAATATATAGCTCTAATCTAGAAAGATAGAAATTACTCTACGCTAATCAGTATACCTATAAAAGTACTTTAATTTAATTAAAGGAAAAAATTAAAAGGCTCACCATCGAAAAACCTTATAAAACCAAAATAAAGTCATGCATCTATTGGACATTTTGAGTCCCTAAGTTAAAGTTGTCATTGATGTCACCAAATTAAGTCATCATTAATAACAAATATTTCAGCAGGAAATAAAGGAGATAAAAACAGTTATTTGATATCCAGGAAGAAGGCCAAATATCGAGTGAAATAGTGCAAAAGACAGAAGTTACAAAGGAGTTATAATATTTATTTTATAAATTATTTAAATTCAGTGTGAATTTAAATTTTATAAATAATTATTAAAGGTACTTTATCAAAGGATATAATATTATAATATGTGTTATTATAATATTAAGTAAGATGGTGAAAAAGAACCCAAAATAAAATATTAATAATAATATTTTACTACACTCAAAGATGGGTGTTAGAAGTTAAATATTCGAAGCATGATACAAAGGTTTATCCTCACCGACATCATGTGGGTTAATTGCATTTTGAAGTGCCGACGTTCTAAAGCAAATGAGGAAGATTAATATTTAAACCTATGCCCAAATGGCATTAAGATGATCCTTGCTCGGTTGAAAATATAGCATACAAATTAATTAATTCAGAGCTCGTGAAACGGATGTGCAAATTTTAAGTTTGAATTTGTAGTGAAAGAAATAAAAGGGACAGCGTCGAATAGTTAGAATCCAACTAGGCACCTTGGTCTAGTGGCAAGAGGGCTGCAACTTATGTTTTATGTGCTTGAATACTAGTGTTTGAGTCTCGACAGAAGCACTTGGAAAGTGTGTCGAAAGCACCAATCGTGAGGTGCACTTTTTGTGAAACAAGGAGGGTATAAAGTCTTTGAAGCACATGGTGCTTCACCTATCTTCAATGAGAATGTAGCTCGTGTGGTTGTTTGCATCACTATTGAGAAGTTTGTGTGGGTTGTGTTTGATAAGCATGGTTGTTGAAGTGAGTTGTTATGCAAATAACTTGAATTTGAGTTAGAAAAGAACATGAGTATCATTGTTATGTGATATTTGTTGTTAAGCATTATTGGAAACATTTTGAGTTGGATGATACATGCTTGGACCAGGATTTGTGAGGAAGAGTTGTTTCTTGAAGTAATTTGTTGAGTAGAGTTGATTTAGCCTAGTCAAATTGATGTATGAAGTGATTGATCAAGTTCCATAAAACAAACTATTCTATATTCTGATTTGAGTTGAGATTGAGTTTTGAGAATATAACATATTGAGTCTCTAAAAATTATCTTTATGCTTCTATGAGATTGATTTGAGTTGAGATTGAGTTTTAAGAATAGAACATATTGAGTCTCTAACAATTCTCTTTATGCTTCTATGAGATTGATTTGAGTTCAGATTGAGTTTTGAGTATAGAACATATTGAGTCTCTAACAATTCTCTTTATGCTTCTATGAGATTGAGTTGAGAAAGTGATTGAGCATTGAGTATAGAATATATTGAGTCTCTAACAATTCTCTTTATGTTTCTATGATATTGGACAAGTTCTATGTGGACTTGTTAAGAAAATTTTAGGTAAGTCTTTGAGAAGACTTGTGGACTAATTTTGTGTGAGCTTTTGTGGAAGTTTACAGTACAGATTTGAGCAAGTCCTAGAGAGAAATTATTGAGCAGATTTAGACAAGTTTTGTGTGAGATTGTTGAGAAGATTTGGATAGGTTCTATGTGGATCTGTTGAACAGATTTATATAGGTTCTATGTGGACCTATTGAGTATATTTGGACAGGTTATATATGGACTTATTGAGCATATTTGGATAGGTTCTGTGTGGACCTATTGAATAAATTTGGACACGTTCTATGTGGACCTGTTATGAAAATTTGGATAGGTTATGTGTGTTCCCATTGAGTAGATTTAGGTAGGTTCTTAGTGGACCTATTGAGCATATTTGAGTAGGTTCTAAGTGGACCTATTGAACAGATTTGTGCTAGACTGACTAGACTATGTTTAGTGCAAATTTGAGTGGACTTGTACTAGACCGATTGGACTATGTTTAGTGCAAGAGTTGATAATATTTATGCTAGACCTAATTTACTATGTTTAGTGTAAGATATTGAGAAAATCTGTGCTAGACCGACTAGATTGTGTAAAGTGTAAGAGTTGAGAAGATTTGTGCTAGATCGAATATACTGCATTTAGTACAAGAGATTGAACAGAGTTGTGCTAGACCGACTGGACTGTGTTTAGTACAGTATTAAGATAAAGCTTTGGATGTGATAGAGTAGAGAGGATATAGTCTCTAGTGGATAGATATCCATTAGCCAGGACATTGAGGACAAGTCTTCAAAGTGAGGGCAAGAGACTTCAAGTGGAGAAATATCTACAGTCAGTGTAGTGGAGGCAATGTCTTCTAGAGGATCACTAGCTAGAGCAGAGGAGGAGTTATCCTATGGATAGAGATCCACAAACTATATTTAGAGAATCAACATCTCCTTTGGACAGAGGTCCATAAACATTGTAATTGGGAAGGATTCCCAAGAGATTATTTGAGAAATATTTTTCTCCGTGGAGGTAGCTATCTTTGGGGGAACTACGTTAAATTTTGTGTCTCTATTATGTATGGTGTTTTATGCATTTATTTGATTACTTCTATTGATACTGTTATTTATACACTACATAATATTGATTTGGAAAGAAAAGTGAAAAGTTTTCTTATACTGTTCAACCCCCTCTTAGTATAAGCTTGTGTTCTTCAATTTGTATCAGAGTGGGTTCCTTTAGAATATTTTGATAGCTTGAAGTAAAATAATTCAATAAAATAATGGATAAAAAGGATAAAAGGGATGAATCCATAAATAATACAATACCAATATTTGATGGAAGTTACTTCTTGTATTGATGTATGCTAATGATATTTTAACTAATGGCACTTGGTAATGAAGTTTGGGATGCAGTGGAACTTGGATATGATTAAACAGTCGATCCTCCTACATATAAGGAAGGTAAGCTTCTAATGCATGCAAATTCAAGATCTATGAATGCAATTATAAAAGGATTGCGTAGATCAAAATCTATGAAGGTTATGGATTGTAAAAAAACAAAAGAAATGTGGGAACTACTGGATAATATATATGATGGAGATAAAGGTGTCAGGAAAGCTAAGATCAAAAATATAAAAGGAGAATTTGAGAACTTAAGAATGCAAGATGATGAAAAATTTTGTGACTATATTAGTAAGATTGTTGAACTTGTACATGATATGAGAGGTCTTGGAATGAAGGTTGATGAATCTGATGCTTGTAATAAGATCTTGAGAACTCTTCCAAAAAGGTATAGTAAAAAGGTTTCTGCTATAGAAACATCAATTGATAGTGATAGTCTAACAAAAAATTATCTATTTGGCATGCTCACAACTTTTGAGATAAGAACAAAAGATCTTATCCCTTCGAAAGAGGCTGCATTCAAAGTGAACGAGAAGATAACGGGTAAGAAGACAGAATCAAGTAGTGATTCATCTAATGATGAAGAAGCTAATTATGGTAGAAGAGATAAAGGTTCTAGAATACCCATAGATCTAAGATATGTTAAGTGTTTCAATTATGGAAAGTATGGAAATTTTGCAACAGAATTTAAAGAGCCAAAGAAAAACAATGGTGAAGAAAAATAGGACCACAGGTACAGGGAATTATAAAGATATAGGCACCAAAATAAAAGCAAGGATGGACAAAGCAGAAAAGGAAATAAGTTCTTCCAAATATAAAAGAGAAGCTACTATGCGGATAATGCAAGTAAGTACTCAAATGATAGTGATGCTATATTTTCATACAATGATAGAGATGAAGTCCTATTTATGATTGAAGAGAAAGAACCAGTTAAGAAAAAGACTCCAATTATTCTCAAGTATTTTAGATGTGGTATATTTGGACATCTTGAATATGATTGCACAAGGGATGGTTATAGTTTTAGTGATGATGATTTTGAAGATGCACTTGAAAGACCAGATGAAAATCCTCTAATGGAATTTGAAGAAGAAGTGAGTGATCCTATAGAAGACAAGCCAAAAGAAAGTAATGATATGGACAAAGGTAAAAAAATAGAAGATTATTCAGCAGAGAATGGTTATGATCGCAAGGGATAATTATCTATGCTCTTAACAAATAGAGGATTATCTATGCTCTTAACACAATAAATAAGGTAATAAATCAACTCCCTAAGCTTGAAAGTTAGTTTTAAGAATGTGATGAAGGAAGGTTGTTTCTCATAGAGGATTTAGAAAAATCAAAGGCTATGACAAAGAAATTCAAATATAGGTTAGAAGAAAAGATCTTGAAATATGAGAAGTTAGCACAATAAGTGGCTCTACTAAATAAAGATGTAGAAGATTCCAATAATAAGCTATACAAGTATGTAAACAATGCAAAGAGTGTGGATAAAATAGTCAAGATACAAATAGGAGCAACAAACAAGACAGGTCTTGGTTCTAAATGGGTTCAAAAGAAAATGGAAGAATAGTCTACTTAAATTCTTGAAGAAGAAGAAACTTTATATGAAGATACATCAGGTGAAGATGGTGTAAAAGGGAGTGAGACATCAGAGGATGAGTTGGACAACAAAGAGTTCAACAAAGATAAGAACAATGCAAAAAGAAGATATAGATGGAACAACAATCAGAACAAGATACCAATGAGGTCAAGACAAGAAATCTTCGATAGAAGATGTTTTTCATGTCACAGGCTTGGGCACATGGCTTCATAGTGCAGGAAACATGAAAGATAGGAATATGGGAAAGGATAAATTTTCCATGGGTATTGTTACTCATGTAATGAGTTTGATCACAAGGCAATGAATTATAGGGTTCATGATAAAAGAGGATACGGCTTCACTATAAGAAATCCTAAGACATTTGCACCTCTAAGGAATAATAAAATTAAGTTTTGTAAGTGCAATAATGATGGTCACACATCAAAATGATGTAAAGCAGACATTCCAAAAATGGGTATGAATAGAAATAGGAACATGAACAGGAATAGGAATATGAACGGGAACATGAACATGAACAGTAACAGGAATAAGAACAGGAATAGGAATATGAATGAAAATAAGAATATGAACAGGAACAGGAACATGAATGAGAATAGGAACAGGAACATGGATGAGAACGGGAATAGGAATAGGAATGATGACAGAAACAGGGATGATGACTTGGATAAAAATAGTCAAAGGATTTAGAAAACTCAAAAAATAAGGGAAAAGGATAAAGGTAAAGAACTGAGGTTTTGAGGAGTAGAAATACTCCCACCCCAAAATTAATGACCTAATTAGGAGGTGGTAGAGGGGCTAAGCTAAGAGGATCATTCTTAGCCCCGAGCCCCAAAGGTGACCCTTTTCCATTGATGTCAAAGGGGGAGATATTTGTGTATTGGGGAGAGATTTGATATGGTGAGAGATTTGATATCTGAGAAGAGCATTGATCCAGGGGGAGCAATGTCCCAAAGGGGAGCAGAAGAAAAAGAAAGGTCAGGTTTTATTAAAAATGATATGGGTTACCATCAATGACAAAGGGGGAGATTGTTGGACATTTTGAATCCCTAAGTCAAAGTTGTCATTGATGTCACCAAATGAAGTCATCATTAATACCAAAGATTTCAGTAGGAAATAAATGGGATAAAAATGGTTATTTGATATCCAGGAAGAAGGCCAAAGATCAAGTGAAACAGTGCAAAATACATAAGTTACAAAGGAGTTATAATATTTATTTTATAAATTATTTAAATTTGGTGTGGATTTAAATTTTATAAATAAATATTAAAGGTACTTTATCAAAGGATATAATATTATAATATGTGTTATTGTAATATTAATTAAGGTGGTGAAAAAGAGCCCAAAATAAAATATTAATAATAATATTTTACTGCACCCAAATATGGGTGTTAGAATTTAGATATTCGAAGCATATTACAAATGTTTATCCTCGCCGACATCATGTGGGTTAATTGCATTTTGAAGCATCGACATTATGAAGCAAAGGATGAAGATTAATATTTAAACCTATTTCCAAAGGACATTAAGATGATCCTTGCTCGGTTGAAAAGATAGCATACAAATTAATTAATGTAGAGCTCATGAAATGGATGTGCAAATTTTAAGTTTGAATTTCCAAAAAAATAAATAAAAGGGACAACATCGAATAGTTGGAATCCAGCTAGGAACCTTGGCCTAGTGGCAAGAGGGCTATGGCTTACGTTTTATGTGCTTGGAGACCAACATTTGAGTCTTGGTGGAAGTGCATGGCAGATGTGTTGAAAGCGCAAATCTTGAGGCGCACGCTTTTTGAAACAAGGAGGGAATAAAGTCTTTGAAGCACGGTTCTTCACCTATATTAAATGAGTGTGTAGCTCGTGTGGTTTTTGGGACCACTGTTGAGTTGTTTGTGTCGGTTGCGTTGAGAGTTCGAAACTCTCCAAAGGCAAAGGTACTATTTTTTTTTTTTTTTTAATTAAATGCCTAAGTTTGAGATATAAGGTTGTTTAGTGGTTGAAATTTTGAAATGTTGCATTGTAATAAAGTTGTGATAGTTGAGAATTATCTTTAGGAGTTATAAGGAGAATTTTGTTTTTATATTTAAAGTCTTAAAATTACTATTGTGGAATATTGAAAGGTTAAGACTTTGTGGGTAGTATGTTATTTTTAATTAAGGGTTTTGTGAATATTGTGAGGATATTGATTATTATTTAAGTTGGAGTGATAAGGTGTAATTTTGATATTATTTTATTATATGTTTTTTTGAAGAAAATTATCCTCTAACCCTTATTGAGATTTACAAAGAAGTAATTATGTGTGACAGATTTGTGAGGTCAACTACTTGACATTCAAAAAGGTATGGGCAAATTCTTCTTTGGTTGACTTGGTTGATTGGCTTCATTGAAAATTAAGTTTAGAGTGAAAAGTACTTGATTAGGGTTTCCTTTTCAAAAGTGGTTGAGTTCTTACTTAAAGGTTTTCTAATTTGAGAGTTGAGATTAAAACCTTGTTTTATTAGCATTGTTGTTGAGACCATTGGTTGAGTGAAGTGTTTGAGCTAATACTTCAAGGTTTTCTAAATTGAGATTTGTGATTGAAACCTTATTTTGTAAGCATTGTTGTTGAAGCCATTGGTTGTATGAGGAACCTGAGTTAGAGTTTGAAAATATCATAAGTATCATTGTTATGTGAAGGATGTTTGATAAGCATGGTTGTTTAAGTGAGTTGTTATGCAAAGAACTTGAATTTGAGTTAGAAATGATCATGAGTATCATTGTTATGTGAAGGATATTTGATAAGCATGGTTGTTGAAGTGAGTTGTTATGCAAATAACTTGAATTTGAGTTAGAAAATAACATGAGTATCATTGTTATGTGAGATTTATTGTTGAGCATTGTTGGAAATATTTTGAGTTGGATGATACATGCTTGGACTAGGATTTGTGAGCAAGAGTTGTTTCTTTAAGTAATTGGTTGAGTAGATTTGATTGAGCCTATTCAAGTGGATGTATGAAGTGATTCATCAAGTTCCATAAAACAAACTATTCTATATTCTGATTTGAGTTGAGATTGAGTTTTGAGAATAGAACATATTGAGTCTCTAACAATTTTGTTTATGCTTCTATGAGTTTGATTTGAGTTGAGATTGAGTTTTGAGAATAAAACATATTGAGTCTCTAACAATTCTCTTTATGCTTCTATAATATTGATTTAAGTTGATGTTGAGTTTTGAGTATAGAACATATTGAGTCTCTAATAATTCTCTTTATGCTTCTGTGATATTGAGTTGAGAAAGTGATTGAGAATTGAGTAAAGAACATATTGAGTCTCTAATAATTATCTTTATGTTTCTATGAGATTGGACAAGTTCTGTGTGGACTTGTTAAGAATATTTGAGATAAGTCTTTGAGAAGACTTGTGGACTGATTTTGTGTGAGATTTTGTGGAAGCTTACAATACAGATTTGAGCAAGTCCTAGATAGGACTTATTGAGTAGATTTGGACAATTTCTATGTGAGCTTGTTGAGCATATTTGGAAAGGTTCTGTGTGGACCTATTGAACAGATTTGGACAGGTTCTGTGTGGACTTTTTGAGCAAATTTGGATAGGTTCTGTGTGGACTTGTTGAGTATATTTGGACAAGTTATATGTGAGTTTTTTTAGCAGATTTGAGTACGTTTTGTGTGGACCTATTGAATAAATTTAGATAGGTTCTATGTGGACTTGTTGAGAAGATTTGGATAGGTTCTGTGTGGACCTGTTGAGAAGATTTGGACAGGTTATGAGTGGACCTATTGAGCAGATTTGAGTAGGTTCTGAGTGGACCTATTGAGCAGATTTGTACTAGACCGATTAGACTATGTTTAGTACAAATTTTAGTGGACTTGTGCTAGACTAATTGGACCGTGTTTAGTACAAGAGTTGAGCAAATTTGTGCTAGACTAAATGTATTGTGTTTAGTGCAAGAGATTGAGCAGAGTTATGCTAGATCGATTGGACTGTATTTAGTATAATATTTGAGTAGATTTGTGCTAGACCAAATGTACTATGTTTAGTACAAGAGATTGAGCAAATTTGTGCTAGACCGATTGGACTATGTTTAGTACAGTATTTAGACAGAGCTTTGGAGGTGATAGAGCAGAGAGGATAGAGTCTCCAGTTAATAGAGATCCATCAGCTAAGGTATTCAGGATAATTATTTTGAGTGAGGACAAGAGTCTTCAAGTGGAGAGAGATCCACAATTAGTGCGATGGAGGCAGTGTCTTCTAGAGTATCACCAGCTAGAGCAGACGATAAGGAGTTATCCTGTGGATAGAGATCCATAAACTAGATTTAGGGGATCAACATCTCCATTGGACATAGGACCATAAACATTGTAATTGGGAAGGATTCCCAAGAGATTATTTGATAAATATTTAGAAGGACTTTTCTCCATGGAGGTAGCCATATTTGGGTGAACAACATTAAATTTTGTGTCTTTATTTTGTATGGTGTTTTGTTCATTACTTTTATTACTACTATTGATACTGCTATCTATACACTGCATAATATTAATTTGGAAAGAAGAGTAAAAAGTGCTCTTATGTTGTTCACCCCCCCTCTCAGTATAAGATTGTGTTCTTCAATTGGTATCAGAGCAGGTTCCTTCAGATGATTTTGACAACTTGAAAGAAAAGTGGTTAAGAACACAATGGATCAAAAGATCAAAGGGATGAATCCATCAATAATATAGTACCAGTATTTGATGGAAGTGACTTCTTGTATTGGTGTATGCTAATGAGATTTCACCTTATGGCACTTAGTAATGAAGTTTGGGATGCATTGGAACTTGGATATGATTCAACAATAAATCCTCCTATAGATAAGGAAGGTAAGCTTATAATGCATGCAAATTCAAGAGCTATGAATGCAATTATAAAAGTATTACATAGATTAGAATCTACGAAGGTTATGGATTATAAAATAGCAAAAGAAATGTGGGAACTACTGCATAACATATATGAAGGATATAAAGGTGTCAGGAAAGCTAATATCAGAAATCTCAAAGGAGAATTTGAGAACTTAAGAATACAAGATGATGAAAACATTCATGACTATATTAGTAATATTAATGAACTTGTACATGAGATGAGATATCTTGGAATGAAGGTTGATGAATCTGATGCTTGTGATAAGATCTTGAGAACTCTTCTAAAAAGGTACAGTAAAAATGTTTCTGCTATAGAAACATCAATTGATCGTGATAGTATAAAAAGAAATTATCTTTTTGGCATTCTCACAACTTTTGAGATAAGAATAAAAGATCCTATCCATTCAAAAGAGGTTGCATTAAAAGTGAACAAGAAGATAAATGGTAAGAAGTCAGAATCAAGCAGTGATTCATCCAATGATGAAGAAGCTAATTATGGTAGAAGAGATAAAAATTTCAGAATACCCATAGATATAAGATCTGTTAAGTGTTTTAATTGTGGAAAGTATGGAAATTTTGCAACATATTGTAAAGATCCAAAGAACAACAATGGTGAAGAAAAATAGGACCACAGGTACAGGGAATCAAAAATATACAAGCACAAAAAGAAAAGCAAGGATGAACAAAGTAGACAAGGAAAGAAGTTCTTCGAGAGACAAAAGAGAAGCTACTATGTGGATAATGCAAGTAAGTACTCAAATGATAGTGATGCTAGATTTTCATACAATGATAGATATGAAGTCCTATTTATGATTGAAGAGAAAGAACCAGTTAAGAAAAAGACTCCAATTATTCTCAATTATTTTAGATGTGGTAGATTTGGACATCTTGAATATGATTGCACAAGGGATGTTTATAGTTTCAGTGATGATTATTTTGAAGATGCACTTGAAAGACCAGATGAAAATCTTCTAATGGAATTTGAAGAAGAAGTGAGTGATCCTATAGAAGACAAGCCAAAATAAAGTAATGATATGGACAAAGGTAAACAAATAAAGGATTATTCAGCAGAGAATGGTTATGATTTCAAGGGAGAATTATCTATGCTCTTAACAAATAGAGGATTATGTATGCTCTTAACATGATAAATAAGGTAATAAAGCAACTCCCTAATATTGAAAGTTAGTTTTAAGAATATGATGAAGAAAGATTATTGCTCATAGAGGATTTAGAAAAATCAAAGGCTATGGCAAAGAAATTCAAATATAAGTTAGAAGAAAAGATCTTGGAATGTGAGAAGTTAGCACAAGAAGTGGCTCTACTAAAGAAATATGTAGAAGACTCTAATAATAGGCTATACAAGTATGTAAAAAGTGCAAAGAGTGTGGATAAAATAGTCAAGATACAAAGAGGAGCAACAAAAAAGATAGGTCTTGGTTCTAAATAGGTTCAAAAGAAATGGAAAGAAGATTCTACTTCAAGTCTTGAAGAAGAAGAAACTTTAGATGAAGATACATTAGGAAAAGATAGTGTAAAAGGGAGTGACATCAGAGGATGAGTTGGATAGAAAATAGTTCAACAAAGATAGAAAAAATGCACAAAGAAGATACAGATGGAACAACAATCATAATAGGATACCAATGAGGTAGAGACAAGGAAGCTTTAATAGAAGATGTTTTTCATGTCACAGGTTTTTGCACATGGCATCATAGTGCAGGATACAAAGACAGTAATATGGGAAAGGATAACTTTTCCACGGGAATTGTTACTCATATAATGAGTTTGGTCACAAGGAAATGAATTGCAAGGCTCATGACAGAAGAGGATATGGCTTCACTAGAAGAAATCCTAATATATTTACACCTCCAAGGAATAATAACATTAAGTGTTATAAGTGCAATAATGATGGTCACATAGCAAATTGTGTAAATCAGATATTCCAAAAATGGGTATGAATAGAAACAAGAACATGAATAGGAATAGGAATATGAATGGGAATAGGAACATGAATAGAAAAGGTTCAGGAACATGGATGAGAATAGGAACATGGATGAGAACAAAAACAAGAACAAGAACATGAATGATGATAGGAATAGAGATGATCACTTGGATATAAACAGTCATAGGATTCAGAAAACTCAAAAAATAAGGGAAAAGGATAAAGGTAAATAATAGTGATTTTGGGGAGTAGAAATACTCCCACCCCAGAATTAACCACCAAATGAGGAGGTGAGGTAGGGGCTAAGCTAAGAGGCTTATTCTTAGCCATGATCCCCAAAGGTGACCCTTTGCCATTGATGTCAAAGGAGGAGAGATTTGTGTATTGGGGAGATATTTGATATTTGAGAAGAGCAGTGAGCCAAGGAGAGAAATTTCAAAGGGGGAGCAGAAGAAAAAGAAAGGTCATGTTTTAGTAAAAAGGATATGGGTTGCCATCAATGAAAAAGGCAGATATTATTGGATATTTTGAGTCCCTAATTCAAAGTTGTCATTGATGTCACCAAATGAAGTCATCATTAATACCAAAGATTTCAGCAGGAAATAAAAGGGATAAAAATGGTTATTTGATATCCAGGAAGAAGGCCAAATATCAAGTGAAATAGTGCAAAAGATAGAAGTTAAAAGGGAGTTATAATATTTATTTTATAAATTATTTAAATTCAGTGTGAATTTATATTTTATAAATAAATATTAAAGATACTTTATCAAAGGATATAATATTATAATATGTGTTATTATAATATTAATTAAGGTGGTCAAAAAGAGCCCTTAATAAAATATTAATAATAATATTTTACTACACCCAAATATGGGTGTTAGAATTTAAATATTCAAATCATATTACAAAGTTTTATCCTCACCGACGTCATGTGGGTTAATTACATTTTGAATCATCGACGTTCTAAAGCAAAGGAGGAAGATTAATATTTAAACCTATGCCCAAAGGGCATTAAGATGATCCTTTCTCGGTTGAAAAGATAGCATACGAATTAATTAATACAGAGCTCATGAAACGGATGTGCAAATTTTAAGTTTGAATTGCCAACGAAAGACAGCGTCGAATAGTTGGAAGCCAACTAGGCACTTTGGCCTAGTGGTAAGAGGGCTACGGCTTAAATTTTGTGCACCTGGAGACCAACATTCGAGTCTTGGCGAAAGCGCTTGGCAGGTGTGTTGAAAGTGCCAATCGTGAGGCACACATTTTTCTAAACAAGGAGGGGATAAAGTCTTTGAAGCACGTGGTGCTTCACCTATCTTAAATGAGAATGTAGCTCGTGTGGTTGTTGGTCCCACTATTGAGATGTTTGTGTGGGTTGCGTTGAGATTTCGAAACTCTCCAAAGGCAAAAGGGTAATATTTTTTATTTTAATTTTAATTAAATGCCTAAGTTGGAGATATAAGGTTGTTTAGTGGTTTAAATTTGGAAAGTTTTCTTTGTAATAAAGTTGTGGTAGTTGAGAATTATCTTTAGGATTTATAAGGAGAATTCTATTTTTATATTTAAAGTCTTAAAATTGCTATTGTGGAATATTGAAATGTTAAGACTTTGTGGGTAGTATGTTATTTTTAATTAAGGATTTTTGTGACTATTGTGAGGATATTGATTATTATTTAAGTTGGAGTGATAAGGTGTAGTTTTGATATTATTTTATGATATATTTTTTTGAATAAAATTATCCTCTAACCCTTATTGAGATTTGCAAAGAAGTAATTGTGAGTGTGACAGATTTGTGAGGTCAACTACTTGACATTCAAAAAGGTATGGGCAAATTCTTCTTTGGTTGACTTGGTTGGTTGGCTTCATTGAAAATTAAGTTTGGAGTGAAAAGTACTTGATTAGGGTTTCCTTTTTGAAAGTGATTGAGTTATTGTTTCAAGGTTTTCTTATTTGAGAGTTGAGATTAAAACCTTGTTTCATTAGCATTGTTGTTGAGACCATTGGTTGAGTGAAGTGTTTGAGCTAATACTTCAAGGTTTTCTGAATTGAGAGTTGTGATTGAAACCTTGTTTGTAAGCATTGTTGTTGAAGCCATTGGTTGTGTGAGGAACCTGAGTTAGAGTTTGAAAATATCATGAGTATCATTGTTATGTGAAGGATGTTTGATAAGCATGGTTGTTGAAGTGAGTTTTTATGCAAAGAACTTGAATTTGAGTTAGAAAATATCATGAGTATCATTGTTATGTGAAGGATGTTTGATAAGCATGGTTTTTAAAGTGAGTTGTTATGCAAAGAACTTGAATTTGAGTTAGAAAAGAACATGAGTATCATTGTTATGTGAGATTTGTTGTTGAGCATTGTTGGAAACATTTTGAGTTGGATGATACATGCTTGGACTAGGATTTGTGAGTAAGAGTTGTTTCTTGAAGTAATTGGTTGAGTAGAGTTGATTGAGCCTAGTCAAGTGGATGTATGAAGTGATTGATCAAGTTCCATAAAATAAACTATTCTATATTCTGATTTGAGTTGAGATTGAGTTTTGAGAATAGAACATATTGAGTCTCTAACAATTCTCTTTATGCTTCTATGAGATTGATTTGAGTTGAGATTGATTTTTGAGAATAGAACATATTGAGTCTCTAACAATTCTCTTTATGCTTCTATGATATTGATTTGAGTTGAGATTGAGTTTTGAGTATAGAACATATTGAGTCTCTAACAATTATCTTTATGCTTCTATGAGATTGAGTTAATAAAGTGATTGAGCATTGAGTATAGAACATATTGAGTCTCTAAAAATTCTCTTTATGTTTCAATGATATTGGACAAGTTCTGTGTGGAATTGTTAAGCAGATTTGAGGTAAGTCTTTGAGAAAACTTGTGGACTGATTTTGTGTGAGCTTTTATGGAAGCTTACAATACATATTTGAGCAAGTCCTAGAGAGGGCTTATTGAGTAAATTTGGACAAGTTCTATGTGAGCTTGTTAAGTATATTTGGAAAAGTTCTGTGTGGGCCTACTAAAAAAATTTGGACAGGTTCTGTGTGGACCTATTGAGCAAATTTGAATAGGTTTTGTGTGGACCTCTTGAGCATATTTGGACAAGTTCTATGTGAAATTTTTGAGCAGATTTGGATAGGTTCTGTGTGGACCTGTTGAACATATTTGAATATGTTATGTGTGGACCTATTGAGTAGATTTGGATAGGTTCTATGTGGACCTGTTGATCGGATTTGGACAAGTTATGAGTGGTCTATTGAGAATATTTGAGTAGGTTCTGAGTGGACCTATTAAGAAAATTTGTGCTAGATCGACTGGCCTGTGTTTAGTGCATATTTGAGTGGACTTGCGCTAGCCTGACTAGACTATGTTTAGTTCAAGAGTTGAGCAGAGCTATGCTAGACTGACTGGAATATTTTTAGTTCAAGATTTGAGAGGATTTATTCTATACCGAGTGTACTATGTTTAGTGCAAGAGATTGAGTAGAGTTGTGTTAGATCGACTGGACTATGTTTAGTATAATATTGAGATAAAGCTTTGGATGCGATAGAGCAGAGAGGACAAAGTCTCCAGTGGATAGATATCCATCAGTCGGGATATAGAGGATAGGTCTTCTGAGTGAGGACAAGAGTATTCAAGTGGAGAGAGATCCATAGTCAGTGTAGCGGAGGCAGTGTCTTCTAGAGGATCACCAGCTAAAGCAGAGGAGAAGGAGTTCTCCCATGGATAGAGATCCACAAACCATATTTAGGGGATCAACATCTCCTTTGGACAGAGATCCATACACATTGTAATTCGAAATGATTCCCAAGAGATTATTTAAGAAATATTTAGAAGAAATTTGTTTCTCCGTGGAGGTAGCCATCTTTGGGTGAACCACGTTAAATTGTGTCTCTATTGTGTATGGTGTTTTGTGTATTACTTTGATTACTATTATTGATACTGCTATCTATAAACTGCATAATATTTATTTGGA
This sequence comes from Wollemia nobilis, assembly GCA_028583015.1. NCBI lineage: Eukaryota > Viridiplantae > Streptophyta > Pinopsida > Araucariales > Araucariaceae > Wollemia > Wollemia nobilis. Next base: position 716,681 of record JAQPPZ010003507.1, on the reverse strand, counting down.
AAAAAAAATAAAAAGGGCTCTTATACTATTCACCCCCCTCTCATTATATGCTTGTGTTCTTCGGCATCTCATTAAAATAAAGTCATGCATATCATTAAAATGAAAGGTGCATCTCATTAAAATAAAATAGGGTTTCGATCAAAGGACAAGGATATAGAGCATGACTTCATTCATGTGATTTATGAGATTGAGCTCATGACTAATAATTGTAATATCATCACCTCGTGCCAAGTTGTTGATTTGATAGGATTTAATGGCCGAACCATCCACCTTGTGTCCACTATGTATGCCAATGTGGTTTGTGTTTTTTTATATGCACACTCGTGGAAGATGTATGAGAATGAGGTATATCCCCATTGGCACACTTTGTCCATTATTTCCATTTTTAACAATTACTGCCAACTATCCTCCCCACTATGGTCACCTTAATTTCTACTATGCTCTCGTCTCATGAACCAAATCATAATTGAGAGTGGAATGGTCTGTGTGTTGTGATATTCCAAGCCTGAGCAACCTAATCAATGGTCCAATAAAATTCCAAATCCCAAGGATGTCGACATGAACTCTCCCTTGTCGGTGAAGGGTGGCCTTTTTATTTTGCAATACATGTAGTGAGAAATAGAGTGTTTCTGAAACGAGGAAGTTGGAGGTTATGGGGGAAAAGATCTAATATGTGTGTTGGAGAATGGCATTGTTGGAGTTGAAACAGTTGAAATTAGATCCACTGGAAGAGAATATTATGGCCTCTCATGGGTTTCTAATTTTTTTGAAAACTTTCAACGACCACGACCCTAAAATTTCATGAGAATTTATCCAAATTTTGGACAATGGAACAGTGTCCCTGAAGTAACTTACATTTTTCATGACTATCAACTTACTAATGGAAATTACTAAACTCCCCAATGATGGGGAGATTATTTGTAGGGATAAACACTCCATGGTAGGTAAAGTGGAATTTTTCGTAATAAGGGGAAGTCCCTGATGAATAAGTATAACAGGTATGTCAGGGAGGACCTCCCTCCACCTTGGAACTGGGCCATGGTGTTGGTTATGTAGTATCTAACCGTATATGATCCATCTTCACCCCTCAAAATATTTTATATGATGTTCCTCAATTTCGTGAAGGACATCAAACAAATCAACATATTAGAGTATCTACTTTGTTCTATGGAGATCTCCATTGACAAAGTTAGAAAAGGGAAGTCCACTTACCCCAAGCACTAGGGTCTCCAATTAATTATCTATAAGTACATTAGCCAGAACCCCAACCAACATATCATTAAACCTGATAGGTCAACTATGGATCCTGACCTAGTTCCAAAACCTCCCTTGGCAATAATGGAAATTCCTCAATAAGTCTAGATCAAAGTGGAGAACAGAACCCCCAATAGAGAAGGCAAGCATCAAGAGTTACCTCCTATAGGTCCATATATAACTCTTACTAGGTGCTTAGTCTAGGTTAAAAATGCAAGTGATAGAGGTAAAAGCTCTTCCCCTGCTTGCAAAACTCAAAATACTATGATAGAACCATCTCCAAGATCTTAGTTTGTCCAGCATATGGGTGACATGGACCAGATCACTAACCTTGAGGACATCGTCACTCTAGCTACTTGAATTCTCCTGAGATCTCACAAAATCATCAACCTGATGCATGCACAAAAAAATAGCATCCCTGTGGAGGATGATCCCAAGGAATATGAAGACTACATCCCAAAATGATGGTGTCCTTATTGTTACTGGATTGTCCCTTTTTATCTTTAGTTTATCCCTATGTGGCTATAGCTTTTTGTGCACTATTCTATTTATGTCTGCAAGTTGTTATCTATATGTATTTCCTTGTTTCTATTTATATTGTGTAGCCACAACTTTTGCTCCCTTTTTGGCTTGCTCTGTATTGAGTTGAACGTTCACGGGATCCTCTCTATGACATGTATAAAAGGTTTTGGGTCTCTTTGAAAATCTATTACCAATAAAAAAAGGTGCAAAAAATTTAGTGCTCCACAATGTAAAGAAAGTAAAACATGGAGTCAAACAACCCTAGAACACAAGGCCCAACACATAGAAACCAAAGAGCAAGGAGAAAATAACATTAAAAATCCACAACAAATGATAAAATCACTGGAAGACCAGCTCAAAGATAACTGTGATGAAAGTTACTATCCAAGTCCCCCCTTCTACCAGGTCAATGATGGATGATAACGATCCAAGAAGATAGAGCAGGGTGAATAACTAAGAGCTTTCCAACCTAAAAATTGGTAGTATCCTATGCATCTACAAAACCCCATTGGGTATACAAGATCTGACTAGCAACCGACACACAAGAATATGTTCAAAAATGAGGATGTACACAAGAGAGATACTAACATAAAATGATGGAGAAGAAAATTTCTTAGAACACTCTAAAAGTAACAGCTAAACAGAACCTTACCATACAACATAGCCCAACCGCATAGAAAAATAGGAGAACACAAACGACAACAAGATAAAGTATTCAAACCAAGGCATACACAACAGTGAATGTAAAACCACATGCTGAATAGAACAACTGAGCTTAGGTAGAAATGATAAACAAAAGTAAATACATTTAAATTTCCAACCTCAATAGTATTTTTACTCCCTTAAACTTGTCTTTGCCTTTCCAAAGAAATGTTCACTCCTCACAATATTTAGCCCTTCCATAACCTGAGTTCCCTTCCTTCCAAGATAGCCCAAAATATGGTTGCAATCATCCTTAAGAATCTTATGGAGGAAGAACCTTAATCATGCATGGAGATGGTTGTCTTGTAATATTGAAGAAGATGTTCTCTTAAAGACGTTTTCCACCCTAGGAACTAATATGGTGGCATGCTCCTTAATGACCTACACTTGTGCTCATTAAACCAAATTGATTCATGATTCCACTAAAACTATTGTTTTACCAAAAAAATAATTAAATTTGATTTTATTAATTTCTCTCAAAGCCTAACTATTATAAGCTATTTAATATTTATCATAAAGTAATAAATTTATTATTTGAGCAATTTATTAATTCAATTCGTTGGAAAACCAAACAAATCTTAATAGAGCTTAAGTGAACATATATAAACATAGGTATACACTCATACATGCTTCAAACCATTGCTTTATCCTCAAATTAATGATATTCTTTAAGATAAACTAATGCTATCATCAACCAATTTTAAGGAGGCTCATTGCAAGCAACTTCTTGGCACAATAGTGTGAATTATGAGAACAAACAAAATGCAATGCATCTACATGATAAGTAATTTTTTTGTTACCCTAAGCTATTGATGAGCAATCCATCATCATCATTTTTATGGATATCTCTCATGGTATGTGGTTTACCCATAGCCCCACCAAGGAGAAGGTACTTGATCTTGCATCCACAGATACATCAATAGTACCATATTCTATACTTATATAAAGAACTCGTTCATTTTTTAATCATCATGAAAGAAACTATGCCATTTCATAATCACATCAATACATAGTTAATTGTTCATATAATTTCTACCAAGAAGGAGTGTTACAGTTTATCAAACACATTCACCAAAATTACCTAGTTGATTTGTCTATCCCCCAACTCAACTAGGGTTACGTGCAACTCAACTCTAGGGTTAACTAATATGGTACCTAAAAATTTGTGCCCATAATAAACCCTTCTAACCCAAGGATCATATTCAACATATTTTCCTATCTCCCAAAAATAAAGTTCTATAGTAAATCATACCAAAATTCAATACTAACATCAACATAACATATTAAAAAAGACTAGAGAAAATTAGGTATTTCATTCCTACATAACACTAGAAATTAGGTATTTCCTTTATTTAAATAAAATGAAATAAAAAACATCTAGAAATCATAAAAAAAAAAATCATTAATTACTTTCTCCTATTAATCCATCATCATTTTCAATAAATACAAATAATCTATCTTGATATCTACAAATTATTTTTAAAGAAACATAATATAGAAGGAAAGCAATAACTCATCTTTCAATTTTTGAAAAATATTAATAAAATTTATGATAATACATCAAGAATGTTTAGAAGGATATCAATTCCCTCATCATAATCATTACATAGCATAACTTCTACACATGAAACCTTTTAAGTTTTCTTGTCTCTAAATACAATTAATACATTTCAATAAATTAATACATAATAGTAACTAAGTCTCATATTATTTTTCAATACCTTCTACTTGATAGGTCTTTTATCCATCATATTTTTGAACATAAGTATAGGTACCAGGACAACTCTTTGAAAGTATATGTAAGCCTAACATGCATCACGCAATATAATCATTCAACAACAATGCAAGATCTCAGTTCCATGATACACTTCAAAAAATTCTTTTGATTCTTATTATTAATAAACGAGAGAATCCCATACTTCTCTCACTCAATTATGGTTCTTTTGATACACAATCCATATCTATCCCCTTGGATTAATTTACTAATCATCTCTTCAATATTAAATAATAATTCCTCATTTCTTAAATCTAGAGTTATTTCCAATATAATATTTCCATTAATAATTCTTACATTTTTGAATATTGCATTTGTTCAATTATAACAACCATATATTGGCAGGCGAGAAGCGATGTTCTAGGGTTTCTGGAGCTAAGGAAAATCCAGGGCATCTGGTGGGTTGCCGTAGTGTTTTTATGGTTACTGTGGATCTGAAGGTAAGTTTGTTTCCCCAGGAGGGTCCAATGGGGACTCCTCCAGATCCTCTCACAGGGAGAAAGAGCTCTTTTGTAGAATTGCTAAAAGATAAATCTCCATATTCTAATGACGAAGCTCAGAGAAATGCTCTTCATATGCTCTTCAAGAATGCTGGAAAGATATCAATAGCCCAACGAGTCAATGGATGCCTTTCGCAGTCCGAATCAAGGCCCAAGATTGTCATCGAGCCAAGGATGGTCGAAGACACAGTCTTATACAGAGCCAACCATGATCTGATCTATAAATTCATGGGTATTTGCCCTACCCTGAATTTCTTGCATTCCTGGGTCGAGCAAAACTGGGAGCCTCATGGTGAGTACTCCTTATGGTTTATTAGCAATGGGTATTTCATTGTGGTCGATAGAAATAGGGCTTTTGAATCAGAAAAGAGGAACCATGGTCCGGTAGGGTTATTTGTTCAACCCTGGAGAGTGGGTTTCGATCCTCGTATTGAAACCACGGTTGTCCCAGTTTGGATCCATTTGTATACTCTTCCAATGGATTTTCGGGGTGAGCAGGTTTTGGAAATGATTGATAACTCCCTTGGAAGACATTTGGGTGTCTCCAAAGACACCATAGAAGGAAACACAACTGTTTTTGCAAGAATTTGTGTAGAAATGGATATTAGCCTTCCTCTACCGACAGAGGTGGAACTTGAACTGGCAGGACTATCTTGGATTCAACAGCTATATTATGAGGCTCTGCCCTTCAGATGCAGAGTTTGCCACAAATACGGGTATTTGGCCCAGTTTTTCCCAAATAATTTGAACACAAAAAGGGAGGCCCCACTTGGAATGTCAAATATTCATAGGGATGGTAAGTCAACTCTAACCAAAGAACCAACCAATACTCCTCAGGGTAAAGAAGTTCAGAGAGATGGCTTTGAACAGCCCAAAAGAAGGAGAAAGCAAAATAAAAATGGTAAAGAGCAAACACAACTCAAGCCAACCAATAGGTATGAAATATTTAAGACACTAGTGGACCAAGAGGATCAAGTCATGGAAGGAGTGGATGGGAATACTGAAAACAATAACATCCATGCTCAAGCTTCTCCTTCATCTCCCACCATCATAGAACAGGTAATTGAGTACACTGAGTTACCGTAGTCAGAGAGTGCAGGGGCATTGATAGTGCATACCCAAGTGCAACCAATAATCAAGGATGTCAACATGGGAATAGCAGAAAAGAATAGAGAAAGGCCAACTCTAGGGATAACCCAGGTGGGAAAAAGATCAAAAAATAGCAACTCTCAAGGAGTGGGTAGAAAATCAAATAAGGACCTGTTAGAAGTTCAAGGAGACAAACTGATCACTGGAGGATCGGTGAGGCCAATTGATTCTTACTGCTCTCAAGGTTTTCAATGATTATACAATCATGGAATGTTAGGGGTTTAAATAGTAGAACCCATCAATCTGCTGTTCAAACACTCTTAGAAAAATGCAAAACAATTTTTTTGCTTATCCAGGAGACAAAAATGTCATTATATCTTATGTGTAAAATAGTTAACAGAATTTGGAGGGGCGCTGGTCATATGGATGTGGTTGCCCAAGGTGACTCAGGGGGGATTGTTACTCTTTGGAACTCTCTGGAATGGATTTCAATAGAACATATAGCTTGGAGGGGTGTTCTCACATCTCATTTTAGGAATAATGTCACAACTGAACATGTTTTAATCACAAATTTTTATGGGGCTCAAAACCTTGATGGCCAGAGGCTTCAATGGAAAGTTGTGCATAACATGAGGACCTCAAGGGAAGATTTAGACTGGATTATTGCTAGGGATTTTAATGCTAAATTATCTTCTAGAGATCAAGAAGGGGGAACCCCAATTTTGGACCCAGGGGATCGACTTTTGATTGCCCAAGTCTTGGATTTTCACTTAGTGGATATTAAAGGCCCTGGAACCAACTTTACTTGGACTAACAAGAGGAGGGAGCCACATAGCAGGAAGGTAAAGCTAGACCATTTTCTAGTTTTAGAGGAGGCATTTGTAAAATGGAATACAAAATTCCATATTTTGGAGGGTCCAGCTTGGGATCACTTTCCCATTTTTTTGGAGGGAGGGATTATGACAGGGCAGCATCACAAACCTTTTAAATTTGAGAATTTTTGGTTACAAAAAGAGGATCTTCGAAATAAAATTCCATAGTGGTGGGAAGAAGGTCGTATACCTTTTGGGACAGCAATGTTTTGATTCCACAAACAGCTTCATTATGTCAAAACTCAACTGAAGCAATGGAGGCAAGCTAACAAGACATATTTCCAGCTCCAAAGAGCTCCTTTGGTGGCCATATGGGATGAGGTTCAAAAACACTTTAGGGAAGAAACAATTACAGAGCAGATCAAAGCCGAGGATGATGCCTTGCGTAAAGCGGTTGAGGACATTGATAACCAAGAGGAGACCTACTAGAAACAGAGAGCAAGAACCACTTGGTTATTAGAAGGTGATAGAAATACCAAAATTTTCCATCGGTCAGCTTGTGCTAGGAGACAGATGAATAACATGGAAGCTCTTCAAGATGAGAATGGACACTCCTTTGATACTCTTCCTGGTATGCATTCCCATTCAATGCATTATTTTTCTAACCTTTTTAAGGAAAGTATGGAGCAATATGAAGAGGCTCAAAATGAAGTTATTGATGTCATACCCTCTGTTATCTCTGAAGAAGAAAATCAGACCCTTCTTAAACCCATTGATAGAGAAGAACTGAAGAATGTGGTCTTTGGAATGAGCACAGGAAAAACTCCAGGACCAGATGGCTTTCCAATTGAGTTTTTTCAGGCCTTTTGGGATACTTTAGAGGAGGATTTTTTGGCTATCATAGAGGAGTCCAGAGGTAATAAAAGAATGCTTAAGGCATTAAATCATACCTTCATCACTTTAATTCCAAAAGGGGAGGAGGGGGTGCATATTTCATATTATAGACCTATTGCCTTATGCAATGTGATTTATAAAATAATCACAAAGGTAATGGCTGAACGGCTAAAACCTCTTTTACATAACATTATCTCCTCAGAGCAAAGGGGTTTTGTAGAGGGTAAGTAGATCTTGGATGGGGTGGTTCTTACTCAGGAGGCAATCCATACAATGCAAAAATCTGGTAATAAAGGAATGTTCATTAAATTAGATATGTCAAAGGCTTATGATAGGGTGGAGTGGAGTTTCTTGTCAAATATGATGGCAGCCTTTTGTTTCTCTTAGGACTGGATAGAATGGGTCATGAGTTGTGTTTCTACTCCGTCTTATTCAGTGTTAATCAAGGGTCTTCCCTCACAACCTTTTGGAGCCACTTGAGGCCTTCGTCAAGGGGACCCTTGCTCTCCCTATATTTTCCTCATTTTGGCTGAAGGATTAGGTAGACTTTTCTTGAGGAGAAGACATCAAGGTTTGCTAACAGGTATCAAGGTGGGTGAGGAATTTTTGATTCACCTACAGTTTGTGGATGATACAAGATTGGTTGGAGTGGCCAGCTTTAGGGAAGCAAGAGTGATCAGAGACACTCTTAATGTCTACCTTAGGGCTTCAAACCAAGTCATCAATGATAAAAATTCCAAAGTGGTCTTTCTCAATCTTGATCAAAGGCTCCAGTACAGAGTTCTAGAGATCTTGGGATTCACAAGGACTTCTCTCCCAGTGGTTTACTTGGGGGTTCCTTTGCATTTTAAAAAACTAAAAATAGATATCTGGAAGAATATTTTGGATTGTATCAAATATAGAATGAATCATTGGTCTCACAAATGGTTAAGCTATGGGGGTAGATTGACTTTTTACAGTCAGTCATTCAGGCCATGCCAATTTATAAATTCTCTATCCTGGCTGCCCCACATACTATATGGAAAGAGCTGGACAATATGGCTAGAAGATTTTTATGGGAAGGAGTAAAAGGAGAGAGGAAATGGGCCTTAGTTGGTTGGGATAAATTAACCCAGCACAAGGTAAAAGGAGGGCTGGGACTGAGAAGATCCAAGTTAAATAATAAAGCTTTGGCTGGAAAGCTATACTGGAGGTGGATTTCCCAACCAACCTCCTTATTCAGTAGAATCCTAACTAGTAAATATTTGGGTCATGTTAACCCCAATGAGGTGGGCCATTTCCCTTTGGATGGTCCTGGATACTTAGTGTGGCAGGATCTCAAGCTAGGATCTCAGGTAGTTAAAGATCGATTGTTTTAGAAAGTGGGGAGAGGGGAGAAGGCATGTTTTAGGACAGATTCATGGGATCAATACCCACCCATAATTGTTGAATTTCCTGAATTGCAACCAATAAAAATAGCCATAGAAACCAAGGAATGGGTCAACATTGAAAGTTATTTCATCACTAGTCAGCTGGGGGAGTATAATTTTAAGCAGTTTAAGAAGTTGGAGGAGTAGCCAATTTCAATCCCTCTGGAGTTGGCACCCATCATGACTAAAATCTTGTCAAAAATATTTCTCATAGGTAGATACGAGGAGGATGAATTAGCTTGGGGCTATGGGAGCCTTGGTGTCTATACAGTGAAGGACGGATATGACAAGATCCTCCCAGAGCCTCCCCTCATTCATTCTCGATAGAGGATTGGAGAAAGATTTGGCACTCCAAGGGCTGGCCAAAAGTAAACTTTTTTGCCTGGCAGTTTATGCACAATGAAATTCTCACTTTTGACAATATCAGATGTAGAGGAATCATCGGTCCATCTCAATGTGTATTATGCTACAAGAATGAGGAAACAACTGATCACCTGATGTTTGAGTGCCATTTCACGCATCAGATTTAGAAGCGATGGTTTTTTTACTATAAAATTCAAGTTAATGGTGACTTGAATCGGACTAATATCTAGGAAATATGGAAGAGTGGTAGATTTAAATCTAAAGATCTTCGAATTGGTTGGGAGCTTGGATTAAACTTCATTTTGTGGCAAGTGTGGTTGGAGAGAAATGCTAGAATTTTTAGAGAAATTTTTTCCTCGTTAGATGGAGTTTGGCAGGTCATCTGGAGAAAAGTCATAGAAACTATAGTTGTCTATGCTATAGAGGAAACTCAGGTTGTTACTGAGCCAATGGAAGAGGGAGTTGAAGAGCAAGAGGGACAAGACAGAGATAGTTGGAAACCACCACCAGAAGGTTGGATTAAACTGATGGAGCTACAAAGGGAAATCCGAGTAGTTCCAAATTGGAGTGGTTTGTCAAAATCATGATGGATCAGTGCTCTATTGGGAACTGCAAGGCTTGGGAAGAGCCACAAACAATGAAGCAAAAGCCATAGCTATCAAATCTGCTTCTATTTGGGTAGTGAAACAGGGCCACAGGAGGATCATACTTGAATCATATTCTCAAATAATGGTTGGAGCTTTAGATTGCATGAGGAACTTTGCTTTGAAAACATGGAGGTTGAGGATTCTTGTCACTCAAATTAAGGAATTATGGAAGGAATTGGATGACGTGATTTCAATTTATGTGATTAGATATTTAAACAAAGCAACCGACTTCCTGGTTAAGATGGGTGCTAAGAAGGAAGTAGGGGTTCAACTGCACAGTGACATGGCTATTGAGGATGAGGTGATTAGGCAGGGTCTTGAAAGGTCCTTGAGCCAATGATCAAAGAAAAAGCAAAGGGAGGAAAGTTGTCGCGATATCGTGACATGTTGTGCTGTCGCGGTCACTGGAGGAAAGTTGTCGCGATATCACGACATGTTGCATCGTCGCGGTCACTGGAGGAAAGTTGTCACGATATCACGACATGTTGCATCGTCGCTGTCACTGGAGGAAAGTTGTCACGATATCGCGACATGTTGCGTCGTCGCGATCAAGGGCGGAAAGCTATCGCGATATCGTGACATGTTGCTTCGTCACGGCCAAGGGAGGAAACTTGTCGCGATATCGCGACATGTTGCTTTGTCACAGCCAAGGGTGGAAATTTTTCACGATATCACGACATTTTGCTTCGTCATGGCCAGGGATGGAAAGTTGTCGCGATATCGCGACATGTTGCTTTGTCGCGGCCAAGGGTGGAAAGTTGTCGCAATATCGCGACATGTTGCTTTGTCATGGCCAAGGGTGGAAAGTTGTCATGATATCGCGACATGTTGCTTCATCGCGGCCAAGGGTGGAAAGTTGTCGCGATATCGCGACATGTTGCTTCGTCGCGGCCAAGGGTGGAAAGTTGTCGCGATATCGCAACATGTTGCATTTTCATGGCTAAGGGAGGAAATGTGTCACGATATCATGACATGTTGCATTTTCACGGCCAAGGGAGGAAATGTGTCGTGATATCGCGACATGTTGCATTTTTGCGGCCAAGGGAGAAAAGGTGTCGCGATATCGCGACATGTTGCATTTTCACGGCCAAAGGAGAAAAGGTGTCGCGATATCGCGACATGTTGCATTTTCACGGCCAAGAGAGAAAAGGTGTCGCGATATCGTGACATGTTGCATTTTCGCGGCCAAGAGAGAAAAGGTGTCACGATATCGCGACATGTTGCATTTTCGTGCCCAAATGAGAAAAGTGCCCCGATATCACGACATGTTGATTTTTCGCGGCCAAAGGAGAAAAATGTCGCGATATTGTGACATGTTGCTTTTTCACTGCCAAAGGGGAAAGGTGTCACGATATCGCGACATGTTGCATTTTCGCGGCCTAAGGAGAAGAATAGTGTCGCGATTTCATGACAAGTTGCATCAACTGTCCATGCCGACCCCCCTGCTAGCTAGTTAATGGTTCAGGAGATTTGGCTCCATTGCAAATATTCTTCTACTATTGCAAGCATGTGTTCTCTTTGACTTCGGCTGGGAAGAGTCTCTTCCCATATTGCAATTGATCTTTGTTTTAATACAATTTTTTTCAAATTTTTCAAAAAAAAACAATTCTTACATTTTTTTTAAAACATGGGGTTTTTACTCCCCTAATAGACCCAACTATAATCCTTATATATTTTTCATAATTAATAAATTAATATTTATTATTAAATAAACACATTATTTAAGTGATATTGTTTTTTATTTAATAATAGAAGGGGTTTTTAAAGGGACCCCAAAATTTATTACAAAAAGGATCTGAAAGAGATTGGGGCCACACCCCAAAACTCTAACAAGAATAGTAAACTAAAAAATGTATTCATCCAAACAATAAGTGGATTAACCATAACAACCAAAGAGGATCACAACTTTTGCAAGCTAGAGATAGGATTACAATCTGCCAAAATAAAACAAAAAGTAACACATCCTGCAATAAAAATGATTGGATTACAATCCACATAAAACATGACAAGGATCCCATTAGAGGTAGAATGCACAAAAAAATAACTAAATACCCAATGCCTAATTAAGAATCATATCTCTCTTTTACTGCTAAGCCATTTTGCTAATGTCCTAGATGTAGGAAATTACCACTTGGAGAGCATCTGACAAATCTCGATGTTTGTCATCAAGGTTACTAAGGAAAGGAAAGAGGACTAAGGGCAAGGGTACCGAAGAGGAGGAAACCTCCTTGGCTTCATATGTATCCTATGAATGCTTTGGTTTTTTCTCTCTAGTAGGCATTCATCTGAGTCAGCCATCTCGATCGAGATTAAGGATTTTTCAACCTTCATTACCTTTGAAGAAAGTTGTTTAGATCGACGTGTACAAATCCTCTTGATATTACTAGGGGATACTACAACTCTCCTCTTATTCTTAGTCTTCCCTTTCATAGTTGTAGAGGGAGTAAAAAATCATGAGATTCATACTCTAAGAATTCACTTGAGGTCCTAGAATATGTAAGAGGAGGGTTAATGGTTGGAGGAATTTTATGAATTTTGACCTTCACTAGTGCCTCCTCCACCATAATTCCTTTAGAATTTACCACATATTCAAAGGTTAGGAAAAGCATACCTTGATGGAGGGTCCAACCTTTTCCCTCCCCTTACATTCTTCCAAGATTTTGCTAATGAGCGGTAAAGGAATATTGAAACATTCATGAGCCTTTTCCTCCTTATTTGGTTCAAAAACAACATATGGAAGTTGCACAAAACCTCGTTATTCACATCTAGAGTGAAATAGTCCATTATAACCTTATTGACATGATTTTAGGGTGCCTTTAGAGATTTAGCATCATATCCATTCTGTAGCTTCGATAGATATTCCCCAACTTCTCGAAAGAAGTTCATTATTTAATCGATACTAATTAAGACAAAAGTCTTTGGTTAACTATTATCAATATTTTATTAATATTAATTAATAGTTCCCATCCTATTAATTTAATATTAATAAATATTTACAAAAAATGACTTCATAAAACTATTAATTCTATTTACAACATTATTAATAAAAATATTAACACATATTATTAAAATTGAATATATTAATAATGATCCTAAGATAAATAATTATCTTTCTAATTCTTGTGAATATCATTATTAATTAGCCACATTATTAATTAATTATTATTAATCTATAAATTAATTTATTTCATTATAAATTTATTTATTAATCTCAATATTAAATAATCTAACTTTTAAATTTAATTAACTTAACCTAGAATAGTAACTAATCTAGATTATCAATAAATAAGATTACCAATTAATATTAACTATATAAGCTAATATTAATGAATTCATTAAACAATAATAAATCAAAATAAAACAATTATTATAAATTTTAACACTAAACACATTAATTTTTTTAAAGAATAATATATAAATATCAAACCTTGTTTATAAAATAACTTTATAATATAAATCATGAAGGTTGTTAGAAATGCACATGCTACAGGTCGAGAAGAGCCGCTTGACAACACTGGCCCACTTTGATAAATAATATCTCATAATTTCTTTTAAAGGATCATTTCATATAGTAAAACTGGTACCTAGTATGGAAAGATTGAAGTATTTACTAAAGAATTGTGGATGTATACCATTTCAGATTCTATTTTTTTTATATAAAAATGAAAATAAGGATAGATGCACATGATATTTTAGCTATTAATAGGAAATATTATAAGTCTCAAAGATATGCTTGTTTAACTTTAGCTAAGGATTTGAGGAATAGACAAATCAACTTGTTAAAATTATGTGTCTAAAATACATCTATAGTTTTAAGAAGTTTCAAGCACATTCAATGAACTAAATTTTTCTTTCAAATGCTTTCAAGTGTCACTTTATCTTTGTATTATATGTTAGTACTTTCATCCTTGTCAGGCTTCAACTTGTATTTACAAAAAAATCTACTTAAGAGACTTTGTTTTATGATTACAACTAACTAGCACAAAAATTCATATGATAAAATGGATGGTGCCAATGATAACTACACCCATGAGTAGGTAAACGTTGAGCATGAAGATAATGAGTAATCTAAATGAGACCCATCACATTGAGACCAATGGTGAAATAAGAGAGACAGAAGAGCAAAGCATTTACACTCAATCAAGAGGAGAAAATAGAAAGAGATTACCTCCACAACAAGAAAATTAACAAACTTAAAATCTTCTTCCTCATTCTCCCTAACCCTACACACCTTGTAGTTTTCTCCCCATCTAGCAATCCCACCATCCCAAACCTCAACAACAAGAAGAATGAAATAGAATTTGGAGGGGAGAGGAAGATCAAGAGGATGGGGAAGATGAAGCTCAAGAGTCAGGGTGAATCTTAGTTTTCTCTTTATGTTTCAAAAATGATTTTATTAATTTTCCATCACTTTATAAAGTTCCTCACAATATTTTAAAAATATGAATTTTATTCCTTATAATAATATTTATTTATTAAATATGCCCTTTTATAAAGTATTAATTCAATAAGGTTAATATTAATTTACTAATACTATTTTAGCAAAGGTATTAGTAATTAAATTATTTACTCATTTTATAGTATTAAATTAATTAATATTATTGCTAATTTATCTTGTTTAGTGATAATTTTTATTATCTACATTAGTATTTAATATTTTTAAGTATTAATAATATTAACATCATTATTAATACCTTAATTATCAAATAATTGGTCAATTAAGTTCTATATTTAGAAGCACAAGTATTAATGCATCCTAATGATAAATTAAGAGCCTAAGAAACATAATGGCTCTTGCCAAAAGTTGCATTTGCTCAAACTAAGATGCATCCAATAATAAAAAAGAAGATAGATAATGCACAAACATTACTACTCTCTAAGTAGGAGGTATCATGATAACTACAAGGTTATCAACCACCTACAAGAGACACCTAAGTAGAGGGACAAGGGCTACTTTACCTTTACAACAATCTCTTTAACTTGACGATGCATTTAATCACACATACACAAATACAAATATTTCTATATGATTTTTTTACCCCTATGGGTTGTTAGACTGGAAATCCATCATCTCTCATTTCACACTTCTCTCAACTTTGGTGGTTGTCCTATACAAATCCATCCATGATACTACCTAGTCTTGTAACCACAAAATTCATCAACAATAGTAGGTTCTACAAAATAACATAATCTAACTCAAGTAAGCATAAAGTACAACTATCAACTCATCTTGATAGAAAAATATAGAATCATTCATTAATTATCAACACATTAATAAATCAATCAAACAACAAGGGAGGTCCTATCAAGATATGAAATTACAAGAAGGCTAGGCAATCCAATAAATAGATCGTGATTTTCTTGTATTGCAAGATAATAAAACATTTAAGATTGTTGTACCATGCTAAGATATAGAATAATGATAAACCAATTTTAGTTAAGTTAAGAAAATAAAAGTTCTTAATGATTGGAAAGCATTGAAGATAATGTGATGCAATTCATAAAGTTTCACAACAATGATAAACCACATGCTTTCTTAAATTGGCATATCAAAGCATGAGCTTACATGGACAATTATGGAGGTTTACATGAAAAGTTATGATTAAATATTTAACCATTTTCCATGTCATATTTTTTTAACCTAACTAACTAAAAAATATGGATTGGAATTCATGAAATGATCTAGTTGTAGGTCTTATGAATGATAATCCCTAAAAAAATACCACTTACTTTATTGTGTTTAGCTACATTCTTTAAATTTAGGTTCACATGCTTGCTTTTTGATGTTTTTTGCACCTAAATTTTTGATAAGATTATTCTTATTTTTCAATTTAGTTATATATGCTAAACTTGCAACTTCATATGTATCTCTTTCCTTGAAAAAAGTAGGATGCTAAGGTTTCTATGTATAGCATACCTTGATTTTTTTGCTTCAAAAAATTAGCATTGTGTAACTTTACATAGTAGATGTGCATTGAAATTAGCAGTTAGGATAAGAATTTCATCATATGCTCGAAGATTTTATGATCTAAAGCATTGAGTAGTTACCCATAACAAAGATATAATCATTCAAGAGTAGCATCGTTACATCATATGGACTACATATACCTTGATGGAGATGTGTTAGCTTTTACCATTGGATATATCCATCTTATCATTATCTGTCTTCAATCCTATGACATTGCAAATTCTAACCTCCTTCATTAGGAAATAGACTTGGGATGTCTTGTTATCATGAAAGGAGACATAGCTTGAGGTAAGTGCTAAACATGAAAGTCTCTTAGACCATAAAAAAAGGGAATCTCAAGTGTCCTCTTATATGATATTATCTAGGATTCATCGTAGTTGCTTAATATTTGAGAAATATTATTGATGAATTTTCTCTTACTGAGATTCAATAAGGGATTAAGTCTACTAAAAAGGATCTATATTAGAATTTATTTACCTAAATCCTTGGGTCTAGTCATCACTAGAATTTCCCATGGCTTGGCCTTGCAACTTATACTTTTTATAATAAATCTACTTTTCTTAGAATTATTATAGAAACAAGTCTTATTACTATATTTTAAACCATCTAAGGCACTTTTGGATTCTATTTTATGTATTTTACATGAATATGGACATTGATACATACTAAACACTGCCTATTATTTCTTATTAAACTTGGAAGCTTTCAATTATTATGATGTTTAGAATATGTTTCTATAATTAGTACCTATATATGTTTGTAGAATATGTGTAGATTTATATCTTATCAAATATATATTTATAAATAATTTTGCATTGTTCAAGGTTGATGTGTATGCACATATCATATTTGAAAGTTGATTGTGCACTTCCTATCCATAATCTACCTTTAACTGCAACACAAAACACAAAAAATAATAAATGTTACCTTCCATTTTATAAAGGTTATATGTACAACAAAAGCAACATAAGAGAAATAGATGGGATGTACCTTGTTTTTTAACTTTTTTAGCCATGAAATATACTATATGTAGAAACAAAGAATGTATAATCATTTGTAATAGTATATGGAATAACAATTAACATTACCATTAGTATATGCAATGTATAGATAGCAATGTCAACAGTAGTAATCAAAGCAATGCACAAATCATCACACACAATAGAGACACCACAATTTATGTGGTTCACCCAATGTGGGCTACTCCATGGAGAAAATATTTCACTAAAATTTTCTCAATCAATATTCTGGGAATCCTTTCCCTATTACAATGTTTATGGACCTCTATCCAAAGGAGATACTAATCCCCTAAATTAGGTTCATATATTTCTATCCACAGGAGAACTCCTTCTCCTCTACTATGGCTAGTGATCCTCTAGAAGACTACTGCCTCCACTACACTGGCTTGTGTGTCTCTCTCCACTGAAGACTCTTATCCCCACTTAAAAGACCTATATTTACTACCCTAGTTGATGGATCTCTATCCATTGGAGACTATTGTCCTCTCTACTCTATCACCTACAAATATCTATCTCAAATTTGTACTAAACTCAGTGCTTTAGTCTAACACAAATTTGCTCAACAAGTCCACTCATAACTTGCTCAAATATGCTCAACAAGTCCACTCAAAAATTGTTCAAATATGCTGAATAGGTCCACTCAAAACCTTCTCAAATTTTCTCAAAAAATCCACTCAGAACTTGCTCAAATCTACTCAACACGTCTACTCAGAACTTGCTTAAATATGCTCAACAGGTCCACTTAGAACTCGCTCAAATCTGCTCAACAAGCTCATTCAGAACTTATCTAAATATGCTCAACAGGTACACTCAGAACCTGCTCAAATTTGCTCAACAAGCTCACTTAGAACTTATTCAAATCTGCTCAATAAGTCCACATAGAACTTAACCAAATCTGCTCAATAAGTTCACACATAACTTAATCAAATTTGTATTGTAATCTTCCATAAAAATATCATACAAAATCAGTCCATAATTCTTCTCAAAGACATACCTCAAATCTGCTTAACAAGTCCATACAAAACTTGTCCAATCTCATAGAAACATAAAGATAATTGTTAGAGACTCAATATGTTCTACACTCAATGCTCAATAAACTCAAATCATAATATAGAATAGTTTGTCTTATGGAACTTGAACAATCACTTCATACAACCACTTGACTAGGCTCAACCAACTCTACTCAACCAATCACTTAATGAAACACCCCTTTATCACAAACTCTAGTCCAAGCATAAAACCACCAACTCAAAATTTTTCCAACAATGGTCAACAACAAATCTTACATAACAATGATACTCATGTTTTTTTCAAACCCTATTTCAAGTTCTTTGCACAATAACTCACTTCAACAGCAATTCTTTTAAAACAATTTTCACATAACAATGATGCTCATGATATTTGTAAAACCCTAGGTCAAGTTCTTCACACAACCAATAGCTTCAACAACTATGCTTATCCAACAAGGTTTTAACCACACTTCCTTATTCTAGAAAACCTTGAAGCAATTACTCAAACACACTCAAAAGGAAACCCTAATCAAGTCATTTTCACTCCAAACTTATTTTCTAGAAATTAACCAATCAACTCAACCAAGGAAGAATTTGCCCATACCTTTTTCTTGACAATGAGTAGACCACACAAATCTGCCACACTCACAATCACTTCTTTGCCAATCTCAAGAAAGGTTAGAAGATAATAATTTTCTCAATGAATCACAATACAAAATGATATCAAACAAAATACACCTTATCACTCCAAATTTAAAATAATATCCAACACCTTCATAATAATATCTTTGGCAAAAGTCCCTTTAAAAATAAAATCAACACTCTTAAAGTCTTACTCCTCCAATATGCAAATATAATAAGTAAGACTTTATTTAAAAATAAAATCAAACTCCTTATAAATCCAAATTTTATTAAAAACAATTTCCAACAATCACCAATTTTTAACTAGCAACCCTTTCAACCATTTCCAACTAGCAACCCCTTTTAAATCCCAACTTTAGGAAATATTAAAAATAATCAAAATTTAATTGCCTTACCTTTGGAGGGATTCAAACCCTCAACGCAGCCCATGACCAACACCTTAGCCACGGCTCCAACTGTCACATGAGCTATGCACTCGCTTGGAGTGTGGGAAACACCATGTGCTTTAAAAGTATCCTCGTCTTGCATTTTACAAAACGTGCACCTCACCTTTGGTGTCTTTAACCCAACACAAATACCAAGCACAACTACTATATTTTGAATGTTGGTCTCCTTGCGTCCAATCACTCTAGCCACTACCCTCTTGCCACTAAGCCACGCAACCCAGATGGCTTCCAACTGATCTGCACCTTTCCTTTTATTTCTATTCGTTGACATACACAAACACGAATTTCGCAGTCTTTTTCACGAGCTCCAATTCACATGCAATTTTTTTCATTCGACCAAGGATAAAAAATTAACGCCCCTTTAGCATATTTTATATAAAAATTTCCACCTTTATTTGAATACGTCGGTGCTTCTGATTTTCTTTAAACCACGTGACGTCGACGCTTAGAATTTCTTCCAACTATAGAACGTGGGCGTTTTAGACTTTATTAATTTATAAATTATTTAAATTATTTTAAATTTAAATATTATAAATTAATTATTTTAGAAACCTTTGGGCTTATTAAGGACTTCTCATTGCATAACTTGGTATAAGTAACATTTTTTTATAAAATTTAAATTCACATTGAATTTAAATCATTTATAAAATAAATATTATATCTCCTTTTTAACTTTGCAGTAAGCTTCTTTAGGTTTTTATGAAACACCTTTTAAACTAAGATTCCATATAAAATTAAAATATTATGGAGCCCTTTTACCTTTAACTTTTGCACTGATTCTCTTGACCTTTGGCGTTATTCGAAGCTTCTTCTTAGGTATCAAATGACAACCTTGACAACTTTGTTTCTTGATGAAGTCCTTGAAATTAATGATGACTTCATCCGGTGACATCAATGACAACTTTGACTTAGGGACTAAAAATGTCCAACAATCTCCCCCTTTATCATTGATGGCAAACCAAATTATTTTTACCGAAAAATTGACTTGTTTTTTGTCTTGTTCCCCATGGGACATTGCTCCCTTGGCTCAATGCTCTCTTCAAGTATCAAGTCTCTCCCCCTTACTCAAATCTCTTCACCTTTGACATCAATGGAAAAGGGTCACCTTGGGGGCTCGAGGCTAAGAATGATCCTCTTAGCTTAGCCTCTCCTCCACCTCCTTTGAGGTGGTTAATTCTAGGGTGGGAGTATTTCTACTCCTAGAAAGCACTGTTCTTTACCTTTATCCTCTTTTATTCTTATTTGAATTTTTTGATTCCTTTGACTATTTCTATCAATGTCCATGTTCTTTTCCACATCTACATTCATGTTCCTATTCTTGTTCCTATTCCTATTCATATCGATGTTTGTTCCTATTCTTTTTCCCATTCATATCCATGTTCTTTTTCCTGTTCCTATTTATGTTTATACCTATTTCTAGAATGTCTGCTCTACACCACTTTGTTGTCTGACCATAATTATTGCACTTATAATACTTAATGTTATTATTCCTTGGAGGTGCAAATGTTTTAGGATTTCTCCTAGTGAAGCCATATCCTCTTCTGTCATGAACCCTCCAATTTATTGCCTTGTGATCAAACTGATTACATGAGTAACAACACCCATGGAAAAGTTATCTATTCCCATATTCCTGTATTTCCCATGTCCTTCACTGTGAATCCATGTGCCAAAACCTATGACATGAAAAACATATTCCATTGAATTTTTCTTGTCTTGACCTCATTGGTCTCTTAGTCTCTCTTGACTTGTTCTGATTGTTATTCCATTTGTATCTTCTCTGTGCATTATTCCTGTCTTTGTTGAACTCTCTATTGTCCAACTCATCCTCTAATGTCTGATTTTATTTTACATTATCTTCTTCTTAAGTATCTTCATCTAAAGTTTCTTCACCTCCAAAACTTGAAGTTGATTCTCTTTCCCATTTCTTTTGAACCTATTCAAATACAAGACCTGTTTTCCTTGATGTAGTCTTGTGTGCCTTGATGAACTTATCCAAGTTCTTTGAGCTATTTTTAAATCCTTTCATCTTGATCTTGAAGTCCTTTAAATATTCTTTTAGTAGTGCCACTTCTTGTGCTAACTTCTCATATTCCAAGATCTTTTCTTCTAACTTATATGTGAACCTCTTGGCCTTAGCCTTTAATTTTTCTAAATCCTCTATGAGCAATCTTCTCTCTTCATCACATTCTTGAAACTAAATTTCAAGTTTAGAGTGTTGCTTTCTTACCTTATTTACCATGTCAAGGGTATAGATAAGTTCTCCCTTGAGATCATAACCATCCTTTTTTGAATATTCCTCTATTTGTTTACCTTTGTCCACATTTTTATTTTATGTTGGTTTGTCTTCTATAGGATCACTTATTTCTTATTCTAACGCCATTAGAAGATTTTCATCTAGTCCTTTAAGTGCATTCTCATACTCATCATCACTGAAACTATAACCATCCCTTATACAATCATCTTCAAGATGTCAAAAGTTACCACATCTAAAATACTTGAGAATTACTAGAGTTTTATTAACTTGCTCTTTTTCTTCAATCATAAATATGACTTCATCTCTATCATTGTCTGAAAAACTAGCATCACTATCACTTGAGTACTTACTTGACTTATTTGCATAGTAACTCTTTTTTATATTTGGAAGAACTTATTTCCTTGTCTACTTTGTCCATCCTTGATTTTCTTTTGATGCCTATATATTTATAATTTAGTGTACCTGTGATCCTATTTTTCTTCACCATTGTTGTTCTTAGGTTCTTGACAATCTGTTGCAAAATATCCATACTTTCCACAATTGAAATACTTAATAGATCTTAGATCTCTGGATATTCTAGAATATTTGTATTTTCTACCATAATTAGCTTCTTCATCATTGGATGACTTGTTGCATGATTCTTACATCTTACATTTTGCCTTCTTGATTGCTTTGAAGGTTGCTTCCTTATGGGGAATATGATCTTTTGTTCTTATCTCAAAAGTTGTAATCATACCAAGCAACTTATCTCTTGTCAAATAATCACCATCCATTGACACTTCTATAGCAAAAACTTGTTCACTGAATATTTTTGGAAGAGTTCTTAACACTTTATCATAAACATTTGATTCATCAATCTTCATTCCAAGTCCTTGCATATCATTAACAACCTCATCAATTCAAATTAGATAAGCATTAATATTTTCCTCATCATTCATTCTTAATGCTTCAAATTATCCTTTGAGATTTCGTATCTTTATTTTCTTAACACTTTTACTTCCTTCATATATACCTTACAATTTATCCCATATTTCTTTTGCAGTTCTACAATGCATAACTTTCATAGACTTTGTTCTACGCAAACCTATTACAAATGCATTCATTGCTTTTAAATTATAGTGTTGTAGAGGCTTACCTTTCTTATCTATAGGAGGATTGACTGTGGAATCATATTCAAATTCCACTACTTCCCAAACTTCATTGCCAAGTTCCATTAGGTAGATCCTCATCATCATACTCTAATACATATAGTCACTTCCATCAAATACTGGTGCTAAATTATTTGATAACACCTCCTTAGGATCCATTATGTTCTTGTTAGATTTTCCTTCAAGTTTTTAAACTCTTATGAAGGAACCTGCCCTGATACCAATTGAAGAACACAAGCTTATACTCAGAGGGGGATGAACAATATAAGACCACTTTTTAATTTTCTTTTCAAATCAATAGTATGCAATTTATAGATAGCAATGTCAACAAAATTAATCAAAGCAATGCATAAATCATCACAAACAATAGCGACACCATAATTTATGTGGTTCACCCAATATGGGCTACTCCACGGAGAAAATATTTCACTAAAATTTTCTCAATCAATATTATAGGAATACTTTCCCTATTACAATGTTTATGGACCTCTGTCCAAAGGAGATACCAATCCCCTAAATCAGGTTTATGGATTTCTATCCACAAGAGAACTCCTCCTCTACTCTGGTGGGTGATCCTCTAGAATACTACTGCCTCTACTGTAATGGCTTGTGGATATATCTCCATTGCAGAATCTTATCCCCACTCAGAAGACCTATCTTCATTGCTTTGGATGATGGATCTCTATCCATTGGATATTATTATCATCTCTACTCTATCACCTCCAAAGATCTATCTCAAATCTATACTAAATTCAATCCTTCGGTCTAGCATAAATTTTCTCAACAAGTCCACTCATAACTTGCTCAAATTTTCTCAACAATTCCACTCAAAACTTTCTTAAATATGCTCAACAAGTCCACTTAGAACTTTCTCAAATCTACTCAACAAGTCCACTCAGAACCTGCTCAAATCTGCTCAACAAGTCCACTCATAACTTGCTCAAATCTACTCAACAAGTCCACTCAGAACTTGCTTAAATATGCTCAATAGGTCCACTCAGAACCTGCTCAAATTTTCTCAACAAGCTCATTCAGAACTTATCTAAATATGCTCAACAGGTACACTTAGAACCTACTCAAATTTTCTCAACAAGCTCACTTAGAACTTGTTCAAATCTACTCAATAAGTCCACATAGAACTTAACCAAATCTGCTCAATAATTTCACACATAACTTAACCAAATTTGTATTGTAAGCTTCCATAAAAAGCTCACATAAAATCAGTCCACAAGTCTTCTCAAAGACTTGCCTCAAATCTGCTTAACAAGTCCACACATAACTTGTCCAATCTCATAGAAACATAAAGAGAATTGTTAGAGACTCAATATGTTCTACACTCAATGCTCAATCAACTCAAATCAGAATATAGAATAGTTTATCTTATGGAACTTGAACAATCACTTCATATAACCACTTGACTAGGCTCAACCAACTCTACTCAACCAATCACTTAATGAAACACCTATTTCTCACAAACCCTAGTCCAAGCATATAACCACCAACTCAACAATGCTCAACAACAAATATCACATAACAATGATACTCATTTTCTTTTCAAACCCTAGTTCAAGTTCTTTGCACAATAACTCACTTCAACAACAATGCTTAAAAAATAATCTTCACATAACAATGATACTCATGATCTTTGTAAAACCCTAACTAAGTTCTTCACACAACCAATGGCTTCAACAACTATGCTTATCAAACAAGGTTTTAACCACACTTCTTTATTCTAGAAAACCTTGAAGCAATTACTCAAACACACTCAAAAGGAAACCCTAATCAAGTCCTTTTCACTCCAAACTTATTTTCCAAAAATTAACCAATCAACTCAACCAAGGAAGAATTTGCCCATACCTTTTGCTTGACAATAAGTAGACCACACAAATATGACACACTCACAATCACTTCTTTGCCAATCTTAAGAAAGGTTAGAAGATAATAATTTTCTCAATGAATCACAATACAAAATGATATCAAACAAAATACACCTTTAACTCCAACTTTAAAATAATATCCAACACCTTCATAATAATCTCTTTGGTGAAAGTCCCTTTAAAAATAAAATCAACACTCTTAAAGTCTTACTCCTCCAATATGCAAATATAATAATTAAGACTTTATTTAAAAATAAAATCAAACTCCTTATAACTCCAAATTTTATTAAAACAATTTCCAACAAAAACCAATGTTTAACTAGCAACCCTTTCAACTATTTCCAACTAGCAACCCCTTTTAACTACCAACTTTAGGCAATATTAAAAATAATAAAAATTTAATTACCTTGCATTTGGAGGGATTCGAACCCTCAACATAGCCCACAACCAATGCCTTAGCGGTGGCTCCAACCGCCATGTGAGCTACGTGCTTGTTTGGAGTGTGGGAAGCACCACGTGCTTCAAAAGTATTTATGTCTTGCATTTTTGCAAAATGTGCGCCTCGCCTTTGGAACCTTTAACCCAACATAACCGTCAAGCACAACTGCCATGTTTTGAATGCTGGTCTCCTTATGTCCAAGCACTTTAGCCACTGCCCTCTTGCCACTAGGCCACGCTGCCCAGATGGCTTCTAATTGATCTATGCCTTTCCTTTTATTTCTATTCACTGGCATACACAAACATGAATTTTGTAGTCTTTTTCACGAGATTCAATTCACATGCAATTTTTTCGTTCGAGTAAGGATAAAAAGTTAATGCCCCTTAGGCATAGTTTATATAATAATTTCCACCTTTGTTTGAATACGTCGACACTTCAAAAAAAAAATTAAACCACATGACGTCGACGCTTAGAATTTCTTCCAACTATAGAACGTGGGCGCTTTAGACTTTATTAATTTATAATTTATTTAAATTCTTTTGAATTTAAATATTATAAATTAATTCCTTTAGAAACATTTGGGCTGATTAAGTCCTTCTCATTGCATAACTTGGTATAAGTAACATTTATTTATAAAATTTAAATTCACATTGAATTTAAATAATTTATAAATTTAATATTATATCTCCTTTTTAACTTTGCAATAAGCCTCCTTAGGTTTTTATAAAAGGCCTTTTAAACTAAGCTTCCATATAAAATTAAAATATTATGGAGCCATTTTACCTTTAACTTCTGCACTGATTGTCTTGACCTTTGGCGCTATTTGAAGCTTCTTCCTGGGTATAAAATGACAACCTTGACAACTTTGTTTCTTTATGAAGTCCTTGACATTAATGATGACTTCATTCGGTGACATCAATGATAACTTTGACTTAGGGACTCAAAATATCCAGAATATTTCTAGAAACTTCAGAAGTGTTTCTGACATAAGAGAAAAAAAGAATATCATACTTATTTTTTATTAACAATTATTCCAAGGCTTTTAAAGAATTTGTGTCTACTCTAATTTTTTCTCCACTAACATCAGGACACATTTGATGTAGTTTATGCAGGTTTAATTCATCTACAATAATGATAACTTTGTTGCATTTATTTTGAAAGGGTCTTTGCTTCTCTCCATTGAGAGCTAAGCATTCTACCATCATAAGCAAGTTTTTGCATTATGGAAAAGAATATAGGAGAGTCATATATTTTTTGATACCTAAAAACTTTGGCACTTTGGATAGAAGTAGGAAAGTAAAGCATTGTTGTTCATTGTTATGCAAGTTTGAATCATGTGCATCATATCAATTTGAAATCATGGTATCTTTTTTATTACCACCAGGGTGATCCCTTTCTTCAAGGAGAAGGGGAATAGGCCTACCCAATCAAAGGTGAGACTAATGGATATAAATGCATGGCATAGGATCTTCTATATTTTTAGTCATAGGTTAAAGTCCAATTTTATTCACCATTTTACTTATTGAATGTATAATAAAGTATAGGTTAACATGGACATCCTTCTTCTTTGTTCTAGTATAAAGGCTAACTCACAAACACCCTTATTGAGGGGAATTTTTGGGTTTGAATTGTGTGCCCTCCCTTTGGCTAGCTCACAAACACCTTTATGAAGCTAAAAAACAATCCTATGGAGGTGTAACAAATTTCTCAACATGGCACCTTTGGTTTGGTTGGCTATACATTGTGTATAAAATTTTTGAATGCTAGGTCTCAAGTTCCAAATTGAAATCCTCTATGGATAAAGTTTTTTATATTGCATATGATTCTAAGCTCAAGATAATAATTTTATGCATTTATGAATAGATTGTTAAGACTTTCCAATGGGTGTATTGGTTCTTTGGCTATCCCAAGGTGATATGTGCATAAACTATCTAGGTTCAAATCCCATTGGATTTTATTTTGGCTTATGTAGAATGATTTGATGGAGATTGGATTGGCATAGTAGTTGAATTGGTATCCTATCATGATATGAAACCATTTTTTCTTATATGTTTATACTTTTAGAAAAACCAAATTAAAACAAGTGGCTTTTTCCTACTTACTTTTGGTGTCCAATGATGAATAGGTGGTAGAATATCTGTGATAGTCATTTGTAAATTATTACATAGCAAGAGGAAAATTATGGCTAGTTATATATTTTATGAGGTTTAAAGATATATTATTTCCTATTGTCTTAAGGATTACAAAGGTAAACATTTTGAAGGCCATAATGTTTGCATGTGAATGTGTTTTAATCTTATTTTTCAAATGATATGATTTTTGAGCTCTTTGTAATGGTGGTATTTATTCAAGGGCTTATTATAGGTGGAGGGACATCTTATTTTTTGGTTTTATTCAAGACTTATAACATCCATTTAGAAAGGTAAATTTAAAACATATTTTGAACTAAGAACCTTTGATCCATGTTTAAGGAAGAGACAATTGGATTTAAGGTATTAAAGATAAATATTGGATCTTTTTATAGAGGCACAAAGGAGAAGGATTTAGAGTGTAATTTTATCAATCCTTCCTCTTCCTCTTAGATTATTGAGCTATTGGTTCATTCTATGTTCTTAACAAAGCATGAAATTATAACCCTTCATGATATCTTCTCTCTTTTATTTTTAAACTAGGTATTCTTGGGGAGTTACGATAACTCTTCTCATAGACAAGTTTAGGCAAAGTCTCTCTCAATGGTGATTATGACCAAGTGGTCCAAGGAATAGTTGAACCCTTCAAAGAAGAAGTGTGTTATAAAAAAGAAGATCACATATTTAAGCCTTACATTATGTGACTATAAAGGATCGAAGTAGATACTAAGAGGAAATATCTTCGGTTCATCTTCTCCATATATAACATAGAGGAGGTATTATTTGTATATGCATGGGAGTATTTGATATTAGTTGTGGTAACTATGGTCAAGCCTAAGGAGATTCTTGTATGAGTGCAAGAGCATCTTTGTGTAGCCAAATTCTGAGATGATGAAAGAAGACTCATTTATTCCTTGGAAGTTTAGATATTCTTGGGTCCATTTGAGCATTCATTATTAGGGGGAGATGTTACCATCTCTAATGTATACTCTCCTTAGCCCTTTGTAAGATAGTGTCGTGAACTTATTTTCCAAGGAATACATTGTCTAATATGACCCTATGGACAATCATGATGTAATCCCATGGGCAATGATTTATTGTATCATCCCTAGTAGGATTGATTAAATCACTTATATGGTTAAAGTTAATTAAACCTTCATCAAGGGTTTAGTAAGGTATGGTTGAATCTAACTTAACCTCAAGCATTATATTAGCCTAGGTTGAATGCACTTTGTTATTATTATTAGTGGGATTTATATATTGGTATAAATATCACCCAATCCATCGTATCAATTTGTGATGATTATTATATGTGGATATTAAAGTGATATTTGGTGCTCAATAGACCCCATCTAGTTGTGTCTATTATTCTTATCTTTTTTATGCTTCTTTTGGAAAATTTGAGTAAATGTATAATTCTTGTTTGTTTTTAGAAATTAGTGATAAATTTGACACAACATCCTATAACATGATATTAATCATCCAATCTAACACCAATGATTAGGAAGTATGATAGATGACAAAGGTAAAAAAATAGATACATAGCTAAATTGGACAAATGACATCTTTTTTCTTTATTAATTAAAAAGGTGAGGGTTTTGAAAAGAGCTACACAATTAGCGACCACACCTTGGCCACCCTACCAAAAGAAGAAAAATAGAACTAAAACCAAACCACTTGGGTCTAACCAACCTACAATCCTACACACAAGATCAAAAAATACGGAAAAACAACCATCACCTTACCAAAAAATGATCCATCCAACCCACAAGTAGAGACAGAAAACCATACAAAGCCTTGGACCTAGGGATTTCTTATCACATCCAAAGACTCATTCTTTCCTATGGTAGTTTCCTCAAAGATTCGATCCATAATATGGTTCACCTATTTAGTAACTTCTATGGAAATATTAAGCATTCCCATAATAGATCATTGTTTGTCCTCCACTAGCTTGATCAATTGAACGTGCTTACAAGAGCCCTCAATGCTGGAAGTGAGGTGGAAATCCTCATTTGAGAGCTTTATCTTTTTCTTTGCTTTGGTCAGGTCCTTTGAATCGAAGTGGACCACCAAAAACAATGAATCCTCCTTTTTTATTTTCTTTTTAGAAAACCTTATGGAGCATCTTGCCTCCCCCCTCACTCCTCTGGAAGTCACCAAAATATCCCTTGATCTTCTGCTACTTTTAGCCATATTGAAAGAATCTGAATGACTCTCCACCTGATCGAACTCCAAGGAGTTCGAGATCGACCTTTTGGAGCTATGCACTCTACCACCTCTTACACCCTTGGAGAAACTGATATACCCCATGTTATTTTTTCTTTTTTGATCTCCTTGGGAGAGGAAGTGAGACTCTCTCTCTTGTTCAAGTCACCAGAATCACTATATTTAGATAGCATAGTCTCCTAAGTGGAGATGGTAGGATGGGGGGATAGGCTGGGATTCGATAGCCTTTAAGATTTTTGTAGCCTCCACACCTCTCTCTTTTGCCATATGTTAAAAAATTAACAAGTTCAGACCCTGATGAATTGGGTCTAGGTCTCTCCCGCTCCTCGTATTTGTCATGGATTTCTACATTGAGTGAAGCTAGGATGTTCATCCATATCTCTCTTCTCAATTGATTAAGGAACATAACATGGTAGCTCCTTACAACATCCTTAGATGGGTCCAACGTAAAATAGTCCATGATGACAATAACCACTCGGTCCCATGGGGCTTTAAGGGCTTTAGTGTTGAAACCATTCTGCTCCTTAGGGAGGTACTTGTTCTCATATAGGAAGAAACTCAATTCTCTAATGAGGGAATGTTTATCCCTATTGTGGCTATATCCATCTAGGGGGAGACCTGTAACTTTGGCAACCATCTATCCATTGATTTCAAATTCTAAGTCCCCCACCTTGATCCATCTCTCATTCCATGAGTGGTTCATGCATATGGATAAAATAAAATTATAACCATAGAAGTTTTGGATACCTCCTATAAGATCACCCCTCTTCAAAATTCTTTTAACTTATTCATCAACATTCAGAGAGACCGGTTCCAAATACAATTTTTATATAATGGACCTTAGATTCAATTGCTTAGCCTTACCCATCATGGTAGTAACACATCAATAAAGAATACTCTTGTACACAAGAAACTCAGTCGATAGTTTTTAAGATAGGTAATCGAGGAAGCTCTTACATTAACTTATGGATATGCCAATTTCAGAATTTTACTTATGATAATAGGAGGGTTGCTGCTCAAGGTAGTCATTGTACTAATAACTAGGCCACCCAACATTTATAAATATTAGATACCAATGCAACTTCTACCTCAAGAAAGGATTATGAGGATGCTTCTTCAAACATCCAACCAAGGATTGACTCATATTCAAGGCTAATATTTCAACCTTATACTCCTCCCAAGGCTAATAATCAAATCTTGTAACCCATAGAGGTGGATATTTATTCACATAGAAATGATGCCAGCCACAACATTGAGGAGTCATTCTAATTATTTTCTTTAGCGCATGTTGCCTCATAATATGGAGCCACCTCACCCAAACATAGAAAAAACACCTCATGATAGTTGAAAAAGCACACGAGGCACACCAACCAAATAATTAGGTTGTGAAGTCGATCCAAAGTTCCTCCTATCGACGAGTGACACATGAGGTGGAAATATTCCAAGTGGTTATCTTGGCACTCCTCTTTTGGGTAGTACCAACAAGGCTAAGACTTGACATTACAGATTTTTGGACCCAATTGTTGGAAAGGGATCCACTATTGAGGAAGGGATCTTCATGCTAAAATTTTGCACCTAGATTATAATTTAAAAATAGTTCAAATTCAAAATGGATGACAAGTTTAAGAGAGACTAGGTTGAATGACTCTTAGCTCAAAAAGGGAACCCATTGTCGATTCCCATCAAGGTACATGAGACAAGATCAAATTTCTTCTTCATTTAATAACATGATTAGCTCCTCTAGGAAATTAGATCTCCACATAGATAAACCTTGTTGAGCAACTCCCACATTAGCTATATAGTTTACCAATTTATTCCCTTCTCTAAAAATATGGTTCACCTAAACTTCTTCCTTTCCCAGTAGGATTTTTCTCATTTCCACTATCATATTTTAAGTATTCCAACTCAGAGTTTTATCATACTTAATCAAATTAATCAAATTTAAGAAGTCACCTTCCACTACCACACTCCTTACCCCTAGATCTTCCAAAATTAGTAGACCTTGAAAAGTAGCCTTGGTCTCTACAAAGTGAGAAGATTGGTGAGAAAGATGTTCAATGAAGGCCACCACTATATTTTCTCTATCATCTCTGATAACTCTGCCTACACTCACTAACCTTAGATTTCCTTTAGAGGCTCCATAGAAATTGATCTTGATTCAACCGTAGGGAGGGGGCTTCACCAAACAACAAGCCTTGGGTTTAGAGTTGGGCCAGGAGGATTAACCTGAGGAAAGCCCAAAGCTAACTCCAATTCGATTTTAGTGGAAGGGATTCCCAGGGGACCTCTTCTCAACTATAGGGAATGCCAAGGACACATTCTCCATTGAGCTCTAGAGAATTCAATTTCTAATACCAACACAAAGTTGATTATACCTAGAGTTTTTAAATACCCGAACATTTCTTTCTTTCCATAATCCCCAAAGGAGATGAGGGAGGAGGAAATTCCAAAGGCATTTAAGTCTTGGTGAGAGACAGAGGGGACACATTGTAAGCATCCCATATTTTACACATAATGAATTATCTTCCAACTCTCAATCCATTCTCAGGAGTAGATCCCATATTGTATTACCTTATCTAAGATATATTTTATTGTAAATTTAAAATTTATTTCATGTTAATTTTTGATATTTTTTGTGATGTAATATGATAAATGTATTTCAAAATATTACAAAAGTAGTAGCCATTGAAGAGATCATATTCTCAATTGTCTTATGTATTCTCTAAAGTTTTTATTTTTCGATACTAGATGTAATTTTAAAATTTTCACCTACAACCTATTTGTACATTTCATCACTTGTTCATATTAATGTAGCAATAAAAATACCACACGCTTATTACTCTTTTTGGATAATATGATTATAATGAAAAGATAAATGATTTAATATATAGTCATTTCAACATCAAATTATGTATCATAAAATTAAAACTAGAAGGGAAATATATCTATGTTCATTATAATAAGTTATTGTGTTTTACCATAGTGGAAACAATATAGTGCATAGCATCAATATTTATTTGAGAAATTTTCATAGGTTTGATAGCCTTATACATGCATTTGCTTGCTTATTGATAATATATTTGGATCAAAAAAGTTAATTGTTGATAGTCTTATATTCGATATTCATAGTATACCTAATAATATCGCCACCTTGAATTATAATATTTCCATATAATCAAGAAATTAATAAGATAAAATAAATTATTTTTTGATGCTACAATAACACTAAATTGATTCTTATAATATTTGACACGTTTTTATTTTTTTTAACATTAATCTAGTGCTACATAGTGTTAGAGTAGCACTATTCAAGGAATTATTCATGTATACCTATTGTCTTAATGGTTCACATTTTGAGTAACTTGAATCCATAAAATTTGTTATGATTTGAGATACCTATGGTATCTGAAAGCATAAACATTCACTAGTGAAGATGACACTTGGATATGTAGACTCATAAATATCATGTCTCTTACATATAAATGGTTGGCCTAGAATCACATCATGAACATACAAGAGTATAACATCATACAATAATTTATGTTTTGAGGGATTTATGGCATAAGAGAGTCGGTATTATTAGATAACATAAATGTCTCTCCAATTGTGACCATCCAATATTGTATGATTGTGGGTGAGGTGTGATAGGTAGATTGAAATCCTTCCCTATATAAGTAGCAATCTAATTCTTTTCACTTCCACTATTAACAACAAAATTTAGTGGCTTCCTATTAACCCATATTTATGAGTGAAACAAGCATCCCTCGTGTTGTGACTCTTCTTATGACTCTTTTACAATATGTGTAACAACAATGGTTATATTTTTTTGGTAAGTAGTGTTTGTATTTACAGCGGGTTTTAACAAGGATCCCAAAACCTGATTACATAAGCAATGGGCCTAGGGCATCAATCCCTTGAAACCGAACACCAAAATGGAAATCCCGCCCAACGGTAACAAGTAAGCATGAAACAATCCCTCTCAGCGGGAAACAGACAAAAAGAAAGAAAGTAGTTTTGGAGATCCCGCCCAGT
The DNA here is from genome assembly GCA_028583015.1 of Wollemia nobilis. Lineage (NCBI taxonomy): Eukaryota > Viridiplantae > Streptophyta > Pinopsida > Araucariales > Araucariaceae > Wollemia > Wollemia nobilis. The sequence continues at coordinate 683,525 of JAQPPZ010003507.1, read as the reverse complement.
GGGAGTAGCCAAAAACCACCATCGAGAAGATCCCGCCCAGCAGGAAGCAAAGAAAAACCGTTACAATAAAATCTCGCCTCGCGGGAAGCAGTCAAAACCACCACAAACAGTCCCGCATAGCGGGAAGCAACAGGGAAATCCCGCCATCCGAGAAACCAGCAAAAAATAAGGATCCCGCCTCGCGAGAAAACCGGCGGATTTGGTGGATCCCGCCCTGTGGAGAAACCATCCCGCCCACCAGGAAAACATTTCGTTCAGCGAGAGCCATCCTGCAGGAAGCCGACAGCCAGCACAGAGAGGATCCAGCCCATCAGGAAGTGACTAGAGAGTTGCACCACAAGGAACCCGCCCCGGGAAAATAAGAGAGGATCCCAGCAGCAGGGACCAAGAATCTTGTCCAAGCACAGATCTCGTCGAGGATTCACAAGAAAAAGTGGGAAGTTGTCCAAACCCTAAACCGTCACCTCCACCACACCGAGAAACGTAGGGGACCAGATCCACGCGAATAACCTGCAAAAAACCCTAGGGGGAAGCCTGAGGAGAAAAGGGAAGGGATCCCCAACCAAACAGGGATCCCTGGGAAGCACCAGTCCGAAAAAACAACCAAGGAAACCCTAGCCGATCGGGAGGGGCGCAGATAGTGGAAACCACTCCCCGGGAGGGATGACCTGGGTTGAGCCAGGGATTGGGCAGGAACCAGGAGCCATGGGAGGGGGAGCAGGGGAGGGACCAGAGCCCTCCCCTCTCTACTTTCTTCCCTCCGAGCTGACAATGGTTATATTTGGTTCGGCTTCGATGATCTACTTTCCTTTTTGGAAGAAGGTTGTAGAATTTGTATCAAGGAGTCGTTGAAGATTTTGAGCAACATTGATCCATCATCTCATTCCTCTATTTTCATAATGACTTTGTTCAACATCTTCTTGAGAGGATTTATTATCTCATTTTTGTCCATTATAGTTCCCATGTGAGATTATTTGGAACAACAAGGGAGATATTAGAGGGATCTCATGTTTGATGCCTAAACTTTCCGTATTCTAATCTTATGTTTATGGAAATAAATTCAAAAGACAAATTGCTCTAATATGATTGATTTGAAACTCAAAATTTTGAGTTAAGGAAGATTAAAAAAAAGTGCAATTTAGAAATAAAAGAGTATAACCCCAATACAAAGAGATATATAAGCAAAATAGAATCATGATTTTATTGATAAAAAATAGATCCAAACAATTTTGAGAAGAGATGCGAGGATATAACATTGCTTCCATTACTCATGCTTTTTATATTCAAGGGTGCATCTCTTTTATGCAATAATTGGTGTGTTGGAATTCCATTGTATTAAATAAAGAAGGTTACCCATATGGAAATGTGGTGGTTAATCTTCCATGAGTTAGAAGGTCACCCATATGGAAATGTTGTGATTCACCTTCCATGAGTTACAAAGTGTATACTATTGAAATCTATATACATATAACTTGTACTTTGGTATTTTATCTTTTGTTGACATGCCAACATGGCTAGAGATGCATTTTGGCTATGAAAATCTAAAAATAGTTACTATTTTTTATAAATATTTTGTTTTACATTTTTGAGGGCCTTTAGAGAATTTTTTCCACAAAATTGTTGGTAACTCTATTACTTATAAAATTGTTGTTCATATAACCCAAATACAAAATGCCAAGTACAAAGTTATGACCCAAATAATATGGTTACCATAAAAATTGGTTTTTGGACAATGAGTTGTGTCTTGAAAAGATCACATACCTACAATATTATTATGTTAAGATAATCAAGACTTTGCATAAGCTTACTATATCTTTTAACCTATATAATAATATTGATCAAATACTCTTAAGATCAAATGTATATTTAAAAGTGATTATTATCTTCATAACAGGCATCCTTTTAATTTTTTAACTTTTTTCCTATACATAAGGGAGTTGGTTACAACCACACTATTTTTAGTGATTGTCAAGGTTCAAATCATAGGGACTGCTCCCAACAAGCCTATTCCACCTCGTTATTGTTGACCCGATGTGAGGGGGACCACCAATTGCTCAGTACCATCATCGTTGGTTTGACACGCACTTGGAGGATTTGGAGGAGACTACTACCTTTGCAAATTGGCACCCCCAAGGTTTGAACCCAGGTCTCTTCTTGATAAATGCCTGCCAAAACAAGCAATTACCAATCCAACTAACCCTTACCCTTGAGGGCCATCCTTGTTAATAACATACTCTCATTTTTCCACTTTAATTTTGTATAATTAAACTTTTCAAGTTCACCTCTTCAATTAATAATTAACTAATAAATCTCAATTTGTTTATTCATGAATATTAACCGCGTGGTGATAATTCTAAAGTTTACGTTTTTTTTCAATATTTATTTGGCGTCCGCAATATCCCCACAACGAGCATTAGAAGTTTAATTTAGTGCTCCTCTAATTCGTGAACTAACGTTTACGTTTTTTTTTTTTAATATTTATTTGGCAATCCGCAATATCCCCACAGTGAGCATTAGAAGTTTAATTTAGTGCTCCTCTAATTCTCCGGGAAGGTATTTGAAACATTCCGTCTAGATTTAACCGTTAAAATTCTTCTTGCTTTTAGGAAATATATGCATTGTACCGTTAAAATTCTTCTTGCTTTTTTGCTTTTTTTTTTGTTCATGTCTGTGAAGAATGGGGTTGCTTTTTTTTGTTCATGTCTGTGAAGAATGGGGTTACTACCGCTATTATGCTGAGATCCGATCAATATGAATTTTTATGGTGCTTTGTAGATGGTAAATCATGGTATTCTGCGTCTCTGATGGAGCGAATGAAAGAAGTTGTCAGAGGCTTCTTCCAGCTCCCTATGGAATTCAGGACGGCCAGGGTTTCGTTATTTCAGACGATCAAAAACTAGAATGGTGCGACATGGTCTATTTATTTACCCTTCCGTCAGAAGCAGAAGCTAGGAACATGGATTTTTGACCAACAAGACCAGAGGATTTCAGGTATGCTTTTTGAGTAAATAAGTAAAAATTGGGTGGTTTATTGCCTCTATTACATAATTGGATGTGCTTTTGCAGAGAGTGTGTGAACGAGTTTGCATCAGAACTTCAAAATCTCTACGAAAAGCTGTTGAGCGCCATAGCTGAGACTCTGGATATCGAGTTTGAGAGTTTCTATGCCAAGGAAAAAGGAAAGTGAAAGTGGACGCAGGACTAGATATTTGTAAGGATGGAGAATGGGTTCCTGTTCCACCGATCCTGGGTGCTCTGTGCTCTGGTGATCAACATTGGGGATATGTTAGAGGTATATCTGCGCTCTAAAGGGGATTAATGTGTTGCTTTCTTTGATATTATGAGTAATGGAAGGTATATCTGCGCTCAGCATATTAGGTCGGATCTCTTGTTTGCTTTCATGTTTTTCTAGGTATATAAAATTGGATTTTAATTGCAAGGGTTACTAGGGTTTTGCTGATAAAAATGGATTTCAATTGCACCCTTAAAGACCCTAGTAGCCTTTTAAACTAAGTCTTTGTATCTTCTGCCAATGCTTCTCCTACATCGGAGTCGTGATGCTGGTCAAGACCAAACATCCCAAAATTGACCTTAATTTCGTGACGGTTGACGGCGTCAGGACCGTTTTCGACATTCCGGCCCTGAAAGTGCATGTGAACCTGACGGTCATGGCGGATATGTCGGATTTTTATTTTTTATTTATATATATATTTTTATATATAAAATAAAAATTATTAATTAATATCATTTCAGATGATTTATGATCCATTTTGCTTTGTTCTTATTTCTCCTGTTTGCTTTGCTCATTCATGTTTTTCGAGGTCTCAAGGAATAAGGATCTTGAAGACCAGACGAGGACACCATTGAGTGGATAAAGCAAAGATTTCAAGTTTTTTTGGTAAGTACATTACAGATATATTTATTTAATCCGCTATTTAAGTTTGTTGTTTCCGTTATAGATTTGTGTTTTTTTTGTTTTGTTTAGTAGGTTTTAAAATTTTAATGATGAAAATATCATGTAGAGAATTATAAATCTTTTGGCACTTTCACCTTTAAAAGAATTACTTGTACAAGACTTCCTCATTGCGCTGTTGTAGAAGACTTACACGGTACAACAACAGAAGACTTACACGGTACACAATTGTTCCTTCTTGTAGATTCTATTTTCTATTTAGTTTTGCTTTATTTTTTATTTTTACAAAATATTAATTAATTTAATTTATATATTTTTTATTAGGTGTTTTAATTTTTATATATAATTTTGATTAATAATTTATTATTATTTATTAAATTATGTAAATGCATTTTTTATTAGTTATATATTTTTTAACTTTCTTATGAATTAAATCAATTCATATTTATTTTTATTAGTTATATATATTAATCTTCTTTTATCTGCTTTAAAACTGCTTATATTTTTTCTTAATTAATTTTATACATTCAATTTTGATTATAATTTTTTTAGTTACTTATCTATACATTAAAAAATTATGTATTGCAATAGACCACCCTTGGACTACTTGGATATATGTAGAATCCCTAACCCAAAAACATGTATTCTATTTCAAGAGAGGACTGTGCTCGCTGTAAACTTTATAGCTAAAATTTGAAAAGTGTATCAATATAAACACCTCAGTGAAACTGTGGCCACATGAAAAACCAGACTTGTTTGTTTTTTATGTTTTTCCGCAATTCGAAGATGCATGATGCATCGCCTCATACCCATACCTATACCCGTTGTCGAATTAGAGGGGCAAGATTTTCTTTCAACACGTTATTAATGCACGGGGAAGCAGCGGTGCGCTCGCTGGCAGCCACTATTGACTCTCGAAATTCGTGCCCTGTCATGACTTGTGCTTGTACACCTGTTCTTTTATCACAGTGTAGCCTAGGCAATTCTCTTACCTCTGCTACCACAACTGCCACTGCCATTGACATCCTTGTTATTATGTACGAAATTCTTTGCTCTTGAACAACTTTCTTTCCTTCTTAACCTGGACGAATTTCCTTTTGGATGGAGGAGGCTCCTTCAACGAGCACAGGTTCGAAACCTGCATCTGCCTCGTATGAATTCTCTCGATGCACTACACGGGTAACCACCACACTTGGAGCTCGGGTGAGGGGAGGTTGATACTGCAATTCCTCCTCATTTTCATCGTCAGATTCCACCACATTATTATAATTAGGCTTCCTCCGTCTCTTGGGTTGTTTTTTAGGCTCCTGCCAGCCAAGGAACCAGAACATCTCAAGTCAAGCTGTAAACAATTACATGCAAAAAATCATTTCAGAAAGGAATGCATGAACAATGACAGCTACATCTACTACACATACCTTCTCTTCTTCGTCCTGAGACTCGAAGACGGCATCTGCCAAAACTCTGTAATTCTCAGCTTCAATGAGTTCCCATTCATTTCCATACAACTGTAAATTCTAGGGTCAGTCAGCAAGCTTCCACCATAATTCACACACAGCAAAATTCTTGCACAAAACAAAAATCACCAAGTCAAGTAAAAGGTGAGAATACCTTCAGAAGATGCTTAAGAACAGGGCTGACAACAGTGGTACTTAGCCCAATTGCCTTCATGGCTCTCAAAGCTCTGTTAAACCTTTCGTTTCCCATTTTTTTAATCTCAAATTCTTTTACTTACTGTAAAACGCGCACACCGCACAACACTGTAAGGAAGAGCAGGGCTAAATGAGCTTCGGACTAGGTAAAACCTCCATTAATGTAATCTGCTTTGATGCAGCATAAGCATTAATGATGATGTAATGACTTTCATCGGAGACGTTTTCATCATGCAAGTTGATGGGTTCCGAGGTACATTTTGCAAGTTATCCCAAATCTAAAGATAAGATAGTAAGGAAGCACAGAAAAACACAGTCTTTATTAATTCGGATGCTACTTTTATGTTGTGTTGCTAGTTTCCAACTTTAGAAATTCCGAAGACTTGTATAAACCTGACACGTTTGCTTTTCTTAAATCCATCCACGTCCTAGGAGCATGTTCTAAGCCATTTCATAACCATTTGGCACAGATACGGCGGTAGTCCATACATCCCAAAAGCACATGAATTATTGTGCAATTTAGGTTTATTTATTGTTTAATTGCAGTTTAACCACTTATATCTTATTAACTTTTACATTTAATTTTAATATCTTGGTTTGAATTTAGGATTTTTTTGAAAAGCCTCAAACCTAAATCACTAATATTAATCACATATATTCTTCATACTGGTTTGAATTTAGGTTTCTTCATAATGGTTTGAATCTAAGTTTATTCTACATTTTTTGAAAAACTCTTAAACCTAAATCACACACTCTTCATAATGGTTTCAATCTAGATTTTTCAACCATAGTTTGAATTCTAGTTTTTATTAAAAACCTAAATCTACTTTCACACAATTGCTTGGTCCCTATTTAGTTTACACAACTTTAATTTGATACATACGGTTTAGGTTTAGGTGAGAGGATATAGCTGTGGGGATTGTTCTAAACAAGTGAGCTTTCCGGCACTCGCTACTTAGTCCGTATTGAGTCTCCACGTCTCGTGCGGGTTCACACGTATCCAGAGCACAATTAGGTACAATCTTATTTATTTTTTTATTTACAAGGTAGCGTATTTTATACATATGCAAATTCACGATGGTTAATTTGGTAAAGAGAAATAGGGTTAAATGTTCATTGTTTTTCATGAAGATTTAATAGATCTAGGGTTAAACTATGTGTAAATGAGCTGTTTGAAATATATATATGCTTTTGTTTTGTGCCCACTAGAAAAGTAAATTTATTTTTAAAATAAATAAAACAGATTTATTTGGAGACATCCTTGTACTCCAAGAATATCTTGAAAGTTGTTGCCTTCAATACCAGATTCCAATCATCACCACAATGGACCATCCTAGGTTCCTCCCCTGTTCCAAGGTTGATGCCCACTATCTTGGGTCCTTCATACTTGATATTTTCTGGCTCACTTGTAGCTTTCATTACATTCTCAGGGTGTGCTGGTCTTGTATCAATATCTGCATATCCTACTGTATACTCCATAAATATTTTTGGAAACGTCCACTTCCCTTCTATTTCCTTCTTAGTTTCTTTATTGGATTTTGGTTCGTCATGTATTTCCTTGATTTCTTCTGACTCAATATAGAGGCAGTTGGGCTGAAACATTTCATACTCCTCCATTTTCCAATGAAGGAGTCCGCTATAAGATCGAGCTTCATCCTTGCTACATTCATCTATATACAACATTCCCTCTCCATTAGGTTCGTGTCCTTCATCCCCTGATGAGTTTTCATATTCGTTCGTTGTAGCTATATCATCACTAAATCTTTGATTAGCTAAATTAATCGTGTATTTATGTTGTCCCTTCTTGAAAGTGATCTGATTCTTTCCACAATTGTGATTAACTTTGGCTACTTGTAGCCATCCTCTCCCTAAGAGGGCATCGTATGTAGGTTTCTGCATTGTAATCACAACAAAGTCCAAGACAAATTCTTGCTCAGCTATCATTACTTGTTGTGCAGTCAAAAATCCTTTTATGTTAATATCATTCCGGTTAGCCCCATACAGTCGGAATCTTGGTGCCCATAGGGATGGAGCGCCTAGTTCTAGCCAAGTTCTTTTTGGTAGCACATTGACACTGGATCCTCCGTCCACGATCACTTGCATCAATTTGTGCCCCAAAATCTCCATATGCATTAATGTAGGCTCCTTTCCCACATCAATCATTAGTATAGTAGGATTCATAAATTGGTCTTTTCATTCTTCCTCTAAAATTGGTTGGCTCTCTACCTCCATCACCTTCTGTGTTGCATTTCTTCCACAATTGCTTTCTACAATTCTGGGATAGCTTCTAGTAAGTCAGATACTTTAAGTTCCATTGTGGTATCCAGTACCTGTGCTGCCAGATGCTGCACAACTGTCTCGTGTTCTGATGGTTTTCGTAATTCCTTTCGAATTCTCGACTATCCTTGCTTAGTTTTCTTAATTTCTTCTTGTAATATTTTTTTTTGTTGCTTGCCAGCATTGCTTTTCTTTTGCTGGCTCTGGATACTTATCTTTTTTAGCCTGATTCCTCGTCACGGCTAAAACTTCCTGAGTTTCCTCTTTAACTTGAGAAACTTTGATGCCCAAATAGCTCACATTCTACGGGTTGATCGAACTTGTCTGCTTTGGACAATTCTCCTCCTTGTGGTTCCTCGGACCACACCATCTACACATGTGTGTAGTGCTTGTTTACGGTGCTCCTTGCGTTGGAGGTGCAAGATAATTTTTCGTAAAATGCCCCCACTCTTAGCAATTGTGACATTGTATGATTGGTCTACCTTCCGAGTCATATTGTAAGTGACTTTGTCCTCCCTGTCCATTACCTTGATTTTGTTTGCCACCTCTTCTACTATTTCTGTAACCACCACTCATTGCTTGTTGGTTGCTTCCTTGGGCCTTTGGTTTTTCTTCTTGCTCCTGGATTGATAGTACCTATGGATGGATTTTTGTATTGTAAGGACAAAGCATTACCTCATGCCCCATCACGTTATAAATATGGTAATAGTCATTCTTCGGATACTTCATATTTGTATGTCCCTGTGTCTTGCATTCTTGTGTACCACAACTCATTTCTATCTGATTTGATCTTTTGTTCCTTAACCATATTATCAAACTCCTTGTGGAATGATGCTACCGTCCTTTGTATAGTGTCATCTTCTTTACCATCTGAATATCTCGACTTGGGATGAGATAATATTCCCGTATATGTCTATTTTGATTCACTCTCAAATTTCTTTGCGTGTTTAAGTGCTTCCTCATATGTCTTAGATGGTACTGCCTTCATATTTTTCTTATATTTCTGTAGTAACCCATCTACGAACCACCGTTTTACCAATACATATGCCAATGGCATCTACATCTTATCGACTAATTTCTTCAGTTGATGGTTGTAGGATTTCATATCCTCGTCCACTTTTTGTTTTATTATGCAAATTTCGGTAACGATGTCTCCATCATCTTTTAAAGGTCAAAATTCTTCAATGAATTTATCATTTTTCTGATTCTAAGTCTGAAAATCAACGTTACTTCCTCTCTTTAGGTAACAATCTATTGCCAATCCTATAAAGGTAGTAGGAAAGAGGACTACCCAATCCTCCGGTCTGTCTACACCATTTGCTCTCCAAATGGTTATGCAAGTTCCTAAATGCCATGTGGGGTCTTACTTACCCTCACCTAAAAATAAATCAACAACGTCTCAAAGTCCTTCTTTGGATGTCCAAACTTGCTCTATTTCTGGTTCATGCATACTTTGATCTAAGTTACTCATGTTTTCTCTTTGAGCAATCCTTGTGCTCCTTCTTACTAGAATATTGCTTCGTGGTTCCCTTCTTCCACAACATTATGTACTGGTGTCCATCATAAAAAATCACCTCTAGTCTTCAATAAAATTCGACCTGTTTTAACAAGAATACCAGATTCGATAAGGCAATGACTCCAAATGTAACATAGTTGTGGAGTATTCCCACTGGGGAGGTGCTTTTCAGAGGATAGAATGATTCTTAGGCCAAGCCTATGTCAATTACCAAATCAGATAGTATTTTTATCACTTGAACTACCCTCATACGAACTGTCAATTCCTTGTATGAACCTAAATTACCTACACTGTACAATCTCAAATCGTATAGTGTTCAAGATGGTACGATCTTGCATCCAGCAAAACTGACAGATGCTATTTTGGAGGCTACCATACACAGTTTTGTAATCATTCTAGCCGAGTCCCCAAAACTACCAAATTGGGTAAGTTCTTGTCAATCGCTTGTTTTACCAAATCAGGTAACAATTTTTTATACGATTTGTACGATGTACGATGTACGATCTATACAAACTAAAGGTACAAAATGGTAGTATTTAATATGCTTCTTTGCTCCAATCTCTCTTCGGGATGTTTTGTATAGGTTTAACAACCTAAAAAATACAATCTCTTTCACAAGCAAAACATCCTAACCGGGTTGGTGAGAGATTCCATACAGGTAACTACATCCAAAAATCATACAGTGTACTTCAACACATCCTTCCCAACATCCTTATAATCATAAATCATTCCCCATGATTCACCAGTGACAATCCTATTAATCAAGCTGCAACAATGCCTAAAACTAACATATAACCGTAAGATAGAAAACTCAATTACATAATATCAATCCACAATACACTATCCATTCATAACAATATCGTACACAATCATGCACAACATCTTTATTCTCATTAATGGCTGTAAATTCAAGTACAATGTGGAAAACTCTCTCAATTTAATTGCAATAACTCAGAAATGTATCTATCTCTCTATTCTAGCAACTAATAACCAGTAAACTAGTAGTCAGGCCCATAAATTTGAAAATGGGGCCTTATATAACGTTGCCCAGGCCGTTCCAAAGCGGTTCCTAAGACAATATGTTATTCACAACTGCCCATATACAATTGAATACATTATTTTGGCATTTTCCTAAGTTTAACACCTTAGTTTAGCAAATCCATGCGATATTTCATCCTAAAATTACATTTCCTTTGCATCTGAGTGAATTTTGGTGCACCCTGTATGATTTACTAATGCTTTGTATGATTTTCCAATCCAATTGTATGATTTTACCTTCCACTATACGATTTGCTCCCACTGTACAATTTTACAAAACTTGAGTTATCTCATGCTCTAATATTTCACATTCTAATACCTTTACCTCTAAATTTTCTTTAAATATCCTTGTCTTAGCTATTGAGTTGGTTAGATCTTGTATAAGATTTCCTTTATCTTCATCATATTCTTGAAATTGAAGCTTAAGTTTTAAGTTTTGCTTCCTTACCTTCCTTAATTCCTTAAGAGCAAAAATAAGCTCACCCTTAAGATCAACTTCTCCTTCCTCTGATTCTACCTCTATTCTTTTGTCTTTAAGATTATTTTCATTTATTTCTGATTTATATTTAATAGGAGCACTTCCTTCTTCTTCTATTGCCAAAAGAAGACTTTCTTCTTCTAGACCTTCAAGAGCATCTTCATATTCATCTTCACTAAAACTGAACCCATTCCTTATATAATTATCTTCAAGATGACCAAAGTTACCACACCTAAAACACTTGAGAATTATTGGTATCCTTTTTTCCTTTTGCCTAACATCTTTTTCTATTGTCAGAAATAGAATTTATTCTTCTTCGTTTTCTTAAGACCTTCCATCACTATCACTTGAACTCTTGCATGTTTTATCTACATAAAAGCTCTTCTTATGCCTCTAGAAAAACTTCTTTCCTTGCTTGCCTTGTCTATCCCTACTTTTATTTTGATACCTATATTTTCTTGTTTCTCTATTTTTATGATCCTGTTTCTCTTCATCATTGCTACTTCTAGCTTCTGGACAATCATATGCGTAGTGACCATATTTACCACAATTAAAACACACTTTTTTTTTGTACCTTTATACTTTCTTGTGTCCTTGTTCCTTCTACCATAGTTTACTTCATCATTGGATAACTCATTACTTGAATCCAACTTCTTATCCTTTGTCTTATTTTTAACTTTAAAGGTTGATTCTTTCTGGGGGATAGACTCCTCTCTTATTCTCATCTCAAAACCTGTGAGAGTTCCATGTAACTCATCCCTTCTTAAAGTTTCCATATCTTTTGTTTCTTCTATGGCTGAAACCTTTTCACTATACCTCTTAGGGAGTGACCTTAAAATATTTTGACAAACATTTTTTTCTTCAACTTTAAACCTAAGTCCTTGCATGGAGTTAACGACCTCATCCACATGAATTAATTATGTAACAATGTATTCCTCATCCTTCATATTTAGGTCTTCAAATGTTTTCTTGTGATTTTACAATTTTTCCATCTTGACATTTTTGTCTCCCTCATATGTTTTCTGTAGCTTTTCCCAAATCTCTTTTGTTTATGTGCAATGCATAACTTTTATAAACTTTGATTCACGTAAACCACATAAGATTCCATTCATTGCCTTTGAATTATTGAGTTGTAGGAGCTTACCATCTTTATCTATGGGTGGAGTAGCTAGCGGTGTGTACCCATCGTCAATTGCTTACCATATATTATTTTTTTGTACCATTAGGAAAATATTTATTCTTACACTCCAAAATGTATAATTATTCCCATAGAATAATGGTGTCTTATTTCCTAAAGATTCACTCTGAGAATCCATTTGTGTTCTTGTAAGCTTTTTCTTCAAGCTGTTAAACTCTTTCGAAGGAACCAACTCTGATACCAATTGAATAACATAAGATTATACTGAGAGGAGAGGTGAATAGTATAATATCACTTTTTACTTTTCTTTCCCAAATAATATTATCCAATATAATTAATGGTAATATCAACAATAATAATCAAGCAATGTATAAATCATCACACACAATAGAGACACCAATTTAATGTGGTTCACCTAATGTGGGATACTCCACGAAGAAAATATTTCACTAAATTTTCTCAACAAATATCTTGGAAATCCTTCTCTATTACAATATTTATAGACCACTGTCTAAAGGAGACAACAATCCCCTAATGTTCTGCGTTATGGATATCTACCCACAGGATACACTAATCCCTTCTACTGGTTTGTGGATCTCTATCCATAGGAGAATTCCTTATCCTTTGCTCTGGTTGGTGATCTTCTAGAAGACTACTACCTCCACTACACTTGTTTGTGGATCTCTCTCCACTGAAGATCTTTATCATCACTAAGAAGACCTATGTCCTCACTGCCTTGGCTTATGGATCTCTATCCACTGGAGACTATTGTCCTCTGCTCTATCACCTCCAAAGCTTACTCTTAGCTCTACTCAATCTCTATCTCAAATTTATACTTTACACTATTCTCAGTATAACACACATCTGCTCAAGATTCTGTCTCTATTCTAGCACAAATTTACCCTCAAATCTACACCAAATTCTGTTCTCAAATTTGACCGCAAGCCTTAACACAAATCTTGATCCAATTACAAATCAACAATGTTTAGATCTACCCCAAGCCTTAACTCAAGGCTTGAACAAATCAATCAATCAACTTTGCTCTCAAGTCTTCTCAAAGACTTACCTCAAATCTATCCACCAGTTCTTACTAGAACTTGTCCAATCTGCTCAACAAGTCTTCACCAAGACTTACCTTAAATCTACTCAATAAGTCCTCCCTATAACTTGTCCAATTTTCTCAACAAGTCTTCACCAAGACTTACCTCAAATCTACTCAACAAGTCCTCTCTAGAACTTGTCCAATTTTCTCAACAAGAATTACCTTCAATCTGCTCAACAAGTCCTCTTTAGAACTTTTCCAATCCGCCCAACAAGTCTTCACCAAGACTTACCTCAAATCTACTCAACAAGTCCTCTCTAGAACATATCTCAAATATGCTTGCAATCTTTCACAAAATCTCACACAAATATATTCTTAAGTCCTCTCTAGGACTTATTCAAATCTGCCCACAAGCTTTCACAAATGCTTGGTTAAATCTATCCTGAAGCTTTCACAAAAGGTTACTCAAACAACTGCAAAAACTTACATACAAAACATAATTCAATCTTTTCATAAAACCTTTTCAACACACCAACAAGTTTCACTCAGAATCTTGTTTAACCACATAAATATATAGAGAATGATCAAAGACTCAATATGTTTCACTCATAATACACTCAATCACTTTCAAACTCGATTTCAAATAAATTCAGAAATAAAGTATAATTTGTTTCACAAAACTTGAATTATCACTCCAATACTTTAAATCAATAATGTTCAACCAAATTCACTCAATTATTCACTCAATGAAACACAACTTGCTTACAAATCCTAACTAGGTATTTCACTATACTTCCAAAAAATCACACTATGGAACTCAAATATTGAATCAATATGATTCCAATGTCACATAATAATGATACTCATGTTCTTTCACAAACCCTAACTCAAGATACTTCTCAATCTCACATAACAATGATACTCATGTTCTTTCACAAACCCTAGTTCAATATTGTTCTCAATCTCACATAACAATGATACTCATGTTCTTTCACAAACCCTAGTTCAAGATAGTTCTCAATTTCACACTCAAATGATCTCATAAACATTCACCAATCATGCATATGAAAACTCACTCAAATATTTCCAACAATCCTTTTCACTCCAACTTTGCATTTCACAACATTCAATCAAACAATATTTCACTCACAAGGATGATATGCCCATACCTTTTGTTTGATGGAGATATGTCTTCAAAACCTGTCTTAATCACAATCAAATCCTCTTTACCAATTTCAAGGTTAGATAGCAACAACCTATCTCAAAATTTCCATACAAATTTCTTCTCAATATTTATTTCACCATACAAAAACATCAAGTCTCAAGTACACCTTATAATCTCCAAATTTCTCAAAGTATGATTAGCAAAGATTTCAATTACTTACTTTCACTATAACCTCCTTCAAAAAATTTAATGCATAGGATAATAAAAAATTGCTTACTTATATCTCCTTACTGAAAAATTGTAGTTTCAAAATAATTAACATCACTATTCAAAAATTATCCAGTGCACTTTTTAAACCAAAATTGAATCAGTCACCACCTTTAACTATGGTAAAAATAATATATATTTTAACCACCTTATATCTCCCCAAGGTGCATACTATACAACCTTAGACCACACACAAATTATAAAAATTAAAATTTAAAATACCTTTGCGCATGTTGCCTCGGTGGGATTCGATCCCTTTTTGCATTACCGCCAGTGCCCTAGCTGAAGCCCAGCTGCCGCCTGATCTAGGTTCTCACTTGAGGCGTAAAAGTGCCTTGTGCTCTTTATTCCTTTGCTTGGTGCCTAAATCAAAACAAAAAACTCTTGCCTCTTATTTTGCCACCGGGACTCGAACGTGAGACCTACGCTCGCTCAACAACCTACACAACCACGTCTTGACACTAGCCCAACCACATGGTGATGTTAAGGCTTTAAGCCTTAGTTTATTTATCCACCATATTTTCTGCCGCCTTTTAGAAATTAAAACCCTTTGTCTTATGCGCTCATGAATTCACATTCAACACTTTTGCCAATATTTGTAAATGTAATATTATTCGCAGACTTGCTATAATGTGGTAAGCCTTATGGTATAAATACCATATGCCATTTTCTTATAACGTCGTCGAGAGGAAAAATATTTAAATGATTTTGTGCCCAACCCTAACTTTAGGGTTTAATAAATTTATTTTATAAATTAATTTATAATATAATATTATAAATAATTTTTAAATAACATTAGGTATTATTTTTAAACCTTAATATTATAATAATAAATATTATAATATTATTTCCTTTGGGCTTAGGTATTTTTATTTTTCACCCTTAGACCTTATCTGACAATCTTTAATATTATAATAATAAATATTATAATATTATTTCCTTTAGGTCTAGGTATTCCCTTCCTTTAGGGTATTTAGCCATCCTTTTGACCAATCATATGAAGCTTTTAAACCAAATCTCTTGGGCATAAAATATTTTTATTTTAACCCTCCTTTTGCCAAATCCTTGCACTGATCACTGACACTAACTCTAGGTCTAGGTATTCCCTTCCTTTAGGGTATTTAGCCATCCTTTTGACCAATCATATGAAGCTTTTAAACCAAATCTCTTGGGCATAAAATATTTTTATTTTAACCCTCCTTTTGCCAAATCCTTGCACTGATCACTGACACTAACTCTTGACATCAATGACAACACAACTACTCAAAATTTTCAACAACAAAATTTTAGAGTATGAGTATAAATGAATAGATATTTGTAAAGCTTAAGATTTTTAACATGTGAAATTTTTGGTTGTAAATGCTACACTTTGGGACCCTTTACAATTCAATTTAAAATCTTAAATAGTAGACCTTAAGCTATTAAGTCAACAATCTAAAACATGACTCAATATTTTAGAATCCTAAAATTTGGGCATAGGAACCTATTTCAAACCTAGGATATTCGATAGATTATCTTATATAATAGGCCCTAGAACTTTTCAACATTATTATGGTTTAATCCTTGTACTATGTGCTAGTATTCATAGGCTTTAAGGTATTAAAATTGAACAAGGATCACCAAATAATCTTCCATACATTATAAACTAGTGCTTGGATCATGGACCTTTGTCCCTTAAAATACACTTAAATGTATGACTTGAAATCTTAATCTTATACATACACATTAGACTTAAGTCCTATGATATAAATTATTATGTCTATCCCTCTTTGGTCATATCCTAGATTCTAGACCAGTATTTCTTAAAATCCTAAAATATATTTTTTTAAACCTCATATACTCATAAATCATGGCATATTATGATCATAGGCCCTAAAACTTTTGTATATTATTATGAATTAATTCTTATACTATGTGATAAAATCCTTAACCCTAAAGTATCAAAACTAAACAAAGATCACCAAAATTTTATAATAATAGAATTGGAAACCTTATAAACTAGTGCTTGTAGCATGGACATTTGCATCTTAAAATGCACCTAAACTTATACATACACATTAGACATTTGCATCTTAAAATGCACCTAAACTTATACATACACATTAGACATTAAAAAAACCTAGGATATAAACAACTATCCCTATACCTCTTGGGTCATATCCTAGAATCTAGAACAATATTTTTTAAACTCCTAAAATATTATGTATAATACCTCATGTATTCATAAACCATGGTATTGTATGATATTATTTCCCTTGGCTATAAATAATAATGTCTTTGGACACTTTGATACATATATTTTAGACCTAAATATTAAACTAAGAGCACTTAGTTCTTAGACCCTTGAAATGCTTATACATAGATACATATCCCTTGATTCATAAATATAAATATTTTCTAAAATATAAGCTTGTAGTTGTTGACCATTAGACTAGACAAACCTAGAGAGAATCATCTTGACTAGTTCCATCTTAGTTAGTGGTGCAAATGCATCAAAATAATATGTTCCCTTCTATTGAGAGAATCCTTTATAGCAACAAGGTGTACCTTGTGCTTCTCCACCTGATCATCTAAGTATAGTTCATATCTGAAAACCGGGGGGGGGGGGGTCACATTTCCAAGGGTCATAAAGGTAATATGCCTTTGCCTTTGAGGTATCTAATTACCTTACAACTATTTATTTGTGACTCTTTGATGCCTTATTTGAAGATCATTGTGTATGTGAGACCATGTTGAATACCTAAATATACATAATTGAGATGCATCAACCTTATTTGTTGCCATGTAAGAGATGAATTCATCCTAGAATTTGTGATCCATCCCTTGGTATGAATCATACATATTTCCATCTCCATGATCACTCTATTTTTTTCTTTTAACCATACCATTCTATTTAGGAGTATAGTGAACAATATTTTGATATGCAATCTCATGAAAACCCAAAAAATATGAAAGGTATGACTTAGGTACTCATATCCTCTATCTATCCTAAGAAATTTGACCTTTATATCCACCTAATTCTCAATAAGATCCTTCAATGTCTTAAATTTCTCAAAGACCTCATCTTTAGTGTGAATATTATATAACCACACATCTAGAAAAATCATCAAAGGAAAAAGTACCTCTTTTCAAGAAGACATGGTGAACCCATAGGTTCACAAATATCCTTGTATATAATCTCCAAGGGATGAGAATCCTGTCTTATAATCCCTTTTGGAAAAGTCTCTTATGATGCATCCCTAGAATACACATGTACCACTTAGAGGGGATACTTGTGCATCACTTGGAGGGGATACTTGGTCACTGATTGGAGGGGATATGTTCAAAATTCTAATGGCCATATAACAATGACTAATGAATCTCAAAGATCTATAATTGAGATGCCTAAGCCTATTGTGCTACTTTTGACTTTCATCATTTGCATATGCAATCATAGAAAAAATCTTTATAAAAGAGGAAATAATTGTAAACCTATTGTTTATATCCTTAATTATCCAATGATTAGGCCAAGATTAACCTTTTATTTATATGAGTATATTGCATTTTAAGCTAGATTATATTAGGTCCCAATATTCTTGATCTAGAGTAGACTCAAATATAAGAGCAATCAATATATAAGATGGCCAACATAATTAATAATAATATTCATAAAAATAACAAATATGAATATAAATAGCCAAAATAATTCATGCAATAACATGAAGAACACTTGCAGTAGATTTTCATACAAACTTCAATATTCATGCTTGAATGTTTCATACATTTCCTAGATATATTTCATGGAGCTTTGTCTCCATTATATAACCTTAGAAAGGTGACTCTTCAATACTTAACTATTGCACTCCTCATATATATGGGAGTTGCAACCTTTCCTATTATTTACATAAGATAAGTCTCACATGTCCTTTGGCTTCTCATCTTACCACTTGTATACATGACTCTAGACTTTCTATTTACTTGCGTACTTAACTCTATGACACTTGCACTCTTCTACATGATACTTATGCACTTCTACATGCACTCCTAATATATGATACTTGTGCACTTTCTCATATTACATATTTGCACACTTAATTACATAACACTTGTGCACTTTTTCTCATTATAAATTTGTACTCCTACGTACATGAAACTTGTGCATATCCTACACATAGTCACTTGAACAAAATGGGAAATATAAATCACTCTCCTAAACTATAGACTCAAACTCTATTATAATATTTACATTGTACCATAGGTACCATGGGGGTACATTAGCATGTACCAAATAATGTAATATTCTCCAACACCCTTGTATTACATTATTTGGTTATTGAAGACTTTAGTCTTCAATCTTTGTCTTCATCTTCGATCTTGTGTTCATCCATTGCCTTTGTTTGTAATCTCTACAAGATAATCTTAGACTATGCCTAATCCATCTTCTTGTTTCCTATATTTTGAAGAAATCAAACAAATCATCTTTAATTTATTTTTATGACAAAGATCATATAGTATTCCTTCTAAGAAACCTATAGTGTCAAGAGAAAATATTTCATCTTTGTTGAACCCATAGCTTTAATTTTATCTTGTTTCTTTATGATACATTTATTATTTCCACTTATGATTTTGAATTCCATTGTTCTTCCTTTTCCAACTAATTTTGCAACAAATATAAGATTAATAGATAATCCTAGAACATATTTGTAATTTGAATAGGGCATGCTAGGTATAATTTTTCCAGATTCTTGAACATAATAAATCTTATTATCTATAAATCTTAGAGGATCATTTGATCTGACATCTAATAATTTAAACTAATGCAATTTTTAGTCATATGATAACTGACTCCTGAATTTATATACCATACATCATTTTTCCTTTGTTTGTTTTGGTGAGATTCAATTGAATATTTTTTATAAGAATTTTGAAAATTTCTTCTATGGTTTGATCCTTTGAATTCAAAATATTGTATATGTACTTTGAGGATTTCTCCTATGATGTGAAGATCCTATTTTCTTTTGCCAAATATCCATTTTCAATTCCTTTAATTCCTTTGAATTTAAAATCCTTTTTACTCCAAAGTTCAATTAAATTGCAATTTCAATAATCAAATCTTTTCAAAAATCAATTTAAAAATTAAAAAATTTCAAATTTTAAAGTAATAAATTTTTTATCTCCCTACTTTATTGAATTTGCAAATTAGCTAAATTCTTCTAATTTCAAATTTTCTAAATCTTCAAATTTTCAAAATTTTCCCTATTTGGAGTAGAAATCCTTCTCTCCAAAATCAAATAAAAATTAAACTTTTCAAAAATATATTTTTTGAAATAAGTTGTAAAAATTAATTGCAAATATAAAATATCAAATATCTTTCAAAAATAGTTGAAGTCCTTATAATTCCCACCTAAATATTATTTTATATAAAGTTGAATTCCTTTTAGCTCCCACTTAAATAAATTTCCTAAGTTTCCAATTCTCCAAATTAAAAAACTTGACTTAGGACTTTATTACCTAATATTTAAAATTTAATAGATAAAAATTATAGTATTGCTAACCTTATTTATGTTGTGACTATCGCACAACACACCCCAATTTTGGGGACCCACCTTAAATTTTGATGTTGTGGAAATTTTGGTTTGTATTGAGTGATTGATTGATAGGTCCCTACCAATGAGTTTGCAATATAGATTCCAAGGTTTGGGATGTTGGTTAGTGTCTCCTTTTAATTTCTTTCAAAATGTTTAGTGTTTTGGTTAGGTTAATAGGCTTATTTTATTTTATTTTATTTTTAATTTTATGGTTGGTTAGCTTTGTAATGTCTGTTAATTTTAATATTTTAAATTAAACCAATTCAAACATTTGAAATTAATTAAATCATATATATAAAGAATATATATATATAAAAATATGAAGAGTGCAAAAAAACAAATAATAGGATCATGTCTTGTTCATTTTACACATCCTCATTACACTCTGAGTGTCATATTTTTTATATGCTTAGTTTAGGTTGATTTGGAGTTAGCATAGTTCTATATTATGGTTGTTTTTTTATTGGTTTAATATAATGTATTTCTACATTATGGGTTGATTAAATTAAATTTTAAATTAATTGTTTATGTTCATTTGTAGGTTGTAAAGGTCTTGGTCACGATCATCAAGTCGAGTCTTGACCTAATGAAGATGTGGTACCATTGGCGAAGTCTGGATTGGTGTTTTCGACGTAAGATGTCTTGGGTTTGCTCTAATTGAATCGTGTCTGAATTGAGGAGGTATCCTCATCATAACTCACCAGAGAAACTCTATGCACCATGGAAAGATAGATGGAGGCTATTGTTGTTCATCTTCATTTGTGGGATCCATTACTCAGGGCATGTAAGGTCTATGGGGATAGAAATATCATTTACAATGATAGCATGGACTTAGTGGTATCAACCAAATTCGGATAAAGATAGAGTTCAAATATTTAACCACCAACACTCAAAGAACATGGAGCTCGATAAAGTTAAAGTCATACATTACTGTGTAGTTGGATCTAAGCCATGGAGAAAAATATGGATAGAGAGGGTATAAATATGCTCGTGATGAAGTGATGGGATAGCTACAATGACCCATCCCTAGATTTTGGATTTATGGACGTTACTCCTTATGTCCAGGCTCAATCTGGTTCACTACTAGTGATGAAAGTATCATTTTGAATGCCATTCTCGGCATGGTTGTTGCTTTGAGATAGTGACCCACTTCAACTTAACCTATATTTTGGTGGATGAAAAGAGTCTTCACCTCATGTATGAAGAATTATTTAGATGATATACATCCCCTATGAACGGATTGCATGCAAGGGAGTCTCATGCATAATCTGCATGGATTTGAATGTATCTGTTTGACCTACTATGAGAGTCATCGGTTGTGGTTTGTTGTCACGTAGGACTATGAGTTTTCATGTCATTTTTGTTTTGTTTTTTTTTCAGAGGCTCATGCCTATGGAAGGATGCCAACAAAGGCCAAATCATCAGGGTATTATAGCAGAGCGCGACCCCATAATGCCTATCCTTGTGAATATGTTGGGCATGAGTAAGAAATAAATGAGATATTCATAACAAAAAATACAAGGAATCTCAGATATAATAATAAATTTAGGTTTGATGAACGAGGACTTTGTATATGTTAAGGTTATTATGAATAATTTAAAAATTACAATGCTTGGAGTGGGTGTGTCATCTAGTAAAAACCGTGTAGAAGAAGCAACACAACAAGCTACATCAACTCCCCTAATTGATAAATCAATCAAACATGCCACTGGTATCATCTACAATTATTATTAGGGAAAAGGATCTTACACTAGTAGTAAGTAAATAAAGTTTTTTAGGTGGTGACTAGCTTGGTAGATCAGTCAGAAAACACTATATTTGGAGTTGTTGTCGATGATAGGTATACAAACAAATACATGTTAGCCTTCACGGGATGTGATGGTTACAAGGACAAGTGGATAAACAACCATTGAGGAGTACATTACAAAGTGGGATGAAATGAAAGGGGATGAATAGTGATGACTAGGACACGACGTGGTAACCTCTCTTAGGCATTATCATGGTTTTCATCCCCCCTTTGTGATGTGGATGACACTACATTTGAGAAGTAGAGTGCATTGTTGCTTTGGCCATTTCGTATGTAGCATTGATAAATATGTGGTGTCATAATGTGGATCATGAATAGGTTGCAATAACTAGTATGTCTTGGCCACCCATGTGGTGGAAAATACCCAAACATTTGGCAAAGGCCAATTAAAATGTACACTCAATCAAGGGGATATTGAATTTAAATCTTGGTATATGTAGAATATTGAAACTTCACTAAAAGAGAATGGAATGTTTTGGAGCAAAAGGGAGGCTGGAATTTTTTGGAGCAAAAGGGAGGCTAGAATGTTTTGGAACAAAAGGCGTGAAGAGGATTAGAAGGATTTGAAGCTACTACCAACCAAATAGTTTTTCTCACCTTGTATGTAGCCAAAGAAGGTTTTGAATATAATTTATTTTTATTGCATATCTTTCTCACACATGTATTGAGTTTATTCAATGGTGTTTTATGCATAAATATGGTAGCATCATCTAATATTTTTGATACATGCTTTTTCTCAAACTCTTGCACTTAACTAAATTTATATTGTGTGGATGCAGGTCTACCCTAGTTTTGTTTTAGTATTCATGATCTTCCATTTTCTACAGAATAGGAGGGATTAATTTATAGTAGCTCTCTTTGATCACTTTTCCGCACTTTGTTTTCATCTTATTTTAGATTTTTATCATTTTTACCTCTAACCTAAGCTTTTGCCTTTATATATTTTCCATTTTATTTTAGTTAAATTCCATCAAGCACTCAAAGCCCTAAAAGGTTATATCATTTTGCATTAAAATAAAAAATGGGGGTTTTGAAGTAATTACAGCATCCAAATAAATTTTCTATTAAGGCTAATATGTTAAATTATTTGGACACATTTAATTAAGGTATTTCTTAAGATTTTAAAACAAAAAAAAAATGATTATTGCACTCCATAGGTTCTATCATTTTAAAATTTGTTTAACAAAGCAAGATAAAAGTTGTTAACAAAGAAAGATAAAATGGATTAAATCACCATTCCGGGATTCACATTTCAAAGTTAGATTTAGTCATTTTATTTCATGCTCAAACAAAGCTTAACAAAATAAGATCAAATTTGTTTAACAAAGCAAGATAAAATTTGTTTAACAATGAAGATAAAATGAATTAAATCACCGTTTCGGGATTCACATTTCAAAGTTATATTTAGTCATTTTATTTCATGCTCAAACAAAGCTTAACAAAAGAAGATAAAATCTACTTAAACAATTTGAGATAAAATGGATTAAATCACCATTCTGGAATCATTATTTCAAAGTAGATAGTGAATCAATAAATACACATTTTTAACAATCACATGAGCAAAAAAATTATTACAAATCAAATCAATACTAAACCACAAGCCCCTTGTTAACAATTACTTGCACCTCTAAGGTATTTTAGCATATTTTAATATTTTCACAAATAATAAAGCACATATTAAGCAAATAAAAACCTTGGAGAAATTCTAAATTTCTTTGCAAGAGAGGGTTTTCTAACAATACCTTGACTTTGAGTATGGTTTTGCAATTGGATAAAATTAAACAATACCCAGAGTTTTAGAAGATCATAGTTATTTTTAAGAAAGAGATGAATTATTTGGAATTAGACCTAATGATGACTCTTCTCATTAAGCTAGTTCAAGCAAAGGTAATAGAACTGCCTTAGTTGTTGAAACTTTGTATCCAAAATATGAAGAGGAAGAGGAGGATGATGATCCCATAGAAGAAGTTTAGACTTTTATACAATTTAAAAAGGAAAATCACAACTACCAGTTGAGGAGTAAGAGTAAGGGCCCAAATATTTTTTCTACTTGTCCAAATAATTCCATTATTTCTCCAGATACTAAGGCAAACAACAACCCTCCACCTTCATCTCAAATTGAGTCACTCAAATCACCTCAAAAGATGTAAAATCATGACAAAAGTGCTTACAACATCATTTGAGATCTAAAGAAAATAAAAGCCAACATCACTTTGTTTGAAGTGGTGCAGTTGACAAACCAAAAATATGCCTTGATTAAGGTACTTGGTCAACCAAGCAAAACTAATGCTAGGAAAACTACAGAGTCACATTTGGTCTAGCAAAAGGATAAAGGAGATGCTCCCCCTTCCTTATAACAATCTAAATTCCAGGAAAGAATTTACACAACTTTCTAGTAGATTCAAGCGTGTTAGATAATGTAATGCCTTATGTTACTTATCAGAAATTGGGTTTGAAACCCACTCCTTCAAATAGAATGGTGATACAATTACATAGATCTGAGGTGAATGTGGTAGGTATGTTTAATAACATTCATATCTATATTGCATCAGAGCCTAAAATTTAGTAGTTTATTGAAATTCATGTTGTTGATATTCCTGACATATGTTATTGGCCAAGGATTGGAGCAGAAACTTGAATGGCTATATGACCATGGATTGTTCGTACATGTGGTTACCTTGGAAAGGGTTAGCCAATCAAATTTGAATTGAAAGAGAGCCTAGGATCAAAGAGTGGATCATGGAGTATCATAGAACAAATGAAAACCTTTATAATGAGTCTGAGTTGGGTGTTTACACATTAGATACCAAGTTGGTTACAAATAAATCTAATGCTAAAATTCTATCTTGTGACCCACTAAATTATGATCATCTTGTTTGGACACTTAAATTTTATGGATCTAAATGTAAACAAGGTAGTGGAGTTGGGGTTAAAATCATTAGCCCTAAAGGTAAGTATTCTCAAACTGCATTTAGATTACAATTTCCATGTACTTGCAATGTAGTGAATTATGAAGCATTAATTTTTGGATTACAATTAGCTTTGAATAAGAACATTAAATGTTTGAAAGTTTTTGGGGATTTAATGTTAGTTGTTAGGAAAGTAAAGGGGCAATACACATATCGCGACAAAAGGCTAATTCACTATAGAACTAGAGTTAGAGACTTAATAGATGAATTTGAAGCCTTTAAAATTTCTTTGATTTATAGAAAGACTAATCATGTTGTAGATTCTTTGGTAGTCGTAATAGGTACATTAAATCTCATCAATAAAAGAAAATTATAAAGTTTTAAATAGAATTGCTTCTTTGTCCTTCTATACTTGACAATGTTAAAAATTTATAGGTATTTAAAAGTGATAGACACATCATTGACTTTGTAACTAAATCAGGTGTTTTTAAAAATCAGGTGATTGACAAAGACCGATGGTTACAAGAGGATGAAGATGAGGAAGATGAGGTAATGAAGAGAACTAATGCTATCCAAAAAGGTATTGTCTCACTTGAATTTTTTTTTTATATTTATTACCAAAGCAAAAGGTGCGATAAAATCTCACCTTCAAATGATTTATCTGATGTAGTTAATATTGGAAATAACAAAGATCCACATAACGTACTTATTGGGAATGCATTCACACATTAATAAAAATAAAGAATAATACATGCACTTAAAGATTATATGGATTGTATTGCATGAAATTATGAAGATCTAAAAATGTACAATCAAAATGTTATCATGCATACCACTCCTTTGAAACTTGAATCTAAACCGTTTAGACAAAAATAGTGACCAGTCAACCCAGTGCTAGAACCTCTCATATAGAAGGAAGTTAAAAGGCTATTAGATGTAAAAAATACATTTCCTATCCAAAATTCCACACGGGTTGCAAACATAGTTCCTATTTGAAAGAAAAGTGGAGAGATTAGGTTATGCATTGATTTCAAGAACCTTAATAAAGATTCACAAAAAGATAACAAGCCTCTTCCTTCTATCGATAAAATTTTACAAATGGTTAATGGATCTAAAATGATGTCCTTTTTTATAGATATTCTAGATATAATTAGGTTCTTATTAACCCAGTGATAGAATAAATACTGCATTTACTACTAAATGAGAAATATTTGCTTACAAGAGAATACCTTTTGGTTTGCTTAATGCAGATGCTATATTTCAACATTCCATGGACTATGTTTTTAGAGACCTCATTGGTAAATGCATAGTCATTTATGTATATTATATACCTATTTTATCAAATAAACGAGAAGATCATATTAATGATTTGAAAAAATTTCTTCAAAGGTGCAGAGAACATGACATTTCACTAAATCCTAAAATGTGCATCTTTGGAGTAACTGAGGGAAATTGTTAGGACATGTAATATAAAAATATGGCATTTCTATAGATATTGCAAGAATAAAGACAATTCAAAATATTACTCTTCCAGATAGTAAGAAAGATCTTAGATCATTCTTTGAAAAAATTAGTTTTGTTAGGAAAATCATTTTTGAATTTGTTGAAATTGTTAAACCATTGAATGATATGTTAAAAAAGGATGTTAATATTAGTTGGAAATGTGAGGCTAGTACTGCTTTTCATAGTGTTAAATATGTTATTTCTAATGCACATATTTTGGTAAGTTCTAATTACAAGAAACCATTCTTCATCTACACTTTTGCATCTGATCATTCATTTGCTAGTGTGCGAACTCAAAAAAGTGAAGATAATTCTGAAAACCCTATTTCTGTTATGATTTCACCTTTGAAATATGCACAGTTAAGCTATACCATTTTGGATAAATGAGTGTATGCCTTATTTAAAACTATTAAAAATATTAGGCATTACATATTGCACGGTAGATTTTTTACCATTGTACATGACCTTGCTGTGAAAACCATGTTGATGCAGAATAAACTAGGCAAAAATGAGAAAAGTGGATGTCTACCTTACAAGAGTTTGATCTTGTGATCCATCCAATGAATCTAGTTCAAGGACAAGGCTTGATAAAAGTACTTGCACATATTGACCCTCGGATTTTTTATCAATAATATAATATAGATGATGTCATGCAATATGAATGGTATATTGATATTTTTTATTTTATTTTGAATGGTAAGTGTCCCTCACATTTTAATTTCATGTAAAGAAGAGCTATTCATTTTATGATTAACACTGGTGTGTTGTACAAAAAAACCACAAAGGAATTTTTATTCATTGCTTGCATAAGGAAGAATCCACTCACATCTTACATGGGTTTCATGGTAAGTATGGGATGGGACATGGTTCTGCAAATGCCACTACACACCATATTTTGAGGTATGGTTACTATTGGACATACATTTTTAAATATTCCCATTCCCATGTACTTTCTTGCCATATTTGTCAGCTTGCAGCTAATAGAGAGACATGCACCTATGCCATTACATATTATAGTTGAGATGAGGCCTTTTGCTCAGTGGGGCTTAAATTTCATATGGATTATAAACCCTAATTCTTTAGCTTCCCATAAATTCATTCTCACTGCCTCTAACTATTGTACTATATGGATAGAAGATATTCCCACTAAGAATTGCACTACTAAGGTTGACATTCAATTTTTGAAGAACACATTGTGACTAGGTTTGGAATTCCATATTCAATTTTTTGTGATAATGGTCTTGATTTTACTTCACTCTATTTTGCAGAATGGGCATACAACAACAAGGTGAGCATAAAATGTTCTTCTAATTATTATTCGTAAGGTAATGGCTTCACTGAATCATCTAATAAGACCTTGTTATCAGTTATTAAAATTTCTGGAACAAAATCCTTAGGATTGGCATAATAAATTAAAATTTGCATTATGGGTAAATAGAATAAGAATTAAAGAATCCATAGGGACATCACCTTATCATTTGGATTATGGTCAGGATCCAATTTTTCCTTCAAATATTAAATTGTAAAGTTTACCATTCATGAAGGAATACCTTGAAATAGATGATAAAATTTAAGCTTATCTTACCTTATGCATTTAGATGAAAATGAGAGGATGCTTTACTTAATTTTAGTAAACATAAGGATATTGTTAAAATGTGGTTTAACAAATGAGCTAAGATTAAGATATTTAGGATCTCTGATTTGGTTTTATTTTGGGACAAGGCACATGAGAAAAAGGGTGAGCATTATCAATTTGACTATCTTTGGCTTGGTCCTTATCATATTTTAAAAATTCCTGAAGAAAATACTTTTCGGTTGAAAACTTTGAGTGGGGAGGATGGGTAGTTTCTCAAGCATTATTTCACCCATGAAGCAGTGGAATTCTTACATCATTTGTACTTTTATTGTATATTATTATACATAGCTTGTTGGTTTTCATGCTTTTACATTTAGCTTTTTTCTTGTGTGGCACTTTTTCTCTTGTTTACAAGATTTTTATTTTTGCTTTATCTTCAACTCATATTAGGTTAGGTTGTGGTTTACATTTTAGTGTTGCACTTTGGGTTTTTTCCTCCAATTGATGTAGTGTTTGGTGATAGCTACTAACTCCTAGTTTCTTTTTTGATAGTGTTTCTTTGTCATGTAGGATGGATTTCCTATTTTGAAATCAATTGGAATTGAGGAAAATGAGATGAAATTGTTAAGTAATCATTCTTAGATTTTGAAGTAATATGGTGGATGTTGGAATGATGAAATATTTCACTAATATCCATATGTACCTCACTATTAAAGGGTATTCTTTGAAATATTGAAGAATAAAGTCATTTTGGTTTACAAACTAAGGCAAAAATTTAATACACTCCATATTTAGTCTTAAGTGGTCTCTAACCCACTTGGCATACAAAAGTGGCACCATTGGCGAAGTATGGATTGAAATTTTCAATGTAAGATATATTAGGCTTACTCCGATTTAATCGTGTCTAAATTAGGGAGGTATCCTCATCATAACTCATAGAAGAATCTCTACACACCATGGAAAGATAAATGGAGGCTATTGTTGTTCATCTTCATTTGCAAGGTTCATTACTCAGGGTATGTAAGGTCTATGAGGATGGAAACATCATTTATAGTGATAGCATGGACTTAATGGTATCAACCACACTCAAACAAAGATAAAGTTTAAATATTTAACCACCAGTACTCGAATAACGTGGAGCTCGATAAAGTTAAAGTCGTACATTACTATGTAGTTGGATCTAAGCCATGGAGAAAAATATGGATAGACAGGGTATAAAGATGCTTGTGATGAAGTGATGGGATAGCTACAATGACCTATCCCTAGATTTTAGATTTATGGACGTTATTCCTTATCTAGGCTCGATCTGGTTCATTGTTGGTGATGAAAGTATCATTTTGAACACCATTCCTGACATGGTCACTGCTTTGAGATCTCGATCCACTGTCACTTAACCTATATTTTGGTGGATGAAAAGAGTCCTTGCCTCACGTATGGAGAATTATTTAGATGATAGAGATATCCCCTACGAGTGTATTACATGCAAGGGAGTCTCATGTGTAATCTACATGGATTTGAATGTATCTGTTCAGCCTATTATGAGAGCCATCGGTTGTGGTTTGTCGTCGGTAGGACTTAATTTTCTCGTCAAACTTTGGATGATGTAAAAGGGACGACCACTATGTTCAAAGGTCTTTGTTGGATTTGCTACATTGTCATTCAAGGCTCACGCCTATATAAGGATACCAATTAAGGTCAAATTATTAGGGTATTGCAATAGAACGTGACCCCATAATGCCTATCCTTGTGAATGTGCTCGACGTAAATCAGAAATAAATGAGATATTATTAACAAAAAATATAAGAAATATCGGATATAATAACAATTTTAGGTTTGGTGAATGGGTACTTTGTAGATGTTAAGGCTATTATGAATAATTCAAGAACTACAATGCTTGGAGCGTGTGTCATCCAGTAAAAATTATGCAAAAGAAGCAACACAACAAGCTACATCAACTCCCCTAATTGATAAATCAATCAAACATGCCACTAGTATCATATACAATTATTACTAGGGGAAAGGATCTTACACTGCAAGAAGTAAATAGGTTTTTTTAGGTGGTGACTAGCTTGGCAGATCATTCATTAAACACTATATTTGGAGCTATTTTCGATGATAGGTACATGGACGAATACATGTTAGCCTTCACAGGATGCAACGATTATGAGGACAAGTAGACAAATAGCCATTGAGGAGTACATTACAAAATGGGATGAAACAAAAGGGGATGAACAGTGATGACTAGGACACGATATGGTGGTATCTCGTAGGTATTATCATGGTTTTTGTTCCCCCATTTGTGATGTGGATGACACTACATTTGAGAAGAAGAGTGTGTTGTTGCTTTGGCCATTTTGGATGTAGTGTTGATAAATGTGTGGTGTCATAATATGGGTAATGAATCAACTGCAATAACCATTATGTCTTGGCCACCCACAGGGTGGTAAATATCCAAAAATTTGGTTAAGGCCAATTAAAATGTACGCTCAATCAAGGGGATATTGAATTTAAATCTTGGCATATGTGGAATATTGAAACTTCATTGAAAGAGAATCCGAAGGAAAAGGTGCATGTAACGTTAGAAGAAGCGTTATGCAACTCGACAGTAGGAAGAGGAAAATGAAAAGTTTTTTGAAGTTTTAAATATCCATGGTAGTGGATAGAAGGGAGGTTGGAATTTTTTGGAGCAAAAGGCGTGAAGAGGATTGGAAGGATTTGAAGCTACTGCCAAACAATTTTTCTCACCTTGTATGCAACCAAAGAAGGTTTTGAATATAATTTTTATTGCATATCTTTCTCACACATGTATTGAGTTTATTCAATGGTGTTTTATGCATGGATATGATAGCATCATTTAATATTTTTATTACATGCTTTTTCTCAGAATCTTGCACTTAACCAGATTTATATTGTGTGGATGTAGGTTGTAGTATTCATTATCTTCCATTTTCTACAGAATAGGAGGGATTAATTTATAGTAGCTCACTTTGATCACTTTTTTTCCCTTTATTTTCATCTTATTTCATATTTTTATCATTGTTCCCCTCTAACCTTAGCTTTTGTCTTTATTTATTTTCTATTTTATTTTCTTTAAATTCTATCAAGCACTCGAAGCCCTAAAAGGTTATATCGTTTTGCATTAAAATCAACAATAGGTGTTTTGAAGTAATTAGAGCATCCAAATAAATTTTCTATTAAGGCTAATATGTTAAATTATTTGGACACATTTAATTAATGCATTTATTAATATTATAGAACTAAAAAAAAATTCTTGCACCCCACAAGTTCTATCACTTTAAAATTTGTTTAACAAAGCAAGATAAAAGTTGTTAACAAAGCAAGATAATTTTTTTTTAACAAAGCAAGATAAAATGGATTAAATCATCATTCCGGGATTCACATTTCAAAGTTAAATTTAGTCATTTTATTTCATTCTCAAACAAAGCTTAACAAAATAAGATAAATTTTGTTTAACAAAGCAAGATAAAATTTGTTTAACAAAGAAGATAAAATGAATTAAATCATCATTCTGGGATTCACATTTCAAAGTTAGATTTAGTCATTTTATTTCATGCTCAAATAAATCTTATCAAAAGAAGATAAAATCTACTTAAAAAAATTGAGATAAAATGGATTAAATCACCGTTCTGGAGTCATTATTTCAAAGTAGATAGTGAATCAATAAATACACTTTTTTAAAAATTACGAGAAACAAAATTATTACAAATCAAATTAATACTAAACCACACGCCTCTTGTGAATAGTTACTTGCACCTCTAAGGTATTTCAACACATTTTAGTATTTTCACAAACAATCAAGCACATATTAAGCAAATAAAAACCTTGGAGAAATTCTGAATTTATTTGCAAGAGAGGGTTTTCCAACATTAACCTGACTGTGAGTATGGTTTTGCAATTGGATAAAATTATCACTCAATAATTTTCTCTTGGTATGACCATAAACTTAACCCTTCTCAACTTTGAAACACACATTCTAATTATCGTGCCTATAATGCATTGATTATTTGCTACTAAAGATATTACTGCAATGCTCATAGAGGTATTATAGATTGCATTAACTAGAATATGATATTACAAAATATGATGTATACAAATGTTTCAAAAAACCCACTTATTCCACCTTTTTAATACCTATTTTCATAGATGATGCTTTACTTGAACCTTTTAACATCTCAAAGGTTCGGTATGATGCTTCAAGAGTTAATGATACCTTGGTTGAGCCTCTTAATATTCCATGGATGGTCTAGTTCATTGCTTTAGGATTTAATGCACTGATTCAATATTCCTTGGCTATTCTAAGTGCTTTAAATGATAGTGTGCTCTCTACATCTATTGGATGACCTAAGTTCTTTAGAGGATAATGCACTCTCTCTATGTCCATTAACTAGCCTAAGTGCTTTAGTGTTCATTTATGAAATAATATGAACACTTACAATAGAATTACTCAAAATATGCATATAAGCTTCAATATTTATGCTTGAATGTTTCATACATTTTCTAGATACATTTCGTGGAGCTTTATCTCCATTATATAACCTTAGAAATATGTCTCTTCAATACTTGACCATTGCACTCCTCACATATTCGAGAGTTGTAACCTTTTCTATTATTTATATAAGACAAGCCTCACATGACATTTGGCTTCTCATCTTGCCACTTGTATACATGATTCATGACTTTCTATTTATTTGTATACTTAACTTTATAACACTTATGTAGTTCTACATGCACCCTTAATATATGATATTTGTGTATTTTATTATATTATATATTTGCACACTTAATTACATGATACTTGTGCACTTTCTCTCATTACACACTTGCACTCTTACTTACATGAAACTTGTGTATATCCTACACATAGACACTTACATAAAAGGGAATATAAATCACTCTTCTAAACTATAGACTCCAACTATATTCTAATATTTACATTGTACCATAGGTACCATGGGGGTACATTAGCATGTACTAAATAATGTAATATTATCCAATAGAGTAATGCAATAAATAAACAAGAGGTTAGGATCAACATTAAGAACATGAATTACCTCATCAAAAGAAGCTCCAATGTTGATTTCTCCACATACTATAACTTGCAATGAAGAATCATCTTCAATAACAACACACTCCCCTTAATATGATTTATTTTATCCCTATAGGAAATGCTTATGGTTTATCGTGTTTTTATATTCCCCTAAATCTATAATCCACACATTAGAATAAGTGGATGTCCAATATGTTGAATGAACAACTACTATGCTTATGAGGTTTCTCCATCAAACTTGTCATCACCCTATGCATAGAAGAGAGAAACATCAACACTCCTATTTCTTGCTTCTTCCTCAAGATTCTTGATGTAAATTCAAAAATACTTTGCTTTATGTCCTTTTGAAAAACTCACATATTGGATTTTTAAAGGCTTCTCGGGCTTCTTCTCATTTTGATATTTGGAAACAAATTTCTTTGGATGGGCCTAATTGATCATATAATTACCCTTATGCCTTTATATTCTAGCTTGGTGACACAAAAAGTACTTGAATACCTCATCAATTGGTGTTATAGAAGAGTTCAAAAAGTACACATGAAGCATCTCAAATACAACAACTATCTCATGTCTCCAAAACATAAGTGAAGGCAATATTCAATAGTTCAATATTTATTTCCTCTCTCCATAGATTCATATTATTTTCTATCACCTTAGATAATCCTTTTATAGTTTGGATATCTTCTTAAAGTTTTTTGAAGTGACTAATATACTTATCAACATTATCAAATGAGACTATGGACAAAATTGCAAGATCAACTTCCAACTTATTAATTTGTATGGAATCAATATAAAAATTATCATCACCTTATGGGGTCCATGGTGTTTCATAGATATTTTAAACATGAAGGGCTATCACACCATAACCATCAACCTTATATCTATAGACCTACTTCATTTTTAGAATAAGTTGCACAATGTTATTTATTCATATATTTGAGTAACCCCTTACTTTAGAGCAAAGATTTAATCTTGATCCTCCAAGTAGCATAGTTTGGAGAACTCAAGAAGGGCCATGCTGACCTATAACTATCCTACTAAAGTACAAAATATTACATGCATTTTTTGAAGAACACAAGCTTATACTGAGAGGGGGGAGTGAATAGTATAAGACCACTTTTTACTTTTTCTCTCAAACCAATATATGCAATGTAAAGATAACAATATCAACAACAGTAATCAAAGCAATGCACAAATCATCACACACAATAGAGACACCAATTTAACGTGGTTCACCCAATGTGGGCTACCTCCATAGAGAAAATATTTCACTAAAATTTTCTCAATCAATATCTTGGGAATCCTTCCCAATTACAATGTTTATGGACCTCTATCAAAAGGAGATGTTGATCCCCTAAATTTGGTTTGTGGATCTCTATCCATAGGAGAACTTTCTCCTCTAGTTGGTGATCCTCTAGAAGACTCCTACCTCCACTGCACTAGCTTGTGGATCTCTCTCCACTGAAGACTCTTGTCCCCACTTAGAAGACCTATCCTCACTGCCCTGGCTAATGGATCTCTATCCATTGGAGACTCTATCCTCTTTGCTCTATCACCTCCAAAGCTCTATCTCAATTCTATACTAAACATAGTCCAGTCGGTCTAGCACAACTCTGCTCAATCTCTTGCACTAAACACAATCCAGTTGGTCTAGCATAAGTCTTCTCAATAAGCTCACTCAAATATGCACTAAACACAGTCCATTCGGTCTAGCACAAATTTTCTCAACTCTATACTAAACATAGTCTAGTCGATCTAGAAAAGTTCTACTCAACTCTTGTACTAAATACAATTCATTCGATCAAGTAAAAATCTGCTCAAATCTATCTTTGGTCTAGCACAAACTTACCCTCAAATATGCACCAAACTCTGCTCTCAAATCTGCACTAAACATAGTCTAGTCGGTCTAGCACAAATTTATCTTTGATCTCTGTCCTCAAGCCTTAACTCAAGGCTTGACTCAACTCTGTTGGATCTACCCCAAACCTTAACTCAAGGTTTGAAAAAATCAACTAACTCTGCTCTCAATTCTTCTCAAATACTTATCTCAAATCTGCCTTGTAAGCTTCCACAAAAGCTCACACTAATCTATTCACAAGTCCTCTCTAGAACTTGCTCAAATCTGCTCTACAAGTCCTCTCTAGAACTTGCTCAAATCTACTCAACAGGTCCACTCAGAACCCTTCCAAATCTGCTCAACAAGTCCTCTCTAGGACTTACTCAAATCTGTATTGTAAGCTTCCACAAAAGCTCACACAAAATCAATCCACAAGTCTTCTCAAAGACTTACCTCAAATCTGCTTAACAAGTCCACATAGAACTTGTCCAATCTCATAGAAACATAAAGAGAATTGTTAGAGACTCAATATGTTCTATACTCAATGCTCAATCACTTTCTCAACTCAAATCAATCTCATAGAAGCATAAAGAGAATTGTTAGAGACTCAATATGTTCTACACTCAAAACTCAATCACTTTCTCAACTCAATCTCATAGACACATAAAGAGAATTGTTAGAGACTCAATATGTTCTATTCTCAAAACTCAATCACCTTCTCAACTCAATATCATAGAAGCATAAAGAGAATTGTTAGAGACTCAATATGTTCTATTCTCAAAGCTCAATCTCTTTCTCAACTCAAATCAGAATATAGAATAGTTTATTTTATGGAACTTGATCAATCACTTCATACATCCACTTGACTAGGCTTAATCAACCCTACTCAACCAATCACTTCAAGAAACAATCCTTGCTCACAAACCCTAGTCCAAGCATGTAAACATCAACTCAAAATATTTCCAACAATGCTCAACAAAAAATCTCACATAACAATGATACTCATGTTCTTTTCAAACCCTAGTCCAAGTTCTTTGCATAACAACCCACTTCAACAACCATGCTGGGGGCTAATAAAACAAGGTTTTAAACACAACTCTCAATTTCAGAAAACCTTGAAGCATTAACTCAAGCACTTTCAAAAAGGAAACCCTAATCAAATCCTTTTCACTCCAAACTTAATTTTCAAGTAAGCAATCAATCAACTCAACCAAGAAAGAATTTGCCCATACCTTTTTGCTTGACAAGGAGTTGATCTCACAAATCTGCCACACTCACAATTTCTTCTTTGCCAATCTCAACAAGGGTTAGAGAGTAATAATTTCTTCAACAAAATACAATGCAAAATAATACCAACATAACACCTTATCACTCCAACTCAAATAATATTCAAATACCCTCACAATAATTTTCTTTAACACAAACCCTTTATTAAAGATCAAACAACACTCAAAAAGTCTTAACCCTTCAATATTTGCAATATAATAATTTAAGACTTTATCAAAAATATTTAATACCAAAGCTTCCTTATTACTCCAAGTAATACCTTCAACTACCAACGTTATTCACCAAACACTCTTTAAACAATTTCACAAGCAAACCTTATACCTCCAAACACCTTGTATGAAAACCTTAGGCAATAAAATTAATTTCAAAAGCTTTACCTTGGCCACCGATGGGTTTCGACCCCGTAATATCTACCTCCACAAGCAACCTATCGTGGGCTCCATGACCATGTGCTCTATGAGCACGTTTAAGAGCCAAAAGGCTCTTTCTCCACCTTAGCTTTTGCGCCCTATGAAAACGTATGGAAAAATGTTTTCCCTTTGGCGCTCACCACCACGAGTTTTGAACACAACACTTGCTTCCTCCAACGTCTGTGCTTTGCCACTTGGACCACCGTGTCCAATGTGCTTCGAAGACTCCAACCTTTCCACTTTATCCTCGGCACTTAAGACGAAAATGTTTTTCATCTTCTTCCTCAACGAATCCTTTCAAAATTGCAAACGAAGCTTTTAACCTTGGCACAAATATTATTCGATCGAGGGATAAATGATTAATGTCTTTGAGGCCACCTTTTATACACAACCATGTGTTTTCTTCAAACGTCGGTGCTCCCTTGTTTTTAATGACGTCGGTACCTTTAAACACTTTATACTATATGCAAAGTGCTTAAATTAAATTTGATGACGTCAACATTATAATTTATAAATATTTTAAATTCAAAAGAATTTAAATTTTATAAATTATAATTATAGGTTTAATTTTTAAAACCTTCCTTTACTTGCATTCCATGGTGTAAATAATATTTATTTATAAAATTTAAATTCTTATTGAATTTAAATAATTTATAAAAAATATTATATCTCCTTTTCAACTTTGCACTGAAACTCTTGACCTTTGGCCTTCTTCCTGGATATCAAATAGCAACTTTGACAACTTCGTTCCTTGACAAAAACCTTGATATTAATGTTAACTGCATTTCTTGACATCAATGACAATTTTGGCTTAGGGACTCAAAATGTCCAACAATCTCCCCCTTTGTCATTGATGGCAACCCACATTCTTTTTATTGAAACCTAACCTTTATTTTTCTTCTGCTCCCCCTGGATCAATGCTCTCTCAGATATCAAATCTCTCCCCATTACACAAATCTCTCCCCCTTTGACATCAATGGCAAAGGGTCACCTTTGGGGCTTGGGGCTAAGAATGAGCCTCTTAGCTTAGCCCCTCCCCCACCTCCTCATGAGGTGGTTAATTTTAGGGTGGGAGTATTTCTACTCCCTGAAAGCACTATTCTTTACCTTTATCCTTTTCCCTTATTTTTTAAGTTTTCTGAATACTATGAATTTTTCTATCCAAGTCATCATACCCATTCCTATCATCATTCATGTTCCTATTTTTGTTCTTGTTCACATCTAGGTTCCTGTTCATGTTCTTGTTCCTATTCATCCAAGTTTTTGTTCCTATTCTTGTTCATGTT
Organism: Wollemia nobilis; assembly: GCA_028583015.1. Classification (NCBI taxonomy): domain Eukaryota; kingdom Viridiplantae; phylum Streptophyta; class Pinopsida; order Araucariales; family Araucariaceae; genus Wollemia; species Wollemia nobilis. The sequence goes on along the minus strand of JAQPPZ010003507.1, from coordinate 645,789 downwards.
CTTGTTCCTATTTATACCTGTTTTTGGAATGTCTGCTCTACACCATTTTGTTGTGTGACCATCATTATTGCACTTATAACACTTAATGTTATTATTCCTTGGAGGTGCAAATATCTTAGGATATCTCCTAGTGAAGCCATATCCTCTTTTGTCATGAATCCTACAATTCATTGCCTTGTGACCAAACTCATTACATGAGTAGCAATACCCATGGAAAAGTTGTCCTTTCCCATATTCCTGTATTTCATGTGTCCTGCACTATGAAGCCATGTGCCCAAACCTGTGACATGAAAAACATCTTCCATTGAAGCTTCCTTGTCTTGACCTCATTGGTCTCCTATTTTGATTGTTGTTCCATCTGTATCTTCTCTGTGCATTGTTCCTATCTTTGTTGAACCTCTTTATTTTCCAACTCATCCTCTAATGTCTCACTCCCTCTTACACTATTTTCTTCTGATGTATCTTCTTCTGAAGTTTCTTCTTCTTCAAGACTTGAAGTAGACTCTTCTTCCCATTTCTTTTGAACTTGTTTAGAACCAAGGCTTGTTTTGTTTGTTGCTCCTCTTTGTATCTTGATTATTTTATCCACACTCTTTGCATTGTTTACATACTTGTATAGCTTATTCTTGGAATCTTCTAAATCTTCCTTTAGTAGTGCCACTTCTTGTGCTAACTTCTCACATTCCAAAATCTTTGCTTCTAACTTATCTTTGAACTTCTTTGCCTTAGCCTTTGATTTTTCTAAATCCTCTATGAGCAATAATATTTCTTCATCACATTCTTGAAACTGAATTTCAAGCTTAGAGTGTTGCTTTCTTACCTTCTTTACCGTGTCAAGGGCATAGATAAGTTCTCCCTTGAGATCATAACCATTCTCTATTGAATAATCCTCTATTTTTTTACCTTTGTCCACATCATTACTTTCTTTTGACTTGTCTTCTATGGGATCACTCCTTCTTATAATGCCATTAGAATATTTTCATCTGGTCTTTCAAGTGCATCTTCATAGTCATCATCACTGAAACTATAACCATCCCTTGTGCAATCATTTTCAATATGTCCAAATTTACCATATCTAAAACACTTGAGAATAACTAGAGTCCTTTTTCCTCAATCATAAATAGGACTTCATATCTATCATTGTCTAAAAAACTAGCATCACTATCATTTGAGTACTTACTTGCATTATCCGCATAGTAGCTCCTCTTTTGTCTTTGGAAGAACTTCCTTCCTTGTCTACTTTGTCCATCCTTGCTTTTCTTTTGGTGCCTGTATCTTTCTGATTCCCTGTACCTGTGATCTTATTTTTCTTCACCATTGTTGTTCTTTGGTTCTTTACAATCTGTTGCAAAATATCCAAATTTTCCATAATTGAAACACTTAACAGATCTTAGATCTATGGATATTTTGGAGCCTTTATCTCTTCTACCATAATTAGCTTCTTCATCACTGGATGACTCACTACTTGATTCTGATTTCTTACCCTTTATCTTCTTGTTAGCTTTGAAAGTAGCCTCCTTCGGAGGAGTAGGATCTTTTGTTCTCATCTCAAAAGTTGTAAGCATGCCAAGCAAATAATTTCTTATCATATAATAACTATCAATTGATATTTCTATAGCAGAGACATTTTCACTATACATTTTTGGAAGAGTTCTCAAGATCTTATCACAAGCATTAGATTCATCGAACTTCATTATAAGACCTCTCATCTCATGTACAAGTTCATCAATCTTATTGAGACAGTCACGGATGTTTTCATCATCCCACATTCTTAAGTTTTCAAATTCTCCTTTGAGATTTTTGTTCTTAGCTTTCCTGACTCCTTTATATCCTTCATATATGTTATGCAGTAGTTCCCACATTTCTTTTACTATTTTAAAATCTATAACATTCATAGATTCTGATCTACGCAACCCTTTTGTAATTGCATTCATAGCTCTTGAATTTGCATGTATTAGAAGGTTACCTTCATTATCTGTAGGAGGTGTTAAGAAATGTAGCTCGGACAAGAACTTCTTGCACAAGCTTCAGTATGAACGTGCTAGAAGTGGTTCGAGACATCTCTAATTCTATTTTAAATTTCAATTAAATGATTTTCTATTTTAAGTTCACTTAAGTGATTCTATTTTGTAATTCACTTAAGTGATTCTATTTTGAAATTCACTTAAGTAATTTTCTATTTTAAGTTCACTTAAGTGATTCTATTTTGTACTTCACTTAAGTGATTCTATTTTGATATTCACTTAAGTGATTTTATAATTTTAACCTTACATATCAAGATGAGATGAGATTTAATCTTAGGGTTAGAGAGATTAGGGTTACCTTTTTCAAGGATAAAAGGAGAATATCAAGAGTGTTTTAGATACACAGACACAAACAAACATAAAAGAATAAGAGGAGAACATATTGTTGAAGGAAAACTACAAGCTTAGGAGGAGAAGAACAATGTTTGCTAGCTAGAAAAGCAGCAAGAGAGCAAAAGTGTTCTGCTATAGCTGTAGCCTCTTATTTGTAATATTTTAGGTTTAAAAATATATTTACCTTCTGTTGTTCACGTTTATTTTTCCATCCATCCGTGTGACTGTTGCATGTTTGAATAAATTATTCTTAGATATGATTTATTTTAAAATAACATAAGACAAAATTTATCTAGGGTTTGGAAAATTTACAGGAGGATCAATTGCTGAATCATATCCAAGTTCCACTATATCCCAAACTTAATTGCAAAGTGCCATAAGGTGAAATCTCATCAACATACACCAATACAAGAAGTCACTTCCATTAAATACTGATACTACATTATTTGAGGACCTGTACCTTTGATCCTTTTGATCCATTGTGTTCTTGACCACTTTTTATTTAAGCTATCAAACCCTTCTGAAGGAACTTGCTATGATACCAATTGAAGAACACAAGCTTATACTAAGAGGGGGGGTGAACAGTATAAGACCACTTTTTACTTTTTTTCTCAAACCAATATACGTAATGTAAATATAGCAATATCAATAGCAGTAATCAAAGCAATGCACAAATAATCACACATAATAGAGACACCAATTTAACTTGGTTCACCCAATGTGGGCTACCTCCACGGAGAAAATATTTCACTAAAATTTTCTCAATAAATTTCTTGGGAATCCTTCCCAATTACAATGTTTATGGACCTCTGTCCAAAGGAGATGTTGATCCCCTAAATTTAATTTGTGGATATCTATCCACAAGAGAACTCCTTCTCCTATGCTCTGGTTGTCGATCCTCTAGAAGACTCTTGCATCCACTACATTGGCTTGTGTATCTCCCTCCACTGAAGACTCTTGTCCCAACTTAGAAGACCTTTCCTCACTGCCCTGGTTGATGGATCTCTATCCACTAGATACTTTGTCCTCTTTGCTCTGTCACCTCCAAAGCTTTGTCTCAATTTTGTACTAAACACAGTCTAGTTGGTCTAGCATAACTCTACTCAATATCTTGCACTAAACATAGTCTAGTTCGTCTAGCACAAGTTTTCTTAATAAGCTCACTCAAATTTTTACTAAACATAGTCCATTCGATCTAGCACAAATTTGATCAAGTCTATACTAAACACAGTCCAGTCAGTCTAGCACATTTTTGCTTAAATCTTGTACTAAAAACAATTCATTCGGTCAAGTAAAAATTTGATCAATATTTATCTTTGGTCTGACACAAACCTACCCTCAAATCTACACCAAAATCTACTCTAAAATCTGCACTAAACACAATCTAGTCGGTCTAGCACAAATTTATCTTTGATCTCTGTCCTCAAGCCTTAACTCAAGGCTTGACTCAACTCTGTTAGATCTGCCCCAAACCTTAACTCAAGGTTTGAACAAATCAACTAAATTTGCTCTCAAGTCTTCTCAAATACTTATCTCAAATCTACCTTGTAAGCTTCTACAAAATATCACACTAATCTATTCACAAGTCCTCTCTAGAACTTGCTCAAATCTGCTCTACAATTCCTCTCTAAAACTTGCTCAAATATACTCAATAGGTCCACTCAGAACCTATCCAAATATTCTCAAAAAGTCCCATCTAGGACTTACTCAAATTTGTATTGTAAGCTTCTATAAAATCTCACACAAAATCAGTCCACAAGTCTTCTCAAAGACTTACCTCAAATATGCTTAACAAGTCTACACAGAACTTGTCCAATATCATAGAAACATAAAGAGAATTTTTAGAGACTCAATATGTTCTATACTCAATTCTCAATCACTTTCTCAACTCAAATCAATCTCATAGAAGCATAAAGAGAATTGTTAGAGACTCAATATGTTCTACACTCAAAAATCAATCACTTTCTCAACTCAATCTCATAGACACATAAAGAGAATTTTTAGAGACTCGATATATTCTATTCTCAAAAATCAATCACCTTCTCAACTCAATATCATAGAAGAATAAAGATAATTGTTAGAGACTCAATATGTCCTATTGTCAAAGCTCAATCTCTTTCTCAACTCAAATCAAAATATAGAATAGTTTATTTTATGGAACTTGATCAATAACTTCATACATCCACTTGACTAGGCTTAATCAAACCTACTCAACCAATCAATTCAAGAAACAATCCTTGATCACAAACCCTAGTACAAGCATGTAAACATCAACTCAAAATGTTTCCAACAATGCTCAACAACAAATATCACATAACAATGATACTCATGATATTTTCAAACCCTAGTCCAAGTTCTTTGCATAACAACTCACTTCAACAACCATGCTTATCAAACAAGGTTTTAAATACAACTCTCAATTTTAGAAAACCTTGAAGCATTAACTCAAAAACTTTCAAAAAGGAAACCCTAATCAAATCCTTTTCACTCCAAACTTAATTTTCAATTAAGCAATCAATCAACTCAACCAAGAAATAATTTGCCCATACCTTTTTGCTTGACAAGGATTTGATCTCACAAATCTACCACACTCACAATTTCTTCTTTGCCAATCTCAACAAGGGTTAGAGAGTAATAATTTCTTCAACAATATACAATGAAAAATAATACCAACATAACACCTTATCACTCCAACTCAATTAATATTCAAATACCGTCACAATAATTTTTTTTAACACAAACCCTTTATTAAATATCAAACAACACTCAAAAAGTCTTAAAACTTCAATATTTGCAATATAATAATTTAAGACTATCGAAAATATTTAATACCAAAGATTTTCTTATTAATCCAAGTAATACCTTCAACTACCAATGTTATTCACCAAACACTCTTTAAACAATTTCACAAGAAAACCTTATACCTCCAAACACCTTGTATGAAAAACATAGACAATAAAATTAATTTCAAAAGCTTTACCCTGGCCACCGATGGGTTTTGACCCCTTAATCTCTACCTCTGTAAGCAACCTGCCATGGGCTCCATGACCACGTGCTCTATGAGAAAGTTTAAGAGCCAAAAGGCTCTTTCTCCACCTCAGATTTTGTGACCTATGAAAATGTATGAAAAAATGTTTTCCCTTAGGCTCTCACCACCACGAGTTTCGAACACAACACTTGCTTTCTCCAACGTTTGCGCTTTACCACTTGCACAACCATGTCCAATGTGCTTCGAAGACTCCAACCTTTCCACTTTATCCTCGGTACCTAAGACGAAAATATTTTTCATCTTCTTCCTCAACGAATCCTTTTGAAATCACAAACGAAGCTTTTAACCTTGGCACAAATATTATTCGATCGAGGGGTAAATGATTAATGTCTTTGAGGCCACCTTTTATACACAACCATGTGTTTTCTTCAAACGTCGATGCTCCCTTGTTTTTAATGATGTCGGTGCCTTTAAACACTTTATACTATATGCAAAGTGCTTAAATTAAATTTTATGACGTCAGCATTATAATTTATAAACATTTTAAATTCAAAAGAATTTAAATTTTCTAAATTATAATTATAGGTTTAATTTTTAAAACCTTCCATTACTTGTATTCTCTGGTGTAAATAATATTTATTTATAAAATTTAAATTTTTATTGAATTTAAATAAGTTATAAAAAATATTATATCTCCTTTTCAACTTTGCACTGAAACTCTTGACCTTTGGCCCTGGATATCAAATAGCAACTTTGACAACTTCGTTCCTTGACAAAAACCTTGATGTTAATGTTAACTACATTTCTTGACATCAATGATAATTTTGGCGTAAGGACTCAAAATATCCAACATTTTTAACAAGATAAACCACCACCAATACATAAATCTTGAGAAATTATGTCATTTGAAAGAAAGCTCATAACGTTTTTATATACAAAATTCATGGTGTCAAAACTGCACAAAATGCCTCTAAAGCCTTTGAATTATTTTTTACTATTGGTAGGGAATGAGAGGTTGTCATGTATCATTCCATGAGTAGCTAAAATGGTCCCAAGTATACACTAAGTAGATAGCATACAAGCAAATTGCATGATACCACTTCTCATAACTAAGGGATACAACCTATGAGCTAATTGTGTAGGCCATTAAATAAATACCGATAAAATAGATTGCATCACATTTCATGCTATGAGTAGCGCTTTGATCTATAAGCCACACTATACAACTTGTCATATTCTAATTTGATCTAAAATTTATGCTTTGCAAAGTTGGCTACTAGTTGTAGGAATGAGTTATCAAGTTTGATGATTTGGTAGAATCTAATTAGTTGATGTCATATTTATATGCACCAAATGTTATATGACCTACCATGGTGGTCTTCTCTTCACCTACTATATCAACACTTATGTCAATACCTAAGTCAATTACAAAGTGTTATGCCACATCACTTATATGGACTACCATATCAACACTTGCATCATTATGTTATCAATTACCACATGTCATGCTATATCACATTTATGTATTTCCATGTTAGTTGTACATACTAAAAATTTATTGCTATCTTAGCTACCACCTCACTTGTATGGATATATGAAAAATGGAACATGGTATAATAGTACTTTAAATACATAAACTAGTTTATTATTCAGTAGATTGCAAATGTATATGTGAAGAGCATACTCCTACTATTGATGGATTTTTGGTTCACCAGATTGTATTACATGTAGGTGAAGAGCATAATACCAACAACAATAATGTATTAGAAAATAGAAAGAAAAGAAAAAAATTTAAACTATTAAAAGAGATGAGTTAGGAAGGGAACAAAAAATATTTGATTGAACTTCATTCCAATAGAAAGAAGTGTTACATCAATAAAATCTTCTTAGCTACTCTAAATAGAGTTTCCTTAGAAGAAGCTATACAATTCAAATTAGATTTTATAATAATTTTAAAAATATTATCCAATATTACTAAAAAAGAAATACATAAAGCAATGCACATAGTATATGGAGGTGTATATGGACACCATATAATCTCGTTATCAAACAATATATATATTCAATCCAACCAATAGTTAAAATGGTGATTATAATGGGGTTTCTATACCCAAATACAAGTTACATTTAGGTCAAGGTTAAGTGACTTTAAGAGAAGCTTAAACACCACATATTCCAAGATACCAATGCACTTAAACATCAATCTTTTATTATTGCTTGATCGATTGATTTGAAAAATATTATTAAGATCATCTTAATTTGCTTCAAAAAAGTGAAATTAATTTATACTCAACTCTATTTGTGATAGTGATTAGCTTAGGATTATTGTATGCTTTGAACACTTGCATGTAACATGTTAGATGCAAAATGCTTCCTATTAGATATTAAATTTTTTTCTAGTAGATATTTATATTTTTATAACATTCTAAAGTAAATGAATAATTGTATTAGAACTTGGTTAAAATTTGGACTCAAATTGCATCACAACTCTAACCATTACAGTGTTTGCTTATATTTTTAAGTTAAAAAACTCAAGGATATCATTAAATTTTATATTTAAGTCATGAAGGTTATCTCATTATTGCTTGTTGTCATAACCCAATTTCCCTCAACTAATTTTTTTATATCTTTTATAATACCCTATTAAGTAGTGCGTAAAAATAGGTATCAAGTATTAGCGAACTCTCACTTTAAAACATAATAATCCCTAAACTATATTTACATATAGTCCTTCCTTTGAGGCACACCAGTACCCACAACTTACATATTTATATCTATGTAAGTGCGCTAGGAGCTTAAAATTTGTATGCAAGTTACCCTTCTTCTTATTTCCCCAATGAAATAACTTTACCTCTTTTCATTCCATTGAAAATAACACTCTACTTATCTCATCCTACTTAAGTCTATCTAAGTAGGAGCTTAAGTGTATGGAAACCACCATTCTCATATTTCGATGAGCTAGTCAAATTGTTATAAGCCTCTTTCTTTTCTCATTTGTGGAATAACACAATAGGATTTCTAATAAAATTACTAATACTTTAGACATTATTCTACACAAGCCCAATTATTAGCTCATAGCAAATAATTTCCTTCCTTCCATAATTTCATAATTACGATAGCTACTCCTAACATGGTTCTTCATGACATACATAAAATGGTGTAATTAACACATTCAAGTTCCTTGACTATATTAATCCACCATACTTTTTATACACTATTCCATAGATTACTTTACTGAATAAAATGCATAACCAAGTAACACCATTACCATAAAGAGCTAAGCTATGATTAAAGGAAAACTTATTATACCATAAGAATTTAAAAAAATAGTCACTAAGAGAAATATTTCACAATACATTCCACAACAATTCATTTACCCTAGGAGAAGACCCTTATGGATAAAATCCAACACTAAAAATCCTTCCCCATAATTTATTAATATTTCAAAATTACCATACATCAGGTATATTCTAACTTATTATGTTCAGATAAAAAAGGAGAGCCTAAGTCTTATCGACTTTACAATACGGGTCATTCCTTTAACCCTTTTGAATAAAGTCAACCATATTTAAAAATAAAATAAAGGATTGTATGTGTATAACCACATTTGTTATACACATACAATCCTTTTAATAAAATACAAATGACACAAATTTTTCATAATTGAGTACATTTCGATATCCACCGTGGGTTCACATCTTAAGACCACTTCTTACAATAATAAAAATTGATTTCCATCATCGATATCACAATGTAATATAAAAATATAACAAGGCTTTTCTTTAAGTATCTGCAAAAATAAACCACATTTCTATCTACTATCAAGTTGTATATCTAGGTATAAACCCCATCCTGATATCATATACTAAAACAAGGAAAACGTTCACCTCTCTACAAGTTTTAACTCTGGATTTAGCAACACAGATCCCAAATCCATTATTTAATAATAATAAATCTACTAGAAACATCAATACTTGATACCTGTTGAGTGGTATTTTCACCCAGTTGTGAAAACACACTCTCCGATAGGATTTGGGTTCTAAATCCTCTGCTTGCAAAGAAATTAAACAAGTAACTTCTCCAAGGTCTCCGCTATGTTAGCATTTTACATCCGTGTATTAATAATCTCAAATAAATATATTCAATTAAAATGCTTGGAACACCTTAGTGGTTGCAAGTAACTCAAAACAAGGGGCAATGTTGGTTTATTTTATCGTGAAACTTTAATGATTGTTCGTTGAACCCAAATAAAGCAAATGTGATTTGGTCCTTATATGACCATGCTATAACTTCAAAGTGGAAATTGATGAAATGCCATAAAACAGAACTCCTTCAATGAAATTGGAATTTTCATGAAGGGAATGTCATCATCGGCTCATGAATGAAAAACAAAACTAAAAAAATGAAATGCTGGCCTTGAAATGGAAATTTTCTATTTTCAGATTTTGGAATTTTTAGTTTTTTTATTTTTTATTTTAATGCCTGTAAATGAAAATAAAGTGCAGAAAAAATGAAAATAAAATGCATAGAATGAAAATGAAATGCAGAAAAACTAAAAATGGAATGCACTCAGTATGATGCTATCCTGTTCTGACAAAACCGAAGATATGAGTTTCCATGCATGCAACCTAACCTATTGGACCTACATGACATGCATAATCCCCATAGACTAAGTGCTAGTTCCTAGGGTACGAAGTAAAGTTTAGATTTCAAATATTCGACTAATGTAACCCACAAAGGTGGTATTTAACATTATCTATAAATCCGAAATCTAAAAGAAAGTGAAAGAATAAACATTAAATCTATAGCATGCACAAAAGATCTCCTTCTTTCTTGCCAATGAGATGCAAATTTATGAATACTTCTGCATTAAAAATATGTCATGTTACAATAACAGAATGTCTGGTTTTTCCAAACCAGTCTGTGGAAGAGAAACAACCCCAAACAGGCCCAGAATAACCTATCAACTTCAGCTCTGCAACCCTGTTCGCAGCGATTTTCGACCAGTCCATGTGTAAGGAAAATATCCAAAAAAAACCCAGTGTCAAGGCCTTGCCTTCATTCTTGTAATATTCTTTGAATAGTTTCTGACCCCCTTGTACCTGTCCTGTGCTTCTGCTTTTAAACCTCCTGGTGCGGCTCTCTGCTTCACTCTGTGACGCTTCATTTCATTTCCAGACTACATCGTTTCGTCTTCCTCGCCTCTTCATTGTATTTGAATTTTTGCTCGGATGTCAAATGTTTGATCTTATCCATGAAATGTAACTGCTTCTGTGGCCCTTACACTTTTGTGCCATGTGTTCTGCGCCTCTCTGCATGTTTCGTAACTACCCCCTGTAAATTGCGATCGAAAATAGCATGTCGCGATATCATGACTTTTTTATGTATGTAGCTTTGCTTTTCTTCTTTCATCATGAAAATGAGACATGTGATATCGCAACATTTTCCTGTCAACAGCCTTGTCCCCCTTCATGCATCGCAAAAATGATACCTATCACGATATCGTGAAATTTTTTCGCTTCGGGCCACATGGATGCAACTTGTCGTGAAATCACGACATTTTTCTCTTCGGCATGACCTTACTATTTTTTGTCGTGAAATTGTGACACTTTTTTATTCTGTACTACTTGGCTGCTTTTTGTCACGAAATCACAATGCTTTTCTATTTTGGGCCGTGCAGTCTTAACCTGTCGCGAAATCGTGACATCCTTTCATTTTAAGTCTCGAGAACAAAACCTGTCGTGATATTGCGACACCTTTTCATTTTAAGTCTGCCTCATGATCTGTGCTACAAAAACACGACATGTTGCGATATCGCGACGTTTTTTCTCCTTGCGCTTCATCTCGTCTTCGGGCCGCGAAAACACGACAGGTCGCGATATCGCGACAACTTTGACGTCTTGCTCTGTTTGACTATTTTGATCGCGATTTCATGACATGTTGCGACATCGCGACATTTTTCACTTTGCCTTTCTCTCTCCTTTGTGAACCGCGATTTCATGACATGTTGCGATATCGTGATATTTTGAGTCTTCAACTTGGTTCTTTGTTCTTGCACCGCGATTTCATGACATGTCGCGATATCATGACATTTTGAGTCTTCAACTTGGTTCTTTGTTCTTGCACCACGATTTCATGACATGTCGCGATATCGCGACAATTTCTCTTCATGAGGAATTCTGCTGCTCTTAGCCACAAAAACGTGACACATTGCGAAATCATGAAAATTTTCATTCTGAGTAGCGACAGCGCAACACGTCGCGAAATCACGACAACTTTTCATTTTTGGGCAGCGACAGCGCAACATGTCACAATATCGTGACACTTCATTTTCTTGTGATATTTTGCTCTTCCTTTGATTTTTTTAGCATCTGGGCCACTGAGATCTTCTTTGAAAGCATGCAAAAAATGTGGGTCCCCAATTTTGGGGTGTGTTGTGGATCAGCCACAACAAATGGTGACTCTGCTATCAAATGCTCCTGAGCATTTCGTGAGAACCCAACCTGGAAGTATACAAATTTGGAAACCGGCATTAGCACATAAAAAATATAAACAAATGCTCATAGATCAGAAATACATGAAACATTAGAATCATTAAGTATCAGCTCGATGTGTGCAATGTGTTTCATTCCCTATCATTTGAACTTGATCAACATTCCATTGTCAGTTTCACTTATGATTTTTATGCAAGGCTATGAATGATTTGTGCAGGATTTGATGCATGATGAAGATGCTAGAGATGTAACAACCTGCTTTATAAAGGCTCAAACCTTCTAATATTATGGACAAACATATTAAATATGTCAAACCCTCTTAGGACAAAATATAGGTATACTAAATTAAATTACTAGATCCCAAAGTTGGTTATGTGTCACTACCATCTTGAACCCATGTGCAAGTGTAGGTGAAATCAGAACTTTGGGGAATAGGATTCCCAACCTAAGCGAGATGGGAATTTAACCCTATCCTTACTATTTTGATTTGGAGTTCATTACCTCATCTTGAACAAAATAATTTAACCTGTTATGGATGAAATGGTCAGGCTAGTCTATCCATATGAGCAATCAGTGGTCTTGCTTTTAGACAAGACATGTTGCCATGCATGAGCATACTTAACCCCATAATCCCTGGTTTGGCTTCATTCATTCTTTTTCTTTTATTTCTTGGACCTTTGGGATGACTACCCATCCTTGCTAGGGACATGTAGTACGATCCTTCCAATCCAAAATTGAGATGAAATGGGAAATATTATTTTTTTACTTCTTGGACCTTTGGGATGACTACCCATCCTTGCTAGGGACATGTAGTACGATCCTTCCAATCCAATATTGAGATGAAAATGGGAGATATTAATTTTATTTCTTGGACTTTTGGGATGACTACCCATCCTTTGCAAAGGACATGTAGTACGATCCTTCCAATCCAAGATTTATGATGAAAATAAGACAGGAGTTTTGGGGAATCAGATTCTCAACCTAGGCGAGATGAGAATTATGCCCTATCCTTACTACTCCATGTGGGTCAAATCAGAGCTTTGGGGAATTGGATCCTCAACCTAAGTACGATGAGGATTTAATCCTATCCTTACTACTCTGGTTTTAGACTTTAAGCTTGATGGAAGTGGTAAAAACCACTGTTTTAAGGATTATGTTGCATGATAGGACAAACATGAAATATTCTTTTCACCTCACCTTTTCATCCAAGTATGGTTTTGACCATTTTTCTCAAGATTCTTTTTAATGTGCATGGAATGTGCTTGGTTCAAGATAGTTTGGGCATCAGTTCCCAACCTTAGGATTTTTTATGTTTTCTGTTATAGAATAACCCTAAGAGGATTCGACACCTTCTCAATGATTGCACATGAAATGAAAATGTAACTGAGATGACATGTATATGCAATGTGGAATGTGACATGAGATGTGAATGCACTGCTTCTTTTGGAATATATCATCTACTTTCCCATAATGTGCAAAACTGACAACTTCATGCATCACAAGATTCAAATGATATTATTTAAATGGTTGCTTTACTTGTGGAGCTTTCTACAATACAATTCCAATGTTTCATATTCTCCTGATTTTAGGCATAAGTTGACATCTCAAAAACAATTTTTTTTTCATAAACAAACCAAAAATTTCCAAAGGACCAACACACAACTTAAATCCAAATCCAAATAGCAATCCCTAAAAGAAAACTTGAAAACACAAACCAAAACCAAAATTCAAAACCTATATACAAATGTACAATATAATACAAGATGATGCAAAGCTTGGACGATCACTTTCCTGGATCCCAAACATGATTAGAACATTTCAACAAAAATATAATGTGATATGCATGCCAAATGTTGTGGGAATCCAACAAAAAAAAGACTAGACCAAACAATGCAACCCACTTCAACTTTCCTTGCTCACCCCACCAATTAGATTTAGTTCCAATAGTACTCCCATAGGTGAGCATCAAATTACTAAAATGATTAGACCACAAATGATATTCAATTTTATCTTGTCTATTCTTTAAAACTTCCATTTCAAAACTCAATCCTTGATTTAGAATTAGGCTATCTTTTTCAAATATGCAATTTTGTAAGTAGGAGCCTATTTCTACAAATTTTAAGGCCAAATTATTTTCCAAATTTGTAGGCCAATCAAATTTGTGTAACAGTTTGCAAGCATCTAGGATATTTACCAAATTAGGATCATTAAAAGTTTTTACCCTAGATTCAATTAGTAATTGTTGATGAATTTTATTTAACAATTCAAGTGCATCAACTTCATTTTCATTCATTAAAACAATGTTATCAAAGGTGTGATTAGAAATTATACCTTGTTTTTCATTCACCTTTAACGACATTTCATCATAAACATCAATCAAATTCAAAACATGGTCATGCAAATTTTCATCCAAATTTTGGATGCTTGAACATAAAAGGTTAGATTCTACCCTTTGAACATTTTTATTTACCAAAATTTGATGGGGATTTGTAACTCCCTCTTTTACCTCATGGTATTCATATTCTTCATTGATTACTTGTTCATCAAACATACCAAAATTGGGCACCCAATTGAAAACATGCCCATCCTTTTCAACCCTCAAATGTTTTTGGTCAAAGTGTATGTCCCATGACTCATCTTGATGATCCTTCATTTGAGTTGCTTCCCATTGATCAATCTCTTTGTCATTTGGTTCTAATTCTTTATTCACTATCCATGGTATCTCTTCATGTGAGGTAGAAGTTTCAACATCCTGCATATCAAGTGAAATATGAGTTTCATCTATGGGGGTGTGAGAAAAGAATGCATTATCATATCTCCCCCAACCATTGTGAAAATTGTCTTCCAAATTTGTGGGATGAGACTCCATGGTATTTGTGACATGATCTTTTGATTTATTCATCAATTCACTTTCTTATTTGCCCTTGGTAGTAAGATCCTCATTATCTTCCAAAATTTTATGAGATTTGAAACCCTCTTCCAAAACACCCTCAAATGGTACAGGAGTTGTAATATCTTCCTCTGAGTAGGCGATTATGTTGTCCTGTATATCAATTGGCACACAAGTTTCATTAGTAGTTTTGGAATGAGTGAAGTCTTCTCACTTCTTCCAAGCATCATAATAATCATCTTTCAAAATCAAGTGGTGACGTTCAACTACTTCTTCAACATCTTCCAATTCATCAATATGTTTCTCATCAAATTCATCTTCACCTTCCTTAGATGGTTCAATTATTTCCAAAAGTGGGTCGTTTCTTGAATTCAAATTTGTAAGGCTATCATCGTCCAAATTAGTAACCCATGATTCAATTTTTTCATAATTTTTAGGGTGAAGAATTTCTTGATCGTTAGCTTTACTCATCTCATCAATAGTATCTTCCAAGAACAAGTGGTGAAACTCTATCATGTCTTCAAATTCATTTATTGGTTTTCTTCCAATTTCACTCTCAACCATTCCATTCACTTCTATGATGGGTTCCATTCTATCACATATATCAAACATTGTTGAATTTAGAACCCCTTCATCCGAATAATCATGTATCTCTATGAATGAAATCACTTCTGCATAATCTTCACTAGCAGATGTTGGTTTAGCACTTTGCACCTCCCCTTGGACTACATCTAAGGTGGTTGTAATATTTGGATATTCAGATTCATCCCCTTGATCATTTACCTTAGATATCATTGGAGTGGAGGGTGCTATATTTGATGGTTGGTGTAGGTTGGCATCAATATCTTTAGAAGAACAATCTCTTATGTGAACATGTTGTGCCTTTTCTTCTTCCAAAACTTGTTCTACCTTTTCCAATGTCTCATAGATTGTCTCTAGAGATAAGTCATCCAAGTTTTCCTTTAAGAATGTAGCAAGTGTGGGGTGTATGACTCCCAGGTATACTTGAATAGCTTCCTCTTCCGATGTACCCAAACTTTCCCACATTTGAGAATACAATTCACGAAACCTCACATTGAATTGACTCATGGACTCATTAGGCTCTTTACACATAGAGGTGAATTGATTTTGCAACCTATTTAAGTCAAATTGATTACCAAAGTGATGAAGATAGGCTACTTCTAATTGTGTCCAAGAATTCCTAACCTCTATGGGTAGTTGGCTGTACCAAAAGAATGGT
Organism: Wollemia nobilis; assembly: GCA_028583015.1. Classification (NCBI taxonomy): domain Eukaryota; kingdom Viridiplantae; phylum Streptophyta; class Pinopsida; order Araucariales; family Araucariaceae; genus Wollemia; species Wollemia nobilis. Next base: position 629,819 of record JAQPPZ010003507.1, on the reverse strand, counting down.
TTATCATCCAAAATGTATGCAAATAACTTACAAGCTACCTCCTCATAGAACACCTGGAATTGACATAATGTATTCTTGTAGACATGCAGTTTTTGCAAGTATCCTAGTGGCACCTCTTGATTAAAACACCGTAAAAAATCCAATAACATTTTAGGAATTTGATAGGGTATCACATGTATGGACAAACACTTATAATGGTCCTCCATCATAGATACCATTATCTCTCGTAGAAACACTATTTCAGCTCTCAGGGATACCATTTGCTCCTCAAGTGTTGCCATTAGTGAAACTTAAAATGTAATTTTAGAACCAAATCTGTTGAATATTCAACCTGCAATGTATAAAAAAAATCAAGTTAGCCTCAACTAAGAGATGTATTCATTAAAATCAAATGAAAAGTAATTGCATGAAACAACACTTTGTTAGTCAAAATCAAGATTTTCAAAATTAAATCAAATCACAATGTTTCTGTATGAACAATCAGAAAAGTGTTAGAATAATATACAACATACTTGAATTGCTTAAAAATAGAATAAAGTAAACCAATTCAGGCCGTACTTTTAACAATCTTCTGAGTGTTAGAGGACTAAAGCATACAAAATTTAAATTTAAATCACACTAAAATAAACCCGTTCAGGCCCTCCTTCTAGCACCAATCTGTTGAGTGGTGTTAGAGGAGGCCGAAGATGCTAATCAAATGGACTTGAAATATTTAGCAATGTAAAGCTCTTAAACAATTATAAACCTGTAGCATCTAAAATCACGATAAAATAAACCTTTTCATGCCCTCCTTCTAGCACCAATCTGTTGAGTGGTATTTTCACCCGATTGTGAAAAAACACTCTTCGATAGGATTTGGGTTCTAAATCCTCTACTTGCAAAGAAATTAAACAAGTAACTTCTCCAAGGTCTCCGCTATGTTAGCATTTTACATCTGTGTATTAATAATCTCAAATAAATATATTCAATTAAAATGCTTGGAACACCTTAGTGGTTGCAAGTAACTAAAAACAAGGGGCAATGTTGGTTTATTTTACTGTGAAACTTTAATGATTGTTCGTTGAACCCTAATAAAGAAAATGTGATTTGGTCCTTATATGACCACGCTGTAACTTCAAAGTGGGAATTGATGAAATGCCATAAAACAGAACTCCTTCAATGAAATTGAAATTTTCATGAAGGGAATGTCATCATCGGCTCATGAATGAAAAACAAAACTAAAAAAATGAAATGCTGGCCTTGAAAAGGAAATTTTCTATTTTCATATTTTGGAATTTTTAGTTTTTTTATTTTTTATTTTAATGCCTGTAAATGAAAATAAAGTGCAGAAAAAATGAAAATAAAATGCATAGAATGAAAATGAAATGCAGAAAAACTGAAAATGGAATGCACTCAGTATGATGCTATCCTGTTCTGACAAAACCGAAGATATGAGTTTCCATGCATGCAACCTAACCTATTGGACCTGCATGACATGCATAATCCCCATAGACTAAGTGCTAGTTCCTAGGGTACGAAGTAAAGTTTAGATTTCAAATATTTGACTAATGTAACCCATAAAGGTCGTATTTAACATTATCTATAAATCCGAAATCTAAAAGAAAGTGAAAGAATAAACATTAAATATATAGCATGCACAGAAGATCTCCTTATTTCTTGCCAATGAGATGCAAATTTCTGAATACTTCTGCATTAAAAATATGTCATGTTACAATAGCAGAATGTCTAGTTTTTCCAAACCAGTCTGTGGAAGAGAAACAACCCCAAACAGGCCCAGAATAGCCTATCAACTTCAGCTCTGCAACCCTGTTCGCAGCGGTTTCCGACCAGTCCATGTGGAAGGAAAATATCCAGGAAAAACCCAGTGTCAAGGCCTTGCCTTCATTCTTGCAATATTCTCTAAACAGTTTTTGACCCCCTTGTACCTGTCCTATGCTTCTGCTTTTAAACCTCCTGGTGTGGCTCTCTGCTTCACTCTGTGATGCTTCGTTTCATTTCCAGACTACATCGTTTTGTCTTCCCCGCCTCTTCATTGTCTTTGACTTTCTACTCGGATGTCGAACATTTGATCTTCTCTGTGAAATGTAACTGCTTATGTGGCCCTTACACTTTTATGCCACGTGTTCCGTGCCTATCTGCATGTTCCATAACTGCCCCCTGTAAATCGTGACCAAAAATAGCATGTCGTGATATCACGATGTTTTTACGTATGTAGCTTTGCTTTTCTTCTTTCATCGCAAAAATGAGACATGTCGTGATATCATGACATTTTCCTGTCAACAGCCTTGTCCGCCTTCATGCGTCGCGAAAATGATACCTGTCGCGATATCGCGACATTTTTTCGCTTCGGGCCACATGGATGCAACTTGTCACGAAATTGCGACATTTTTCTCTTCGGCACAACCTTGCTGTTTTCTGTCGCAAAATCGTGACACTTTTCTATTCCATACTACTTGGCTGCTTTCTGTCGTGAAATCGCAACGCTTTTCTATTTCGGGCTGTGCAGACTTAACCTGTCATGAAATCATGACATCCTTTCATTTTAAGTCCCGAGAACAAAACCTGTCGCGATATCGTGACACCTTTTCATTTTAAGTCTGCCTCGTGATCTATGCCACGAAAATGCAACATGTCGCGATATCACGACGTTTTTTCTCCTTGCGCTTCATCTCGTCTTCGGGTCGCAAAAACACGACAGGTCATGATATCGTGACAACTTTGACGTCTTGCTCTGTTTGACTGTTTTGACCGTGATTTCATGACATGTCGCAACATCGTGACATTTTTCACTTTGCCTTTCTCTCTCCTCTGTGAACCGTGATTTCATGACATGTCGTGATATCGTGACATTTTGAGTCTTCAACTTGGTTCTTTGTCTTGCACTGCGATTTCATGACATGTCACGATATCGTGACAATTTCTCTTCATGAGGCATTCTGCTGCTCTTAGCCGCAAAAACGTGACACGTCGCAAAATCGTGACAATTTTCATTCTGAGCAGCGACAGAGCAACACATCGCGAAATCGTGACAACTTTCATTTCTGAGCAGTGACAGCGCAACACATCGCAAAATTGTGATCACTTTCATTTCTGAGTAGCAATAGAGCAACACATCATGAAATCGTGATAACTTTCATTTCTGAGCAGTGACAGCGCAACACGTCGCAAAATCGTGACAACTTTCATTTCTGAGCAGCGATAGCGCAACACGTCGTGAAATCGTGACAACTTTTCATTTCTAGGCAGCGATAGCGCAACATGTCATGATATCGTGACACTTCTTTTTCTTGTGATATTTTGCTCTTCCTTTGATTTTTTTAGCATCTGGGCCACTGAGATCTTATTTGAAAGCATGCAAAAAAGGTGGGTCCCCAATTTTGGGGTGTGTTGTGGATCAGCCACAACAATACCATAGAGTATGATTTCCTTATTCATTTACATATTTCAATACTGTTACTAATCTATTGTGAAATAGAATCACATTAATAGTAAACAAGAGTCCAGGTTTCCCTATTATAACCTCAAGGAGTTCTCTACTTTCCAAACTGTAAATGTGTCAAACACTTTTCGACTCCACCAAAAATTCAATAATTGTAAATTGGATGTTAAGTTTTGGATAGCATCATATCATCCAAAGATAACTAACATTCCAGTTGTATAAAAAAATCCATCTTATTTGTAAAATATTTTCAATCTCTACACCAACACGAGGCTTGCTCCTTGAGAGCCGATTTTAAAGCGATTAAGGTACATTTAATAAAGTTAACCTTCACTTGATCCACTTATACTAAGACGTAGTCACTATGGCTCACTAAACATAAGTTGTTCTCCATTTCAAGCCAAAATTAGATGTACTAGATGATAATATAAGTTATCTATTTGGAACTCAAACTACACTAAGCATGTCAACCAACTTCTATAGGTTTACTCCCAATGCATCCTTCAAGAGAAAAAAAAGGATTACCTACAACCACTAATTTTCCACAAGCTTCACAACCAGCACTCGTTCCAAGCCCATCACAAAAACATAGCAAGGATTCTAAACCTATAGTTATTCACTCTAAAATTCCTTATTGGCTTTCCCAACTATCAATACATCCATTGAAACTCCTATTCCAGCTCAGGTGAATTAGAACTCATTTTCAATCATCTAAATTAAGAGATGCTACTCTTAAAATCCTATGATGCAGGAGCATCCAATGAAATTTGGAAATTTTATTTTTTATTTTTTTCCTAAATTTTAGTGCATTTTTTCGGGGCCATAACTTAAAATCCAGTTTTTGGGGCCAAATTCCATCATCTAGTGCCCCAAAATTAGGTTTTAAAATTACTTACCTAGTTTTTTATGCTTTTTGAGCTGTTCGGAGGTTAATATATCCTAATGTGTTTAGAGTTAGGACTTGAAACTTCATTTTTGGCTGATCTATTGTAAGGGGGATGTGCACTCCAATTTTGGGCCCCATCCGACTCATTTTCAGTTTTTAAGGTTTTTTGGCTATATAGCCACAAAATGAGGGTTTGTGAGGTAATATTTCCAAGTTTTTGAATGAGAATTGATTTGAGCAAGTTTGGCTCTCCATAAAGTGGTATCAGAGCTTATGGTTCCTGAGTGTGTAAGAAGATCATCGAAAGTGAGGTAGTTTGCACCAGGATCTGTAGAAGGTTTGTGAGAAGAGAGTGAGGAAGAATGCCTCCACGAAGAAACTATGGTGGTGGAAGAAATGTGGTACCTGAAGGAGATTTCAGAGCTTTGTAGAGGCAAGTGCAAGCCCTATAAGAGGAGTTGCGAAGAGGGGTTGATCCAAGGAGATAATATCGTAGTGAAGATGAAGCTTGGGAGGTTGATGATCCATCAGATGAAGAAGAAGCAATGGATCCTATAGAAGCTAGATTATTTAGGGCCATATCTCTGATCGAGAAGAGGCCAAAGTTTGATGTCTCCATGTATTCTAGGAATCTCAATCCAGAGGATTTTATTGATTGGATCAATTATATGGAGGAGTATTTTGAGTATGAGGAGGTTGTAGATCTAGATTGGATCAAGTTTGCAAAAACGAAGTTGAAAGGCCATGCTAGCATATGGTGGAAAGAAGTGCAGCTAGAAAGAAATAGAAGAGGAAAGGAAAAGATAACCAGATGGGATCGAATGGTAGAGAAGTTGAAGAGGTAGTTTATTCCTACAGATTACGAATTGGATTTGTTGAGGAAAATGCAGAGTTTGAGACAGTCAAGCAAATCTATCAAAGAATATACAGAGGAGTTTTACAATATCTCAATCTGAACTGGCCATTCAGAGGCTAATAAGGAGAAAATAGCTCGTTACATAAATGGGTTAAGAATGAATATCCAAGAAGAACTTAGTTTGGTCAGGATGACCACCATTGAGGATGCATATCAGTTTGCCTTGAATGTTGAAGAGAAGCTGAACATAAGATTTGAAAGCAAACAAAGAGGAAGAGGTCGTGGTAGAAGAACTGGTGGAAGAACCAGTGGAGAAAAATATGAAGATCAGAAGAAGACTGGTGAAACAAGTAATAACTAGGATCAGAAAGAGGAGAATACCTATCACCCCCATGATCATAACAATGGTTACCAAAGAGGAAGAGGTAGATCTGGACGTGGGTATGGAAGAGGAGGATTTCGTGGAACCTGTTTCCATTGTTGGGAAGAGGGACATCAGGCAGATGAGTGTCCCCAACACCAAGGGAGGATGGATAAGAGACCTGAGGGTCATGCCAGAGCTATTGTAGTAGATGAAGGTGTTGAATCAGAACATTCTGAAGAAGCAGAAGGAGAAGTGTTGATGACAAGAAGAGCATTGATGAAAAGAGGGAAAGATGTGGATCAGAGGAAGAGCTTATATCACACAAGATGCAAATGTGTAGGTAAGGTCTGTAATGTTATCATAGATAATGGTAGCACAGATAATTTATTTTTAGGAGAAATGGTTGCTAAGTTGAAATTGGATAAGAGGAAGCACCCGCATCCATATCATATTGCGTGGTTGTAGAAAGATCATAGAGCATTAGTCAATGACCAGTGTTTAGTTAAATTTCATATTGGAAATTATCAAGATGAGGTTCTATGTGATGTTTTGCCTATGGATGCTTACCATTTGTTGTTGGGGAGGCCATGGCAATTTGACATATGTGCGGTGCATGATGGGCATGTGAATACTTACTCTCTGAAGAAATATGGAGTGCGTCACAAGTTGAAGCCATTGAAGGAAGTGGATGAAAAGGTATGCAGTAGTGCTATCTGTTTGGTAGATGGTAGAAATTTTTTGGATGGCCTAAAGAGGGATTCTATGTGTTATGCATTAATTCCTACTGTTAAGAAGGAACAATGTATGGATATTCCAATAGAGGTTGAAAGTCTGTTAGAATAGTTTCCTGATATTGTGTCAGATAATGTGCCTGAGGGTTTTCCACCAGTGAGAAATATTAGCCATCAAATTGATTTTATTCCAAGAGCTAGTTTACCCAATAAGGTAGTCCATAGAATGTCTCCCATGGAGAGTGAAGAGTTGAACAGACATGTTCAAGAGTTGTTGAGGAAGGGGTTGATTAGAGAGAGTTTGAGTCCCTGTGCAGTACCTACAGTACTAGCACCAAAGAAGGATGGAGAATGGAGAATGTGTACTAATTATAGAGCCATAAATAAGATTACCATTAAGTATAGGTTTCCATTACCTAGAATGGATGATATAATGGACTGTTTGAGTGGAGCTAAATACTTCACAAAGATTTATTTAAAGAGTGGGTATCATCAGATTCGCATCAGAGAAGGTTATGAGTGGAAGACAACCTTCAAAACCAAAAAGGGGTTTGTATGAGTGGTTGGTTATGCCATTTGGGTTAACCAATGCACCTAGTACATTCATGAGGCTGATGAATGAGGTGTTGAGAGAATTCCTAGAGAAGTTTGTTATTGTTTATCTGGATGATATTTTGATTTTTAGTAAGACATTGGAAGAGCATTTGATGCAAGTTCGGATAGTTTTTGAAAAGCTGAGGGAGGAGTAGTTGCTGATTAATTTGAAGAAGTGCATTTTTGTGAAGAAGGAGTTGGTATATCTGGGATTTTTCATCTCATATGAAGGTCTAAAAATGGATTCAGAGAAGGTGAAGGCTATCATTGAGTGGCCTACTCTAAGGAATATAACAGAGGTAAGATAATTCCATGGTCTTGCAAGTTTTTACAGAAAGTTCATTAGAAAATTTAGCAGTATTTGTGCACCCTTGACAGAAACCATGAGAGGGGATAAGGAGTTTAAGTGGACTGCAAAGGCAGGTGCAAGTTTTGAGATGTTGAAAAAGAAGGTGATAGAACAACCCATTTTGGTACTTTTGTATTTTAATAAAGTATTTCAGGTTGATTGTGATGCTAGTGGCAATGCCATTGGAGCTATGTTGAGTCAGGAAGGTAAACCTGTTGCATATTTTAGTGAGAAATTAAATGATGCTAGGAAGAAATATTCTGTTTATGATCAGGAATTTTATGCTATAGTTTAGGATCTTAATAAATGGAGACACTATTTGTTAGCAAAAGAGTTTGTTTTATATACTGATCATCAAGCTTTGCAGTATATTAATAGTCAGGGAAAACTGAATTCAGAGACATTTGAAGTGGGTTGAATTCCTACAGAGTTATACCTTTTTTTTGAAGCATAGGAGTGGGAAGTATAATAGAGTTGCAGATGCATTGATTAGAAGGCAAAATATGTTGATAGAGATGAAAGTAGAAGTCGTTGGGTTTGAAGAACTCAAGAGTTTGTATCCAGAGGATCCAAATTTTACAGAGGCTTGGAAGGCATGTTTGTCTCCTACTACTTTGGATAGAACTAAGTGGTTGGATTTTATAATCCAAGATGGGATGTTATTCAGAAGGAACCAATTGTGCATTCCTATAAGTTCAATGAGGGAGAATCTATAAAGGAGAAGCATAGTGGAGGACTAGCTAGACATTTTGGTCGAGATAAGACCATTGCCCTTGTTAGTGAAAACTACCATTGGCCACAATTGCAGCAGGATGTGAAGAAATTTGTGCAAGGTTGTAGAGTGTGTTAGATGGCTAAGGGAGTGATATAGAATACAGGATTGTATCAGCCATTAAATGTATCGGAGAGACCATGGGAGGACATCAGTATGGATTTTGTTCTTGGCCTACCAAGGACACAATGAGGGAATGACTCCATTTTTGTTGTGGTTGACAGGTTTTCGAATATGGCTAATTTTATTCTATGTCAAAAAATGAGTGATGTAGTTCATGTTGCAGGCTTGTTTTTCAAGGAGGTGGTACACCTTCATGGTCTACCCAAGAGTATAGTATCTGACAGAGATACCAAATTTATGAGTTATTTCTGGAGGACTTTGTGGAAGAAGATGAAAATGGATTTGAAGTTCAGTTCTGCATACCACCCGTAGAATGATGAAAAAATAGAGGTGGTGAATAGAAGTTTGGGTAATATTATAAGATTCCTGGTAGGAGATAAGCCCAAGGGATGGGATTTTATTTTGCCACAGGCAGAATTTGCTTACAACAATTCTATCAACAAAAGTACTGGTAAATCACCATTCTAGATTGTGTATGAGAATAATCCAAGGAATGCTTCTGAGTTGATAATGATGGGTAAAGGGGAAAATAGCAGTGCTGAGGTTGAATATTTTATAGAGCACATAAAGAGTTTACATGAAGAGGTACACCAACATATCAGTAAGATGAATACTCATTACAAGGCCAAAATAGATCAAAAGAGGTGTTTCAAGGAGTTCCAAGTGGGAGATGAGGTCATGGTTCACTTGATAAAGGAAAGGTTTCCTAGAAAAACCTACAACAAGTTGAAGATGAAGAGGTTTGGACCATGTAGGATCATAGGTAAAAGAGATTCAGGAAATGCCTATGAAGTGGAACTGCCAAGTGAGCTGAATATATCACCTATTTTTAATATTTTAGACTTGGCAGAATACCATGGAGGCAGTAGTAAGACACCAAGTACAGATTTGTGGAGTATTCCAGTGTCTACTCCAGCCACAGATGAGATAGAGGAAATACTAGACACTCAAGAAGGCAGAAGTACCAGGAGCAGTCAATATTCAGAATATTTGGTCAAGTGGAAGGGCAAACCTGTAGAAGATGCAACTTGGTTGTCCAAAACAGAGGTTGACCGCTTGGGTTTTCCTCTAATAGTACAGAAGTGAAGGTCACTTCTCAATCCACCCTGGGTGTCTGATGCAAGAGCATCCAACAAAATTTGGATTTTTTTTCCCTAAATTTTAGTGCATTTTGTCGAGGCCATAACTTCTCAACCGTAGCTCCGATTGACGTGAAATTTGACAGGGGGCTATTTTGGAGAGTTTTAAACAAATACAACTTCCTAGAGTCCTAATTGCCCAAAAAATCTAGTTTTCGGAGCCAAATTCCATCATCTAGTGCCCCAAAATTAGGTTTTAAAATTACTTACCTAGTTTTTTATGCTTTTTGAGCTGTTCGGAGGTTTATATATCCTAATGTATTTAGAGTTAGGACTTGAACTTCATTTTTGGCTTGTCTATTGTAAGAGGGATGCGAACCCCAATTTTGGGCCCCATTTGACTCATTTTCAGTTTTTAGGGTTTTTTGGCTATATAGCCACATAATGAGGGTTTGTGAGGTAATATTTCCAAGTTTTTGAATGAGAATTGGTTTGAGAAAGTTTGGCTCTCCATCATCCTATCACCCAATAATAATAGATAACTAGAACCAATCAACGTATATGCTCTTAATAAATTTTTCCACAAAGACAACTTTCCTAAATTCAACTTATTCGAAAGGCTTACTAAAAGAAATAGGTTAATACTTCCCAAAGAATAGAGTTCTTAACTAGTAAATATACCACTTACAAATTTATAAAAATAATTGTTATCACTTGGAAAATGTCATCAACTCTTATATAACTAAAATAAGATTTATTGAGCCTACCTGATAGTATCAAGCAAGATTATTGTCACAGTCTTTCAACCACAATTGAAAGGATTTCCCCTTGCTCGATTTTAGTTCATGGTCAATCCTTAATATCGATTTTGATCTTACCATTGAAAAATCTACCCATATCCTTTTTTTTCCTTTTTTTTGTTCACACCACTCCCAAATTATAACTCATCCCCTTTTTTTGCTTTTAACTATGGAACATCGTTGGTGAGTGTGAGTGTTTTACTTTAGAGCTATTAGATAAAAAAATCCTTATTAAATATTTCTCTCAAGGAAATATTCAACCCTTTCTTACCCCTTGCTAGCATTAATGACAAACACCATCATTACTTTACCACTTTTATCCTAGTAACAACAAACCAAGTAGTTAGACAATTTCTCTTATTATTTAACCAAGATTTCTATACATATTAAGCAAAATTCCATTTCCAAAATAAATAGTCATGCAATAAACAAGTTTTATATTAAACTTGATATGTAATTTCCTTTTTTTACAAAGCATAATATATAGCTCTATGGTGATACATTCATCCAAGTTATTTGATTATTTGACAAGTAAACTAACTCATCAACATTTAAAAGCATTTTGTTTATACTGATTATGTCTTTCTTTCGACCATGAAAGGTCAAGTTCTTGTAACCAATTATAAATTAGTTAGTAGCATTATATTTTCTTATAAAATATATGTTTGGCATAACTAATCATGAATTAGACAACCATTCCATCGATAAAGCATCATAGAAAAATATAAGTCCATCCAAATAAAAGTCTATCAAGGGTGGGTCATGACATCCTACCTCGCTTAGGCTTAAAACAATCCTTTGTGTTTCATCAATATCTAAACATAAAACAACAATTACATAGCATTTTAAAATAGGTATGGGAAGTTATTTTGCATGTCTTCTACTTTTTTCCAAGTAGTATTCCTTTCGAAGTAGCAGTCCACTAGACTTTACATTGTTCCAGAGTTCCTTTCCTCATTGATTTGGAATGAAACTCAAGGATTTTTAATGGTCGAATCTCTATAGCCTCTAGGTCCACCACTTTTTGTTTAGAAAAATCCCACACATGATCAATATTAGCAACATATTTTCTAAACAAAGAAATATGAAAGGTGTCATAAATCTGTGATAAACTGGGTTGTAAGGCAAGTTGATATGTTATAGGATTGGTCTTTTTTGTTATTTCAAAGGGTCCAACAAAACAAGAATCTAGTTTTGTGGATTTGATTGCACTCTTCCTTGGCCTCACCCTAAGAAACACTCTCTCACCTACTATAAATTCTCTTGGTGATATTTTAATATCAACATAACTTTTCTGATGATCTACATCTTTCTTAAGCCTTTCTTAGATTGTTCTTAACCGTTGCTCCATTTCCATAACTATGTCTGGTCCAAGTACAATTTGGTCCTATGGATTATCCCATGATAATGGTTTTATACACCTTCCAAAATATAGATCTTTGAATGAAACCATGCCTAATATTGAATGGTGACCGTTATTGTAGGTAAATTCTACAAAGTGTAGGTAATCTTCCCAACGGGTCTTCTGGTCCAGATAATACATGCAAAGCATATCCTCCAACACCTGGTTCACCCTTTTAGTTTTTCCATCGATTTTTGGGTGGTATGTAGAGTTGATGTTTAGCCCGGTGTTGATGATGTGATGTAAGGCTTACCAAAACTCAATTGTGAATCTCGAGTCTCTATATAAAATGATCACTTTCAAAAAACCATGAATCCTGAATATTTCCTTGGAAAATCTATTAGCCACAACCACAACCTCATCCTTGGTATTTTTGGGTATAAAATGTACAACCTTAGTGAATATTTCAACTACGAATAGGATTGCATCATGCTGGAATCTAGTTTTTGGCAACCCTACAATAAAATCCATTGAAATCATCTATCATTTTTTTGTTAGTACTTTATGAGGGGTACAATAGTCTTACAAGATGTCTATTTTTTGACTTCACTTTTTGGCATTCAAGACATTGGGTGACAAATTTAGTTGTCTCTCTTCATTCCTAGCTAATAGAATATTTTCTTCATATTCTCTCTCATTTTTGCCCCTCTTGGGTGAGCAGAATATGGATATTTATGTGCTTCATTCATGATCATTTTCTTCAAATCCTCAATCTCAAGAATTATTACCTATCCTTAAAATACAAGAAACCATCCTTGACACTATAATCCTTACTTTAATTGGGTTTTATTTCCACTATTTCCTATATTTGATCATAAAATTCATCTTGTTGTTGCATTTCCTTAACCTATTCCATCAAGTCTACTTGGATGCAAGATAAGAAAACTATGTATCTTCTCCTACTAAGTGCATTAACAACCTTATTTTCATTCCATTTGATGTATTCAATACCAAAATCATATTCAATGAGGAATTCCATCCACCTTCTTTGTCTAGCATTTAGAAAATGTTGAGTAAATATATACTTCAAACTTTGATGGTCTGTTCTCAACTCAAAGGGTCTCCCTATCAATTAGTGTTAACAAATTTTTAGAGCAAATACCATCACTATTAATTCTAGATCATGGATTGCATAATTGACCTCATATCATTTTAGTTTCCTATATCTGTATGATATTACCACTTCATCTTGTGAGAGCACTCCTCCCAAACCTTCCAATAATGCATATGTACACACAAAAAACTACCTTGAGGATCTCGTACCTTTTTTATGGAAGAAGTAGTGAGTCTTTATTTGAGTAGATCTAACACTACTCACATTTATCCATCCATAAGAATTCTTTTCCCTTCCTATAAAGGTTAGTTATTAGAATAGTTATCTTGGTGTAGTCCGTCACATAATGCCTATAATATCCAGTCAAACCCATGAAAATCTAGAATTTCATCAAATTGGTTGGCAACGACTAATTCAGAATTGCTTCTATTTTCTTAGGATCTGCTATGATCCCATACACTGATACAATATGCCCTAAATATTGCACTTTAAACACATAAAATTCATATTTTAACAAATTATTGAACAACCTTAGTAGCTCTAGAACTATCTTAAGGTGGTTATCATGCTCTAACTTATTGTGGAAATATATCAAAATATCATTTAGGAACATAAAGATAAATCAGCTCAAAATATTTTTGAAGATGTTATTCATCAAGTTTACAAATGCTATTGGAGCATTTGATAGACCAAAAGATAATATAGTAAACTCAATATGTTCATAACAAGTTTTAAAGGTTATATTATGTGTATCCTTTTCTTTGATCCTCAATTGGTGGTATCCTAACTTCAAATCAATTTTTTAGAAGATAGTGGCATCTTTAAGCTGAGTGAAGAGGTCTTCGATTCTAGGTAGAGGGTATCTATTTTTAATGTTTACCTTGTTAAAAATCCTATAAAATATACATAGTCATAAGTAACCATCCTTTTTCTTGACAAACAAAACTAGTGCACCCCATGGTGACACACTTGGTCTAATTAATCCTTTCTCCAACAATCCTTGTAAATGCACTTTTAGCTCTCGCATCTCAATTGGATTCATTTTGCAAGGATGTGTATGAATAGGCTTTGTTTCCAGTTGAAGTTCTATTATGAAATAAAATTCAGGTTTAGGTGGTAATCAATGTAATTCCTTTGGAAATACATCTTTGATCTCCTAAAGCACTGGGGATTTTTCAAAAACCTCTTTCTTATTTTCATCTTCTTTTTAATTAACTTCACTACAAAAATTGTTCCTCCTATCTTCATTGCCTTATTAAGTTGCATTGCGGAGAGGATCTAGGGTCAAAAAGCCCCTTGCAAGTTGTACACCCTCTGTACTTTCCTACTATATTTCGAGTATTCAATCCATCTATCCTAGAAATTTATTATAACCTTATGTAATTACAACTAATCCATTCCTAGAACTATATCGAAAGCATGTAGTGATGCTACATAAAGGTAATATATAGTTATACCACTAGGTAGGATAATTTAAATCATAGGATAACATTGATCTATAGAGTAGGTCTATCCTGAGCCATACTCGACCTTCCACCCATGTGCTAAGATTACTAGTCTTTATGATATATATTTAATTAAGATAGTGGAAACAAAGCTATCTATGGTACCACGATAAATCAAAATTATAACATTTCTACCAAATATCTTACCTTTTATCATCAATGAAGTGGATTGTCCTTCCAAATTTGGACTCCTTGTTGTTGCGTAAATCTTATGTTGGTTCTTTATAGGTAGGTTATTTTCCCTTCATATTTGATCCTACATTGAGGGGATATTTATTGATGTAATGTGGACTAGCACATTCATAACATATTTCTTTAGGCCTCGGATGTATTTTTTTCTTTTGTTCATCATCTTTTTTCACTGCTGGTGGAGGATTATCTTAACCCTACAATGATGATCTATTATTCCCATTGTTGTGATTGTTAGGATTATGGTTCTTTCCTTGGAACCTCTTCCTAAACCTCCCTTGCTTCCTATAATTTAGTCTATCATTCTTAGAGGAGATTTTGTTTTCCTGCTCGCCTTCCCACTTCATGAATCCTGTACTGTTTCTTTTCCTCAAAGCCTCTTTATCCTACTCAGATACCCCTGGATAATTGAAGTAAGGATTGAGATAAGTTTTAGCTTTCCTGGCTAGATCATAGACCTTTTGAAGAGTACTAGGTTCCTGCATGTTCACCTCATGCCCTACTCTAGGATCTGATCCTAGAATAAACTTATGAATCTTCATCTTCTCATTGTATTTAGGCACATATTTCAGTAACTTGACAAATTTCTAGTAATATACTTACATTGTCTTATTCCCTTATCTAACATTAATGAATTTGTCAAATTTCTTGGTGTAGAAATGTTCGATGAGGAATATTTCTTTTAAATATACTACAAATTCTTCCCATTTGAGATCAACTACTGTTGTAATTCCTTTTTCCTTGCTAAATGTTTCCCACCAATCCAAGCCAACACCCTATAGGTGTAGAGTGACATAAGATGTTTGGGTTCTAGTGGAATAGTTATTTATATTACAAAAAGTCTCTATCTCCTTCAACCAAACTTCAACTTTATCAGCATCTTCCTCTCCACTGAATTTGGAGGACTTTAGGTGTTTCATGTCTTTGCCCAGTTCTGCATCAAGTCAAATTCTAGTCTATTATCCTTATGACTGGATCTCATTCTCCTATCATACTCTAGGATTTCTAGCTTGTGAATCTTGATTCACTATAGCCTCAAATACTTGTTTTTGTGTTTCCATATATTCCCTTAGTAAGGCAACTATTGTATTAAGATCCAACCTCTCACTATTTGGAGCATCTATACCTATATCTAGTTACTCGACTTCTATATTATTTTTCCATATCTTCCTAGTCAATGGGGCAACACTCCCTCTCCTTCTCTTAGGTGAAATTATCCTTAGCCAAACATAGAAGAGATAGGAGGAGTCAGTTTCACAATTTTCATCCTTGAATTACCTCTCCTACTAGAAACTATATTCTTAGTTATTCAAACTAGACAATCAAGGTCTACTTTTGATAGGTACACTATTTTTATAGGTATTGTCTCTACACAATCTACATCTTATTGCACTCTATATTTCACAAGAAAAATTTTATCCCTATGAACCAAGTGCTTTGATACCAAATATCATAACCTAATTTCCCTCAACTAATTTTTTTATATCTTTTATAATACCCTATTAAGTAGTGCATACAAATAGGTATTAAGTATTTAGCAAACTCACACTTTAAAATCTAATCATCCCCAAACTAGATTTATGCATAGTACTTCCTTTGAGGCACACCCATACCCACAACTTACATATTTCTATCCATGTAAGTGTACTAGGAGCTTAAACTTTATATGCAAGTTATCCTTCTCATTATTTCCCCATCGATCTAACTTGTCTTTTTTTATTCCATAGAAAAGTGTATGGTAGTTATAACACCCTATATAAGTCTATCTAATTAGAAGATTAATCATATGGAAACCAAATATTATTCTCATATTTCGATGAGCTATTCAAATCGTTATAAGCCTCTTACTTTTCTCATTTGTTAAATAACAATATATAATTTCTAATAAAATTACTAATGCTTTAGGTATTATTCTACATAAGCCCAATTATTAGCTCATAGCAATTACTTTCCTCCTTTCCATAATTTTGTAATTAGGATAGCTACTTATAACATGGTTCTTTATGCAATATATAAAATGGTGTAATTAACACATTCAAGTTCATTGACCATATTAAGCCACCATACTTGTTATACACTATTTCATAGATTATTTTACTAAATAAAATGCATAACCTAGTAACACCATTACCATAAAGAGCTAAGTTATGATTAAAGGAAAACTTATTAAACCATGAGCATTTAACAAAACAATCACTAAGAGAAATATTTCACAATACATTCCATAACAATTCATTTACCCTAGAAGAAACCCCTTATGGGAAAAACCTAACACTAAATATCCTTCCCTATAATTTATTATTATTTCAAAAATATTGTACATCAGGTAGATTCTACCTTATTGCATTGACAAAAACAAGGAGAGCCTAAGTCTTATCAACTTTACAATACATGTCATTCCTTTAACTCTTCTGAATAAAGTTGATCATATATTTGGTTTTTGAAAACCCAAAGGTAACTCATAGCACCTTCATTATACACATACAATCCTTTTAATAAAATATAAATGGCACACCTCTTTCATAATAAAGTACATTCCAATATCCACAATGGGTTCAAATCATAAGACCACTTCTTACAATAATAAAACTTGATTTCCATTGCAAACATCACAATGTAACATAAAAATATCATAAGATCCTTCTTTAAGAATTTACAAAAACAAACCATATTTCCATATACTCTCAAGTAGTATATCTAGGTATAAAACCCCATCCTGATATCATATACTAAAATAAGGAAAACTTTCACCTCTCTAAAATTTTTAACTTTGGATTTAGCACCATAGAGCCCAAATCCATTTTTTTTTAAATAATAATAAATCTACCAGAAACATCAATAAAATATTCCACAGAGTATGACTTCCTTATTTATTCTAATACTTCAATACAATTACTAATATACTATGAAATATAATCACATTAACAGTAAACAAAAGTTCAAATTTTGCTATTATACCCTCAAGGAGTTCTCTACTTTCTAAACTATAAACGTGTCAAACACTTTTCAACTCCACCAATAGTTCAACAATCATAAACTGGCTATTAAGTTTTGGGTAGCATCATATCATCCAAATATAACTAACATCCCAAAGATATAAATATATCCATCTTATTCACACAATATTTTCCAGTATCTACACCAACATGAGGCTTGCTCCTTGAGAGCCGATTCTAAAATAGTTAAGGTACATTTAAGAAATTTAATCTTCACCCGCTCAACTTGTACTAAGAAATAGTCATGATGGTTTGCTCAACATAATTTATTCCTTATTTCAATCCAAAATTAGATGTACTAGATGATAGTCTAAGTTATCTATCAAGGACTCAAATTGTACTAAGCATGTCAACTAGCTTCTATTAGGTTCTACTCTAAATGCATCCTTCAGGAGAACAACAAGGCTTACCTACAACCATCTAATTCTCCACAAGTTTTACAACTAGGACCCATGCCAAGACCATCACAAAAACACAAATTGTAAACCTATAGTTATTCACTCTAAAATTCCTTATTGGGTTGCCCAACTATCAATACATCCACTAAAACTCCTATTCCAACTCAAATGAATCATAACTCATTTCCTATCATCTGAATTAAGATATTCTACTCACAAACTTCTATCACACAACCATAATAGAGAACTAGAACCAATGAGTGTATATACTCTTAATAAAGTTTTCTAGAAATATAACTTTCCTAGGTTTGACTTATACAAAAGTCTTACTAAAATAAATATGTTGAGACTTCCCAAAAAATAGACTTCTTAACTAATAAACATACCTCTTTCAAATTTATAAAAGCAATTGTGATCACTTAGAAAATGTCATAAAATATTCTATAACTAAAAGAAGATTTATCGATCCTACCTGATAGTATCAAGCAAGATTACTATTACAGTATTTCAACCATAGTTGAAAGGATATCCTCTTACCTGGTTTTCGTTCATGATCTCTCCTCGATGTTGAACCTGATTTCCATCATAGACATCATAATGTAACATAAAAATATAACAAGACCCTTATTTAAGAATTCGCAAAAACAAACCACACTTCCATCTAATCTCAAGCAGTATATCCATGTATAAAACCCCATCCTTATGTCATATACTAAAATAAGGAAAACATTCACCTCTCTACAAGTTTTAACTTTGGATTTAGCAACATAGAGCCCCAATCAATTTTTTTTAAATAATAATAAATCTACCAAAAATATAAATACTTGATTCCACCGAGTATGATTTCCTTATTCATTCCCATATTCCAATACTATTACTAATATATTATGGAATAAAATCACATTAATAGTAAACAAGAGTCAAATTTTTCTGTAATATGATCTTAAGGAGTTCTCTAATTTCTAAACTGTAAATTTGTCAAACACTTTTTGGCTTTGCCAATAGTTCAAAAGTTATAAACTAGTTGTTAAGTTCTAGATAGCATCATATCATCTAAATATAACTGATGTCCTAGATGTATAAATAGATCCATCTTATTTGCACAATGTTTTTCGATCTCTACACCAACACGAGGCTTGCTCCCTTAGAGATGATTCTAAAATAATTAAGGTAATTTAAGAAAGTTAATCTTCACTCACTCCACTTGTACTAAGAAGTAATCATGATAGTTTGATCAGAATAAGTTGTTCCTCTTTTCAATCCAAAATTAGATGTACTAGATGATAGTTTAAGTTATCTATTTGGCACTCGAACTACAATAAGCATGTCAACCAACTTCTATTAGTTCTAATTTGAATGTATCCTTTAGGAGAACAACAAGGTTTACCTACAACCATCTAATTTTCCATAAGCTTTATAGTCAACACCTATTCCAAGCCCATAACAAAATATAGCAAGGATTCTAAACCTATAGTTGTTCACTCTAAAATTCCTTGTTGGCTTACCCAGTTATCAATACATCCACTGAAACTCCTATTCCATCTCAGGTGAATTGAAACTCATTTTCTATCATCTGAATTAAGAGATGCTACTCTCAAAATTCTATCACCTAACCATAATAGAGAAGTAGATCTAATCAGTGTATATGCTCTTAATAAATTTTTCCAAAAAGAGATATTTTCGAAGTTCGACTTATTCTAAAGGCTTACTAAAAGAAATAGGTTGAGACTTCCCAAATAATAGAGTTCTTAACTAGTAAACATGCCACTCTCAAAGTTATAAAATCAATTGTGGTCACTTGGAAAATATAATAAACACGTTTATAACCAAAGGAATATCTATTGAGCCTACCTAATAGTATCAAGCAAGATTGTTGTTATAATATTTCAACCACAGTCGAAAGGATATTCCCTTGCTTGGTTTTCGTTCATGATCGCTACTTGATGTCTATTTTGATATTACCATTGAAAAATCCCCCATCTATTTTTTTCCTTTTTGTTGCTCACACAACTCCCAAACCATAACTCATCCCCTTTCATTGCCCTTAACCACAGAACATCATTGGTGATTGCGAGTGTTTAATCCCTCTCCCACTCTACATGTTCTCGAGTATGTTTCCAAGCATCGATGAAAAAATGTATGCCTCCCACTATTAAGATACATGTCCTTACTTAAAGGCTTAATTTTAAAAATTAGAGATAATATTCCCACTTAAAAAGGGTATGGTTAATACAACCGAAACAAGAAGGCAAATCATCATCATGTGCAATATTAATGAGCCTTACCTTTAAAAAATGCACCCCACTAGCTCCACATGCTTCTTTTTTATTGGTCAACCTTTGCTTCTGATAACTAGGTTCTAGTGTTGAATCCTACTTCACTCTTCCCTTAGAATGTTTGGGTTGTCTCGTAATGGATTCTTTACTTCAGCCCCCTTACTAGTCCTAGGTTTTTGGGAGGCATCTTCCATAAAATACAACGTAGAAAATAATATACTATATTAATGGGGAATTCTAGGGCACCTTTGACTGGTCAAAGGTAGAATTCTACATCTTGGTAGCCTTTCCATTGGGCACAAATTCATGCCTGAAGCTTGTTAACTATCTCAATGAATTCCTTTAAATAATTCTCCATAAAGACATTATACCATATGTAATGCTAATATAACTTCTAAAACTTACAAAGTAATTCGATGAGAGGTAGGACATATTCGTGCTAATTTTTCTAGAGATTTTCTAGTGCAATGGTAGGTTTTATTGCTATGTCTATATTTTATTCTATAGATATATCTAGGGGGTTTTTATGAATTTAATTTGGTTAAGTCATTGCCTATATTCTTCTTGTAGAAAATCACCTTCATGATCAAAGGGAGAAGGAAGCCCTACCACCACCAATAAAGATATGTGTTATTTCCATTTTTGATTCTCTAGGATAGAGTTTTGATTTCTTCACTCACCTAGTGGTTGTCTATTGGGAAGTCAAGACCATAGTGAGCCTTTGGTTTATAATGTCTTTGTTTGTAATCCCTGCTAAATTCCATCATCGGAGTTCAAATTGGGCTATGATGGCTTGAAAGGATTGGGCCTCTCAAAATCAAGTATTAGAGGCCTCTTAAAATCTCTCAAGTTTTCTCTTGGACTCCATGCTCAAAGAGGAGATAGAGTAGGTACAATTAATTTCTAGGAGTTCCTTTGCCTCCCAGATGACACCTTTCTGAAGAGTTTTAATAATTTTTATGATTTTCTCTAAGTCCTAGGATCTTTGATCTAGTTCTCTCACCATTGTATTTTTATCTTCTACCTTAGATTTATTTTCCTCAAAATTTGTAGAGAGGTAGGAATTTTTAGCTTTTAGTGTATTGGATTTAATTTAGGAAATTAATTTAGGAATTTTAGTGACCATGATGTATTTATGACTGAGTAGTGGAATGGGTTATGATGCTCAATGAAAGAATAGAAGCAATGATTTATTGTGGCAATGGGATACTCTAGGATGTGGATGGAGTGATGGGAGAATATGAAATAGATTTCTAGGGAGGGTGATTCAAAAATAGAAAAATTACAAAATTGTTGAGACAATGGTTGGGTATCCACAAGAGCCACTTCTTGCTCTTAGACTTCGTTCTTAGAGTTCTTTTCTCATTTTTATGATTTTTAAGGACTATATTAGGGTCTTGTCCCCTCTTCTAACAATGGGAGTCCCTTGGCTTGGGACTTGCTTATTTTCTTCTTTGTTGGCTTCTCGTCACCTAGGGAGGACTTTTACTACTTCTTGGACTTCTTGTCCTTTTTCTTTGTTGTTTATATTTATGATTGTGCCAAGTGGGCCATGATATATTTAACCAAGTCAATCAAAATGGGTGCTTCTAGGGCATGTACCTACATTTTTGTTAGAGGTATTAAAGGTATTAGAATTATAATCTATGAAGTCCTCTACTCCTTTTTTGATGGACATATTTGTTTCATGTTTACTATTTAATCAGCCTCCTTTTGATCAACGTCATCCTTGGATGCATTCACCTTGTCTTACAAATTGTTAAACTTTTCATATTTTGAATTTTCTTTAGGCATAGAGACTGTGTCCTTAATTAGCTATCAATAAATACACCAATTCCAAATTTTGGCATCATTGTAATCATGTTACCACAATCATTATTTTTTATTCCTAGAGATTTTTTTGGAGGACCCACCATGCCCTTTAGCTTACCTAACTCGACCATATTGAACCATATCTAAACTTGTTTAGGGTAGTTCAATTTTTTTTCTTTTTGGAGTGGCATGTAGCCATTCTACTCAGGACTTCAATGGAGTTCCAGCCTTGGAAAACTATAGGGTGTAAAGTTTTTTGCATTTATGATCTTGGATAGCCACTCCTAAAAAATATCTTTTGGATCATATTCCCATAGATCATCTAACATTTCAAATTCTAAGCTTTTGAGCTTATCCTCCAATAAGGGCATGACCCTCATATTCAATTGGTTAATCCTAACTAATTACACTAGATCTTGAAGTACCTATATTTGCTCTACCCTATCCCATAGGTGGTATCCACCATATTATGTTACCACAAAATTTTCAAAGTGATCTCCCTTTTTGATACATATTGGGATAATAGATGCATTGACTTGGTGAACCTAGAGATGTGAATAATGATATGGTCCTCTAGAAATGACTAGTCTACTATTAGTCAAAAAGTGACTAACTACAGAAAAACAGTTGATGCACCTTTTTGCATATTTTCCAAGAAGACCGAAGTGGCCCATATGCTAAAAGATCAAAGAAAAAGCAAAACACTGCAAGGAGGAAAAAGTGTCACGATATCACGACATGTTGCATTTTTGTGGTTCAAAGCAAAGAGAAAGAGCAAGGGGGAAAAAGTGTCGTGATATCACGACATGTTGCATTTTCGCGGTCTAAAGCAAAGAGAAAGAGCGAGGAGGAAAAGTGTCGCAATATCGCGACATGTTACATTTTCGCGAGCAAAAGCAAAGAGAAAGAGCAAGGAGGAAAAAGTGTCGCGATATCACGACATGTTGCTTTGTCGCGACCAAAAGGGAAAAAGTGTCACGATATCGCGACATGTTGCTTTGTCACGGCAAAAAGGGAAAAAGTGTCGTGATATCGCGACATGTTGCTTTGTCACGGCCAAAAGAGAAAAAGTGTCGCGATATCGCGACATGTTGCTTTGTCGCGGCCAAAAGAGAAAAAGTGTCGCGATATCGCGACATGTTGCTTTGTCACGGCCAAAAGAGAAAAAGTGTCGCGATATCGCGACATGTTGCTTTGTCACGGCCAAAAGAGAAAAAGTGTCGCAATATCGCGACATGTTGCATTGTTGCTGCCAAAAGAGAAAAAGTGTCATAATATCGTGACATGTTGCTTTGTCGCGACAAAAAGAGAAAAAGTGTCGCGATATCACGACATGTTGCATTGTCGATGCCAAAAGAGAAAAACTGTCACGATATCGCGACATGTTGCTTTTTCACGGCCAAAAGGGAAAAAGTGTCATGATATCGCGACATGTATTTTCCTGGCTAAGAGCAACAAAAGGGAGCAAAGAGGCAGAAGTGTCACGATTTCGCGACATGTTGCATTTTCGTGATGCAAGAGGAAGAATCAAGCTGAAGACATAGAAATGTCGCGATTTCGCAACATGTCTCATTTTTGCGGTGGGAGGCAGCTAAAGAGCAAAGTAAGAGACGAATGTCACGATTTCGAAAAATGTCTCATTTTCACGGCTGGAAGTGGCAAAAGAGCAAAGCAAGAGACAAATGTCGTGATTTTGTGACATGTCTCATTTTCGTGGCTGGAAGCGATAGAAAAGCAAAGCAAGGAAAGAATGTCGCAATTTCATGACATGTCTCATTTTCACGATTGGAAGCAGTAGAAGAGTTGAAGACATAGAAATGTCACGATTTTGCGACATGTCTCATTTTCATGGCGGGAGGTAGCAAAAGAGCAAAGTAAGAGATGAATGTCACGATTTTGCGACATGTCTCATTTTTGTGGTTGGAAGCGGCAGAAGAGCCAAAACAAGAGATGAATGTCGTGATTTTGCGACATGTCTCATTTTCGCGGTTGGAGGCGGCAAAAGAGAAAAGCAAGGAAAGAATGTAGTGATTTTGCGACACGCTAGCTGTAAAGGAATAGAGTATATTTTTGGCAACTGGGGACATGCACTGACATCAGGTGCCGATTTCTGAAGAATGGTCTGTTGATTATAACCTGGTAGGTCCGCTGGATGATTGCAGAATAATAGGCTCATCTAAAATTAGCCAGAAGAAAATCTATCTAATATGCGGGAAATCCATTGTGTATTATTAGAAATTGCAGATGATTGCTTGTAAAATAAGTAAGATGTACTTAGAAAAAGATACTCTTTTAGGGTATATATAGGGGTGAGCAACTCTAGAAAAAATGTCGGCTCTTGGACGTTTACAAGACTAAATACATGTACTTCGAATACAAGCAATAAAATCACATCTCCCATTGGATTTTGGTTCATATCATACAAGTGTATGTATTAATGTTCTTTATTTCTTCTTACAATATTGAATTGTAAATTGAGTCTGTTCTTATATCTAAAATTTCGCAATACATAAATCATATTGTTGGAATAAGAATCTAATATATACGCATGTTAAATGAAATATCAGAAATCATATCTGGAATTATATAATTTCTGCATGGAAATGTGTTTTAAATGCTTTGGATAGAAGTAAGTAAATTTGTCTTTGCTGTTGTCTAATCTGCACCATATAAAAGTTATAGCTTAGGCTATATTTCCCTTATCTCTTGTTCCCCTTTTCTCTAAAAAAATCAAAGGAACCAACCTTCTCTAGAGACTAGATAGATGATCTCAAGCAAGATCTGTCTATTCAATGTTGGCAAAGTCTAAGGCACAACACTATTAACCAAAGGCAAATTTTGTTTCAACAATTTTTAGCATGCTCGGTGGGACCAACAATCCCATAGTATTGTATAATTTTTGGTGTTTTACCTTAAGAGCCTTTTTGTTTAAAAATCTCAAGAAATACTACTTGGCGACTTTGTTGCAATTTAGACCATAAAAGAAAGACCTTGTCTAAAAATCTTCTGGTTATATAGCCATATGATAACCAGATCCCGAGATAGAAACTCTGAAGAACCTATCGAGTTCTTTGAACTACATCTCGGAAGCCTAAAAGCACACCCTATGCTAGCCGCACGATCAAATCCGCCAGGCACCATTAGCACCTCTTTAACACCCACTGTAGGAGCATCTGCAAGCAATCCCATAGCGTTTGTAACTCCTTTAGCAATCATGGCAGCCGCCCTTGCTCCAGCGCATCTTGTGTGGAATCAAACTGGCCCTTTGAACTTGGGAACACACCACCAAATTCCATAAGCTGCACTAAAAGCATTACCGACCTTTGATGGAATAGGTAAAATAATAGATGAAAACTGTTTAGATGTATCAGCGCTAGCATCTGTTTACAACATCACTCAAGAAGATGTAATGGTCAGATTGTTGATTATATATTTGAAAGGAAAGATGCTCTATTGGTACAGAGCGCTTCTCGCTGGATCCATTACTTCTTGGGTAGTACTTGCCGATCGTCTGGTCGATGAATTTAATATACATGTGGATCCTTTCACATTGTTGAATCAATTCACTATCATCGAGAGGCATCCGAAAGAAGAAATCCAAGATTTCAACATCAAATTTACCAGAACTCATGATAGAGTACCGCAAGGCCTAAAGCCCATTAAAGAACAAGCTACATGCTATTATTTAAGGGCTTTTGATTCAGATCTCAGTATGATAATAAGGCAATCCTGTGTAACCACTTTTTTTGGGATCTATGTAGAGGCAGCAAGGGGCAAAGCTGATCTCATCGCTACAAAAATATATCCATCAAAAAGTCTATTGCCAATTTTACCTAAGCTTTCCCAAGCATCAATTTCTAAACTGCCTGTGCTCCCATAAACATAGGCCCTCCCAGCTATAGCCACACCTCCTACATTCCTTGCATTATCAGCTACACCCCTTGCATCAGCTCCCCCCAATGATCAATACATGACCATAATTGATACAATGAAGACATTGTCAAATGAAATGGCGTCCATGAAAAAGAGAGATGCTGAAAGGAATGTTCTGCCAAAGAGGTTCCCTTAGGTAACAAGAGATGTAGCACAATCAAGAAATAGGGGATAAGAGATACTGAGCATGGTATATACAAATGAGACAGTGGAGGCCGAGGAGCCTCCCACTGATTCTAACTTTTGGTGTACTACATGTAACGATCCACATGGGGAAATTTCATGTATGATACACCAACATTATGTACAAAGTATAGCAGTTGAAAAGAGCAAAGAAAAAATGAAAGGCCATGTAAATATAATTAGAGAGAAGGACCACAAATTCATGATGCCTACAGTAGAACAAGTTTCAGTTTTGACAAGATCAGGTAAGAAACCACTGCAAGCAGACCCTAAAGAGCTTCATCCATTGAATGTTTCCCCTACTCCCAAGGAAGTTCCCAAAGAAACTCCTAAGGGAAGTCTCCCTCAGGAAAGAAAATATCAGTTTCCAGCCAAAATTCAAAGACAAGAAACACACAAAGAATTTTTTCCTTGGGGGGAAAATGAAACCCAAGAACAAGCTAGTGAAAGGTTGAGTTTTCCCTCGCTGACCAAAAGGCAAAGAATTGAAGCTACCCAGGGATACAAAAATAAATATGAAACTTTTGCCAAAGAAAGAGAAAGGATAGTTGATTCACCTACATTCAGTATAGTAGAGGAAATGAAAAAGACTCCTTATAAGGCAAGTATGTATGATGCTCTTCAAATCCAAAGTCAAATCGATCTCCTACAGGAATCCCTAAGAACAATGAAAAATGGAGGTGGGACTGCATCATATTAAAAAATGGTTCTAAAGAACTTAACGTCTGCCACTGGTAAGAACAAGCCACCACCCTTTTATTTGTCCCTTCAAATGGAAGGATGGGTTGTCCACAACTGCATGATAGATTCAGGCGCTGCTACCACTGTGACACCCAAAGCGAGTATGTGATATTATGGGAATGGAGTACACTAGGAGCGATGCGAGGCGTCCTACGATTAGATGGTACTCCAATAAAAACTATAGGAGTGATAAAGGATATTCCCATATGGCTGCATAAAATGCCTCGGATGACGATCATACAAGAGGTAGTAGTCGTAGACTTGGAGCCCTATTTTGGTATGTGTCTATCCAGAGAGTTCACAGCAAATATAGGAGGATAGTTATCCTTAGATTATTCTCATTTGGATATACCTTTCAAAGGTAGAAGGGTCAAGATTTTTAATGAGAAACCATCTACGTTTCATGTAGAAAATATTGGTGAAACTGACCGTGTAAATATGATGACTGAAGAAACAATAGAAGAAGATCTAATGGAAGAAACATTAGAAGAGCTCCAATCTGAGGACGAGTTTTCTCTACAAAATTTTAATGCCATGATAGAGACAGAAATAGGAAACTATTCCATTGAGAAACCAAAAATAAAATTGATACCCTCCCTAGAAAAGGATGGTTCTGTGAATCAATTGTGGAAGATTTTCTTTGATGGGGCTAGGTGCAATAATGGAGCTAGTGTCGGAATAGTTTTGATTTCTCCCATCGAAGAGGAAAAGGTTTTATCTTACAGGTTGACTTGGAGGTGCTCCAACAACGTAGCAAAATATGAGGCCCTGTGCTTAAAGTTAAGAAAGGCTAAGAAATTAGGAATCAAACAATTACTCATCTATGGAGATTCAGAACTTATTGTGAATCAAGTCACCAAAAAATGTATAAGAAAAAAATATTATTTGAAGACTTACAGGAACAAAGTGTGGGATCTCTTAGAGGCCTTTGAGGCCCTAAATATAAAGTTTATCTCTAGAGAATAGAATACCCACGCAGATTTGTTAGCTTCAGTAGGAGCTAATTTTTGTCCTGTAAGTAATGTTATTTAGAAGTCTAAAACTGTTAGATTTATATACAGGCCTTCAGTGCCTGATAAAAATATTTTATGGCAAGTTTTTGAAAATGATGAACAGATACTGGGTTTCTTAATCCATGAAATGAACTGCTCAGCGAACTAGGATCTACAGGATGAAGAGGAAGTGAACCAGATCAGATAATTATGTAAAAAATTCCCTGACATCATAGCTTGGGTGTATAGTGATCTAAGAGTGTACAATAAAGATGTTATTCAACATACCATAGAATCATAAGAAAGAGCTAAGCCTTTTAGGCGAAAACAAAGACCAGTGAATCTGAAGATAGAATCTTTGATGAAACAAGAACTGCTAAAACTCCTTCAAGCTAAAATAGTATACCCTGATAAACACTTCACCTGGGTGGAAAACTTGGTACCAGTTAGGAAGAAAAATGGAGATATCAGATTGTGTGTAGATTTCAAAAATCTGAACAGAACATCACTCAAATATCATTACCCGCTACCTCATATTGACAAAATTCTACACACAGTTGCAGGAGTAATGCAACTCTTACAGTTAGAAGAACAAAGAGAGCAATCATACAATCACAATAAGAAGCATATGGCGGACATCGAAGGATGGTTCAACAAAAAGACAATCGCCAAAAAATTCAGAGTGGGATACTTGGTTTTGAAATGGAATGTAAAGAAAGCTAAGCCAGGTAACCATGATAAATTTGATGCTTTCCGGGAGGGACCATTTGAAATTGTTTCAGAGAAACAGTTCAATGCTTTCGAGTTGAAAGATCAAGATGGATTGGTTTTTTCCATCACGGTGAATGCATTTCACCTAAAGTTATATTTCTGTTGAGAAAGAAGAAAAGGAATTATGTGTACAATATAATATAAGTATATTCAGACAATATTTGTAAATGTTACCATTTTTCGGCCTTAACAAAAAAAAAAAATTCAGTCGTAGCCAATCAGAAGTCGACATTTTTTTTGAATAAAGATACTAAGGTATAAAGGGAGTTTTGACGAGGTAATGTTCACTTTTAATCTAAGTGCATTTTCCTGTGTTTTCTTTGTCTTTCTATGAAAGATTATTTTTACAACTGCGTTGTTGACTCCATTTCCCAATGGATAAAGGTCTGGTTCAAAATTTTTGCAATCAAAAAATCCTCCGGAAGGCGCCAAGAATGTTTGTAAAAAAGTGACTAACTACAGAAAAATAGCTGATGCACCTTTTTGCATATTTTCCAAGAAGACCGAAGTGGCCCATATGCTAAAAGATCAAAGAAAAAGCAAAACACCGCAAGGAGGAAAAAGTGTCATGATATTGCGACATGTTGCATTTTCGTGGTTCAAAGCAAAGAGAAAGAACAAGGGGGAAAAAGTATCGCGATATCGCGACATGTTGCATTTCCACGGTCCAAAGCAAAGAGAAAGAGTGAGGAGGAAAAGTGTCACGATATCGCGACATGTGGCATTTTCGTGAGCAAAAGTAAAGAGAAAGAGCGAGGAAAAAGTGTCGCGATATCACGACATGTTGCATTATCGCGGATAAAATAGAAAAAGTGTCACGATATCGCGATATGTTGCTTTGTCACGGCCAAAATGGAAAAAGTGTCATGATATTGCGACATGTTGCTTTGTCGCGGCCAAAATGGAAAAAGTGTCACGATATCACGACATGTTGCTTTGTCGCGGAAAAAGAGAAAAAGTGTCACGATATCGCGACATGTTGCTTTGTCGTGGCCAAAAGAGAAAAAGTGTCGTGATATCGCGACATGTTGCTTTGTCACGGCCAAAAGAGAAAAAGTGTCGCGATATCGCGACATGTTGCATTGTCGCTGCCAAAAGAGAAAAAGTGTCGTGATATCGCGACATGTTGCTTTGTCGAGGCCAAAAGAGAAAAAGTGTCACGATATCGTGACATGTTGCATTGTCGCTGCCAAAAGAGAAAAAGTGTCGCGATATCGCGACATGTTGCTTTGTCACGGCCAAAAGGGAAAAAGTGTCGCGATATCGCGACATGTTGTATTTTCGCGGCTAAGAGCAACAAAAGGGAGCAAAGAGGCAGAAGTGTCGCGATTTCGCGACATGTCACATTTTTGCGATGCAAGAAGAAGAATCAAGCTGAAGACATAGAAATGTCGTGATTTCGCGACATGTCTCATTTTCACAGCAAGAGGCAGCTAAAGAGCAAAGTAAGAGACGAATGTCACGATTTCACGACATGTCTCATTTTCATGGCTGGAAGTGGTAGAAGAGCAAAGCAAGAGAAAAATGTCACGATTTCGTGACATGTCTCATTTTTGCAGTGGAAGCGACAGAAAAGCAAAGCAAGGAAAGAATGTCGCAATTTCGCGACATGTCTCATTTTCACGGCTGGAAGTGGCAGAAGAGCTGAAGACATAGAAATGTCATGATTTTGTGACATGTCTCATTTTCACGATGGGAGGCAGCAAAAGAGCAAAGTAAGAGACGAATGTCGTGATTTCGTGACATGTCTCATTTTTGCGGCTAGAAGCGGCAGAAGAGCAAAATAAGAGACGAATGTCACGATTTCGTGACATGTCTCATTTTTGCGGTTGGAGGTGGCAAAAGAGAAAAGCAAGGAAATAATGTCGCGATTTCGTGACACACCAGCTGTAAAGGAATAGAGTATATTTTTGGCAACTGGGGACATGCACTGACATCAGGTGCCGATTTTTAAAGAATGGTCTGTTGATTATAACCTGGCAGGTCCACTAGATGATTGTAGAATAATAGGCTCATCTAAAATTAGCTAGAAGGAAATCTATCCAATCTGTGGGAAATCCGTTGTGTATTATTAGAAACTGCAGATGATTGCTTGTAAAATAAGTAAGATGTACTTAGAAAAAGATACTATTTTAGGGTATATATAGGGGTGAGCGACTTCAAAAAAAATTTCGGCCCTTGGACGTTTACAAGATTGAATACATGTACTTCTAATACAAGCAATAAAATCACATCTCCCATTGGCTTCTGGTTCATATCATGCAAGTGTATGTATTAATGTTCTTTATTTGTACTTACAATATTGAATTGTAAATTGAGTCTATTCTTATATCTAAACTTTCGCAATACATAAATCATATTGCTGGAATAAGAATCTAATATATACGCATGTTAAATGAAATAACAGAAATCATATTTGGAATTATATAATTTCTGCATGGAAATGTGTTTTAAATGCTTTGGATAGAAGTAAGTAAATTTGTCTTTGTTGTTGTCTAATATGCACCATATAAAAGTTCTAGCTTAGGCTATATTTCCCTTATCTCTTGTTCCCCTTTTCTTTAAAAAACTCAAAGGAACCAGCCTTCTCTGGAGACTAGACAGATGATCTCAAGCAAGATCTGTCTATTCAATGTTGGCAAAGTCTAAGGCACAACACTATTAACCGAAGGCAGATTTTGTTCCAACATCTACCTTATAGTCATGATATATCTTCCAATAACACTCTATTGGAACATACTACAACCTTTATCCTTTTTTATTCCATAATATAGGGATAAACAATTTATTTGTAAAAGTGCAATAGAGGGGATATTTGGAAAAGGGCCCTCATAGATATAGATATAGGATAATTTTGGCCACTCTCTTCTTTAATTGTTAGATCTAGGCTATTGTAGAACTAGGAAATCTAGGTAATCCAAGTGTGTGAGATAGGAAAGGTACCCGAAGGTCAAAATGGTGCTAAAATATTCCAATACTTTGTAGATAAGTTTAGCAAGGGATGCATTGAAGACAAGAATTAATTATTGGTCCCAAAGGGTATACCTAAAGGAAAATGTAATGCCCAATTCTTCTTTAGCCCCCTTTTTGTCCTCATCCCTACAGAATATTATTGTTACCAAGCTCAAGATATATTTAGCATTATCTTTGAATAGGGTCCATGTTGTGGAGGTCCAAAATAGTGCTCAATTATGTATCTTCAAGGATTTCCAAATTCATGTCTTTTAGTATATCTGGGTATCATTTATAGAATTGGTCAATGGTGAATGAATTAAACTATACCCATTGGAAAACCATCAACATGTCTCATATGGATTTTGTAAATTTACAATTTGGAAATATCCATCGTCTCCATGCATTGTCCTTTTTTGTGTGTTAAATATCACAATACATGCCTCTATCATTTTTTAATACTAGTGGATTTGGAGCACCATATATTGAGATAAATAAGACATCAAAATTCTTGTAAAAAATGACCTAGCTTCCACATCTTGGTACCTTTGATAGGTACTTTCTCTTAAAATTTTGTATTTTTGGATGTCTTAGGGCCAACTAATGATGAGTAACACTTGATTTAATAGTCTTAATACATTAAGTAATAATCCAAGGCTTATATTATATGCATTATCATGTATTAATATGAAGACTTCATGGCTCATGTTGGATCAATATGGTTAGTCTATTAGGCTAATATTTAGCATGTTAGAATATGTAGGTTAATTTTATTACACTAACAATTGGCATATTCCATGTGAAGCCTTCAAGACTCAAGTTGACTAGTCTTTTGGAAGGTTCCATGTGAAGCCTTTTAGGGTTCATGATACCCTTGCCTTATTGACTGTTGTAGCCAGTTTATGCCTTTAGGGTGCTTATTTAAGCACCCAAACTAATGCAATACTCATATTCATATGTCTTCCCATATCAATGGTATCAGAGCAAGAGGCTAGAAAAGGTTTTGGGTGACTTTTGACCTCATATTCTAGGTATTGATTTTGATTTATTGCTATATGATGCCTCTGGTTCTATGGTGTAGTGACTATACATCATTTTTTGCACTCGTGCATCGTATATGAAGCTCGGATGTAAAAATCTACATTCAAATACAACTCTTCATATGAGGATTCATCCTAAAATCCAAAGAACCCTTTGCTATTTGAGGACCATTCGTTATATGAACATGAAGTTATCAAGGAGAAATTTTTGATTTCCATGTATTTTAAAGAGTGTATTAGAATTCTTATCAAGCCAGTGACCAATGCAACTATCATTTAGAAAGCATTAGTGAAGGCTTTTTGATAAGGAAAGCATTAGAATTCCTATGACCTAAAGCTTTGATACCAACTGTAACAACCCCAAACAATTAACCCAATTTTTTTTTGATAGGAGCACTTACAAACAAAGGCTCACAAGGGGAATACCCCTATATCAACATACAATTCTTCACCACATTTGATTTCCAAGTCATTGTAGACAACACTCAGTGGATAATAATGGTCAACTTTTATAATTTTAAAGGGTTCACCTTACTAAACCTACACATTTAGAATGTCACTAAAAGTGGTCCCCCCATATTTTCTATATCCTCCTTGGCATATGACCATGTGACCACAACATAGGGATTACCCTTTAATGCCCATAACACTTAAATGGGTATGCCTATTCCCTAACCCAGCTCTAAGTCCTTCTAGGTAGGTTAAATGGTGTAGAGCCTTGGTGCTTAGTTACCAAGCCTCCGTGGGCTAACTAAGGTCATTACCACTTCACTATCAACTGACATGAATACCCGATCCTACTCGATCTGATGGTTCACCACTACTATATTATGAATATCTTTCCCAACATTTTGTTGTGACACACTTGATCTTACATGACCAAGGTGTGATACTTTACAATTACCCTGGATATTGTATTCACACAACTCCTTCTAGGGTTATGATTTTCCTAGCTATCGCATACACACAACTCCTTCTATGACTCATATTTACCTAGTTATTGCATACTCACAAATCTTCCCAAGTTTAGGCTATAAAGTTTACAAGAGGAAAATTGCTACCCAACCCATGGATAGGTAAGCATTTCAAAATAAAACAACAACAAGAAGTATATTATGTAACATTAAATATTTGATAAATAATTCAATATCTCCTATACTAAAACCATAATTAAGCATTACATAAAACTTGATATAATGATTAATCAAAAGCTACCTAAACCATAATAGCATTAAACCATATTACTATATTCTAATCTTATAAAAAAATTTCAAAGATACTTTCTCTCAAATAAAATGAGATAGCAAAAGAGTTCAACAATAGTTCCATTTCTATATTTAATGTAACTTTATTTAAACTAATAATAATATTAAAACAACATTGCAATGCTCATAATATAAGTAAAATAACATAATCCTTCTTTGAATCAAGAGTCAAGTTTTATAATTCCATCAAGCAAATACAAGCCTTTGCTCAAATTACAATAACACCCTTTTTTTATTTCTTTTTTAAGAACTTAAGAACACCTTTTCAGGTCTCCAACCAAGTCTTTGGAAGTTTCTTTGATAGGAAAAATCACCCACCATTCATGAAATTTTCTTAGGGATCAAATAACTTTGAATGCAATGCAACTTAATTAATGCCTTACTCTATTATGCAACAACCATGCACATAAAAAGCAAGCTAAAGAAGATACTCCTACTTCTATTTATTATAATCCTTCATTATTTTAATTAAACAATACTAGAACATTCCATAACAATCTAGGATAAACCCATACTTCTCTTTATAATGACACCTTAATCCACATAGATCTCAGGAATCATTATAACCAATTTCTCTTACAAAGTAAACATTGAATATCAAAACATGAGAAGCCCATATTTCTCTTTATAATGATACCTTAATACACATTGATCTCAAGAATCATTATAATTAATTTCTTTTACAAAACCAAATTAAACAATTTGTAATCACACAAGATAAGCCCATACTTCTCTTTATAATGATCCTTTAATCCACATAGATCTCAGGAATAATTACAAATAATTTCTCATACAAAACCAAATTAACATTTCATATCAATACAAGAGAAGCCCATACTTCTCTTTATAATAATCCCTTAATCTACATGGATCTTAGGAATAGTTATAAACAATTTATATTTACAAAACCAAAATAATCAAATCATAACCATACAAAAATTCTTACAATAACTATTCCATCTGAAACAACAACTTTATTAAGGGATCTGGTAAGACCCCAAGGTCTTACTATAAAATTATTAACAAATTAATGTAAATGTAATCGCAGGCCACTCAAAGGGGGCTCCCTTGTAATCGCTTTGCCACTATAGGGGGCTTCCTCTTTCGAATCTATTCTTATTATTCTTCTTATTGGATGATTTGATATGGATGGCCAACCTAATATATATATCTACCCTAAAGCTACATTGGTGAAGAGACATGATGGTTCACGTATGAAGAGACATGATGGTTCACGTTATGAAGAGATGTGATGGTTCACGTTATGAAGGGTTGTGATGGTTCACTTTATAAGTTAATAATATAATAATTAAATGATTAATAATACTAACTAATAATGTTAGGATTAAGGATCCTAACATGCCACCCTCCTTAAAAAGAGCTTTGTCCTCAAAGCTCAAAGTGAGAAGCTTTGTCCTTTGTTTTCCAAGAAGGATTTGTGTAAGTTCTTGGACTCTTTTAATGGCATCCTTTCGTAGGCAGGGATATCAAGAAGGATGAAGCATTAGCGAGGGGTTTCCAAGAACAATTGTAGAATCTCCCTTAGGAAATCATGATGAAGATGGGAGGGCAACCCTTAGGGTTCCTCAAATACTTTAGAATGATGCATCAAAAGTGATGGTAATGATTTCATATCTTTTTTTGGTTCCTTGGTAAAGCCAACGAAGAAGGAGTGTGTAGTCACTCTACGTTGGTTTTGAATAGGTTTGGTCATATGGCAAGAACTCACTATTGGTGAGGAAGGTATGTGTAGGTCTTGTAGAGTGCATGTTTGGCTAGCATTGATCACTTTGTGTATGTCTACTTCATCCTTGCTTGGTATATTAATAACTTATTGCACATTGACCTCATTTTCTTCACTATAGTGAGTAGGTGCACTGGTAGCTTCGGACACAACTACCTCATCTGCTTGCTCTATGGAGAGAAAAAAATCAACTTCCTTCAATAAATACAATGTTAGTGTAGCACATTTATGGTGGGGTCCAAATTGTTCATCACAATTATCACAGAGTCATTTTGCTCATCGTTCCTTCATCTCCTCAAAGCTAAGATGTTTAATTTTTAAAGTTTGATTAGATTTGGGGGTTGTGTAAGTGCTTTGTGCCCTTTAATTATGCATAGGTTTGGGAGCGATGTAAGTGGTCGACAATTTTTCCATAAGTGGTTTCCCTAATCGTTGTTGTGCATTGATTTTATCTTTAGCTAATTTTGCCAATCCATAGGTTTGCATCATGGTATAGGGATTGAACCTTGTCACCTCCATTATAATTTCCTCTTTTAATCCCCTAATGAAGCCATTGATGAGAATTGATGTTGTTTTTGGTGATATCCTCAAACCGAGTTTGATACTCACACACAGAAGTGATTTGATGAAGATCTTTGAGCAATTCCCACATGACAGGGTCCCACATGGCTCTGATACCAAATGGTAAGACCCCAAGGTCTTACTATAAAATTATTAACAAATTAATGTAAATGTAATCGCAGGTCACTCAAAGGGGGCTCCCTTGTAATCGCTTTGCCACTATAGGGGGCTCCCTCCTTAGAATCTATGCTTATTATTATTCTTCTTGGATGATTTGATATGGATGGCCAACCTAATATATATATCTACCCTAAAGCTACGTTGGTGAAGAGACATGATGGTTCACATATGAAGAGACATGATGGTTCATTTTATGAAGAGACGTGATGGTTCAGGTTATGAAGGGTTGTGATGGTTCACTTTATAAGTTAATAATATAATAATTAAATGATTAATAATACTAACTAATAATAACTAATAATGTTAGGATTGAGGATCCTAATAGGATCATTCCTTTAATTACAACACATAGCTCTAATCTATAAAGACATAAATTACCCTATGTTATTCGACAAAGCTATAAAATTACTTTAATTTAAATAAATAAAAAATTAAAAGACTACACCAAAAAACCTTATAAAACCAAAATAATTTCAAGCATATCATTAAAACAAAAGGTATAGAAAATACAACACTCCACAACGTAAAAGAATCAAAACATGGAGTCAAGAAACCCTAAAATCCAAGGCCCAACACACAACAACCAAAGAGA
Source organism: Wollemia nobilis (assembly GCA_028583015.1). NCBI lineage: Eukaryota > Viridiplantae > Streptophyta > Pinopsida > Araucariales > Araucariaceae > Wollemia > Wollemia nobilis. The sequence goes on along the minus strand of JAQPPZ010003507.1, from coordinate 593,240 downwards.
AAGGAAAATATAACACTAGACATTTACAATAGATATCAAACTCACTAGGAGACCAACTCAGAAATGAACTCTAGCAAAGGTTACCACCCAAACCCCCCTTTTACCAGGTCAAAAATTGATGGTAGTAGGATGAACAACTAAGAGCTTCCTAACCTATAGATAAGTGGTGCCCTACACATCTATAAAAACCCATCGGATATGCAGGCTCTGACTAGCAACCAATGCATAAGAAGATGTCCAAAAGAGATACCATAAAAAAATGATGGAAAAGGAAGAAGCTTAGAACACTCTAAAACCAAGATCTAAATAGAACCCTCCCACACAACAACGAATGTAAAACCATATGTTGATCAAAACAACCAAGCTCATGAAGCAATTATAAATAAAAGTAAATACATTTAATTTTCCAACCTAAATAGCATATGTACTCCTTTAACCTTATCTTCACTTCTACAAGGGAATGTTGCGCTCCTCATGATATTTAGCTCTTCCATCACTCGAGTTCCCTTCCTTCCAATCTAGACCAAAATCTAGTTGCAATCCTCCTTAATAAGCTTATATAGGAAGAACCTTAATCATGCATGGATATGGCCAGCTTGTAATATCCAAGAAGGTTTTATCTGAAAGATGTTTGCCATCCTAGGCACTAACAAAGTTGTGTAATCCTTAATGAGCTACACTCATACTCATTAAACCAAATTGCTTCATGATTCTTATAGCACAGGGGAGAGTATTTGCTAAAGAGGGAGGTGATTTGGGAGGTTTGGATATGGATCTCAATTTTTTATAATAAAAAAATTCCCAAATCGTACAGATGTACGATTTATCTTTGAAAAATTTGCAACTTTCACAAAAATACTTGTACAATATTCAAATCATACAATAGGCTATCATGTATGATTTTCCACTTAGTCAATTTCCTTAAAGTTATTTTGCAATGCAAATCGATATGTTTTGTAATTGTTCTCTCTAGAATCCTGATTTTCCTTAATTGGTAAGTTCTAACTATGCATTTTCACTTCCATGGTCAAATTATTAGTTGCTTGGTTTGGTGGTTAGGATGTAGGGTTTTGCCAAATCCTTGATGAATTATCCAGTCACATATTTTCCAATTTGTACAACGTTCTTCTCTAAGAAAGATTTCATTTATCTTTCTAGTGCAATTATGAACATAGCTTTATAACATGCAAACCCTAATTCACTACCATTGAATTATTATCATAACCAACGTTTCCAAAAATTACACAATAGTAAAATAATATCCTAGGAAAACAATAACAATGCACATAATTAATTCTTTAGCATTCTCTAGAGTTAAGGTTCAGAATTAATGTAATTCCATTGCCATAATGTCCATATTCCACACCATTCCAGCCATACTTGCACATAACATATAATATGGATTTACCATCCATAGATACAATAGAATTCACAATGAATCACAACTGTAATGTTGCTTTTATTATTATATCTAAATATATTTATACAATTATCAATGAGCAACCACAATGAACAAAAACTAAGTCCTCCATGAACTATCAATGAACCATCGATGAACAACCAAGAACTATCAATTCCCCCACTATGAACAACCATAAAAATTGAATGGGGGGTCCTTATATTTTTTACCTAGGCTATCCCAAAGTGATTTATGAGACAACTACTATTTACAACTACCATATTAGTAAACAATCAACTTGCATTAAGGTCTTCCTAAGTCTAATTTGATTATTACCAAATTACCCTTAAATGCACTTGTCACTTATTTTCATTCTAATTTCAAATTGCATAGTTATGACATTTGTACAATTATCCCTAATTGTACATTTTACAACTCCACATGTGTACAATTATTCTAAACGTACCTATGTATGTTTTGATAAATTGTGCATCTAACAAAATTGGTAAAACTAACAAAATTGTGCAAATCTAGTTTTCACTTTTTCTTCTTCTAGGACATGAATTTTCTACCTACATCTGCCCTCCCTTTACATTTGGCAGTGTCTTCACTGACTTAGTTGTCTTAATCTTGTATGACAAGTCTTTATTAAGATCATCAATTTGAATACGGAGGATAGCATGCTCGTTTTGTAATAGGGCCTCATAATGGTTGAGTTCCATAGCCTTCACCCCATACTTATTGGCCTTCTTTTTCATAGTAGCCAAGATTTGAACTAACTCCTTATCATATTTAAATGTATCCTTGCGTATATTATTATTCAATTTTACCTCTATCCTTATGGAAACAACCAATACCTCATCCTTTTCTATTATGACTCTCTAGTGCTACTACAAATCCACTCCATAGGCCCATATACACTTCTCTTTCACTCACAATTGTGCCTTATGATCCATCATTAGATAATTGTATTTCTTGGCGTCACTTGTTAACTCCTCAATATTATGGTCCTTTAGTTACAGTTGTTCATCAAAAGCCTTCAACTACTCCTCCTATTGTTTGATTTGTGGTACATATTTTTGCAACAATACCTCCTACTCTTCCAACCACTTCTTTTATTCTTTAGCCTACTGGACCACAAGATAATTTTCCTATTTCTATGAGTATAGCTTATCCTCATAATTAAAATTATTTGCATTTCATTCAGCTTCTATCTTCTTCAACTTCTCCTTGGCCTCATTCTTGCTACGTTCTAATTCTTCTTCAATCACAACCATATCATGTCGAGTAGCATTAACTTATTCCTTTTGTGCTTGCTTGGCTTGATAAATCTATTCAAGATATAAGCTTAGCCACTCGATCCAATGTGTTAGGAAATTCAATTTCCAAAAAATGAAGATCAATTTTGAATTTGCCCTTCAAAATTTTGTATCCACTATATTATTTGAACTTCTTAAATTCATCCTCATATCCAAGTACGGATGAGGATACTCTATAATTTATCTTCATTCCTAGAAAATATGCAAATACCAATATTGTTGTTACCTCTCCCCTTGGTAATAGCCATGGGTATTGTGTGTGAATCTAGGCTATCTATCTTGGAAAATCTTCACTGCACACCCACTCCATAATTTTTCCAATTTAGTGAAGGTCTTCTCCCTCCACTGCTTTAAATCTCCCATGCCACCTTGGAAAAATTGCAACCTGGTGCTAGTTAATATATCACAAACTTTTTTGAGGAAGAGATCCACCTATTTACTTGTGTCTTCACCATATCCTTCTGAGATATCAAATTGAGGTACTTCAATCATAAAGCTTATTTATAGCCTTTCATCCTTTCCTTGTGGTGAAATATGTTCTTCCTGTTAAACTAAACATCCTCCAAGTTCTTTTATTGCACCAGTTGCATTCCCTTCCTATAGTAAAATATGGACTACATTATTATTCATATCCTCTTTAGTTGGTCTGGTCTCCTTGACATTTATGATTTGCTTTAGAATCTATTGCTTCTCCATACATTTTTGAACTTCTTGTGGTCTTAGCAATTCCTCCCGTTGCGTATTTCCTAATATTTCATCCTATGTATGCAACTGTACTTTCACCACTATTGTGGATATCATAATTAGATCATATCATTCTTGTTATGGTCATGTATTTTCCTCCTTCAACTAATTTTTGGCTCCTCGCATCACAATTCATATTTGAGGTTTCTTTCCTTTTGGTAGTACTGCCATTACTTTATTAGCTTTGGTTTTTAATGGGGACCTTCCTTGATCCATCCAATTCTTAGATGCCTCCAACACTTCAAAATCCTTGTCTTGAAGCAATTTAGAAGATCCCATTGTTTATTCCCATTGTTCTATGTCAATCAACACATTGATATCCACCAAATCCAAATCATCCAGCTCTAATGGCACTTTTTTTGGAATAGTAGGCATAGGCTTTGGTTGTTCCTTCTACACAAGAGTTCTCTCCCTCCATTATATCTCTCATTTCCTATGCATCCTAATCCACACTAGATTGTATATTGGTGCTACTATCTTCTCCGCTTGATACGATGGATACTCTTGCAACTTTTGTGTAGGTGCCTACTACTTTGACTTAGGATCCAAGTTCAGATATCTTCCTTTGAGGATGGACTCTTCATATTGTAGGTGCCTGCTACTTTGCCTTAGGATGGACTCTTCATCTCTTCATCACTTCCATAATATTCTTCTTAATAGGCTACCATTCCTTCAGTAAACTAAATATCCATCAAAAAGTATTAGCTAAGAATTACACCTTAAGATGGTGATTGCCAACCCACACATAGGTGCAATTCTACTTAGGTACATATGAGTGTACCATTTGTAATAAGTACTCATTATAGAATACCTTATCATATTGTGTAATTTACACTATTGTGCTCACTCCTACTCATTTAAATGTAAGTTTTAATGGGTTCTTATATTCATTATCACTCCACAATTTCTAAACAAATTCTCCTTTGGGATAAAAAAACAAGATATCCTTGATTTCTACATTTCATATTTCATCCCCACTTGTTTGCTCTTCAGGGGTAGCTTCCTTATGCACCTTGCTACAAAGCTCCCTACAGTGTCCCCTAGGTGGTTCCATTTCCTCCTCGTGGAATTATTATTATGTCCTTTCTCTATCACCATAACAGTTTTTAGATCCTCTCCATGACCGATAATCTACTTGTTACTGAAACCCTCATCCTTGGTAGTGTACTGGATAAGTCACTCCTTATCACCTAGACTAAGAATCCCTCTAATATAATGGTCCTAGGGAATGATCAATCTGCATTGTAATCCATCAAAAATAAGCTTGAAACTCCATTTTGGTGCTTATTGTTCACCATTCTTCACTTTGGAACCACATCACTATTAATCTTCTACAATTTAGCAAATTTAGGACAACTACATCACCAACCACCCAAACTGATTAAAAAATGTACAACTAATTTTTAAAATGTATAGCTATTTTTAAAAATTGTACAAGGACTCCAAAACTATACCGATGCTTTAGAAATTTATATGCCACTCTTCAAATCATACAATTGTGTCAAAAATCGTACAACTATAGTCTGAATCCATACGATACTTCCAAAACATACAATTTGAGCTTCAAATTGTACAACATCATTTTTAAATCACATAGGAAGCCCTAAATCATACAAACGCACTTCTCCTTCATATAATTGCACTAGAATTTATACAAATATACTAAAAATCATATAATTGCATGAAATTGCTCAATTCAAGCTTTGATTTGCACAAAATTGCATAGAAATAATACAATATTCCTCCAAAACATACAATACAAAAATCATACAAACTATGTTTAAGGTCCTCCCTTGCCATAAAATCTTCTATGTTTCATGATTTTTGCAATTAACTTTGTATCCTTTATCTTCATTTGTGCAAATCTCTCTTTTTGGTGCGTTTTTAGTACCCTTTGCAATTTTTCTCTTATTTTGATGCAATTTTCTACCAGTATATTTTAATTTTGCCTAAGTGCAAATTTTGTATGGCCCTCTCATTTAAAATTTTCCATATGTAACTACCGGGACATCTTCATTTTCCTACTGTCTAAATTTTCCTATCCTAGGTTTTGCAATCTTCCACTCGACTTTCTTTTTCAAAATTAACTCAAACCCTAGCCATATGTTTTCACCATGAGGGTTTTCTTTGCTACATTTTTACTAAACACCCTAATTCCACCAGTTTGAAATTCACCCTCCAGTACACTTTTTGATAGAACTTTAGCTTTTTTAGAGCAAAAACCCTAATTTTGACAACTTTTCTCCCAATATGACTACATTTTAAAAAATAAAAATATTTATTGGTGTAGATTCATGATGGATCATGATATTTAGATAATGTATGATGTTTATATACCCATATATGAAAAAATTTACATGATTGCACACTTCTTGCTCTCGAATTCTTAAAAATTCACTGTTTCATTTATCTGATTTTTTAAACTGGTAAACAAATAACATGCATGACACCCTCTTTTTATATTTAAAAATCCCTTGCATGAAAATTCATTGCCTCAACCTCCTTTACATGTTATTTTGTATTTTTTCACAAACAATTGCCAACTAACCTTTTTTTACATGCAATTTTATGCTTTCTTACTTTTTGAATATTTTATTATTTTTCTTTTTCTTTTCTTTTAATTTTATTTTTATTAGAAGGTGCCACCATTTTTTTTTTTCATTCAACTTTTGAATAATTTACTAGATTCACTTATCATGCTTCTTTTGCTTTCACCATGAACAATATCATAAACATGACAAGCAATGCTCATTGCCACCTGTGTCGCTTGCAAGGTCAAGGGATAGTATCCCTTGCGGGGTTGAGGGGCAACACCCTTCATGTGTATCCTATTGCAATATAGGATAGGATCAAGAGGAAGGGCCCTCATAGGGTTTAGGGCAGTGCTCCAAAAGTTCAACGATGAAACTATTAAAATAATCATTCTCAAAGCTAAATTTTTCTCTTCATTAGCATTTTGAAGTCCTTTGAAACCCACTTAAATATCTCACTATCGAATTTATTTTTCTTCTTTCAGGATCTAGATGACTCAATATTGGCCTCAAACTACCCTATATTAACCACTAATGGAACACCTTGTACGATTTTGCTTTGTACAATTACATGTTATACAATTTCATCTTGTATGATTTGACATGGTACAATTCCATTTTGTATGATTTGATAGTGAATAATTTCACATTGTACAATTTCACACTATATGATTTCAAATTGTATGATTTAACTTGCAACCATACAATCTCTTTCATTTATATGATTTTACTCACTAATTGTATAGTTTCCTTTTGCAAAATTATAGAATCTCATTCTTCCTCAGATAATTTTTATTTTATGATCAATTATTCTATTTGATCAACATATTTTATTTCTATGATGAGTGTCACAAAATGCATCACTAGTGATAAACTTCCTCTTTATACCCTAGCTTTGGGCTACATATACTTATGGTGATGATTTTACACTTTTTGAGTCACACTCATACTTAGAGTCAACATTCTTTTCTTTGGAGTCATTTTCTTCCTTGACTTCTTGACTCCAACACTTCTTTTATCTAAAATCATCACTCTCATTCTCTAAGATATCCTCAATATTAGGATCACTTTCCTCTATAGAGTTATTCTTGTTTGCTATAACATAATGCCAATTCATTGGTGATATCTTTGCATCCCTTTCCCAAATCAAAGCATAATCTAAACCCTATTGGTATGATATTGGATGAAATATTTCCATCTTCCTTTGGTACATAGGGAGAATTCCATATATGAACCACATATTATTTGATGTCTCTGAGTGGTCTTTCTACACATGATCAAATAATCCACTCAACCTTCGATTGTAAGAATAAACAGACTCATTCTCTCCTTGTATTCTATAAATTTCATCATTGTAAGATCAAAATTCTTCTACAAATGCATCATATAATTATTCCCATATCTAGTGCTTATCCTATGGTATTTCAATATACCAGTCTATTGCAAAATTTCAAAATATTGCAGGAAATAACCATCTCTAGTCAGCTTCATCGGTCCGACCAGTCGCTTTCCACACCATGCAACAACTTCTCCAATGCCAAATTGGGTCTTCCTTTCCATTTCTTATAAAAAGTGGGCACCTTTGTTTCTCTTCTTTCATATCTACACTAGCGATTGCTGGATTTTCTTCCTCATCACTTGAGGAGGTATCTTCTAGAATCCTTAACTATTTTTTTCTTTGGGTGGGTATTCAACTACATTGGTATTTATCATATGTTTCTATCTGTGGTACCCTATTTTCACCAAATAGTTACCTCATGACCTCCTGTGCATCCTCACTTTGCAATATCCGATGTTAGAATGTCAATTGTGGCCTTGGTTATTCTTCTTGAGACCTCACATTCTATTTCTTTGGTGCTTGACTCTCATCCTCTACACCCCTTTGCAACCTTCCTATTACTTTTTCAGGTGTTACCATCCACTCACTGTCTTCTCGTACATTTATTCTGTCAAAATCTTCCCTTATGTCAATGTTCTCATTTAATCTTAGTGTTTCTTGTACCCTTTCTTCTGTATTTATCAACAATGTATCCCACCTTTCAATATATCCTTCTTATAAAGTTGATACTTGTTCGATTACTGGTTTATTCATAGAGTTGTTCGCAATATCCCTTTGAGAAATTCTTGTGCTTCTTCTAACCGACAATTGTATTTCTTGTGATCCATCATTAGATAATTGTATTTCTTGGCATCACTTGTTAACTCCTCAATATTATGGTCCTTTAGTTGCAACTGTTCATCGAAAGCCTTCAACTGCTCCTCTTGTTGTTTGATTTGTGCTACATATTTTTGCAACAATACCTCCTACTCTTCCAACCACTTATTTTGTTCTTCAGACTATTGGACCACTTGCTAATTTTCCTATTTCTATGAGCATAGCTTATCCTTATAATTAAAATCAATTGCATTCCATTCAACTTATATCTTCTTCAACTTCTCCTTGGCCTCATTCTTGCTATGTTCTAATTCTTCTTCAATTACAACCATCTCTTTTTGAGTAGCATTAACTTCTTCCTTCTGTGCTTCCTTGGCTTGACAAATCTATTCAAGATATAAGCTTAGCCACTCGATCCAATGTGTTAGGAAATTCAATTTCCAAAGAATGAAGATCAATTTTGAAGGTGCACTTCAAAATTTTGTATCCACTATATTCTTTGAACTTCTTAAATTCATCCTCATATCCAAGTACACATGAGGATACTCTATAATTTATCTTCATTCCTAGAAAATATGCAATTACCAACATTGCTGTTACCTCTCCCATTGGTAATAGCCATGGGTATTGTGTGTGAATCTAGGCTATCTATCTTGGACAATATTAATTGCACATCCACTCCATAATTTTTCCAATTTAGTGAAGGTCTTCTCCCTCCACTGCTTTAAATGTCCCATGCCACCTTGGCAAAATTACAACCTGGTGCTAGTTAATATATAACAAACTTGTTCGAGGAAGAGATCCACCTATTTACTTGTGTCTTCACCATATCCTTCTGATATATCAAACTGAGGTACTTCAATCATAAAGCTTATGCATAGCCTTTCATCCTTTCCTTATGGTGAAATATGTTCTTCTTGTTAAACTGAACTTCCTTCAAGTTCTTTTATTGCACCAGTTGCATTCCCTTCCTATAGTAAAATATGGACTACATTCTTATTCATATCCTCTTTAGTTGGTATGGTCTCCTCGACATTGATGATTTAATTCAAAAGCTATTGCTTCTCCATAATTTTTTGAACTTCTTGTGGTCTTAGCAATTCCTCTTGTTGCATATTTCCTAAGCTTTCATCCTATGTATGCAACTGTACTTTCATAACTATTATGGATATCAGAATTATATCATATCATTCTTGTGATGGTCATGTATTTTCATCCTTCAACTAATTGTTGCCTCCTTGCATCACAATTCATATTTGAGGTTTCTTTCCTTTTGGTAGGACTGCCATCACTTTCTTAGCTTTGGTTTTTAATGGGGACCTTCCTTGATCCATCCAATTATTAGATGCCTCCAACACTTCAAAATCCTTGTCTTGAAGCAATGTAGGAGGTCCCATTGCTTATCCCCACTATTCTATGTCAATCAACACATTGATATCCATCAAATCCGAATCATCCAGCTCTAATGGCACTTTTTTTGGAATAGTAGGCATAGGCTTTGGTTGTTCCTTCTACACAAGATTTCTCTCCCTCATTTGTCTCTCTCATTGCCTATGCATCCTAATCCACACTATATTGGATATTGGTGCTACTACCTTCTCCGCTTGATACGGTGGATACTCTTGCAACTTTTGTGTAGGTGCATGCTGATTTGACTTAGGATCCAAGTTTAGCTATCTTCATCTCTTCCTCTGAGGATGGAATATTCATCTTGTAGGTACCTGCTGGTTTGACTTAGGATGGACTCTTCATCTCTTCATCATTTCCATAATATTCTTCTTAATAGGCTACCCTTCCTTCGGTAAGCTAAATATCCATCAAAAAGTATTAGCTAATAATTACACCTTAATATGGTGATTTCCAACCCACACATAGGTGCAATTCTACTTAGGTAGATATGAGTGTACCATTTGTAATAAGTACTCATTATAGAATACCTTATCATATAGTGTAATTTGCTCTAGTATTCTTACTCCTACTGATTTAAATGCAGGTTTCAATGGGTTATTATCTTCATTATCACTCCACCATTTCTAAAAAATTCTCCTATGGGCTAAAAAAACAATATATCCTTGATTTCTACCTTTCCTCTTTCATCCCCACTTGTCTTCTCTTAAGGGGTAGCTTCCCTATGCACCTTGCTACAAAGCTCCCTACGATGTGCCCTAGGTGGTTCCATTTCCTCCTCATGGAATTACGGTTGTGTCCTTTCTCTATCATCATAGCAGTTTTTAGATCCTCTCCATGATCGATAACCTCTCCCCCTCTAAGGTCAGTAGTCATAATATACTTGCTGCTAAAACCCTCATCCTTGGTAGTGTACTGGATAGGTCACTCCTTATCACCTAGACTATGAATCCCTCTAGTATAATGGTCCTGGCGAATGATCAATCCTAGTTGTTGTAATCCATCAAAAATAACCTTGAAACTCCTCTTTGGTGCTCATTGTTCACCATTCTTCACTTTGGAACCACATCACTATTAATCTTCTACAATTTAACAATTTTAGGACAACTACATCACCAACCACCCAAACTGCTTCAAAAATGTACAACTACTTTTGAAAATGTATAGCTATTTTTAAAAATTGTACAAGGACTCCAAAACTATACCGATGCTTTAGAAATTTATATGCCACTCTTCAAATCATACAGTTGTGTCAAAATCGTACAACTATAGTCTGAATCCATACGATTCATCCAAAACATACAATTTGATCTTTAAATTGTACAAATTCATTGTTAAATCGCATAGGAAGCCCTAAATCATACAAATGCTCTTCTCCTTCATAAAATTGCACTAGAATTCATACAATATACTAAAAATCATATAATTACATAAAATTGCTCAATTCAAGATTTGATTTGCACAAAATTGCATAGAAATCATACAATATTCCTCCAAAACATACAATATACAAATCATACAAACTATGTTTAAGGTCCTCCCTTGCCATAAAATCTTCTACGTTTCATGATTTTTGCAATTAACTTTGTATTCTTTGTCTTCATTTGTGCAAATATCTCTTTTTAGTGAGTTTTTAGTACCCTTTGCATTTTTTCTATTCTTTTGATGCAATTTTTTACCAGTATATTTTAATTTTGCCTGAGTGCAACTTTTGTATGGCCCTCTCCTTTATACTTTTCCATATGCAACTACTGGGACATCTTCACTTTCCTACTGTCTAGATTTTCTTGCCCTAGGGTTTGCAATCTTCCACTCAGCTTTCTTTTTCAAAATTAACTCAAACCCTAGCCATATGTTTTAACCATGAGGGTTTTCTTTGCTACATTTTTACTAAAAAACCTAATTCCACTAGTTTGAAATTCACCCTCCAGTACACTTTTTGATAGAACTTTAGCTTTTTTAGAACAAAAACCCTAATTTTGATAACTTTTCTCCCAATATGACTACTTTTTAAAAAATAAAAATATTTATTGGTGCATATTCATGATGGATCATGATATTTAGATAATTTATGATGTTTACATACCCATATATGAAAAATTTCATTATTACACACTTCTTGCTCTCGATTTCTTAAAAATTCACTGTTTCATTTATCTGATTTTTTAAACTGGTAAAAAAATAACATGCATGACACCCTCTTTTTATATTTAAAAATCCCTTGCATGAAAATTCATTGCCTCAACCTCCTTTGCATGTACTTTTGTATTTTTTCACAAAAAATTGCCAACTAACCTCTTTTTGCATGTAATTTTATGCTTTCTTACTTTTTGAATATTTTATTATTTTTCTTTTTCTTTCCTTTTCATTTTATTTTTCTTAGAAGGTGCCACAATTTTTTGTTTTCATTCAACTTTTGAATAATATACTAGTGTCACTTATCATGCTTCTTTTGATTTTACCATGAACAATATCATAAACATGACAAGAAATGCTCATTGCCACCTATGTCGAGGATCAAGAGGTTAGGAGCCCCCTTGCAAGGTCAAGGGATAATATCTCTTGTGGGGTTGAGAGGCAACACCCTTCGTGTGTACCCTATTACAATATAGGATAGTATCAAGAGGGAGGGCCCTCATAGGGTTTAGGGCAGTGCTCCAAAAGTTCAACGATGAAACTATTAAAACAATCATTCTCAAAGCTAATTTTTTCTCTTCATTAGCATTTTGAAGTCCTTTGCAACCCACTTAAATAACTCACTATTGAATTTATTTTACTTCTTTAAGGATATATATGACTCAATATTGTCCTCAAACTACCCTATATTAACCACTAATTGAACACCTTGTACGATTCTGCTTTATACAATTCCATGTTATACAATTTCATCTTGTATTATTTGACATGGTACAATTCCATTTTGTATGATTTGATAGTGAAAATTTCACATTGTACAATTTCATACTGTATGATTTCAAATTGTATGATTTGACTTACAACCGTACAATATCTTTCAATTGTATGATTTTACTCACTAATTGTATAGTTTCCTTTTGCAAAATTGTACAATCTCATTATTCCTTAGATAATTTTGATTGTATGATCGATTGTTTTATTTGATCAACATATTTTATTTCTATGATGAGTGTCACAAACTGCATCACTAATGACAAACTTCCTCTTTATACCCTAGCTTTGGGCTACATATACTTATGGTGATGATTTTGCACTTTTTGAGTCACACTCATACTTAGAGTCAACATTATTTTCTTTGGAGTCATTTTCTTCCTTAACTTCTTGACTCCAACACTTATTTTATCTAAAATCATCACTCTCATTATCTAAGCTATCCTCAATATTAGGATCACTTTCCTCTATAGAGTTACTCTCATTTGCTATAGCATAATGCCAATTCATTGGTGATATCTTTGCATCCCTTTCCCAAATCAAAGCATAATATAAACCCTATTGGTATGATCTTGGAGGAAATATTTCCATCTTCCTTTGGTACATAGGGAGAAGTCCATATATGAACCACATCTTCTTTGCTACCTTTGAGTGGTCTTTCTACACACGATCAAATAATCCATTCAACCTTTGATTGTAATAATAAAAAGACTCATTCTCTCCTTGTATTCTATATATTTCATCATTGTATGATTGAAATTCTTCTACAAATGCATCACGTAATTCTTCCCATATCTAGTACTTATCCTATGATAATTCAATATACCAGTCTATTGCATAATTTCAAAATATTGTAGGAAATAACCATCTCTAGTCAGCTTCATTGGTCCGGCCAGTTGCTTTCCACACCATGCAACAACTTCTCCAATGCCAAATTGGGTCTTCCTTTCCATTTCTTATAAAAAGTGGGTACCTTTGTTTCCCTTCTTTCATATCTACACTAGCCATTGCTGGATTTTCTTCCTCGTCACTTGAGGAGGTATCTTCTAGAATCCTTAACTATTTTCTTCTTTGGGTGGGTATTCCACTACATTGGTATTAATCAAATATTTCTATCTATGGTACCCTATTTTCACCAAATAGTTACCTCACGACCTCCTGTGCATCCTCACTTTATGATCTCCTATGTTAGAATGTCAATTATGGCCTTGGTTATTCTTCTTGAAACCTCACATTCTATTGCTTTGGTGCCTGAATCTCATCCTCTACACCCCTATGCAACCTTCCTATTACTTTTTTAGGTGTTACCATCCACTCACTGTCTTCTCGTACATTTATTTCACCAAAATATTCCCTTATGTCAATGTTATCATTGAATATTAGTAGTTCTTGTACCCTTTCTTATGTATTTATCAACAATGTATCCCACCTTTCAATATATGCTTCTTATAAAGTTCATACTTGTCCGATTACTGGTTTATTCATAGAGTTATTCATAATCTCCCTTTGAGCAATTCTTGTGCTCCTTCTAATCGAAATCTGCTTCTCTCCATGATTCCATCTTCCATGTCTTCATAGAATTGTATCAGTAATTCACCTCCAATTGGTTTTTACTCACCACTTGTCACAATGCCATAAGTTTTTATAAATTACAAGCAATTTTAATAAGCAATAACACCAAATATAGCAATTCCCAATCCTCAATGTTTTTCCTCAATGATAATGAGTTCTTCCAATTATGTCAATTTGAGTCAATTTTAATAAGCAACAATATCAAATGTAGCATAGGGGAGAGTATTTCCTAGAGGGGGAGATAATTTGGGAGATTTGGAGATGGATCCCAATGTTTTATAATAACCTTTTCCCAAATCATACAATTGTATGATCCAAATTGTATAATAGGAAGTCATGTACAATTTGCTACTTGGTCAATTTGCTAAAAAAAAATTGCAATCCAAATTGATCAGTTTTATAATCATTCTCTCCAGAACCCTAATTTTCCTTAATTGGAGAGTTCTACCTATGTAGTTTCACTTCTAAATTAGGAATTAAATTAGTTGTACGGTTTGGTGCTCAGGTTGTACAATTTTACCAAACCCTTTCTTAATTATCCAATCATTTATTTTCCAATTTGTACACTGTTCTTCTCTAGGAAATATTTGGGTTATCTTTATAGTGCAATTATAAACATAGTTTTATAACATATAAACCCTTATTCACTGCCATTGAATTATTATCATCACCAACATTTCCAAAAATATTACAACAGTAAAATAGCATCCTGGTACAACAATAATAATGTATAAAATTAATTCTATAGCATTCTATAGGGCTAAGGTTCAAAATTAATGTAATTCCATTACCATAATGTCCATATTCCACATCATTTTGGCCATACTTGCAAAAAACACACAATCTAGATTTACCATCCACAAGTACAATAGAATTCACAATAACTCACAACTACAATGCTACTTTCATTATTATGGTTGAATATATTTGTACAAGTATCAATGAGCAACCACAATGAATAATAACTAATTCCTCCACAAACTATCAATGAACCATCGATGAACAACCAAGAACTATCAATCCTCCCACTATGAACAACCATCAAAATTGAATGGGGGTCTTTATAATGTTTACCATGGCCATTCTAAAGCAATTCTTGAGACAACCACTATTTACAACTACCATACCCATAAATAATCAATTTGCATTAAGGTCTTCCTAAGTCTAATTTTATTATTATCAAATTACCCTTAAATGTACTTTTCACTTAATTTCATTCTAATTTTAAATTGCACATTTATAACAATTGTACAATTACCCCTAATTGTATATTTTACAACTCCACATGTGTAAAATTAGGCTAAACCTACCTATGTACGTTTTGCCAAATCATACATATAACAAAATGGGTAAAACTAACAAAATTATGCAAATCTAGTTTTCAGTTTTTCTAATTTTGTGAGGTGGATACTCGTTTTTAATGGTTAACTTATTCAACACCCTTTTGTTGTTTAAAAATATTATATATTCATGGTAGAGGATACTTTTTTTTAATGGTTAACTTATTCAGCTTTTTATAATATATACAAAGTCTCAGGGAATCATCCTTCTTTTTCACAAATAGCACTGGAGCACCCAATGGTGACACACTTGGTTTGATCAGACCCTTTTTCAAAAATTCTTGAAGTTGAAATTTTAGCTTCTGTAACTTAATAAGAGTCCTATAAGGTGTATTGAAAATGGGTTCAACTCTCAGTATTAAATCATGTAGAGAAATTAAATTATTTTGAGGGAGTGGACATGAAAGGTCTTTAGAGAATACATCCTAAAACTCATGAATAGTTGAATGTTTTTTAAAAACTTCCTCATCTCTATTTTTTCCAATATTACCATTGATCTTAACTATGTAGAGCAAGCTGTCTCTTTTGATAGCTTTCTTTAATTGCATAGCTAAAAACAAGTGGGGTTGGAAATAACCTCACCCAATTTAAACTCTTACTCTCCTCTTATCGTTGTTGGTATAATCCATACACCTATATTAAAAATTGAATGAGGCTCCATGTACCTTCAACCAATCTATCCCTAGGGCAATGTTAAAGGTATGAAGAGCTACCACATACAAGTTCCATATAGTAGATCCTTTAGATAGAGTTACCTCTATTATAGGTAAACATTGATTCATTAAGTAGGTTTACCCAAAATTATACTTGAATTTCCATCCTTGTGCCAATCGAGGTATTTCTAGCATATCCCTGATAATACATAGTGGACATAAAACTATTTGTGGCTCCACTATCTATTATAGTTTTTAAATCTCTAGCAAACAACTTACCATTTAGCAGCATTAGTGTTGCTTGACCATCTAAGATATGATTTCCAATGGAGACATAAATTCATTGTGATGGCTTCTCTATTCTATGACTAGACTCTACTTTTTGAGGGTATTATTGGGTATAGTGAGATCCCCCATAGATGTAACGTCCTAACATTAGATGCCTAGGATTTCTCCTACATATTTTCTCCTATCTCTTCTTTGTGTGTTGACTCATAGTTTTTTGGTGAATTGTGATTAGATCCATATTTCTTTTGAAATATTTTCTTGTTTTACCATGAGTTTCTATTGCTCCTATTACTAAACTTCAGATTATTTTTATTTCTTTTATTCTGGTATTTATCCCATTTTATGAATCCTACACTCTCTTTTTTCCTCAGCTCTTGTATTTCATTTAATGATGTCCCTAAATAATTGAAGAAGGTCCTTTTGGTTTAAAGGTTAGTTTCTTTTTGCCTATCCAGGTCATATATCTCTTGCAAGATTTTTAGTTTAAGCAGATTAATCATTGTCCTTATTTTAGGGTCCAACCCTAGAATAAAATTATGCACATTAAGACATTCATTGTTCTCATATTCTAGAACCTATTTAAAAAGTCTCTCATATTTTTGATAATATACCTCTAAAGATAGTGATCCTTGTTTAAGGGTAGAAAAATCTCAAACCTCTCAATATAAAACTTGTCTATAAGAAACCTTTTCATAAAATCCTTAATCAACTCTTCCCATTTAAGTTCAGTGGCTTTAATTTGTTTGCCTAAGTTGTATGTGTACCACCATTCTAGGGCCACTTATAGGACATATATAGTAGCCCACATAGTTTTAGTATCAGATGAGTAATTTTTCAAAGAGAATGAAGAACACAAGCTTATACTGAGAGGGGGGTGAAACAGTATAAGATCACTTTTTACTTTTCTTCTCAAATAAATATTATGCAGTGTATAGATAGCAGTATCAATAGCAGCAATCAAAGCAATGCATAAAACACCACACACAATAGAGATACAGATTTAATATGGTTCACCCAATGTGGACTACCTCCACAGAGAAAATATTTCTTCTAAATATTTCTCAAATGATCTCTTGGGAATCCTTCCCAAATTACAATGTTTATGGACCTCAGTCCAAAGGAGATGTTGATCCCCTAATATCAAGTTTGTGGATATCTTCCACAAGAGAACTCTTTCCCCTTCTACTCTGGCTAGTGATATTCTAGAAGACTTTGTATCTATGTTGCTCTGACTGGTGGATCTCTCTCCACTTGAAGACTTCTCACTCAGATATTGTCTTTAATTGTCCTGGCTGTTGGATATCTATCCACTGAGACTCTGTCCTCTATACTCTATTACCTCCAAAGCTCTGTATCAATACTGTACCAAATATAGTTCAATCGGTCTAGCACAGTTCTACTCAATATCTTGCACTAAACATAGTACAGTTGGTCTAGTACAATTTTGCTCAATAGGTTCACTCAAAACCTGCTAAAATTTGCTCAATAGGTTCACACAAAAACTTGTCTAAATTTTCTCAATAGGTTCACATAAAATCTATCTAAATATGCTCAACAAATCCTCTTTAGGACTTGCTCAAATCTACTCAATAAGTCCTCTCTTGGACTTGCTCAAATATTCTCAATAAGTCCTCTCTTGGACTTGCTCAAATATGCTCAATAAGTCCTCTCTTGGACTTGCTCAAATCTTCTCAATAAGTCCTCTCTTGGACTTGCTCAAATTTGTTCAATAAGTCCTCTCTTGGACTTGCTCAAATATGCTCAATAAGTCCTCTCTTGGACTTGATCAAATATGCTCAATAAGTCCTCTCCTGGACTTACTCAAATATGTTTAGCAAGCTTTCACAAAAGCTTAACTCAAAATAGTCCACAAGACTTCTCAAAGACTTGTCTCAACTTTGCTTAACAAGCTCACACAAAACTTGCTCAATCTCATAGAATCATAAAGAGAATTGTTAGAGACTCAATATGTTCTAATCTCAAAGTACAATCAATATCTAAATTCAATCTCATATAAGCATAAAGAGAATTGTTAGAGACTTTATATGTTCTATACTCTCCCAATTTCAACTTAATAGAAGCATAAAGAGAATTGTTAGAGAATCAATATGTCCTATTCTTAAATCTTAATCTCAACTCAAATCAGAATATTGAATAGTTTGTTTTATGGAATTTGAGCAACCATTTCACACATCCACTTGACTAGGCTTAACCAACTCAACTCAACCAATCACATCAAGGAAAAACCCTTTCCCATAAACCCTAGTTCAAGCATGTATCAACCAACTCAAAATGTTTCCAACAATGCTTTATATCAAGTCTCACATAAAAATGATACCCATGTTTTTTTCTAGATCATGTTCAAGTTCATTTCATCATCAATGGGCTTCAACAATAATGCTAATGAAACAAGGTTTAAATACAAATCACAAATCAAAAAAACCTTGAAGCATTCAACCAACCATCTTCACAAAGGAAATCATAATCAATCCTTTTCTCTCCAATGATATTTCAAAAATCAACCACCACAAACAATCAATAGGAGAATGTGCCCATACCTTTTTGATGCCAATAAGTTGTCCACAAAATCTGCCACACTTAATCACAACTTTCCTTTTCAATATTAATAAGGTTTAGTGGTATTTTAAATAATCACAATAAAAGCATAACTTAGTTTACACCCTTTTCACTCCAACTTCATAAACACATCCACCAAAGTCTATTTTAATAAAAACCCTTATTAAGAATAACCCACAATAAATCTCTCAAAATCACTTTAACAACTCCTTATTTCTCCTAAAATTAATTCTTCATTTCCATAAAAATAAAACATAAATCAAATATGCTTTTGCAATAATAATCACAGCCCTAATGATAAAATTTAATTCCCATTAAATACCTTATAACTCCAAACTTTAGGGCTAATAAAAATTATTAAAGGCAAAAATGTAAATACCTCTCAAGGAGATTCGAACCCCCGTCTGCCACACACCGCAAGCATTTTAGCCATAACTAAGATTCCAACTGAGCCAAAGTGCTCGTTGGAAAAGCAAAGGCTAAAAGGGTCGTTAATCTTCCTCCACCCGTCGCAAAGAAAAAAGTGCAAAAATGCTTCCCACACATTGTCGTCAAGGGGATTCGATCCCTGATATTTGTGTTGCCCACAGTCTTAGCAAAATTGATACGCCAATGCACCATGCCTCATACCATGTTTGAGATTTCCAAATCGTTGTGCTTTCTTCTCTACTTCCTTTTCAACAATTCACACGAGCTCTTTTGAATTCCAAGGCAATTAACACACGAGAGCAAGGATGATTATTTGGTTTAATTGCCACCCATTTATATAGTGTTTAATAACACTTTGAAGAAGTTGGTAGAAATATTAAAATTATATTTGCATGATGACATCGGTAGTAAAATTTTCATTTAAATTTGAATTTAAATTTTAAATAATTAAAATTTAAACCAAACATTAAAACTCAAATAACTCCACCACCGGGGCACCTTTTTTGACAAAATGAAAGCCCAATGTGGGTTTTAAGAAAAATCCAGATCAAATATGCTATCCATGGTTTTAAATAAAACCTTTTATTTTCCCTACCTTGGTTTTCACAAAAACCCTTCATAGATCCTTTTGACATTTATTGCTCTATTGACATCAATGACAATATTTGAGCTTAGGGACTAAAAATGTCCAACAGTCTCCCCCTTTGTCATTGATGGCAATCCAAATCATTTTACTGAATAATGAACTTATTTTCTGCTCCCCATGGGGCTTTGCTCCCCCTAGATCAATGCTCTCTTAGATATCAAATCTCTCCTCATATCCAAAAACTCTCCCCATAATACACAAATATTTCTCCCTTTGACATCAATGGCAAAGGGTCACCTTTGGGGCTTGGGGATAATAAATAAGCCTCTTATATTAGTCCCTCCTCCACATCCACATGAGGTGGTTAATTCTGTTAGTCTTACAATGGCACTGAGAGGGGGGGTGAATCAGTGTAGCTCTTTAAACTTGAATTTATAGCTCTTAATACCGTAGCAATTAAAACTTATTACTAGATACAACAAGTATAACAAAAGAGCATCACACAACACAAGATTTAACGAGGTTCACCAATGTGGCTACTCTTCAAAATTGACTTCTTAGACTACCATCCAAATCTAGCCTTTGTAAAGCACCAAATTTATAATCAATTTACCAGCACCAACTGGAAGGAGCACCAACCCCTTATTTATCTGCACCAATAGAAAGGAGCACCAACCCCTGATTTACCAGCACCAACTGGAAGGAGCACCAACCCCTAATTTACCAGCACCAACTAGAAGGAGCACCAACCCTTGATGCCAAGCACCAACTTGGACTTTAATTTTAAAACTAGAAAATTGACAGTAAGATACCTATGCTTTTGCAAGACCCTGACTGGTCTTCTTCACATTTGCATTCTATGTGCACTCTGCTTTCTCTGTGTAATCACAGTAGCACCTGGTCGAACTTCAACCTTTTTGTTCTCTGTGCACTTTGCTCTCTCTGCACAATCACTTCGCACACTCTGCTTCGTTACAGTCGAACTTCACGATCATCTTCTCCCTTTTGCACACTCTGCTCTAATTATGAATTTCGCACTTAGCATGATTCAACATGACTTGCTATATGTGCACAATGTCCATAATTCTCACACATTCAAAACTCTTCAATTCTCCAAACAACCCTCATTTTATAACAATATTTTTATGATGAAAACCCTAATCTTAGTTGGCTGTAAATCCTAATCTTAGTCGGCTTTCATAACAACTGTAAACCCTAATTTTAGTTGGTTGTCATCGATCTTCGTCGGCTTCAACTCAACCACAAAAATACAACATTTCACGATATCGTGACACTTTTTCTTTCACTCTCTTTCTCCTTGCTTTGGCCCCCAAAAATACATGTCGCGATATCACGACACTTTTTCTTTCTCTCTCTTTCTCTTTGCATCGGATCGCAAAAATGCTACATGTCGCGATATTGCGACACTTTTTCTCCTTGCTCTTTCTCTTTGCATTGGACCGCGAAAATACAACATGTCACGATATCGCGACACTTTTTCTCCTTGCTCTTTCTCTTAGCTTTGGCCTGCAAAAATACATGTCGCGATATTGTGACACTTTCACCTTCGTATGCTTTCTCTATTCTTTTGTCACGATATCGTGACATTTTTGCCTCCGTAGTCTTCAACTTAGCTTTTGTCACGAAATTGCGACACTTTTGCCTTTGAAGTCTTCTTCTATGCTTTTGTTGCGAAATCATGACAGTTTTGCTTCCATACGCTTCCTCTCTTTCTTTTGTTGCGAAAATGCGACATGTCGCGATATCATGACACTTTTGTTTCTCTGCCAGCATGACCTTATTGAGTCGTGAAAATGCGACATGTCGAGATATCGTGACACTTTTGTTTCTCTTCTTGTCTGGCCTTTTCGAGTCACGAAAATGTGACATGTCACGATATCGCGACACTTTTGTTTCTCTGCCAGCCTACCCTTTTCGAGTCACAAAAATACGACATGTCGCGATATCGTGACACTTTTCAAACTTACTTTCTCTCTCCTATTTTAGTCACAAAAATGCGACATGTCACAAAATCGTGACACTTTTCTTACTTGTTCTCTTTCTTTGAACTTGTCGCGAAATCGTGACACTTTTCCCTGCTTTCTCTTTCTCTTCCAACATGTCACGAAATCGCGACAGTTTTTACACTTGCCTTTTTCTCTTCCAACATGTCATGAAATCACGACAGTTTTTCACTTGCCTTTTTCTCTTCCAACATGTCGCGAAATCACGACAGTTTTTCCACTTGCATTTTTCTCTTCCAACATGTCACGAAATCACGACAGTTTTTCCACTTGTCTTTTTCTCTTCCAACATGTTGCAAAATCGTGATAGTTTTTCCACTTGCCTTTTTATTTTCCAACATGTCGTGAAATCACGAAAGTTTTTCTTGCCTGCTGTATATATCGTGATATCCCGAAACTTTTCTTACTTGTCTTTTTCTTTGATCTTTTGCATATGGGCCACTTTGGTCTTCTTGGAAAATCACTGTACATACTCTGAATAACCTTTGAAATCCTATCTTCTGCATTTGAATAGCTTTTGAAATTCCTGTCCACTGCATCAACAGATCTATCCGATTGTGTTGACAACAATGACAATACTGTTGTTGCACCTTGCTCAACAATCTCCCCCTTTGAAATTGTTGGCAACACATGTGAAATTTCTTGTAACTCTTCTCCCCCTTTGACAATAATACCAAAGGGCTACTATAGACTCCCCCTAAATCCATGCACAACATTCTCAGGAAAAATTGATTACACTTAGCAAAATTCATGAACATGAGCAAAAAGATAATAAAATACTTAAATTCTCCCCCTGAGAATGTGATCCCTGTAGCTAGTCAATTCCTGGGAAGTGTGACCACTCCCAATTTATTACGAAGGTACTCAAAAACTTCCTTGGGAAATGGTTTTGTGAAGATATCTACTACTTTCTCTGTAGTTGGAACAAAATCCAACTTAACCTCACCTTTCGCAACTTTCTCCTTCAAAAAGTGATACCTGCGTACAACCTGTTGTCGCTACAATATATTCTGCCTCTGCTATCAATAAGGAAACTGACTCTTGTTTCTTACTATGCCATGCGACCAACTTGTCTCCAAGATAGAATGCACCTCCACTGGCACTCTTTCTATCATCGACACATCCTGCCCAATCTGCATCTGAATATGAAATAAGGGTGAAGTATTTACCTTTCGGATACCATAACCCATATTCCATAGTACCCTTGAGGTACATAAGGGTGAAAAGGCTTGTTTCAAATCTTCTTAACAAGATCACACAAAACTTATCCAATCTCATAGAAGCATAAAGAGAATTGTTAGAGACTTAATATGTTCTGTACTCAAAACTCAATCTGAACTCAAATCAATCTCATAAAAGCATAAAGAGAATTGTTAGAGACTCAATATGTTCTATACTCAAATCCTAATCTCAACTCAAATCAATCTCATAGAAGCATAAAGAGAATTGTTAAAGACTCTATATGTTCTATTCTCAAATCTCAATCTCAACTCAAATCAATCTCATAGAAGCATAAAGAGAATTGTTAGAGACTTAATATGTTCTGTACTCAAATCCCAATCTCAACTCAAATCAATCTCATAGAATAGTTTATTTTATGGAACTTGAAAAACCACATGCATTCAATCACTTGACTAGGCTTAATAAACTCTACTCAACCAATCACTTTCAAAAAAGAAACCACAATCAATCCTTTTCACTTCGATGATATTTTTAGGAATCAACCACCCATCACAATACCTCCACAAACAACTACATGAACTAAAACACACTTTGACAACTATATGACAGCTCCCCCTTACTACTTGCCTTTCATCCTCAGCTAACCAAATAACATAGGAGAATTAAAATAAAACTTTAATATTGCTCCCCCTGAGGATGTGCTACCTGGAGTTGCTTAGTGCAATAGAGGAGTAGTCTCCTTCAGTCCAAGGAGACACGATTTCCTTTCTTCTATATTTATCCAAACTTTCTTGAACTCGGGCTTGGATTTTTCAACTACATCCCTATTTTGCACCTTTTCATGAACTTGAACATTTCTCTTGTGTGGTTGTCTCTTGTGCATCCTTGATGAATGATTATTTTCCTTTCTTTTATGTACATGATTTATTCCCTATCTGTGTTGTGTTCTTTGCGTCTGATGAAATCTACTGTTTTGCCTTAGATTAGATACAAAAGTGCTTGGACAAAACCTTGCTATGTGCCCATGACCATTACATTGAAAACATTGTACATAGTGTTCACTCAAAAATGCAGATGTATTTCTACCAAAATAACTCTTTGATTTATTATTCAATCCACAATAAGTTGCCTTGTGACCATACTGGTTGCATCTAAAACAATAGCCATTAAAATTATTATTATGAATAGAGTGAGAGTGATAGAACCTCTTTTTATGTAGTTGCTTTGCTGTAGATCTCCTTTGATATTTTCTTCCTTTTGAGGATTCAACTTCAAAATTTTCTTGCTTCGATCCTTCAATAATGAACTTCTTCTTCTCTGCAGAGTTGGAAGATGAAGGTTGTTCAGCTTCATATCCAAGACCACGCTTATCCATGGAGATTATTTGTTGGCTTATCATTTTATCTAGCAACTCTATGCTCTTCTCAAATGTGAGATTTGTATTGGCCTCTTCTAGTTGTTTCTTCAATAAAATAATCTCTTCTTCTAGCTTGCTGCAATAATCTTCTAGATCTACTTTAGCCTCAGGGTTTTCACCACATACTTCAGAGTTCACTCCTTAATTTTCTAATTTTACTTCAAATGCCATGAAAATAGCTTCACCTGTTTCCTCTTCAGAATCCTCACTGGAGCTGTCTTCTGATGAACCGGTATTCTTGAAGATGAAACTTTTCTTCTTGAAGTTGCCTTTTATGAAATTCATTTTCTTCTTCCAATCACTTCTTTCTTGGTGTGATCCTTCATCATATTTTTTCTTTTCATTAAGTGGACATTTAGTCACAAAATGCCCAATGCATCCATAGTTAAAACATTTAAACGGTAGCTTTCCTCTGTATTTTTCTTTTCCCCTTTTTAGTTTTCTAACAAAGTTTGCTTCCATTTCATCTGATGTCTCTTCTTCCTCGGACTCTTGTTTTGCATTTTTGTTTTTAAGGGCTTTAAAAGCTGCTTCTCTGTCTGTGGGTTTAGATATTCCTTTTTCATGATGGCAGAGTCTTCGATATCCTTGCTGAGTCCTCTGATCGCATTAATGATTCCATTAACTCTCAGCATATATGCCTCAATTTTTTCATCGTCATTCATCTTTAGTGCTTCAAACTGAGCTTGATGTGTCTATAAATTGGCCTCCTTGATCTTATCGTCTCTTTCATGAATACTCCTCAATTTGTCTCATATCTCTTTTGTCGTTTTACAGCTCATGATCTTCACTAGTTCACTATTTTCTAATCCACACATGATAGCATCCATTGCTTTTGAGTTATTTTCAAACAATTTCTTTGTGTTAGCATCTTCTGGAGGAGTGATGGGTATTGTGTATCCACTAACTACTAAATCCTAGATGCCGTATCCCAAAGCACAGAGATGAGTCTGCATCCTGATTCTCCAGAACGCGTAATTAGATCCGTCAAACAATGATGCTTTGTTTTATGAGAAGCCTTGACCACCTGCCATTGTGTTACTTCCAAGATCACCCTAGTTGGTTAATCTTGTACAGGAACTTGGCTCTGATACCAATTGTTAGTCTTACAATGGCACTGATAGGGGGGTGAATCAATGTAGCTCTTTAAACTTGAATTTACAGCTCTTAATATTGCAACAATTAAAACTTATTACTAGATACAACAAGTATAACAAAAGAGCATCACACAACACAAGATTTAACGAGGTTCACCAATGTGGCTGCTCCTCAAAATTGACTGCTTGGACTACCATCCAAATCTAGCCTTTGGAAAGCACCAACTTTACAATCAATTTACCAGCACCAACTAGAATCTACACCAACCCCTTATTTATCTGCACCAAAAGAAAGGATCACCAACCCTTGATTTACCAGCGCCAACTGGAATGAGCACCAAGCCCTGATTTACCAGCACCAACTAGAAGTTGCACCAACCCCTGATGCCAAGCACCAAATTGGACTTCAATTCTGAAACTAGAAAATTGGTAGTAAGATACCTTTGCTTTTGCAAGACCCTAACTGGTATTCTTCACCTTTACGTTCTCTGTGCACTTTGCTTTCTCTGTGCAATCACAGTAGCACCTGGTCAAACTTCAACCTTTTCATTCTCTGTGCACTTTGCTCTCTCTGCGTAATCACTTCACACACTCTGCTTCATTACAGTGGAACTTCACGATCATCTTCTTGTACTCTGCTCTGATTATGAATTTTGCACTTAGCATGATTCAACATGACTTGTTGTCTACACACAATATCCGTAATTCACACACATTCGACACTCTTCAATTCTCCAAACAACCCTCCTTTTATAACAATATTTTTATGATAAAAACCCTAATCTTAGTCGGCTATAAATCTTAATCTTAGTCAGCTTTCATAACAACTGTAAACCCTAATTTTAGTTGGTTGTCATCGGTCTTCGTCAGATTTAACTCAACCACAAAAATACAACATGTCGAGATATCACGACACTTTTTCTTTCACTCTTTCTCCTTTCTTTGGCCCCTAAAAAATACAACATGTCGCGATATCGTGACACTTTTTCTTTCTCTCTCTTTCTCTTTGCATCGGATCGCAAAAATGCTACATGTCACGATATCGCGACACTTTTTCTCCTTACTCTTTCTCTTTGCATCGGACCGTGAAAATACATGTCACGATATCACGACACTTTTTCTCCTTGCTCTTTCTCTTAGCTTTGGCCCACGAAAATACATGTCACGATATCATGACACTTTCGCCTCCATACGCTTTCTCTATTCTTTTGTCGCGATATCGTGACACTTCTGCCTCCATAGTATTCAACTTAGCTTTTGTCATGAAATCGTGACACTTCTGCCTTCAAAGTCTTCTTCTCTGCTTTTGTCGTGAAATCATGACAATTCTGCTTTTGTACGCTTCCTCTATTTTTTTTGTTGTAAAAATGCGACATGTTGCGATATCGTGACACTTTTGTTTCTCTTCCAGCCTGCCCTTCTTGAGTCACAAAAATGCGACATGTCGTGATATCGCGACACTTTTGTTTCTCTTCCTGCCTGGCCTTTTCGAGTCACAAAAATGTGACATGTCATGATATCGTGACACTTTTGTTTCTCTGCCAGCCTGCCCTTTTCGAGTCCCAAAAATGCGACATGTCGTGATATCGCGAAACTTTTCAAACTTACTTTCTCTCTCCTATTTTAGTTGCGAAAATGCGACATGTCACGAAATCGTGACACTTTTCTTACTTGTTCTCTTTCTTCGAACTTGTCACAAAATCATGACACTTTTTTCTGCTTTCTCTTTCTCTTCCAACATGTCGCGAAATCGTGATAGTTTTTCCACTTGCCTTTTTCTCTTCCAACATGTCGCGAAATCGCGACAATTTTTCACTTGCCTTTTTCTCTTCCAACATGTTGCGAAATCGCGATAGTTTTTCCACTTGCCTTTTTCTCTTCCAACATGTCGTGAAATAATGATAGTTTTTCCACTTGCCTTTTTCTCTTCCAACATGTCATGAAATCGTGACAGTTTTTCCACTTGCCTTTTTCTTTTCTAATATGTCGCGAAATCGTGACAGTTTTTCTTGCCTGCTGTATATGTCGCGATATCGTTACACTTTTTTTACTTGTCTCTTTCTTTGATCTTTTGCATATGGACCAGTTCGGTCTTCTTGGAAAATAATTGTACATACTCTGAATAACCTTTGAACTCCTGTCTTCTGCATCTGAATAGCTTTTGAACTTCCTGTCCACTGCATCAACAGATCTATCTGACTGTGTTGATAATAATGACACTACTGTTGCTGCACCTTGCTCAACAAATTATGGGGTGGAAGTATTTCTACTCCTCAAAAGCATTGTTCTCTACCTTTATCTTTTCATTTTTCTTTTTGTTGAATTCTCTCACTATTTCTTTTTGAGTCATCATCCTTGTTCCTGTTCTTATTCTTGTTCTCATACATGTTCCTGCTATTGTACCTGTTCTTGTTCTCATTCTTATTTTCATCCATGTTCCTATTCTTGTACCTGTTCTTGTTCTCATTCTTATTTGAGTCTCTTTTCTTTTCTAAGTCTCTATTCCTATTCATCTTATTGTTTCTGTTCATGTTCTTATTCCTGTTCCTATTCTTGTTCATGTTCATATTCTTGTTCTTTTTCATGTTCATATTCATGTTCCTGTTCATACCTGTTTTTGGAATATTTGCTCTACACCATCTTGTTATGTGACCATCATTATTGCACTTATAACACTTAATGTTTTTTTTTTTTTTTTTGAATTTACATGGTGGAATCGGTATCCGCCACAAACCTGAGAAGGCTGTCCAACTTTTATGGCCACCACAGTATTCTGTGTTGTCCGCCCTAGAAGCTGCCACATAGATCTTCATGCAGTCCACCCCTATAACCACCATGACACAATCATTTTAAACCTTTTACGCCATTGAAAGCACCAGGAAAGGGACAAGCGTTCGGTACGACGAGGCCAAAGTTTTGAACCTTGGACCTCCGCCTCCCTTATGGGGTTTGGATGAACCAATTGGTCTACACCTCGGACGTACTTATAAAACTTAGTGTTATTATTCCTTGGATGTGCAATAGTCTTAGGGTTTCTCTTGGTGAAGCCATATCCTCTTCTATAATGAATCCTGTAATTTATTGCCTTATGACCAAACTCATTACATGAATAAAAATATCCTTGGAAAATTTGTTCTCTTCCATATACTTGTCTTTCATGTGTCCTACACTGTGAACCCATGTGCCCAAACCTATGATATGAGAAGCATCTCCCATTGAAGCTTCCTTGCCTAGACCTCATTGGTCTCCTATTCTGATTATTGTTCCATCTGTATCTTCTTTGCCCATTGTCCCTGTTGGACCCACTACAATATGACTCATCCGTAGAAGTTTCACTTTCACTTACATCTGAGAATCCCTCTTCTGAAGTATCTTCTTATGATGTTGTTTCTTCTTCTTCAAGACTTTAAGTAGACTTTGCCTTTTCCTATTTCTTTCCAAAACCTAGACCTATTGAAAATGATATTCTTTGTTGTCCATGAATGAACTTATCCAAGTTCTTAGAGCTATTTGTGAAACTCTTCATCTTGATTTTGGAGTCATGTTTTCTTTCTTTAGAGTAGCCATTTCTTGTACTAACTTCTCACATTCCAAGATTTTTGCTTCTAACTTTTATTTGAACTTACTTGCCTTGGTCTTTGACTTCTCTAAGTCCTCTATGAGTAATAATATTTCTTCATCACATTCTTGAAACTGGATTTCAAGCTTAGAGTGCTGCTTTCTTACCTTATTCACTATGTCAAGATCATAGATAAGTTTACCTTTGAGATCATGACCATTCTCTATTGATTAGTCCTCTATTTGTTTGCCTTTGTCCATATCATTTCTTTGTTTTGACTTGCTTTCTATAGGATCACTCAATTATTTATCTTCTAAATCCATTAGAAGATTTTCATTTGATCTATCAAGTGCATCTTCAAAATCATCATCACTGAAACTATAACCATCTCTTGTGCAATCATATTCAAGGTGTCCAAATTTACCACATATAAAACACTTGAGAATAACTGGAGTATTTTTATTAACTTGATCTTTTTCCTTAACCATGAACAAGACTTCATCTCTATCATTGTCTGAAAAGCTAGAATCACTATCAATTTGGTACTTACTTGTATTATTTGCATAATAGATTCTCTTTTGCCTTTGGAAGAACTTCTTCCCTTGCCTGTTTTGTCCATCCCTATTTTTATTTTGGTACCTATAATTTTTAGATTCCTTGTACCTATGATCCTATTTTTCTTCATTATTTTTTATCTTTGGCTCTTTGCATTCTGTTGTAAAATGTCCAAAGTTGCCATAATTAAAGCATTTGATAGATATCATATCTAAATTTACTTTGAACCCTTTATCTCTTCTACCATAGTTAGCTTCTTCATCACTAGAAGATTCATTGCTTGATTTTGTCTTCTTACCCTTTTTCTTACTATCCACTTTGAATGCAACTTCTTTTGGAGGAATATGATCTTTTGTTCTTATCTCAAAAGTTGTAAGCATACCAAGAAAAGCATTTATTGTTAGACTATCACTATTAATTGATGTTTCTATGGCAGAAATGTTTTCACTATACCTTTTTGGAAGAGTCCTTAAGATCTTATCGCAAGCATCAAATTCATCAACCTTCATTCCAAGACCTTTCATATCATGTATAAGTTCATCAACCTTGTTGAGATAGTCATTAATGCTTTCATCATATCTCATTCTTATATTCTCAAATTCTCCTTTGAGATTTCTGATCTTTGCTTTCCTGACACTTTTATCTCCTTCATATATGGTTTGCAAGAGTTACCACATATCTTTTATTGTTTTACATTCCATTACATTCATAGATTCTGATATATGTAATCCTATTATAATTGCATTCATAGCTCTTGAATTTACATGCATGAGAAACCTACCTTCCGTATCTGTAGAAGGATTAATTTTTGAATTGTGCCTAAATTCCACTGCATTCCAAACTTCATTCCCAAGTGCCATCAGGTGAAATCTCATCAGCACACACCAATATAGGAAGTCACTTCCATTAAATACTGGTACTGTATTATTGAAGGCTTCATTATTTTGATCCTTTTGATCCATTATGTTCTTAGACAAATTTTCCTTTAAGCTGTCAAAATCTTTTGAAGGAACCCGCTTTGATATCAATTGAAGAACACGAGCTTATACTGAGAGGGGGGGTGAACAGTATAAGACCAATTTTTACTTTTCTTCTCAAATCAATATTATGCAGTGTATAGATAGCAGTATCAATAGCAGTAATCAAAGCAATGCAAAAAACACCACACACAATAGAGACACATATTTAACATGGTTCACCCAATAAGGGCTACCTCCACAGAGAAATATTTCTTCTAAATATTTCTCAAATTATCTCTTGGGAATCCTTCCCAAATTACAATGTTTATGGACCTCAGTACAAAGGATATGTTGATCCCCTAATCTCAAGTTCATAGATCTCTTCCATAGGAGAACTCTTTCCCCTTCTGCTTTGGCTAGTGATCTTCTAGAAGAATCTGTCTCTATGCTACTCTAACTGGTGGATCTCTCTCCACTTGAAGACTTCTCACTCAGATCTTGTCTTCAATTATCCTGACTGCTAGATCTCTATTGTAGGAACCTAGGGTTCCTAGCACATAAAATGATAAATAAATAATAAATAGACCTAAAACTAAGAGAATCGCCTTTTGTATTGTTGGGAAGTCCCTTCAATAAATTGTATTATATTTCATATTTATGGGTATTGGAATGATAAGTTCTTACAATATTTTATACCCACTCTAGGGTTATAGGTGAAAGGTTGCAATGCTTCCTAACCCTAATATTATAATAATAATATAATAATTAATTATATTAATTATTATATTATTTTATTATTATAACTATAGGATATGAAATACATTATTACTATTATTATTATTAATTAATGTTAGGATAGGACCCTAACATTCCACCCTCCTTAAAACAAGATTTGTCTCTAACATTCCACCCCTCTTGAAAAACGGCTTTGTCCTCAAAGTGACCAATTTCGTCTCATAATCATTGCAAGTGGGTTATCTTTGAATGGAGCGTTTGCCTGTTTTATTTAAGCGGCTGACATGCCTACAATATCTAGAATTTTCCAATTGTAGGAGGCTCAATTTTACGTTAGAGAATTTAGATATTTTGGAAAACATCACAATGCTTGAGTATTTGAGCTTTTCATACTACGAGTACTGCAAGCGTTGCCTCATTATATCACAAACCAACCATTCTTGGGAGAGTTCAATTGTTCTTGTACTAGCATAAGGAATGTGCCTCCTAACATATATAAACTCTACAATTTGGGAGTGAGGAATATAGAGAGCATGGTGTTGAGAATATTGCCAATTAATTTTGGTAATTTGTCTAACTTGACTAAATTGGATGTTACGGATTGGAATGTTTGCCACCGTATTTTTAGTTAATTTGTCCAGCTTGATTTCACTGTATATTTGTTTCTCTCTGGGTGTCTCAATATTTTAAATAATTGTCATACCATCGAGTATCGTGAACTACAGTCTTCTTGTTGTTCTCAACCTAAGTTCCAATAATATATATATATATATATATATATATATATATATATATATATATATATATATTTGTGGTATTCTTCCAGAGCTAGGTCATATCTCGAGTTGTCTTCTCTGTTGTACTGTGTTTGACCACTTTGTTTGGTGTAAGTGATGGCAGCATAATTTTTGAGGCCCAAAGGATTAGCAAAATCTCTTAAGAATTTCATGTGAGCTCCAAGTTATATTTGTGGCCAGTGTCTCTACTGGACATGACATTAATGCAAACATAATGCAGCCAACAACGAAGATAAATATGTATTTTCGACATAGCAACAAAGCTACCCTTTAGCTTCAAACTACAGTGGCAATACTCTAGACAAGAATTTTTGCAAAATACCAACTTCCAAGTATAAAAAAGAGAACCAAAATCCAATGAGAACGGACCAGAATTGGAGTTGGGGATATGGAAAGATTTCCACTGGTGGACATATTCCCCCTCATGTGAAAATTGCAGGGCCAAAATCACACATCGAGTAGCAAGTATTAGACTAGTTCCATTATGAAAACAAAAAAGACATAAATAGCTATTCCATTTTCTATGTTGAGGGTTATTTCACTAGAATAAAGACAAATATTTGTACTGACTGATAGCTATTCTATGGGACAACTAAAATTTCCACGTAAATCTAAATCTGTATCCACTTTTTTTTTTTAATTCAACGTGGTGGATATAATTCTAGGAAGGGCTCTATTAATTGTAATAAAATTTGGTTAATCCATCATCTCTTGATAACAAGCGTTACCCGCAAGAGTTCGTCATCTTTTTGAGTTCTATATATTTTTTTTTTGTAGCTTGATCATTTAAATTTTTATCTGCGTGGATAGGCAACTTCAATGTCTACAATATGTTAATATATTCAGTCATGGAATTATAAGAGCCTTCCTATCATGATACCTACATAATAGAATTCACATATGCAT
Organism: Wollemia nobilis; assembly: GCA_028583015.1. NCBI lineage: Eukaryota > Viridiplantae > Streptophyta > Pinopsida > Araucariales > Araucariaceae > Wollemia > Wollemia nobilis. Next base: position 560,102 of record JAQPPZ010003507.1, on the reverse strand, counting down.
ATCTGTCATGGTATTGCATTGTATTTCTCAGGTAATTCAGGCTACAACAACTCTTAGGTTTCAATATTGATCATATTACTTTGATTTTTGGTGTTCTGATTTAGTATGTGCAGGATCCTATTGCGGTCGTTGAAGAGGGGTCACCTTAGCAATATTAAAAATGTCTCCCTATGAGCATGTGACCTATTGTGAAATTAGATGAACCCTTCATGCATGCACTGCATCTTGGCTCCTTTTTCTTATAGGATACGTGTTAGTACTTTTCTTCCGACATTGCTTCTTCAACCATTTCTATCTCCCACTTGGCACCAGGTTGCTCAGGTGATTATAACATTTGGCCAGAACTCAAGTTTCTTATGCTTTCATTCTATTGTGCAAGGTCATGACATGTTACGAGGCATACCTTATACAATTGCATTTTCCCTATGCCAATCTGGTTTTGCATCAGTGACTTTTCAAATATCTTCAAGACATTTAATATCCATAAATAATGTTAATATTTCATGGTGATGTCCATATTGAGATTACAAAAACACTATTATTAGTGGTATAAGACCAATTTTTACTTTTCTTCTCAAATCAATATTATGCAGTGTATAGATAGCAGTATCAATAGCAATAATCAAAGCAATGCAAAAAACACCACACACAATAGAGACACATATTTAATGTGGTTCACCCAATGTGGGCTACCTCCACAAAGAAAATATTTCTTCTAAATATTTCTCAAATTATCTCTTGGGAATCCTTCCCAAATTACAATGTTTATGGACCTCGGTCCAAAGGAGATGTTGATCCCCTAATCTCAAGTTCATAGATCTCTTCCATAGGAGAACTCTTTCCCCTTCTGCTTTGGCTAGTGATCTTCTAGAAGAATCTGTCTCTATGCTACTCTAACTGGTGGATCTCTCTCCACTTGAAGACTTCTCACTCAGATCTTGTCTTCAATTATCCTGGCTACTAGATCTCTATCCACTGATACTTTGTCCTCTATACTTTGTAACATCCAAATATCTATCTCAATACTGTACCAAACATAGTTCAGTCGATCTAGCATAATTATGCTCAATCTCTTACACTAAACATAGTACAATCAGTCTAGTATGTTAGAATATTATGTTATATTACATTATTTTTACCAAAAGTAGTGCTCATAGGCACTCTCCAATTTGGTTGAATAACCACTAATTGGTTAGAACCAACTTGTAACCAATTGTAACCTTTATATTTAAAATTAATGAGAATGGTCAATTGCTTCATCAAATTTATCATGGTACCAGAGCCAGGGATGATTAACCTATGGGGATGATAGACCTACGGATAGAGGACCTAACAAACAACTGACAAACCCTAATGCAGACAGCAGACAGACTCATGCAGATAGAGGACCCTGACAGACAGCGGACAGACCGAATGCAGATAGAGGACCCTGACACATAGCGGACAGACTGACACAGACAGAGGATCCTGACAGACAGTGGACAGACTGGACGTAGATCGAGGACTGACGCAGACAGAGGACCCTGACACACAACGGACAGACCGGACGCAGATCGACGGTGGAGGAGGTGAGTGGAGGCAAAAGGGTGGGGTTGGTTGCTCGAAGGCAACCGAAAGCTTTAGCGCTTTCGGTATTTTTTCAATACTCCCACAGTGGCCACACAGGCCATGTGGGATAAATATTTTTTTCCCCTCTCCAACCTCGACACGGATAATACCACCGTGGTTCCCGATTTGTTTCATCGGGCCCTTCGGATTCCATGGTCGGTATGGTGGCTGTTCGGTGGTAGGTTGTGGTTTCGAATCTCGTCGAGGATTTTTTGATGACTGGTTTCGTCACCTTTGATGCCTGTGCACTGTTGATGCCCGCCCGGCCAAGTTGATTCCCGCAACACATTTTTTGATGCCCGAACTAAATTTTTGATGCCTGAAATGCGGTGTTGACGCCCGAAGGACCTATTGACGGTCGTAAAGCACAAATTAACGCCCAACAAATGTCATTTACACCAAAGGAAGTATTATTGATGCCTTGAGGCTCCATTTTTTTTTCATTTGGGTATCTTTAACGGTATTCTTTTACCCATTCTTGTCTATTTTGCAATTTGAAGGGGGGAGTTCACAAATTTCACTTGCAAAATTGTCAGACAAAGGGGGGAATTGGTAATAGGAGCTATAATTTGTGGGCATTTATGATTGTTTTATTTGCATTTAAATACTCTGTTTTCTTGCATTATCAATCATAAATTACAAAAACATATAAGACCCCAAATTTATACTATTTGTGCAATTTATTGCACAACAACGTTTGGTATTTGAGATACCTCTGGTTCACACTTACAGGTAATGTTGTCGTGCTTTGGACTATTGTATTTGCCACCTAATATAGCTGCAACAACAATGTCTGAGCTTGTTCTCTATAAATCATTGGGGAGAAATAAGGCAAACCAGTTTTTAGTTTTTTTCCATTTCATACCCACATCGTGATTGTTGTTAGGCGTAAATCTTGACGAAAGCTTTTTTTTCCAAAGTGTTTAGGGGAAGTTACGCCCCACGCATGCGAAATAAAAATTTCTATGGTAGGTGTCATTAACAACACGATGCCCTTTCATTATCGCCTATGTTCAATATATTGTGCTTTTCATATGTACTTATAGTCTCCCTCACGTAAGGGCGAGTACATATTGAGTAGTATACTATTCATATATACCTATAGTTTCCCTCACGTAAGGGAGGGTGTATATTGAATGGTTACAATATAAATATCTAGCAGGTATAAAGAAAGGGAGACCAATTGGTGGTATAAGGAACCTTCATAATGGCCACAATTCATAAGTATCTCTCAGATTCACAATTGTTGAAAGGTCCTAACTTTGTTCCATGGAAGAAAAATATGAAAGCCATACTTCAGTTGGAAGATTTATGGGATGTAGTGACTGGCACTGCCAAACGTCCTCAAATAGTAGGAACAGATCAAGATGCTTGGGATAAGAAAGATAAGAAGAGTCTTGTGTTTATCTTGCTTGCTACTACAGATGAGGTGCAGCCTCATATTTGTGATGTGAAAACTAGTAAGATATCCTGGGATGCTTTGATCACAGTATATGAAGGGAAGAATCAATCCACTATTCTCCATCTTCAAACTCAACTACATAATCTCAGTATGAGTTCTGGAGAAACAGTTGACATATTCCTTTACAGAGTGGCAGACTTGAAAGCAAAATTGAATGCTATGGGAAAACCTATGAATGATGATGTCTTGAATTCTGTTATCTTGAGAGCATTACCAAGTTCCTACAAGATGTTGATCACTTCTCTCAATGTTTCTGGTAGACAAGTATCATTTGTGGAACTGGTAAACTTGCTTCAGATTGAGGAGGCAACTCAGGTCCAAAAAGATGATATGCCAGATAATGCTCTCTCCACACAACAAAGTGGTAAAAAGCAAGGCCAGTTTCAAAAAGGGGGTGCTTCTTCCAAAGGAAAAGGGAAGCAATCTCAGCAAAAAGATACAAAATATTGTAAAATTTGTGACATGAATAACCATGACACCAACAGGTGTTGGTTCAAAAACAAGCAACCAAATGAAAGAGGTTCACAAAAGAAGGGCAAGAACAAGCAAAAATACAATAAGCATAAGCAATCTAAAGGCCATGTTGCTTATGTTGAATCCAACTCAGACTCAAATTCTCCTGAGTTCGATTCTGATTCTGACTCTAAAAGAGCACACAAGGTGCTCATGACTCATACTTCATCTTCCCAGATAGATGTATGGTATATTGATTAAGGAGCTAGCAAACACATGACTGGGGATAAATCCTGGTTTGATACTTTTGTGGAGAAAGAGGGTAAGCCAGTCACAATTGCTGACAATCAAGTATATCAAGTAAAAGGAGAAGGGGATATTTTTGTGTCCCTTCCTAATGGTAATTGTCAAATTGAAAAGGTTCTCTATGTTCTAGGATTAGCCAATAATCTGCTTTCAGTCACACAAATGTTGGATAGAAACATGGAAGTCGTGTTTCGAGTTGTCAATGGCAAGAAGAGATGTTTTATCACACACAGTGGTAAACATGTTGCCACCGGATCTTACAAACATGGCTTGTTTATTCTTGATGCTATTTCCACTCCACATGTTGCTTTGGCTGCAACTACAAAGGAGGACACCTCTCTCTGGCATCGACATTATGGACATCTCAGTTTTGGATATTTGCTTGAATTACTCAAACATGGGATGGTGAAAGGTCTTCCACCCCTGTCATCTATCTTGCTAGTTTGCTCTGATTTCTTAGCAGGGAAGCAACATCGAGTACCTTTTGAAGCTAGCTCCTCTCGAGCTACAAACCCTTTAGAGCTGGTACATACCAATCTGTGTGGTCCTATGACAACCAGCTATGGTGGGAAAATGTATTTTCAACTATTTGTTGATGATTGCTCATGAAAGATGTGGATTTTCTTTCTTCAGTTAAAATCAGAAGCATTTATCTACTTTCAACAGTTCAAGAAGCTTGTTGAGAAGGAGTCGGGATGTTTGATAAAAACCCTCTGCTCATATCGAGGGGGAGAATACACCTCTGAAGAGTTTTCAGAGTTTCTTAAGAAACATGGGATAAAAAGACAATTGACTACCGCCTATACACCTCAGCAGAATGGAGTTGCAGAAAGAAGAAATTGTTCCATTATGGAAATGGTTCGATGTATTCTAAAGGAAGCACATCTTGAGGATCAATATTGGGCAGAAGCAGTAAACACAGCATTATACCTCCAAAATAGAGCACCCACCAGAGCTCAACAAGGGAAAACACCACAAGAAGCATGGAGTGGTAAGAAACCTTCCATTTCTCATCTAAGGGTGTTTGGATGTAAAACATTCATGCACATTCCAAAACAGAAAAGGAGGAAGCTGGATGAGAAAACCCTGTAGTGTATCTTTCTTGGCTATGATGAGTACTCAAAAGGTTATCGATTTATTGATCCTAAGACCAAGAAGACACATGTAAGTAGAGATGTATTTAATGAAGCTCTCACATCAAAAGACACATCCACAATTGTATACCTAGATGAAGAAGAGCCTAAGAAGGAGGTTCAACTTCTACAGCAAAAATAAAAAGTCCCAAAATGGTATACTAGCATTTTGAGAGATGCTAAGTTGAAATCCCTTCCCGATCTATCTCTTGATAGGCCATGTACTCGCAGTATGACTCAATAGATGAGAGCAGAGGAATCTACTTCAGAGGTTGACGAACTTTGTCAACACTTTGATGTTTTGTCAGTGGGTACAAAAAATGATAGAGAGGAAGATAAGGATGGAGAAAAAATTATATGTCTACATTGAATACAAACGAACCCACAACTGTTCAATCTGCACTTGATGAACCACAATGGAAAGAGGCCATGGATGTAGAACATAAATCTCTCCTTAAAAATAATACTTGGAAGTTAGTCGATCTGCCAACAGGAAAGAAACCCATAGGCTGCAAATGGGTGTTCAAATTGAAGTATAAGGCATATGGATATATTGATAAGCATAAATCTCGAATTGTTGCAAAGGGATATGCTCAGAAATAAGGCATAGATTATGAAGAGACTTTTGCCCCTACTATAAAAATGACTACCATTCGTGTACTTTGTGCCATGGGAGCTCAGTTTGGGTGGAAATTACATCAGATGGATGTTAAAAGTGCCTTCTTTAATGGTGAATTACAAGAAGTATACATGACTCAACCAGAAGGATTCATGGTTGAGGGGCAAGAAAAAAAAGTATGCAAGTTGATCAAATAATTGTATGGGCTAAAACAAGCTCCTTGAGCTTGGTATATCAAGATAGACAGTCACCTTATGCAGCATGGTTTCATAAGAAGTCCTTCAGATGCAAATCTCTATATTAAGAAAATTGGTTCTGATATAGTGATTCTTTTACTTTATGTGGACGATATGATCATTACAGGAATCTCAGAAAGAATGATTGACTTAGTGAAAAATGACTTGAAGCAATCATTTGAAATGATAGATCTAGGACTTATACACTATTGTCTTGGTTTAGAAGTTACTCAGCAAAAATTTCATATTAGAGTAACACAAAAGAAGTATGCCAAGACTTTAGTAGAAAAGTATTGGATGACTAACTGTAATTCAAAGGCAACTCCCATGGAGCAAGGACTTAAGTTATCTCGATATGATGATTCACCTCAGGTGGATGGTACTCTCTATCGCCAGTTGATTGGGAGTCTCCTATATCTGACAAATACCAGACCAGATCTCAATTTTGCTATGGGATATCTTTCAAGGTTCATGCAAGAGCCTAAGATGACACATTGGAAAGCAACAAAAATTGGGCTTCATTATGTTCATGGTAGTACAAATTATGGTCTGGAATATAGAAAGAATAATATTTTTTTCTTACTGGGATACACAGACTCAGATTATGCCGGATCTATTGATGATCGTAAATCCACTTCTGGATATGTTTTTCATCTAGGATCTAGACCTATCTCATGGCACAGTAAGAAGCAGCATGTGGTTGCTTTATCTTCTACAAAAGTAGAATATTATGCAACCAGTGAAGCAGTCTGTGGGATAATGTGGTTAAGTCGCATTCTTACAAACATGGGCCTTCCAAAGAATCTTCCTCTTCATTTGTTTTGCGAAAATAAAGGTGTTTTGAATCTTGTCAAAAATCCAATCTTTCATGAACGTACCAAACATGTTGACACTAGATGTCATTTTATTCAAGATGAAGTTCCAAAGCACCATATACAACTTCAAAACATTTCTACTGATGATCAAGTTGCAGATATCTTTACCAAAGCACTTGGGTGTATTAAATATGAAAATTTTTGAGATACAATTAGGATTTGCCAATAATGTAATAAGGAGGGATGTTAGAATATTATGTTATATTACATTATTTTTACCAAAAGTAGCGCTCATAGGCACTCTCCAATTTGGTTGAATAACCACTAATTGGTTATAACCAACTTGTAACCAATTGTAACCTTTATATTTAAAATTAATGAGAATGGTCAATTGCTTCGTCAAATTTATCATAGTACAATTCTACTCAATATATTCACTCAAAACCTGCTCAAATTTGGTCAACAGGTTCACCGAAAAACCTTTCTAAATATTCTCAATAGGTTCACACAAAACCTGTCTAAATATGCTCAAAAAATTCTCTCTAGGACTTGCTCAAATCTTCTCAATAAGTCCTCTCTTGGACTTGCTCAAATCTACTCAATAAGACCTCTCTTGGACTTGCTCAATTCTGCTCAATAAGTCCTCTCTTGGACTTGCTCAAATATGCTCAATAATTCCTCTCTTGGACTTGGTTAAATCTATTTAGTAAGCTTTCACAAAAGCTTAACTCAAAATAGTCCATAAGCCTTCTCAAAGACTTGTCTCAAATCTGCTTAACAAGCTCACACAGAACTTGTTCAATATAATATAATCATAAAGAGAATTATTAGAGACTCAATATGTTCTAAGCTCAAAGTACAATCAATATCTCAATTCAATCTCATAGAAGCATAAATATAATTGTTAGAGACTCTATATGTTCTATACTCAAATCCCAATCTCAACTTAATAGAAGCATAAATTGTTAGAGACTCAATATGTCCTATTCTTAAATATTAATCTCAACTCAAATCAAAATATAGAATAGTTTATTTTATGGAACTTGAACAACCATTTCACACATCCACTTGACTAGGCTTAACCAACTCAACTCAACCAATCACATCAAGGAACAACCCTTTCTCACAAACCCTAGTTCAAGCATGTATCAACCAACTCAAAATGTTTCCAACAATGCTTTATCTCAAGTATCACATAACAATTATACTCATGTTATTTTCTAGATCATGTTCAAGTTCATTTCATCATCAATGGGCTTCAACAACAATGCTAATGAAACAAGGTTTAAATACAACTCACAAATTAGAAAAACCTTGAAGCATTCAACCAACCATCTTCACAAAGGAAATCATAATCAATCCTTTTCTCTCCAATGATATTTCAAAAATCAACCACCACAAACAATCAATAGGAGAATGTGCCCATACCTTTTTTATGCCAATAAGTTGTCCACAAAATCTGCCACACTTAATCACAACTTTCCTTTTCAATATTAATAAGGGTTAGTAGTCTTTTAAATAATCACAATAAAATCATAACTTAGTTTACACCATTTTCACTCCAACTTGATAAACATATCCACCAAAGTCTATTTTAATAAAAATCCTTATTAAGAATAACCCACAATAAATCTCTTAAAATCACTTTAACAACTCCTTATTTCTCCTAAAATCAATTCTCCATTTCCATCAAAATAAAATATAAATCAAATATGCTTTTGCAATAATAATCACAGTCCTAATGATAAAATTTAATTCCTATTAAATACCTTATAACTCCAAACTTTAGGGCTAATAAAAATTATTAAAGGCAAAAACGTAAATACCTTTCAAGGGGATTCAAACCCCCGTCTGCCACACACCGCGAGTGTCTTAGCCATGACTAAGATTCCAAATAAGCCAAAGCACTTGTTGGAAAAGCAAAGGCCAATAGGGCCTTTAATATTCCTTCATATTTCGCAAAGGATAAAGCACCAAAGTGCTTCCCACATGCTGCCGTCAAGGGGATTCGATTCCTGATATTTGTGCTACCCACAATCTTAGCAAAATTGATATGCCAATGTGCCACACCTCATACCATGTTTGAGATTTCCAAATCACTGTGCTTTTTCTCTGCTTCCTTTTCAACAATTCACATGAGATCTTTCAAATTCCAAGGCAATTAACACACGAGAGCAAGGATGATTATTTGGTTTAATTGCCACCCCTTTATATAGTGTTTAATAACACTTTGAATATGTCGGTAGAAATATTAAAATTGTATTTGCATGATGATGTTGGTAGGAAACTTTCCATTTAAATTTTAAATAATTAAAATTTAAACCAAACATTAAAACTCAAATAACTCCATCACCGGGTACCTTTTTCGATGAAACGAAAGCCCAATGTGGGTTGTAAGAAAAACACAGATTAAATCTGCTATCCATAATTTTAAATAAAATCTTTTATTTTCCCTGCCTTGGTTTTCACAAAAACCCTTCATAGATCCTTTTGATATTTATTGCTCTATTGACATCAATGACAACATTTCAGCTTAGGGACTCAAAATGTCCAACAAAGAATACATTTTTTAACTCTTTCAACAATACCTCAACCATATCACCTCAAGTTCTTCCATTTAATTTTGTTACCTTAACACCCTTAATATCTTTTACTACCTCAACCTCAATTTGAGCTCTTCTCTCTTGGCTTATTTGGATAGGATTTTCTTTCTATCAACCCTTGTTGTTTCTGGTACTAGCCTCTCTATTGACCAAAGAGTTTATTAACCTTTCTTGTTGTTCTAATCATTCTTGGAGTAGTTTTACTAAGGAAGAACCTTTAGCCCCCCTACTATATTTTGATGTTCCTCCAACATTCCTTTTTGAGTTCCTTATCATATCAAGCCCCTTACCCAATTTTTTCTACTTCCTAGTCTTCTTACTAGGGTCTAAAGTGTATCTCATCCTTTGTACAGTATTACCTTGTAATGCAACTCTTTTGGTTTTCTTTGAAAAACTACCATTTCCTATTTGCACAAAGGAATTAGGTAAGTTACAATTCTCCTATAATTGTACTTACATTGGTTAACTAAATTTTACTCATGAACTAACAACTCTATCATCCTCTAGGGTCACTCTTGCCTTCTCTCAAGGTATCTAACCCAAAGTCACACATCAAGTCAAGGCTCAACCTAAACACACTCTATGAAAGCTTATTTCCCTATGACCTAGAGCTTTGATACCAACCGTAGCAACCCAAAACTACCAATCCATTTTTTTGATAGGAACACTTACAAACAAGTGGAATACCCCTGTCTCAACATATAAAGCTTCACCAAATTTGAGTTCCAAGTCATTATAGATAACACTCAATGGACATAAGTGACCAAATCATATACTTTTCTAGGGCTCACTTTACTAAACCTACACATTTAGAAGGATTCCAAAAGTGGTCCCCAAACCTTTCCTATACCCTCCTCGATATAGGATCATGTTATCTCAACATAGGGATTACCCTTTAAGGCCCATAACACTTAGAGGAAGATGTATATTCCCTAACCTAACTCTAAGTCCTTTTAGATAGGATAAATGGTGTAGAGACTTAGAGATTAGTTACCACACCTCCATGGGCTAACTAAGATCATTGTCACTTTGATATCAATTGACATGATCACCCAATTCTACTTGATCTGATGGGTCACCACTATTATCTTGTGAATAGATTTTCTAATATTTATTTGTGACATACCTGATCCTACATTATCAAGGTGTGGCACTTCATAAGTACCTTGGCTATTGTATTCACACAACTCCTTATAGGATCATGAGTTTCCTAGCTATTGCATACATGTAACTCCTTCTAGGACTCATATTCACCTGGTTATTGCATACTCACAACTCCCAGGTTTGGACTATAAGGTTTACTAGAGGAACATTCCTATCCAACCTAGCGATAGGTAAGCATTTCAAAAGAAACAAAAAATAAGAAGTATAATACTTAACATCAAATATGCTAATAAATAATTCAAGAGCTCCCCTACTAAAACCATAATTTAAGTATTATATAAAACTTGATATAATTATTATGCAAAATCTACCTAAACCATGATAGCATTAAACCACATTACCGGATTCTAAGCTTATCAAAATATTTCAAGTATACATTCTCTAAACTAAAATGAGATAGCAAAAAATATCAACAATAATTCCATTTCCACATTTAATGCAACTTTGCTCAAACTAAGAACAATATTAAAACAACACTACAATTATCATAATATAAGTAAAATAACATAATCCTTCTTTGAATCAAGAGTCAACTTTTACAATTCCATCCAGCAAATACAAGCCTTTTCTCAATTTACAATAACACCTTTTTTATTTCTTTTTGAAGAACTTAAGAACACCTTTCCAAGTCTCCAACCAACTAAGTATTTACAACCTTCTTTGATGGGAAAAACCACCCACCATTCATAAAATATTCTTAGGAATCATAATAACTTTTAATGCAATGCAACTTAATTCATGCCTTACTCTATTATGTAACAACCATGTACATAATAAGCAAGCTAAAGAAGAGATTCCTACTTCTATTTGTAATAATCCTCCATTATTTTAATCAAAAAATACTAAAACATTCCATAACAATCTAGGAGAAGCCCATGCTTCTCTTTATAAAGATTCTTTAATCCACATAGATCTCAAGAATAATTATAACCAATTTCTCTTACAAAGTAAACATTGCATATCAAAATATGAGAAGCCCATGCTTATCTTTATAATGATCCCTTAATCTACATAGATCTCAAGAATAATTATAATTAATTCTTTTTACAAAACCAAATTAAACAATTCATAACCATAAAAGAGAAGCCCATACTTCTCTTTATAATGATCCATTATTCTACATAGATATCAAGAATCATTATAAACAATTTCTCTTACAAAACTGAATTAATATTTCATATCAATACAAGAGAAGCCCATAATTCTCTTTATAATGATTCCTCAATCTACATAGATCTCAAGAATCATTATAAATAATTTCTCTTTACAGAACCAAAATAACCAAATCATAACCATACACAAATTCTCACAATCACTATTCCATTTGAAGGAATAACTTAATTAAGTATTCCTTCATTTAATTAAAATATATAGCTCTAATATAGAAAGACACAAATTACTCTATGTTAATCGGTAAACCTATCAAAGTACTTTAATTTAATTAAATAAAAAAATTAAAATGCTCAACATCAAAAAACCTTATAAAAAAAAATAAAGTCATGCATCTATTGGACATTTTGAGTCCCTAAGTTAAATTTGTCATTGATGTCACCAAATGAAGTCATAATTAATACCAAAGATTTCAGCAGGAAATAAAGGAGATAAAAATGGTTATTTGATATCCAGGAAGAAGGCCAAAGATCAAGTGAAACAAAGGCAAACGACAGAAGTTACAAAGGAGTAAATAAATATTAAAGGTACTTTATAAAAGGATATAATATTATAATATGTGTTATTATAATATTAAGTAAGGTGGTGAAAAAGAGCCCAAAATAAAATATTAATAATAATATTATACTACACCCAAAGATGGGTGTTAGAATTTAAATATTCGAAGCATATTAGAAAGGTTTATCCTCGTCGACATCATGTGGGTTAATTGCATTTTGAAGTACCGACGTTCTAAAGCAAAGGAGGAATATTAATATTTAAACCTATGCCCAAAGGGCATTAAGATGATCCTTGCTCGGTTGAAAAGATAGCATACAGATTAATTAATGTAGATCTCGTGAAATGGATGTGCGAATTTTAAGTTTGAATTACCAGTGAAAGAAACAAGAGGGCTACGACTTATGTTTTGTGCACTCAGAGACCAATGTTCGAGTCTCGACGGAAGCGCTTAGCAAGTGTGTTGAAAGTGCCAATCATGAGGTACACATTTTGTGAAACAAGGAGGGGATAGTCTTTGAAGCACGTGGTGCTTCTTCTATCTTCAACGAGCATGTATCTCATGTGGTTGTTGGCACCACTGTTGAGAAGTTTGTGTGGGCTACGTTGAGAGTTCGAAACTCTCCAAAGGTAAAGGTAATATTTTTTGTTTTAATTTTAATTAAATGCCTAAGTTGGAGATATAATGTTGTTTAGTGGTTGAAATTTGGAAAGGTTGCTTTGTAATACAGTTGTGGTAGTTGAGAATTATCTATAGGAGTTATAAGGAGAATTTTGTTTTTATATTTAAAGTCTTAAAATTGCTATTGTGGAATATTGAAAGGTTAAGACTTTGTGGGTAGTATGTTATTTTGAATTAAGGGGTTTTTTGACTATTGTGAGGATATTGATTATTATTTAAGTTGTAGTGATAAGGTGTAGTTTTGATATTATTTTATGATATGTTTTGTTGAAGAAAATTATCCTTTAACCCTTATTGAGATTTACAAAGAAGTAATTGTGAGTGCGACAGATTTGTGAGGTCAACTACTTGAAATTCAAAAAGATATGGGCAAATTCTTCTTTGGTTGACTTGGTTGATTGGCTTCATTGAAAATTAAGTTTGGAGTGAAAAGGACTTGATTAGGGTTTCCTTTTCAAAAGTTATTGAGTTATTGTTTCAAGGCTTTCTGATTGAGAGTTGAGATTAAAACCTTGTTTTGTTAGAATTGTTGTTGAGACCATTGGTTGAGTGAAGTGTTTGAGCTAATACTTCAAGGTTTTATGAATTGAGAGTTGTGATTGAAACCTTGTCTGTAAGCATTGTTGTTGAAGCCATTGGTTGTGTGAGGAACCTAAGTTAGAGTTTGAAAATATGGATTTTTGATAAGCATGGTTGTTGAAGTGAGTTGTTATGCAAATAACTTGAATTTGAGTTAGAAAATATCATGAGTATCATTCTTATATAAAGGATGTTTTATAGGCATGGTTTTTGAAGTGAGTTGTTGTGCAAAGAACTTGAATTTGAGTTAGAAAAGAACATGAGTGTCATTTTTATGTGAGATTTGTTGTTGAGCATTGTTGGAAATATTTTGAGTTAGATGATACATCCTTGGACTAGGATTTGTGAGCAAGAGTTGTTTCTTGAAGTAATTGCTTGAGTAGATTTTATTGAGCCTAGTCAAGTGGATGTATGAAGTGATTGATCAAGTTCCACAAAACAAACTATTCTATATTCTGATTTTAGTTGATATTGAGTTTTGATAATAGAACATATTGAGTGTCTAACAATTCTCTTTATTCTTCTATGAGATTGAGTTTTGAGAATAGAACATATTGAGTCTCTAAAAATTATCTTTATGCTTCTATGAGATTGATTTGATTTGAGATTGAGTTTTGAGTATAGAACATATTGAGTCTCTAACAATTCTCTTTATGCTTTTATGATATTGAGTTGAGAAAGTGATTGAGCATAGAATATAGAACATATTGAGTCTCTAACAATTCTCTTTATGTTTCTATGATATTAGACAAGTTATGTGTGGATTTGTTAAGCATATTTGAGGCAAGTCTTTGAGAAGACTTGTGGACTGATTTTGTGTGAGCTTTTGTGGAATCTTACAAGACAGATTTGAGCAAGTCCTAGAGAGGACTTATTGAGTAAATTTGGACAAGTTATGTGTGAGCTTGTTGAGCATATTTGGACAGGTTCTATGTGGACCTATTGAACATATTTGGACAGGTTTTGTGTGGACCTATTAAGAATATTTGGACAACTTCTATGTGGATCTCTTGAGCATATTTGGACAAGTTCTGTGTGAGATTGTTGAGAAGATTTGGATAGGTTCTGTGTGGACATGTTGAACAGATTTGGATAGGTTCTGTGTGGCCCTATTGAGAAAATTTGGATAGGTTATGTGTGGACTTGTTGAGCATATTTGGATAGGTTATGAGTGGACCTATTGAGTAGAGTTGAGTAGGTTCTGAGTGGACCAATTGAGCATATTTATGCTAGATCGACTAGCCTATGTTTAGTACAGATTTGAGTGGACTTGTGCTAGCCTAACTGGACTGTGTTTAGTGCAAGAGTTTGGCATATTTTTGCTAGAACAAATGTACTATATTTAGTGTAAGATATTGAGTAGAGCTATGCTAGACTGACTGGACTATGTTTAGTGCAAGAGTTGATAAAATTTGTGCTAGACCGAATGTACTGTGTTTAGTGCAAGATATTGAGCAGAGTTATGCTAGACCGACTTGACTATGTTTAGTACAGTATTGAGACAAAGCTTTGGAGGTGATAGAGCATAGAGGACCGAGTCTCTAATGGATAGAGATCCATCAGCCAAGACATTGAGTATAGTTCTTCTAAATGAGGACAAGAATCTTCAAGTGGATAGATATCCACAATCAGTGTAGTGGAGGCAGTGTCTTCTAAAGGATCACCAACTAGAGTAGAGGATAAGGAGTTCTCCTATGGATAGTGATCCACAAATAATATTTAGGGGATCAACATATCCTTTGGACAGATATCCATAAACATTATAATTGGTAAGGATTCCCAAGAGATTATTTGAGAAATATTTTTCTCCATGGAGGTACCCATCTTTGGGTGAACCACATTAAATTTTGTGTCTCTATTGTGTATGGTGTTTTGTACATTTCTTTGATTACTGCTATTGATACTGATTTAAAAATAAAAATAAAAAGGGCTTTTATACTGTTCACCCCCCTGCTCATTATAAGCTTGTGTTATTTAGCATCTCATTAAAATAAAGTCATGCATATCATTAAAATGAAAGGTGCATCTCATTAAAATAAAATAGGGTTTTGAACGAAGGACAAGGACATAGAGCATAACTTCATTCACATGATTTGTGAGATTGAGCTCATGACTAATAATTGTAATATCATCGCCTCGTGCCAAGTTGTTGATTTGATAGGATGTAATGGCAGAACCATCCACCTTGTGTCCACTATGGATGCCAAGGTGGTTTGGGTTTTCTTATATGCACACTCATGGAAGTTGTATGAGAATGAGGTATATCCCCATTGGCACACTTTTTCCATTATTGCCATTTTTAATAATTACTGCCAGCTATCCTCCTCGCTATGGTCACCTCTTTTTCTATTGTTCTCTCATCCCATTAACCAAATCATAATTGAGAGTGGAATGGTATGTGTGTTATGATATTCCAAGCTCAATCAATCCAATCAATGGTCCAAGGAAATTCTGAAGCCTGAGGATGTCGATATGAACTCTCCCTAGTCGGTGAAGGGTGGCCTTTTTATTCTGCTTTCATATAGTGATAAATAGAGCGTTTCTAAAACAAGGAGAAATATGGAGGTCATGGGGATGAAGATCTAATATGTGTTTTAGATAATGGCTTTATTGGAGTTGAAACAATTGTAGTTAGACCCACTGGTAGAGAATATTATGGCCTCTCGTGGGTTGCTAAATTTTCTAAGAACTTTCAATGGCCACGACCCTAAAATTTTATGAGAATTTATCCAAAGTTTGGATAATGGAATAGTATCCCTGAAGGAACTTACGGTTTTCATGACTATCAACTTACTGATGGAAATTACTAAACTCCCCAATGATGGGGAGATTATTTGTAGGGATAAACACTCTGTGGTAGGTGAAGTGGCATTTTTGGGATAAGGGGAAGTCCCTGATGAAGAAGGATAATGGTTATGTCAGGGAGGACATCCCTCCACCTTGGAACTGGGCCATGGGTTTGGTTATGCAGTATCTAATCGTATATGAGCCGTATTCACCCCTCCAAAGATTTCACATGATGTTCCTCAATTTCTTGAAGGACATTAAATAAATCAACATCTTAGAGTATCTACTTTGGTCGATGGATATCTCCATTGACAACGTCAAAAAATGGAAGTCCACTTACCCCTAGCACTAGGGTCTCCAATTAATTATCTATAAGTACATTAGCCAAAACCCCAACCAAAAAATCATTAAACCTGATAGGTCAACCGTGGATCTTGACCCAGTTCTAGTTAGAAATAATGCAAATTCCTCAAGAAGTCCAAGCGATTGAAGTGGAGAACAAAACCCCCAATAGAGCAAGCAAGCATCGAGATTTACCTCCTATAGGGCCATCTATAACTCTTAATAGGTGTTCGATCCATGTTAAAAATGCAAGTGATAGAGGTAAAAGCTCTTCCCCTACTTGCAAAAATCAAAATACTATGATAGAACCATCTCCAAGATCTTAGTTTGTCCATCATATGGGTGACATGGACTAGATCACTGACCTGGAGGGCATCGTCACTCTGGCTACTTCATTGCTCCTGAGAGCCAACAAAATCATCAACCTAATGCATGCACAAAAAACCAGCATCCCTGTGGAGGATGATCCCAAGGAAGATGAAGACTACGTCCCAAAATGATAAGGTGGTATCGCGGTGTCCCTTATTGTTACTGGATTGTCCCTTTTTATCTTTGGGTTATCCCTGTGTGGTTATAACTTTTTATGCACTATTATGTTTATGCCTGCAGGATGTTATCTATATGTATTGTGTGGCCACCATTTTTGGCTTGTTCTGTATTGAGTTGAACATTCACGGGATCCTCTCTATGACATGTATAAAAGGTTTTGGGTCTCTTTGAAAATCTGTTACCAATAAAAAGGAGCAAAAAAGTGAGTACTCCATAATGTAAAGAAAGTAAAACATGGAGTAAAAAAACCCTAGAACACAAGTCCCAACACATAGAAACCAAAGAGCAAGGAGAAAATAACACTAAAAATCCACAACAAACGTCAAACTCACTGGCAGACCAGCTCAAAAATAAACTCTAATGAAGGTTACTATACAAGTCCCTCCTTCTACCAAGTCAACAACAGATGACAATGATCCAAGAAGATAGAGGAGGGTGAACAACTAAGAGCTTCCAAACCTGCAAATTGGTAGTATCCTATGCATCTACAAAACCCATTGGGTATGCAAGATCTTACTAACAACCGACACACAAGAAGATGTTCAAAAATGAGGATGTACACAAGAGAGATACTAAAAATTCTTAGAACACTCTAAAACTAATAGCTAAATAGAACCTTCCCATATTGCATAGCCTGACTACATAGAAAAATAAAAAAATACAAACAACAACAAGATAAAGTATTCAAACCAATGCACACTCAGCAACGAATGTAAAACCACATGTTGAATAGAACAACTGAGCTTAGGTAGCAATGATAAAAAAAAGTAAATACATTTAAATTTCCAACCTCAACAGTATTTGTTCTCCCTTAAACTTGCCTTTGCCTTTCCAAAGAAATGTTCACTCCTCACAATATTTAGCCCTTCCATCACCTGAGTTCCCTTCCTTCCAAGCTAGCCCAAAATATGGTTGCAATCATCTTGAAGAATCTTATGTAGGAAGAAACTTAATCATGCATGGGGATGGTCGTCTTGTAATATTGAAGAAGATGTTCTCTCAAAGACATTTGCCACCCTAGGAACTAATATGGTGGCATGCTCCTTAATGACCTACACTTGTGCTCATTAAATCAAATTGATTCATGATTACACTAAAACTATTGTTTTACCAAAAAAAATAATTAAATTTGATTTTATTAATCTCTCTCAAAGCCTAACTATTATAAGCTATTTAATACTTATCATAAAGTAGTAAATCTATTATTTGAGCAATTTATTAATTAAATCCATTGGAAAACCAAACAAAGCCTAGTAGGGCTTAAGTGAACATAGATAAACATAGATATGCACTCATCCATGCTTCACACCATTGCTTTATCATCAAATGGATGATCTTATTTAAGATATACTAATGTTTCATCAACCAGTTTTAGGGGGACTCATTGCAAGCAACTTCTTGGCCCAACAATGTGAATCATGAGAACAAACAAAATGCAATGCATCTACACGATAAGTAATTTTTTGTTACCCTAAGCTATTGATGAGCAATCCATCATCATCATTTTCATAGATATCTCTCATGGTAGGTGGTTTACCCATAGCCCCACCAAGGAGAAGGTACATGATCTTGCATCCATAGATACATCAATAGTACCATATTCTATACTTAGATAAAGCACTCATTAATTATTTAATCATCATGAAATAAACTATGCCATTTCATAATCACATCAATACATAGTTAATTGTTCATAAAATGTCTACCAAGAAGGGATGTTACAGTTTGTCAAACACATTCACCAAAATTACCTAGTTGATTTGTCTATCCTCCAACTCAACTAGGGTTGCATGCAACTCAACTCTAAGGTTAACTAATATGGTACCTAACAATTTGTTCCCATAATAAACCCTTCTAACCCAAGGATCATGTTCAACATATTTTCCTATCTCCCAAAAATAAATTTCTATAGTAAATAATACCAAAATTCAATTCTAACATCAACATAACATATAAAAAAAGACTAGAGAAATTAGGTATTTCATTCCTACATAACACTAGAAATTAGGTATTTCATTTATTTAAATAAAATGAAATAAAAAAATATCTAGAAAGCATAAAAAAATTTCATTAATTACTTTCTCCTATTAATCCATCATCATTTTCAATAAATACAAATAATCTATCTTGATATCTACAAATTATTTTTAAAGAAACATAATATAGAAGGAAATCAATAATTCATCTTTCACTTTTTGAAAAATATTAATAAAATTTATGATAATACATCAAGAATTTTTACAACGATATCAATTCCCTCATCATAATCATTACATAGCATAACTTCTACACATGAAACCTTTTAATTTTTCTTGTATCTAAATATAATTAATACATTTCAATACATTAATACATAATAGTAACTAAGTCTCATATTATTTTTCAATACCTTCTACTGGATAGGTCTTTTATCCATCATATTTTTGAACATAAGTATAGGGACTAGGACAACTCTTTGAAAGTATATGCAAGCCTAACATGCATCATGCAATATAATCATTCAACAACAATGCAAGATCTTAGTTCCATGATACACTTCAAAAAAAAATTGATGCTTATTATTAATAAACGATAGAATCCCATACTTCTCTCACTCAATTATAGTTCTTTTGATACACAATCCATATCTATCCCCTTGGATTAATTTACTAATAAACTCTTCAATATTAAATAATAATTCCTCATTTCTTAAATCTAGAGTTATTTCCAATATAATATTTCTATTAATACTTCTTACATTTTTTTAAAACATGGGGTTTTTACTCCCCTAATCGACCCAACTATAATACTTATATATTTTTCATAATTAATAAATTAATATTTATTATTAAATAAACACATTATTTAAGTGATATTGTTTTTTATTTAATAATAGAAGGGGTTTTTAAAGGAACCCCAAACTTTATTACAAAAAGGATCTGAAAGATATTGGGGCCACATCCCAAAACTCTAGCAAGAATAGCAAACTAAAAAAGGTATTCATCCAAAAGATAAGTGGATCAACCATAACAACCAAAGAGGATCACAACTTTTGCAGGCTAGACACAGGATTACAATCCGCCAAAAGCAAACAAAAAGTAACACACCCTGCAATAAAAATGATTGGATTACAATCCACATAAAACATGACAAGGATCCCATTAGAGGTAGAATGCACAAAAAAATAACTAAATACCCAATGCCTAATTAAGAATCATATCTCTCTTTTACTGCTAAGCCATTTTGCTAATGTCCTAGATGTAGGAAATTACCACTTGGAGAGCACCTAACAAAGCTCGATGTTTGTCATCAAGGTTACTAAGGAAAGGAAAGATGACTAAGGGCAAGGGTACCAAAGAGGGGGAAACCTCCTTGGCTTCATCTATATCCTTAAAATCCTTTGGTTTTTTCTTCTCTAGTAGGCATTCATCTGAGTCAGCCATCTCAATCGAGATTGAGGAGTTTTTAGCCTTCATTTCCTTTGAAGAAAGTTGTTTAGATCGACGTGTACGACTCCACTTGATATTACTAGGGGATACTGCAACTCTACTCTTAGCCTTAGTATTCCCTTTCATAGGGGGAGAGGGAGTAAAAAATCATGAGATTCAGACTCTAAGAATTCAATTGAGGTCCTAGAAAATGTAAGAGGAGGGTTAATGGTTGGAGGAATTTTTTGAATTTTGACCTTCACTAGTGCCTCCTCCACCATAATTCCTTTAAAATTTACCACATTTTCAAAAATTTAGGAAAATAAGACCTTGATGGAGGGTCCAACCCTTTCCCTCCCCTTATATTCTTCTAAGATTTTGCTAATGAGCGATAAAGGAATATTGAAACATTCATGAGCCTTTTCCTCCCGATTTGGTTCAAAAACAACATATGGAAGTTGTAAAAAACCTCTTTGTTCACATATAGAGTGAAATAGCCCATTATAACCTTAATGACATGATTTTAGGGTGCCTTGAGAGATTTAGCATCATATCCATTCTGCAACTTCGGTAGATATTCCCCAACTTCTCGAAAGAAGTTCATTATTTAATCGATATTAATTAAGACAAAAGTCTTTGGTTAACTATTATCAATATTTTCTTAATATTAATTAATATTTCCCACCCTATTAATTTAATATTAATAAATCTTAAAAAAAAATGACTTCATAAAACTATTAATTCTATTTACAACATTATTAGTAAAAATATTAACACATATTGTTAAAATTAAATATATTAATAATGATCCTAAGATAAATAATTATCTTTCTAATTCTTCTGAATACCGCTATTAATTAACCACATTATTAATTAATTATTATTAAGATATAAATTAATTGATTTCATTATAAATTGATTAATTAATCTCAATATTAAATAATCTAGCTTTTAAATTTAATTAATTAACCTGGAATAGTAACTAATCCAGATTATCAATAAATAAGATTACCAATTAATATTAACTATATAAGCTAATATTAATGAATTCATTAAACAATAATAAATCAAAATTAAACAGTGATTATAAAGTTTAACACTAAACACATTAAAATTTTTAAAGAATAATATATAAATATCAAACCTTGTTTATAAAATAACTTTATAATATAAATCATAAAGGTTGTTAGCCAACACACATGCTATAGGTCCAAAAGAGCCGCTTGACAATACTGGCCCACTTTGATAAATAATATCTCATAATTTCTTTTAAAGGATCATTTCATATGGCAAAACTAGTACCTAGTGTGGAAAGGTTGAAGTATTTACTAAAGAAATGTGGATGTACACCTTTTAAGATTCTATTTTTTTGTATATAAAAATAAAAATAAGGATAGATGCACATGATATATTAGCTATTAATAGGAAATATTATAAGTCTCAAAGATATGCTTGTTTAACTTTAGCTAAGGATTTGAGGAATAGGTAAATCAACTTGTTAAAATTATTTGTCTGAAATACATCTATAGTTTTAAGAAGTTTCAAGCACATTCAATGAACTAAATTTTTCTTTCAAATGCTTTCAAGTGTCACTTTCTCTTTGTATAATATGTTATTACTTTCATCCTTGTCAGGCTTGAACTTGTATTTACCAAAAAATTTACTTAAGAGAACTTGTTTTATGATTACAACTAACTAGCATGAGAATTCATATGATAAAATGGATGGTGCCAATGATAACTACACCCATGAGTAGGTAGATGTTGAGCATGAAGATAATGAGTAATATAAATATGAGACCCATCACATTGAGACCAATGGTTAAATAAGCGAGACAAAAGAGCAAAGAATATAACAAGCATTTACACTCAATCCAGAGGAGAAAATAGAAAGAGATTACCCCCACAAAAAGAAAATTAACAAACTTAAAATCTTCTTCCTCATTCTCCCTAACCCTACACGCCTTGTAGTTTTCTCCCCAGCTAGCAATCCCACCATCCCAAACCTCAACAACAAGAAGAATGAAATAAAATTTGGAGGGGAGAGGAAGATCAAGAGGATGAGGAAGATGAAGCTTAAGAGTCAGGGTGAATCTTAGTTTATTATTTGTGTTTCAAAAATGATTTTATTAGTTTTCCATCACTTTATAAATTTCCTCATAATATTTTAAAAATATGAATTTTATTCATTATAATAATATTTATTTATTAAATATACCTTTTATAAAAAATTAATTCAATAAGGTTAATATTAATTTACTAATACTATTTTAGCAAAGGTATTAGTAATTAAATTATTTACTTATTTCATAGTATTAAATTAATTAATATTATTACTAATTTCTCTTGTCTAGTGCTAATTTTTATTATCTACATTAGTATTTAATATTTTTAAGTATTAATAATATTAACATCATTATTAATACCTTAATTGTCAAATAATTGGTCAATTAAGTTCTATATTTAGAAGCACAAGTATTAATGCATCCTAATGATAAATTAAGAGCCTAAGCAACATAAGGGCTCTTACCAAAAGTTGTCTTTGCTCGAACTAATATGCATCCAATAATAAAAAAGAAGATAGATAATGCACAAAAATTACTACTCTCTAAGCATGAGGTATCATGATAACTACAAGGTTATCAACCACCTACAAGAGACACCTAAGCATAGGGACAAGGGCTACTTTACCTTTACAACAATCTCTTTAACCTGATGATGCATTTAATCACACATACACAAATACAAATATTTCTATATGATTTTTTTACCCCTATGGGTTGTTAGACTGGAAATTCATTATCTCTCATTTCACACTTCTCTCAACTTTGATGGTTGTCCTATACCAATCAATCCATAAGAGTACCTAGTCTTGTAACCACAAAATTCATCAACAATACCATGTTCTACAAAATAACATAATCTAACTCAAGTAAGCATAAAGTACAACTATCAACTCATCTTGATAGAACAAAATAGAATCATGCATTAATTATCAACACATCAATACATCAATCAAACAACAAGGGAGGTCCTATCAAGATAGGACATTACAAGAAGTCTAGGTAATCCAATAAATAGATCATGATTTTCTTGTATTGCAAGATAATAAAACATTTAAGATTGTTGTACCATGCTAAGATATAGAATAATGATAAACTAATTTTAGTTAAGCTAAGAAAATAAAATTTATTAATGATTGGAAAGCATTGAAGATAATATGGTGCAATTCATAAAGTTTCACAACAATGATAAACCACATCCTTTCTGAAATTGGCATATCAAAGCATGGGCTTACATGGACAATTATGGAGGTTTACATGAAAAGTTATGGTTTAATATTTAACCATTTCCCATGTCATATTTTTTTAACCTAACTAACTAAAAAATATGGACTGGAATTCATGAAGTGATCTAGTTGTAGGTCTTATGAATGATAATCCCTAAAAACACTACCACTTACTTTATTGTGTTTAGCTACATTCTTTAAATTTAGGGTCACATGCTTGCTTTTTGATGTTTTTTGCACCTAAATTTTTGATAATATTATTCATATTTTTTAATTTAGTTATATATGCTAAACTTGCAACTTCATATGTATCTCTTTCCTTGAAAAAATAGGATGTTAGGGTTTCTATGTATAGCATACCTTGATTATTTTGCTTCAAAAAATGAGCATTGTGTAACCTTACATAGTAGATGCGCATTGAAATTAGCAGTTAGGATAAAAATTTCATCATATGCTCGAATATTTTATGATCTAAAGCATTGAGTAGTTACCCATAACAAAGATATAATCATTCAAGAGTAGCATCGTTACATCATATGGACTACATATACCTTGGTGGAGATGTGTTAGCTTTTACCATTGGATATCTCCATCTTATTATTGTCTATCTTCAATCCTATGACATTGCAAATTCTAACCTCCTTCATTAGGAAATAGACTTGGGATATCTTGTTATCATGAAAGGAGATATAGCTTGAGGTAAGTGCTAAACATGAAAGTCTCTTAGACCATAAAAAAAGGAAGCTCAAGTGTCCTCTTATATGATATTATCTAGAATTAATTGGAGTTGCTTAATATGTGAGAAAGATCATTGATGAATTTTCTCTTAATGAGATTCAATAAGGGATTATGTCTACTAAAAATGATCTATATTAGAATTTATTTACCTAAATCCTTGGGTCTAATCATCACTAGGATTTCCCATGACTTGGCCTTGCAACTTATATTTTTATAATAAATCTACTTTTCTTAGAATTATTATAGAACCAAGTCTTATTACTATCTTTTAAACCATCTAAGACACTTTTGGATTCTATTTTATGTATTTTACATGAAGATGGTGGTAAGACCCCAAGGTATTACTATAAAATTATTAACAAATTAATGTAAATGTAATCGCAGGCCACTCAAAGGGGGCTCCCTTGTAATCGCTTTGCCACTATAGGGGGCTCCCTCCTTGGAATCTATGATTCTTATTCTTATTATTCATGGATGACCAACCTAATATATATATCTACCCTAAAGCTACATTGGTGAAGATACATGATGGTTCACGTATGAAGAGACATGATGGTTCACGTTATGAAGGGTTGTGATGGTTCACTTTATAAGTTAATAATATAATAATTAAATGATTAATAATACTAACTAATACTAACTAATAATGTTAGTATTAAGGATCATAACATGCCACCCTCCTTTAAAAGAGCTTTGTCCTCAAAGCTCAAAGTGAGAAGCTTTGTCCTTTGTTTTCCAAGAAGGATTTGTGTAAGTTCTTGGACTCTTTTAATGGCATCCTTTCGTAGGCAGGGATATCGAGAAGGATGAAGCATTAGCAGGGGGTTTCCAAGAATAATAGTAGAATATTCCTTAGGAAAATCATGATGACGATGGGAGGGCAACCCTTGGGGTTCCTCAAATACTTTAGAATGATGCATCAAAAGTGATGGTAATGATTTCATATCCTTTTTTGGTTCCTTGGTAGAGCCAACGGAGAAGGAGTGTGTAGTCACTCTACATTGGTTTCGAATAGGTTTGGTCATATGGCAATAACTCACTACTGGTGAGGAAGGTATGTGTAGGTATTGTAGAGTGCATGTTTGGCTAGCATTGATCACTTTGGGTATGTCTACCTCATCCTTTCTTGGTACAACAATCACTTCTTGCACATCGAACTCATTGTCTTCATTGTGGTGAGTAGGTACATTGGTCACTTCGGATACAACTACCTCATCTGCTTGCTCTATGGAGAGACAGGAATCAAATTCCTTCAACAAATACAATGTTAGTGTAGCACATTTAAGGTGGGGTCCAAATTGTTCATCACAATTATCATAGAGTCCTTTTGCTCATCGTTCCTTCATCTCCTCAAAGCTAAGATGTTTAATTCATAAAGTTTGGTTAGATTTGAGGGTTGTGTAAGTGCTTTGTGCCCTTCCATTATGCATAGGTTTGGGAGCGATGTAAGTGGTCAATGATTTTTCCATAAGTGGTTTCCCTAATTGTTGTTGTGCATTAATTTTATCTTCAGCTAATTTTGTCAATCCATAGGTCTGCATCATGGTATAGGGATTGAACCTTGTCACCTCCATTCTAATTTCATATTTTAATCCCCTAATGAATACATTGATGAGAATTGATTTATCCAATCTTGTGTTGTGTTTGGTGATATCCTCAAATTGAGTTTGATACTCACGCACAGAAGTGATTTGATGAAGATATTTGAGCAATTCCCACAAGACTGTGTACCACATGGCTCTGATACCAAATGGTAAGACCCCAAGGTCTTACTATAAAATTATTAACAAATTAATGTAAATGTAATCGCAGGCCACTCAAAGGGGGCTCCCTTGTAATCGCTCTACCACTAGAGGGGGCTCCCTCCTTGGAATCTATGATTCTTATTCTTATTATTCATGGATGATTTGATATGGATGGCCAACCTAATATATATATCTACCCTAAAGCTACGTTGGTGAAGAGACATGATGGTTCACGTTATGAAGGGTTGTGATGGTTCACTTTATAAGTTAATAATATAATAATTAAATGATTAATAATACTAACTAATACTAACTAATAATGTTAGGATTAAGGATCCTAACAGATGGACATTGATACATACTAAACACTACATGTTATTTCATATTAAACTTGGAAGCTTTAAATTCTTATGTTGTTTAGAATATGTTTCCATAATTAGTACCTATATATGTTTGTAGAATATGTGTGTAGATTTATATCCTATCAAATATATCTTTATAAATAATTTTACATTGTTCAAGGTTGATGTGTGTGCACATATCATATTTGAAAGTGGATTGTGCCCTTCCTATCCATAATCTACCTTTAACTGCAACACAAAACACAAAAAATAATAATTGTTACCTTTAATTTCATAAATGTTATATGCACAACAAAAGCAACATAAGAGAAATAGATGGGATGTAACTTGTTTGTTCATTTTTTGAGCCATGAACAATACTATATGGAGAAACAAAGAATGTATAATCATTTGTAATAGTAGATGGAATAACAATTAAAATTACCATTAGTGTATGGAATATAATAATTATTATTATGTACAATGATTATAATTATCTTTACTAGTCAAGGGAACCCATTCAATTATGTTTATCATTATTTTCTTTTTGGTCTTTCTTTTTTTGTAATATTTAAATAAATTCTTTGTTTTTGTTAATTTTTAGAAATTAGTGAGAAATATAAAATGGTACTAGATTCAGCATTAAGCATTATTAATTGGTCATAGAGAAGTTTAGCCTCCACGTTTTATTTCAATTATTAGAGTAAATTATTTTGAAGAACACAAGCTTATACTAAGAAGGGAGTGAATAGTATAAGACCACTTTTTACTTTTCTTTATAAATCAATATTATGCAATGTATAGATAGCAATGTCAACAGTAGTAATCAAAGTAATGCATAAATCATCACACACAATAGAGACACCACAATTTACGTGGTTCACCCAAAGTGGGCTACTCCACGAAGAAAAACTTTCACTAAATTTTTCTCAATCAATGTTCTAGGAATCCTTTCCCTATTACATTGTTTATGGACCTCTATCTAAAGGAGATGCCAATCCCCTAAATTAGGTTCATGGATTTCTATGAATAGGAGAACTCCTTCTCCTATACTTTGGGTGGTG
Organism: Wollemia nobilis; assembly: GCA_028583015.1. Classification (NCBI taxonomy): domain Eukaryota; kingdom Viridiplantae; phylum Streptophyta; class Pinopsida; order Araucariales; family Araucariaceae; genus Wollemia; species Wollemia nobilis. The sequence continues at coordinate 532,513 of JAQPPZ010003507.1, read as the reverse complement.
ATCGTCTAGAAGACTACTGCATCCACTACACTGGCTTGTGGATCTCTCTCCACTTAAGACTCTTGTCCCCACTCAGAAGACCTATCTTCACTACCATGGTTGATGGATCTCTTTCTATTGGAGACTACTGACCTATCTACTCTGTCACTTCCAAATATCTATCTCAAATTTATACTAAACTTAGTCCTTTAGTCTAACACAAATATGATCAGCAAGTCCACTCATAACTTGCTCAAATATTCTCAACAAGTCCACTCAGAACTTGCTCAAATATGCTCAACAAGTCCACTCATAACTTCCTCAAATATGCTCAATAGGTCCACTTAGAACATGCTCAAATTTTCTCAACAAGTCCACTCAGAAATTGCTCAAATATGCTCAACAAGTCCACTCATAACTTTCTTAAATTTGCTCAATAGGTCCACTCAAAACCTACTCAAATATGCTCAACAAGCTCACTCATAAATTATCTAAATATGCTCAACAAGTCCACTTAGAACCTGCTCAAATCTACTCAACAAGATCACTTAGAACTTGTCCAAATCTTCTCAATAAGTCCACATAGAACATAATCAAATCAGCTCAATAAGTTGAGTGAAGTGTTTGAGCTAATGCTTCAAGGTTTTCTTGAATTGAGAGTTGTGATTGAAACCTTGTTTTGTAAACATTGTTGTTGAAGCCATTGGTTGTGTGAGGAACCTGAGTTAGAGTTTGAAAAGATCTTGAGTATCATTGTTATTTGAAGGATGTTTGATAAGCATGATTTTTGAAGTGATTTTTTATGCAAAGAACTTGAATTTGAGTTATAAAAGATCATGAGTATCATTGTCATGTGAAGGATGTTTGATTAGCATGGTTGTTGAGGTGAGTTGTTATACAAAGAACTTGAATTTGAGTTAGAAAAGAACATGAGTATCATTATTATGTGAGATTTATTTTTGAGGATTTTTGAAAACATTTTGAGTTAGATGATACATGCTTGGACTAGGATTTGTGAGCAAGAGTTGTTTCTTGAAGTAATTGGTTGAGTAGAATTGATTGAGCCTAGTCAAGTGGATATATGGCATGATTGATCAAGTTCCATAAAATAAACTATTCTATATTTTGATTTGAGTTGAGATTGAGTTTTGAGAATGGAACATATTGAGTCTCTAACAAATCCCTTTATGCTTCTATGATATTGATTTGAGTTGATATTGAGTTTTGAGACTAGAACATATTGAGTCTCTAACAATTCTCTTTATGCTTCTATGAGATTAATTTGAGTTGAGATTAAGTTTTGAGTATAGAATATATTGAGTCTCTAACAATTATATTTATGCTTCTATGAGATTGAGTTGAGAAAGTGATTGAGCATTGAGTATAGAACATATTGAGTCTCTAACAATTATCTTTATGTTTCTATGATATTGAACAAGTTCTATGTGGACTTGTTAAGCAAATTTGAGGTAAGTCTTTGAGAAGACTTGTGGACTGATTTTGTGTGAGCTTTTGTGGAATCTTACAATACATATTTGAGCAAGTCCTAGAGAGGACTTATTGAGCAGATTTGGACAAGTTTTGTGTGATATTGTTGAGCAAATTTTGAAAGGTTTTGTGTGGACCTATTGAACAGATTTGGACAGGTTCTGTATGGACCTCTTGAGTAGATTTTGACAGGTTATGTGTGGACCTCTTAAGCAGATTTGGACAAGTTCTATGTTAGATTGTTGAGCAGATTTGGATAAGTTCTATGTGGACCTATTAAAAATATTTGGACAGGTTCTGTGTGGACCTATTGATCAGATTTGGACAGGTTTTATGTGGACCTATTGAGCAGATTTGGATAGGTTATGAGTGGACCTATTGAGCATATTTGAGTAGGTTCTGAGTGGACCTATTGAGCATATTTGTGCTAGATCAACTAGAATGTGTTTAGTACATATTTGAGTGGACTTGTGCTAGCTCGACTGGAATGTATTTAGTGTAATAGTTGAGCAAATTTGTACTAGATCGAATATACTATGTTTAGTGCAAGAGATTGAGCAAAGTTATTCTAGACTGATTGGACTATATATAGTGCAAGAGTTGAGAAAATTTATGCTAGATTGAATGTACTGTGTTTAGTGCAATAGATTGAGCAAAGTTGTGCTAGATCGACTAGACTATGATTAGTACAGTATTGAGATAAAGCTTTGGAGGTGACAGAGCAGAGAGGACAAATTCTCTAGTGGATAGAGATCCAACAGTCGAGATATTGATGATAGGTTTTCTAAGTGAGGATAAGAGTCTTCAAGTGGAGAGAGATCCATAGTTAGTGTAGTAGAGGCAATGTCTTCTAGAGTATCACCAACTAGAGCAGAGGAGAAAGAGTTCTCTTGTGGATAGAGATCCACAAACTATATTTAGGCTATCAGCATCTCCTTTGGATAGAGATCCATAAAAATTGTAATTGGGAAGGATTCCCAAGATATTATTTGATAAGTATTTAGAAGAAATTTTTTTCTTCGTGGAGGTATCTATCTTTGGGTGAACCACATTAAATTATGTGTCTCTATTTTGTATGGTGTTTTATGCATTGCTTTGATTACTGCTATTGATATTGTTATCTATACACTACATAATATTGATTTGTAAATAAAAGTAAAAAGTGCTCTTATACTGTTCACCCCCCTCTTAGTATAAGCTTGTGTTCTTCAATTGGTATTAGAGCAGGTTCCTTCAAAAGAGTTTGATAGCTTTAAGTAAAAGTGGTCAAAAACACAATGGATCAAAAGGATCAAAGGGAAAAATTCATCAATAATACAATACCAGTATTTGATGGAAGTGACTTCTTGTATTGATGTATGCTAAAGAGATTTTACCTGATGGTACTTGGTAATGAAGTTTGGGATGCAGTGGAACTTGGATATGATTCAACAATCGATCCTCCTACAGATAAGGTAGGTAAGATTCTAATGCATGCAAATTCAAGAGCTATGAATGCAATTATAAAAGGATTACGTAAATCAAAACCTATGAAGGTTATGGATTATAAAATAGCAAAAGAAATGTGGGAACTACTGCATAACATATATGAAGAAGATAAAGGTGTCAGGAAAGCAAATATCAAAGGAGAATTTGAGAACTTAAGAATGTGAGATGATGAAAACATTCGTGACTATCTCACTAATATTGATGAACTTGTACATGAGATGAGAGGTCTTGGAATTAAGTTTTATGAATCTGATTCTTGTGATATAAGATCTTGAGAACCCTTCCAAAAAGGTATAGTAAAAAGGTTTCTACTATAGAAACATCAATTGATAGTGATAGTCTAACAATAAATTCTCTGTTTGGCATACTCAAATTTTGAGATAAGAACAAAAGATCCTATCCCTTCGAAAGAGGCTGCATTCAAAGTGAACAAGAAGATAAAGGGTAAGAAGTCAAAATCAAGCAGTGAGTCATCCAGTGATGAAGAAGCTAATTATGGTAGAAGAGATAAAGGTTCTAGAATACCCATAGATCTAAGATATATTAAGTGTTTAAATTGTGGAAAGTATGGATATTTTGCAACATAATGTAAAGAGCCAAAGAACAACAATGGTGAAGAAAAAATAGGACCATAGGTATAGGGAATCAGAAATATATAGGCACCAAAAGAAAAGTAAGGATGGACAAAGTAGAAAAGGAAAGAAGTTCTTTAAGAGATAAAAGAGAAGCTACTATGTGGATAATGCAAGTAAGTACTCAAATGATAGTGATGCTAGCTTTTCATACAATGATAGATATTAACTCCTATTTATGATTGAAGACAAAGAACTAGTTAAGAAAAATATTCCAGTTATTCTCAAGTGTTTTAGATGTGGTAGATTTGGAAATCTTGAAGATGATTTCACAAGGGATCGTTATAGTTTCAGTGATGATTATTTTGAAGATGCACTTGAAAGACCAAATGAAAATATTCTAATGGATTTTTAATAAGAAGTGAGTGATCCTATAGAAGATAAGCCAAAAGAAAGTAATGATATGGACAAAGGTAAACAAATAGAGGATTATTTAGCATAGGATGGTTATGATCTCAAGGGAGAACTTATCTATGCTCTTGATAAGGTAAAGAAGGTAAGAAAGCAAGTCTCTAATCTTGAAATTCAGTTTAAAGAATGTGATGAAGAAATATTATTGCTCATAGAGGATTTAGAAAAATCAAAGGCTATGGCAAAGAAATTCAAATATAAGTTAGAAGAAAAGATCTTGGAATGTGATAAGTTAGCATAAGAAGTGGCTCTACTAAATAAATATGTAGAAGACTCCAATAATAAGCTATACAAGTATGTAAATAATGCAAAGAGTGTGGATAAAATAGTCAAAATACAAAGAGGAACAACAAACAAGATAGGTATTGGTTCTAAATAGGTTCAAAAGAAGAGGGAAGAAGAGTCTACTTCAAGTATTGAAGAAGAAGAAACTTTAGATGAAGATACATCAGGAGAAGACAGTGTAAAAGGGAGTGAGACATCATAGGATTAGTTGGACAATAAAGAGTTCAAAAAATATAGAAACAATGCACAAAGAAGATACAGATGGAACAACAATCAGAATAGGAGACCAATGAGGTCAAGACAAGGAAGCTTCAATAGAATATTTTTTTCATGTCACAGGTTTGGGTACAAGGCTTCATAGTGTAGGACACATGAAAGACAAGAATATGGGAAAGGATAAATTTTCCATGGGTATTGTTACTCATGTAATGAGTTTGGTCACAAGGCAATGGATTGTAGGGTTCATGACAAAAGAGGAAATGGCTTCACTAAAGAAATCCTAAGACATTTGCACCTCCAAATAATAATAACATTAAGTGTTATAAGTGCAATAATGATGGTCACACAACAAAATAGTGTAAAGCAGACATTCTAGAAATGGGTATGAATAGAAACAGGAACATGAACAAGAATAGGAATATGAACGGGAACATGAACATGAATAGGAACGTAAACAAGAATAGGAACAGGAACATGAATAGGAACATGGATGAGAACATAAATAGGAACAGGAAAAAGAATGATGATAGGACAAGGGATGATGAATTGGATAGAAACAATCAGAGGATTTAGAAATCTCAAAAAATAAGGGAAAAGGATAAAGGTAAAGAATAGTGCTTTCAAGAAGTAGAATAATCCCACCCTAGAATTAACCACCTAATGAGGAGGTGGGGGAGGGGCTAAGCTAAGAGGCTCATTCTTAGCCCCAAGCCCCAAAGGTGACCCTTTGCCATTGATGTCAAAGGGGGAGAGATTTGTGTATTGGGGAGAGATTTGATATCTGAAAAGAGCATTGAGCCAGGTGGAGCAATGTCCTAGGGAGAGTAGAAGAAAAAGAAAGGTACTTTATCAAAGGATATAATATTATAATATGTGTTATTATAATATTAAGTGAGGTGGTGAAGAGCCCAAAATAAAATATTAATAATAATATTTTACTACACCCAAAGATGGGTGTTAGAATTTAAATATTCGAAGTATATTACAAAGGTTTATCCTCGCCGAAATCATGTGGGTTAATTGCATTTTGAAGCACCGACGTTCTAAAGAAAAGGAGGAAGATTAATATTTAAACCTATGCCCAAAGGGCATTAAGATTATCCTTGCTCGATTGAAAAGATAGCATACAAATTAATTAATGCAAAGCTCGTGAAATGGATGTACAAATTTTAAGTTTGAATTTCCAGCTGAAAGGAAACAAAAGGGACAACATCGAATAGTTGGAAGCCAACTAGGCACCTTGGCCTAGTGGCAAGAGGGCTGCGAATTAGTTTTTGTGCACTCAAAGACCAGCGTTCGAGTCTCGATGGAAGCGCTTGGTAGGTGTGTTGAAAGCGCCAAACATGAGGCACATGTTTTGCAAAACAAGGAGGGGATAAAGTCTTTTGAAGCACGTGGTGCTTCACCTATATTCAATGAGTGTGTAGCTCATGTGGTTGTTGGTGCCATGGTTAAGACATTTGTGTGGGCTGCGTTGAGAGTTTGAAACTCTCCAAAGGCAAAGGTAATATTTTTTATTTTAATTTTAATTAAATGCCTAAGTTGGAGGTATAAGGTTGTTTAGTGGTTGAAATTTGGAAAGGTTGCTTTGTAATAAAGTTGTGGTAGTTGAGAATTACCTTTAGGAGTTATAAGGAGAATTCTATTTTTATATTTAAAGTCTTAAAATTGCTATTGTGGAATATTGAAAGGTTAAGACTTTGTGGGTAGTATGTTATTTTGAATTAAGGGTTTTTGTGACTATTGTGAGGATATTGATTATTATTTAAGTTGGAGTGATAAGGTGTAATTTTGATATTATTTTGTGATATATTTTGTTGAAGAAAATTATCCTCTAACCCTTATTGAGATTGGCAAAGAAGTAATTGTGAGTGTGGCAGATTTTGTGAGGTCAACTACTTGACATTCAAAAAGGTATGGGCAAATTCTTCTTTGGTTGAGTTGGTTGATTGGCTTCATTGAAAATTAAGTTTGGAGTGAAAAGGACTTTGATTAGGGTTTCCTTTTCGAAAGTGTTTGAGTTATTATTTCAAGGTTTTCTGATTTGAGAGTTGAGATTAAAACCTTGTTTTATTAGCATTGTTGTTGAGACCATTGGTTGAGTGAAGTGTTTGAGTTAATGCTTCAAGGTTTTCTGAATTGAGAGTTGTGATTGAAACCTTGTTTTATAAGCATTGTTGTTGAAGCCATTGGTTGTGTGAGGAACCTGAGTTAGGGTTTGAAAATATCATGAGTATCATTGTTATGTGAAGAATGTTTGATAAGCATGGTTGTTGAAGTGAGTTGTTATGCAAAGAACTTGAACTTGAGTTAGAAAAGAACATGAGTATCATTGTTATGTGAGATTTGTTGTTGAGCATTGTTGGAAACATTTTGAGTTGGATGATACATGCTTGGACTAGGATTTGTGAGCAAGAGTTGTTTCTTGAAGTGATTGGTTGAGTAGAGTTGATTGAGCCTAGTCAAGTGGATGTATGAAGTGATTGATCAAGTTCCATAAAACAAACTATTATATATTCTAATTTGAGTTGAGATTGAGTTTTGAGAATAGAACATATTGAGTCTCTAATAATTCTCTTTATGCTTCTATGATATTGAGTTGAGAAAGTGATTGAGCATTGAGTATAGAACATATTGAGTCTCTAACAATTCTCTTTATGTTTCTATGAGATTGAACAAGTTCTATGTGGACTTGTTAAGCAGATTTGAGGCAAGTCTTTGAGAAGACTTGTGGACTAATTTTGTGTGAGCTTTTGTGGAAGCTTACAATACAGATTTGAGCAAGTCCTAGAGAGGACTTATTGAGCAGATTTGGACAAGTTCTGTGTGAGCTTGTTGAGCAGATTTGGACAAGTTCTATGTGGACATGTTGAGCATATTTGGACAGGTTCTGTGTGGACTTGTTGAGCATATTTGGACAGGTTTTGTGTGGACTTGTTGAGCAGATTTGGACAAGTTTTGTGTGAGCTTGTTGAGCAGATTTGGACAGGTTCTATGTGGACCTATTGAATAGATTTGGATAGGTTCTATGTGGACTTGTTGAGCAAATTTGGACAAGTTCTATGTGGACCTATTGAGCAGATTTGGACAGGTTCTGAGTGGACCTGTTGAGCATATTTGAGTAGGTTTTGAGTGGACCTATTGAGCAGATTTGTGCTAGATCGACTGGACTATGTTTAGTGCATATTTGAGTGGACTTGTGCTAGATCGACTGGACTGTGTTTAGTGCAATATTTGAGTAGATTTGTGCTAGACCTAATGTATTGTATTTAGTGCAAGAGATTGAGCAAAGTTGTGCTAGACTGACTATATTGTGTTTATTGTAAGAGTTGATTAGATTTGTGCTAGACCAAATGTACTATGTTTAGTGCAAGAGATTGATCAGAGTTGTGCTAGACCGATTGGACTATGTTTAGTACAGTATTGAGATAGATCTTTGGAGGTGACAGAGTAGAGAGGATAGAGTCTCCAGTGGATAGAGATCCATCGGCTAGGACATTGAGGACAGGTATTCTGAGTGAGGATAAGAGTCTTCAAGTGGAGAGAGATCCACAATCAATGTAGTGGAGGCAGTGTCTTCTAGAGGATCACCAACTAGAGCAGAGGAGAAGGAGTTCTCCTATGGATAGATATCCATAAACCAGATTTAGGGGATCAACATCTCCTTTGGATAGAGGTCCATAAACATTGTAATTGGGAAGGATTCCCAAGAGATTATTTGAGAAATATTTAGAAGAAATATTTTCTTCGTGGAGGTAGCCATATTTGGGTGAACCACGTTAAATTTGATGTCTCTATTGTATATGGTGTTTTGTGCATTGCTTTGATTATGGCTATTGATACTGCTATCTATACACTACATAATATTGATTTGGAAAGAAAAGTAAAAAGTGCTCTTATACTGTTCACCCCCTCTCTCAGTATAAGCTTGTGTTCTTCAATTGGTATCAAAGCAGGTTTCTTCAGAAGAGTTTGACAACTTGAAGGAAAAGTGGTCAAGAACACAATGGATCAAAAGGATCAAAGGGACGGGTCCATCAATAATACAGTAACATTCCTTGATGGAAGTGACTTCTTGTATTGGTGTATGCTAATGAGATTTCACCTGATGGCACTTGGTAATGAAGTTTGGGATGCAGTGGAACTTGGATATGATTCAGTAGTCGATCCTCCTACAGATAAGGAAGGTAAGCTTCTAATGCATGCAAATTCAAGAGCTATGAATGCAATTATAAAAGGATTGCGTAGATCATAATCTATGAAGGTTATGGATTGTAAAACAACAAAATAAATGTGGGAACTACTGCATAACATATATGAAGGATATAAAGGTGTCAGGAAAGCTAAGATCAGAAATCTCAAAGGAGAATTTGATAACTTAAGAATGCGAGATGATGAAAACATTCATGACTATCTCAGTAAGATTGATGAACTTGTACATGAGATGAGAGGTCTTGGAATGAAGGTTGATGAATCTGATGCTTGTGATAAGATCTTGAGAACTCTTCCAAAAAGGTACAGTGAAAAGGTCTCTGCTATAGAAACATCAATTGATAGTGATAGTCTAACAAGAAATTCTTTGCTTGGCATGCTCACAACTTTTGAGATAAGAACAAAAGATCCTATCCCTTCGAAAGAGGTTGCATTCAAAGTGAACAAGAAGATAAAGGGTAAGAAGTCAGAATCAAGTAGTGAGTCATCCAGTGATGAAGAAGCTAATTATGGTAGAAGATATAAAGGTTCCAGAAGACCCATAGATCTAAGACTATTAAGTGTTTCAATTGTGGAAAGTATGGACATTTTGTAATAGATTGTAAAGAGCCAAAGAACAACAATGATGAAGAAAAATAGGATCATAGGTACAGGGAATCAAAAAGATACATGCACCAAAATAAAAGCAAGGATGGACAAAGCAGACAAGGAAAGAAGTTCTTCCAGAGACAAAAGAGAAGCTACTATGCGAATAATGCAAGTAAGTACTCAAATGATAGTGATGCTAGCTTTTCAGACAATGATAGAGATGAAGTCCTATTTATGATTGAAGAGAAAGAACCAGTTAAGAAAAAGACTCCAATTATTCTCAAGTATTTTAGATGTGGTATATTTGGACATCTTGAAGATGATTGCACAAGGGATGGTTATAGTTTCAGTGATGATGATTTTGAAGATGCACTTGAAAGACCAGATGAAAATCTTCTAATGGCATTTGAAGAAGAAGTGAGTGATCCTATAGAAGACAAGCCAAAAGAAAGTAATGATGTGGACAAAGGTAAACAAATAGAGGATTATTCAGCAAAAAATGGTTATGATCTCAAGGGAGAACTTATCTATGCTCTTGACACGGTAAAGAAGGTAAGAAAGAAACACTCTAAGCTTGAAAGTCAGTTTCAATAATGTGATGAAGAAATATTATTGCTCATAGAGGATTTAGAAAAATCAAAGGCTAAGGCAAAGAAGTTCAAAGATAAGTTAGAAGCAAAGATCTTGGAATGTGAGAAGTTAGCACAAGAAGTGGCTCTACTAAAGAAATATGTAGAAGACTCCAAGAATAAGCTATACAAGTATGTAAACAATGCAAAGAGTGTGGATAAAATAGTCAAGATACAAAGAGGAGCAACAAACAAGACAGGTCTTGGTTCTAAACATGTTCAAAAGAAAAGGGAAGAAGAGTCTACTTCAAGTCTTGAAGAAGAAGAAACTTCAGATGAAGATACATCAAAAGAAGATAGTGTAAGTGGGAGTGAGACATCAAAGGATGAGTTGGACAATAAAGAGTTCAACAAAGATAGGAACAATGCACAAAGAAGATACAGATGGAACAACAATCAGAATAGGAGACCAATGAGGTCAATACAAGGAAGCTTCAATGGAAGATGTTTTTCATGTCACAAGTTTGGGCACATGGCTTCACAGTGCAGGACACATGAAATATAGGAATATGGGAAAGGACAACTTTTCCATGGGTATTGCTACTCATGTAATGAGTTTGGTCACAAGGCAATGAATTGCAAGGTTCATAACAAAAGAGGATATGGCTTCACTAGAAGAAATCCTAAGACATTTGCACCTCCAAGGAATAATAACATTAAGTGTTATAAGTGCAATAATGATGGTCACACAACAAAATGGTGTAGAGCAAACATTCCAAAAATGGGTATGAATAGAAACATGAACATGAACAAGAATAGAAATATGAATGGGAATAGGAACATGAACAAGAATAGGAACAAGAATAGGAATATGGATGAGAATAGGAACAGGAATAGAAACAGGAACATGGATGAGAATAGGAACAGGAATGATGACAGGAACAGGGATGATGACTTGGATAGAAACAGTCAGAGGATTTAGAAAACTCAAAAAATAAGGGAAAAGGATAAAGGTAAAGAAAAGTGCTTTCAGGGAGTAGAAATACTCCCACCCCAAAATTAACCACCTCATGAGGAGGTGGGGGAGGGGCTAAGCTAAGAGGCTCATTCTTAGCCCCGAGCCCCAAAGGTGACCCTTTGCCATTGATGTCAAAGGGGGATATATTTGTGTATTGGGGAGAGATTTTATATAGGGAGATATTTGATATCTGAGAAGAGCATTGAGCCAGGGGAGCAATGTCCCAGGGGGAGCAAAAGAAAAATAAAGGTCAGGTTTCAGTAAAAAGGATATGGGTTGCCATCAATGACAAAGGGGGAGATTGTTGGACATTTTGAGTCCCTAAGTCAAAGTTGTCATTGATGTCACCAAATGAAGTCATCATTAATACCAAATATTTCAGCAGGAAATAAAGGGGATAAAAATGGTTATTTGATATCCAGGAAGAAGGCCAAAGATCAAGTGAAACAGTGCAAAAGACAGAAGTTAAAAAGGAGTTATAATATTTATTTTATAAATTATTTAAATTCAGTGTGAATTTAAATTTTATAAATAAATATTAAAGGTACTTTATCAAAGGATATAATATTATAATATTAAGTAAGGTGGTGAAAAAGAACCCAAAATAAAATATTAATAATTTTTTTTTATTTTTTTTTAAGGCAAAAGTGGGTTTTATAAAGTCTAAAGATATTTTACTAAACCCAAAGATGGGTGTTAGATTTAAAGTATTCGAAGCATGTTACAAAGGTTTATCCTCGTCGACATCATGTGGGTTAATTGCATTTTGAAGCACCGACATTCTAAAGAAAAGGAGGAAGATTAATATTTAAACCTATGCCCAAAGGGCATTAAGATTATCCTTGCTCGATTGAAAAGATAGCATACAAATTAATTAATGTAGAGCTCATGAAATGGATGTGCGAATTTTAAGTTTGAATTGCCAGTGAAAGAAACAAAAGGGACAACGTCAAATAGTTGGAAGCCAACTAGGCACCTTGGCCTAGTGGCAAGAGGGCTACGACTTACGTTTTTGTGCACTCGGAGACCAACGTTCGAGTCTCGATGGAAGCGCTTGGTAGGTGTGTTGAAAGTGCCAATCGTGAGGTGCACGTTTTGTGAAACAAGGAAGGGATAAAGTCTTTGAATCACGTGGTGCTTCACCTATCTTCAACGAGCATGTAGCTCATGTGGTTGTTGGCACCACTGTTGAGACGTTTGTGTGGGTTGCGTTGAGAGTTCGAAACTCTCCAAAGGCAAAGGTAATATTTTTTATTTTAATTTTAATTAAATACCTAAGTTGGAGGTATAAGGTTGTTTAGTGGTTGAAATTTGGAAAGGTTGCTTTGTAATAAAGTTGTGGTAGTTGAGAATTATCTTTAGGAGTTATAAGGAGAATTATGTTTTTATATTTAAAGTCTTAAAATTGCTATTGTGGAATATTGAAAGGTTAAGACTTTGTGGGTAGTATGTTATTTTGAATTAAGGGTTTTTGTGACTATTGTGAGGATATTGATTATTATTTAAGTTGGAGTGATAAGGTGTAATTTTGATATTATTTTTGTGATATATTTTTTTGAATAAAATTATCCTCTAACCCTTATTGAGATTGGCAAAGAAGTAATTATGAGTGTGGCAGATTTGTGAGGTCAACTACTTGTCATTCAAAAAGGTATGGGCAAATTCTTCTTTGGTTGAGTTGGTTGATTGGCTTACTTGAAAATTAAGTTTGGAGTGAAAAGGACTTGATTAGGGTTTCCTTTTCGAAAGTGGTTGAGTTATTTCTTCAAGGTTTTCTGATTTGAGAGTTGAGATTAAAACCTTGTTTTATTAGCATTGTTGTTGAGACCATTGGTTGAGTGAAGTGTTTGAGTTAATGCTTCAAGGTTTTCTGAATTGAGAGTTGTGATTGAAACCTTGTTTTATAAGCATTGTTGTTGAAGCCATTGGTTGTGTGAGGAACCTAAGTTAGGGTTTGAAAATATCATGAGTATCATTGTTATGTGAAGAATGTTTGATAAGCATGGTTGTTGAAGTGAGTTGTTATACAAAGAACTTGAACTTGAGTTAGAAAAGAACATGAGTATCATTGTTATGTGAGATTTGTTGTTGAGCATTGTTGGAAATATTTTGAGTTGGATGATACATGCTTGGACTAGGATTTGTGAGCAAGAGTTGTTTCTTGAAGTGATTGGTTGAGTAGAGTTGATTGAGCCTAGTCAAGTGGATGTATGAAGTGATTGATCAAGTTCCATAAAACAAACTATTCTATATTCTGATTTGAGTTGAGATTGAGTTTTGAGAATAGAACATATTGAGTCTCTAATAATTCTCTTTATGCTTCTATGAGATTGATTTGAGTTGAGATTGAGTTTTGAGAATAGAACATATTGAGTCTCTAACAATTCTCTTTATGCTTCTATGAGATTGATTTGAGTTGAGATTGAGTTTTGAGTATAGAACATATTGAGTCTCTAACAATTCTCTTTATGCTTCTATGAGATTGAGTTGAGAAAGTGATTGAGCATTGAGTATAGAACATATTGAGTCTCTAACAATTCTCTTTATGTTTCTATGAGATTGGACAAGTTCTGTGTGGACTTGTTAAGCATATTTGAGGTAAGTCTTTGAGAAGACTTGTGGACTGATTTTGTGTGAGCTTTTGTGGAAGCTTACAATATATATTTGAGCAAGTCCTAGAGAGGACTTATTGAGCATATTTGGACAAGTTCTGTGTGAGCTTGTTGAGAAGATTTGGACAGGTTTTGTGTGAGCTTGTTGAGCATATTTGGACAGGTTCTATGTGGACCTGTTGAGCATATTTGGATAGGTTCTATGTGGACTTGTTGAGCATATTTGGACAAGTTTTGTGTGAGCTTGTTGAGCAGATTTGGACAGGTTTTGTGTGGACCTGTTGAGCAGATTTGGATAGGTTCTATGTGGACCTATTGAGAAGATTTAGATAGGTTCTGTGTGGACCTGTTGAGCATATTTGGAAGGTTATGAGTGGACCTATTGAGCATATTTGAGTAGGTTCTGAGTGGACCTATTGAGAAGATTTGTGCTATACCGACTGGCCTGTGTTTAGTGCAGATTTGAGTGGACTTGTGCTAGCCTGAATGGACTATGTTTAGTATGGTGGTGTGTTTGATTGAGTTTGTTTGTATGGTTGTATTGTGTTTAGTGCAAGAGTTGAGTAGATTTGTGCTAGACCGAATATATTGTGTTTAGTGCAAGAGATTGAGTAGAGTTGTGCTAGATCGATTGGACTGTGTTTAGTACAGTATTGAGACAAATATTTGGAGGTGATAGAGCAGAGAGGATAGAGTCTCCAGTGGATAGAGATCCATCAGCCAGGACATTGAGGATAGGTCTTCTGAGTGAGGACAAGAGTCTTCAAGTGGAGAGAGATCCACAGTCAGTGTAGTGGAGGCAGTGTCTTCTAGAGGATCACCAGCTAGAGCAGAGGAGAAGGAGTTCTCCTATGGATAGAGATCCACAAACCAGATTTAGGGGATCAACATCTCCTTTGGACAGAGGTCCATAAACATTGTAATTGGGAAGGATTCCCAAGAGATTATTTGAGAAATATTTAGAAGAAATATTTTTCTCCATGGAGGTAGCCATATTTGGGTGAACAATGTTAAATTTTGTGTCTCTATTGTGTATGGTGTTTTGTGCATTGCTTTGATTACTGCTATTGATACTGCTATATATACACTACATAATATTGATTTGGAAAGAAAAGTAAAAAGTGCTCTTATACTATTCACCCCCCCTCTCAATATAAGCTTGTGTTCTTTAGCATCTCATTAAAATAAAGTCATGTATCTCATCAAAATGAAAGGTGTATCTCATTAAAATGAAATAGGGTTTGGAATGAAGGATAAGGACATAGAGCATGACTTCATTCATGTTATTTGTGAGGTTGAGCTCATGACTAATAATTGTAATATCACCACCTCATGCCAAGCTATTGATTTGATAGAGTTTAATGGCAGAACCATCCACCTTGTATCCACTGTGGATGCTAAGGTGGCATGGGTTTTCCAAGATGCACACTCGTGGAAGATGTCTGAGAATGAGGTATGTTCCCATTGGCACACTTTATCCATTGTTGTCATTTTCAACAGTTAATACTAGCTATCCTCCCCGCTATGGCTACCTCTATTTTTGGTGTGCTCTTATCCCATGAACCAAATCATAATTGAGAGTGGAATTGTCCATATGTTGCAATATTCCAGGCCCGACAACCCAATCAACAATCCAAGGTAAGTTCAAAGCCCGAGGATTTTGACATGAACCCTCCCTAGCTAGTGAAGGGTGGCATTTTTATTTCGCTTGCATGCAGTGAGAAACAGAGTGTTTCTAAAATAAGGAGGAAGTTGGAGATCATGGGGATGAAGATCTAATCTGTGTGTTGGAGAATGGCATTGTTGGAGTCAGAACAATTATAGTTAGACCCACTAGTAGAGGAGATTATGGCCTCTCACGGGTTGCTAATTTTTTTGAAAAATTTCAATGGCCACGACCCTAAAATTTCATGAGAATTTGGCCAAAGTTGGGATAATGAAACAATATCCCTAAAGGAACTTACGTTTTTTGTGACTATCAACTTGCTAGTGGAAATTACTTAACTCCCCAATGATGGGGAGATTATCCATAGGGATAAACACTCCATAGCGAGTGAATTGGTATTTTTTTTGTGATAAGAAGTCCCTAATGAAGAAGGATAACGAATATGTCAAGGAGGACCTCCCTCCACCTTGGAATCAGGCCATGGTGTCGGTTATGCAATATTTGATCGTAGATGAGCCATATTCACTCCTCTGAAGCTTTCACATGACGTTCCTCAATTTCTTGAAGGACATAAAACAAATCAACATATTGGAGTATCTACTTCGATCGATGGAGATCTCCATTGATAGCATCAAAAAATGGAAGTCCACTTACCCCAAGCACCAGGATCTCTAATTAATTATCTACAAGTACGTCAACCATAACCCCAACCAACACGTCATTAAACTTGATAGGTTGATTGTTCATCCTGACCCAGTTCCAGAACCTCCCCTAGCGATAATGGAAATTCCTTAAGAAGTCCAGGCGATCGAAGTGGAGAACAGAACCCCCAATAGAGTGGGAAAGCACTGAGGGTTACCTCCTATAGGGCCATCTGTAACTCCTACTAGGTGTTCGGTCCAGGTTAAAAATACAAGCGATAGAGGTAAAAGTTCTTCCCATGCTCGCAAAACATAAAATACTATGACAGGACCATATTTAGGATCTTGGTTTTTCCAGTAGATGGGCGATGTGGACCAGATCACTAACCTGGAGGACATCATCACTCTAGCTACTTTGATGCTCCTGAGAGTCAAAAAAATCATCAACCTGATACATGCACAAAAAACTAGCATCCTTGTGGAGGACGAATCCAAGGAATATGAAGACTACATCTTGAAATGAGGTGTTATCGGGTACCCCTTATTGTTATCAGATTATCCCTTTTTATCTCCAGGTTATCCCTATGTGGTTTTAGCTTTTTGTGCACTATTTTGTTTACACCTGTGGGTTGTTATCTATATGTATTTGCCTATTTCTATTTTTTTTGTGGCCACAACTTTTGGCCCCTTTTTGGCTTACTCCGTATTGAGTTGAACCTTCACGAGATCCTCTCTATGACATGTATAGAAGGTTTTGGGTCCCTTTCAAAACCCATTACCAATAAAAAAAGGTGCAAAAAATTTAGTGCTCCACAATGTAAAGGAAGTAAAATATGGAGTCAAACAACCCTAGAACACAAGGCCCAACACATAGAAACCAAAGAACAAGGAGAAGATAATACTAAAAATCCACAACAAACATCAAACTCACTGGAAGAGCAACTCAAAAATGATCTCCAATGAAAGTTACTACCTAAGTCCCCCCTTATACCAAGTCAATAATGGATGGCAATGATCCAAGAAGATAGAGCGGGGTGAACAACTAAGAGCTCCCCAACCTACAAATTGGTAGTATCCTATGCATCTACAAAACCCCATTGGGTATACAAGATCTGACTAGCAACCAACACACAAGAAGATGTTAAAAAAAGAGGATGTACACAAGAGAGATACCAACATAAAATGATGGAGAAGAAAAATTCTTAGAAAACTAAAACTAATAACTAAACATAACCTTCCCACATAGCAAGGATAGTCCGACCGCATAGAAAAAGAGGAGAACACAAACAACAACAAGATAAAGTATTCAAACCAAGGCACACTCAACAGTGAACGTAAAACCACATGCTGAATAGAACAACTGATCTTAGGTAGCAATGATAAACAAAAGTAAATACATTTAAATTTCCAACCTCAATAGTATTTGTACTCCCTTAAACTTGCCTTTGCCTTTCCAAAGAAATGTTCACTTCTCACAATATTTATTTCTTCCATCACCTTAGTTCCCTTCCTTCCAAGCTAGCCCAAAATCGGGTTGCAATCCTCCTTAAGAATATTATGGAGGAATAACCTTAATCATGCATGGATATGGTCATCTTGTAATATTGAAGAAGATGTTCTCTCAAAGACATTTTCCACCCTAGGAACTAATATGGTGGCATGCTCCTTAATGACCTACACTTGTGCTCATTAAACCAAATTGATTCATGATTCCATTAAAACTATTTTTTTACCAAACAAAATAATTAAATTTGATTTTATTAATTTCTCTCAAAGCCTAACTATTATAATCTATTTAATACTTATCATAAAGTAATAAATCTATTTTTTAAGCAATTTATTAATTCAATCCATGGGAAAACCAAACAAAGCTTAGTAGAGCTTAAGTGAACATAGAAAAACATATATATGCACTCATCCATGCTTCACACCATTGCTTTATCCTCAAATGGATGATCTTATATAAGATAGACTAATGCTATCATCAACCAGTTTTAGGGAGGATCATTGCAAGCAAATTCTTGGCCCAATAGTGTGAATCATGAGAACAAACAAAATGCAATGCATCTACACGAGAAGTAATTTTTTGTTATCCTAAGCTATTGATGAGCAATCCATCATCATCATTTTCATAGATATCTCTCATGGTAGGTGGTTTACCCATAGCCCCACCAAGAAGAAGGTACCTAATCTTGCATCCACAGATACATCAATAGTACCATGTTCTATACTTAGAGAAAGCATTCATTCATTATTTAATCATCATGAAAGAAACTATGCCATTACATAATCACATCAATACATAGTTAATTATTCATAAAATTTCTACCAAGAAGGGGTGTTACAGTTTATCAAACACATTCACCAAATTACCTAGTTGATTTGTCTATCCCCCAACTCAACTAGGATTTCATGCAACTCAACTCTAGGGTTAAATAATATGGTACTTAAAAATTTGTGCCCATAATAAACCCCCTAACCCAAGGATCATATTCAACATATTTGCCTATCTTCCAAAAATAAAGTTTTATAGTAAATCATACCAAAATTCAATACTAACATCAACATAACATATTTAAAAAGACTAGAGAAATTAGGTATTTCATTCCTACATAACACTAGAAATTAGGTATTTCCTTTATTTAAATAAAAGGAAATAAAACAACATCTAGAAATCATAAAAAAAATTGATTAATTACTTTCTCCTATTAATCCATCATTATTTTCAATAAATACAAATAATCTATCTTGATATCTACAAATTATTTTCAAAGAAACATAATATAGAAGGAAAGCAATAATTCATATTTCACTTTTTGAAAAATATTATTAAAATTTATGATAATACATTAAGAATGTTTACAAGGATATCAATTCCCTCATCATAATCATTACATAGCATAACTTCTACACATAAAACCTTTTAAGTTTTCTTGTCTCTAAATACAATTAATACATTTCAATATATTAATACATAATAGTAACTAAGTCTTATATTCTTTTTCAATACCTTCTACTTGATAGGTCTTTTCTCCATCATATTTTTGAACATAAGTATAGGGATCATGACAACTCTTTGAATGTATATGCAAGCCTAACATGCATCATGCAATATAATCATTCAACAACAATGCAAGATCTCAGTTCCATGATACACTTCAAAACATTCTTTTGATGCTTATTATTAATAAACGAGAGAATCCCATACTTCTCTCACTCAATTATGGTTCTTTTGCTACACAAGCCACATCTATCCCCTTGGATTAATTTACTAATCATTCCTTCAATAGTAAATAATAATTCCTCATTTCTTAAATATAGAGTTATTTCCAATACAATATTTCCATTAATAATTCTTACAATTTTTTTAAAACATGGGGTTTTTACTCCCCTAATAGACCCAACTATAATCCTTATATATTTTCCATAATTAATAAATTAATATTGATTATTAAATAAACACATTATTTAAGCGATATTATTTTTTATTTGATAATAGAAGGGGTTTTGAAAGGGACCCCAAACCTTATTACAAAAAGGATCTGAAAGATATTGGGGCCACACCCCAAAACTCTAACAAGAACAACAAACTAAAAAATGTATTCATCCAAACAATAAGTGGATTAACCATAACAACCAAAGAGGATCACAACTTTTGCAGGCTAGATATAGGATTACAATCTTCTAAAATAAAATAAAAAAGTAACACACCCTACATGAAAAATGATTGGATTACAATCCACATAAAATATGACAAGGATCCCATCAGAGGTAGACTACACAAAAAAAGGACTAAATACCCAGAGTCTAATTGAGAATCAGATCTCCCTTTTGTTGCTAAGCCATTTTTCTAATGTCCTAGATGTAGGAAATTACCACTTGGAGAGCACCTAACAAATCCCGATGTTTGTCATCAAGGTTACTAAGGAAAGGCAAGAGGACTAAGTACAAGGGTCCCAAAGAGGGGTAAACCTCCTTGGCTTCATATATATCCTCTAAAGGCTTTGGTTTTTTCTTCTCTAGTAGGCATTCATCTAAGTCATCCATCTCGATCGATATTGAGGAGTTTTTAGCCTTCATTTCCTTTGAAGAAAGTTGTTTAGATCGACGTGTACGACTCCCCTTGATATTACTAGGGGATACTACAACTCTACTCTTAGCCTTAGTCTTCCCTTTCATAGGGGAGAGGGAGTAAAAAATCATGAGATACAGACTCTAAGAATTCACTTGAGGTCCCAAAATATGTAAGAGGAGGGTTAATGGTCGGAGGAATTTTCTGAAATTTGACCTTCACTAGTGCCTCCTCCACCATAATTCCTTTAGAATTTACCACATATTCAAAGTTTAGGAAAATCAGACCTTGATGGATTAGGTCCAACCCTTTCCCTCCCCTTACATTCTTCAAAGATTTTGCTAATGAGTGGTAAAGGAATATTGAAACATTCATGAGCCTTTTCCTCCCAATTTGGTTCAAAAACAACATATGGAAGTTGCACAAAACCTCTTTGTTCACATGTAGAGTGAAATAGTCCATTATAACCTTAATGACATGATTTTAGGGTGCCTTGAGAGATTTAGCATCATATCCATTCTGCAACTTCGGTAGATATTCCCCAACTTCTCGAAAGAAGTTCATTATTTAATCAATATTAATTAAGACAAAAGTCTTTGATTAATAATTATCAATCTTCTATTAATATTAATTAATAGTTCCAACCCTATTAATTTAATATTAATAAATCTTTACAAAAAATGACTTAATAAAACTATTAAATATATTTACAACATTATTAATAAAAATATTAACACATTATTAAAATTGAATATATTAATAATGATCCTAAGACAAATAATTATCTTTCTAATTCTTCTGAATACCATTATTAATTAACCACTTTATTAATTAATTATTATTAAGATATAAATTAATTGATTTCATTATAAATTGATTAATTAATCTCAATATTAAATAATCTAGTTTTTAAATTTAATTAACTTAACCTGGAATAGTAACTAATCTAGATTATCAATAAATAATATTATCAATTAATATTAACTATAGAAGCTAATATTAATGAATTCATTAAACAATAATAAATCAAAATAAAACAGTGATTATAAACTTTAACACTAAACACATTAAAATTTATAAAGAATAATATATAAATATCAAACCTTGTTTATAAAATAACTTTATAATATAAATTATAAAGTTTGTTAGCCAACGCACAGGCTACAATTTAGGAAGAGCCGCTTGACAACACTGGTCCAATTTGATAAATAATATCTCATAATTTCTTTTAAAGGGTCATTTCATATAGCAAAACTAGTACCTAGTATGGAAAGGTTGAAGTATTTACTAAAGACCTGTGGATGTATACCATTTCAAATTCTATTTTTTTATATATAAATGAAAAGAAGGATAGATGCACATGATATGTTAGCTATTAATAGGAAAGATTATAAGTCTCAAATATGTGCTTGTTTGACTTTAGCCAAGGATTTGAGGAATAGGCAAATCAACTTGTTAAAATTATTTGTCTAAAATACATCTATAGTTTTAAGAAGTTTCAAGCACATTCAATGAACTAAATTTTTCTTTCAAATACTTTCAATTTTGTATCATATGTTAGTACTTTCATCCTTTTTAGGCTTGAACTTGTGTTTACCAAAAAATATACTTAAGAGAACTTGTTTTATTATTACAACTAACTAGCACAAGAATTCATATGGTAAAATGGATGGTGCCAATGATAACTACACCCATGAGTAGTGAAATGTTGAGCATGAAGATAATGAGTAATCTAAATATGAGACCCATCACATTGAGACCAATGGTGAAATAAGCAAGATAGAATATCAAAGCATATAACAAGCATTTACACTCAATCAAGAGAAGAAAATAGAAAGAGATTACCTCCAAAACAAGTAAATTAACAAACATAAAATATTCTTCCTCATTCTTCCTAACCCTACACACCTTGTAGTTTTCTTCCCAGCTAGCAATCCCACCATCCCAAACCTCAACAACAAGAAGAATGAAATAGAATTTGGAGGGGAGAGGAAGATCAAGAGGATGGGGAAGATGAAGCTCAAGAGTCAGGGTGAATCTTAGTTTTCTCTTTGTGTTTCAAAAATGATTTTATTAGTTTTCCATCACTTTTTAAAGTTCCTCATAATATTTTAAAAATATGAATTTTATTCCTTATAATATTATTTATTTATTAAATATACCTTTTATAAAGTATTAATTCAATAAATTTAATATTAATTTACTAATACTATTTTAACAAAGGTATTAGTAATTAAAAGAATTTACTTATTTCATAGTATTAAATTAATTAATATTATTACTAATTTCTCTTGTCTAGTGCTAATTTTTATTATTTACATTAGTATTTAATATTTTTAAGTATTAATAATATTAACATCATTATTAATACCTTAATTATCAAATAATTGGTAAATTAAGTTCTATATTTAGAAGCACAAGTATTAATGCATCCTAATGATAAATTAAGAGCCTAAGCAACACAAGGGTTCTTGCCAAAAGTTGTCCTTGCTCGAACTAAGATGCATCCAATAATAAAAAAGAAGATAGATAATGCACAAACATTACTACTCTCTAAGCAGGAGGTATCATGATAACTACAAGGTTATCAACCACCTACAAGAGACACCTAAGCATAGGGACAAGGGCTACTTTACCTTTACAACAATATCTTTAACTCGATGATGCATTTAATCACACATACACAAATACAATGTTTCTATATGATTGTTTTACCCCTATGGGTTGTTAGACTAGAAATCCATCATCTCTCATTTCACACTTCTCTCAACTTTGGTGGTTGTCCTATACCAATCCATCCATGAGAGTACCTAGTCTTGTAACCACAAAATTCATCAACAATACCATGTTCTACAAAATAACATAATCTAACTCAAGTAAGCATAAAGTACAACTATCAACTCATCTTGATAGAACAAAATAGAATCATTCATTAATTATCAACATATCAATAAATCAATCAAACAACAAGGGAGGTCCTATCAAGATAGGACATTACAAGAAGGCTAGGCAATCCAATAAATAGATCATGATTTTCTTGTATTGCAAGATAATAAAACATTTAAGATTGTTGTACCATGCTAAGATATAGAATAATGATAAACCAAGTCTAGTTAAGCTAATAAAATAAAATTTCTTAATGATTGGAAAGTATTGAAGATAATGTGGTGCAATTCATAAAGTTTCACAATAATGATAAACCACATCCATTCTGAAATTGGTATATCAAAGCATGGGCTTACATGGATAATTATGGAGGTTTACATGGAAAGTTATGGTTTAATATTTAACCATTTCCCATGCCATATTTTTTTAACCTAACTAACTAAAAAATATGGACTGGAATTCATGAAGTGATCTAGTTGTAGGTCTTATGAATGATCATCCCTAAAAAAAATACCACTTACTTTATTGTGTTTAGCTACATTCTTTAAATTTAGGGTCACATGCTTGCTTTTTGATGTTTTTTGCACCTTAATTTTTGATAAGATTATTCTTATTTTTTTTAATTTAGTTATATATGCTAAACTTGCAACTTCATAAATATCTCTTTCCTTGAAAAAAATAGGATGCTAAGGTTTCTATGTATAGCATACCTTGATTTTTTTGCTTTAACAAAATGAGCATTGTGTAACCTTACATAGTAGATGCACATTGAAAATAGCAGTTAGGATAATAATTTCATCATATGCTCGAAGATTTTATGATCTAAAGCATTGAGTAGTTACCCATAACAAAGATATAATCATTCAAGAGTAGCACCATTACATCATATGGACTACATATACCTTGATGGAGATGTGTTAGCTTTTACCATTGGATGTCTCCATCTTATCATTGTCTATCCTCAATCCTATGATATTACAAATTCTAACCTCCTTCATTAGGAAATAGACTTGGGATATCTTGTTATCATGAAAGGAGACATAGCTTGAGGTAAGTGCTAAACATGAAAGTCTCTTAGACCATAAAAAAATGGAAGCTCAAGTGTCCTCTTATATGATATTATCTAGGATTCATCGTAGTTGCTTAATATTTGAGAAAGATTATTGATGAATTTTATCTTAATGAGATTCAATAAGGGATTAAGTCTACTAAAAAGAATCTATATTAGAATTTATTTACCTAAATCCTTGGGTCTAATCATCACTAGGATTTCCCATGACTTGGCCTTGCAACTTATATATTTTTTTATAATAAATCTACTTTTCTTAGAATTATTATAGAACCAAGTCTTCTTACTATTTGTTAAACCATCTAAGGCACTTTTGGATTCTATTTTATATATTTTACATGAAAATGGACATTGATACATACTAAACATTGCATGCTATTTCATATTAAACTTGGAAGCTTTAAATTCTTATGTTGTTTAGAATATGTTTCCATAATTAGTACCTATATATGTTTGTAGAATATGTGTGTAGATTTATATCTTATCAAATATATCTTTATAAATAATTTTGCATTGTTCAAGGTTGATGTGTGTGCACATATCATATTTGGAAGTGGATTGTGCACTTCCTATCCACAATATACCTTTTAACTGCAACACAAAACACAAAAAATAATAAATATTACCTTCCATTTCATAAAGGTTGTATGTACAACAAAAGCAACATAAGAGAAATAGATGGGATGTAGCTTGTTTGTTCACTTTTTGAGCCATGAACTATACTATATGTAGAAACAAAGAATGTATAACCATTTAGAATAATAGATGGAATAACAACTAACATTACCATTAGAATAGTAAATGGAATAACAATTATTATATACAATAATTATAATTATCTTTACTAGTCAAGGGAACTCATTAAATTATGTTTATCATTATTTTATTTTTGGTCTTTCTTCTTTTGTAATATTTAAATAAATTCATTGTTTTCGTTCATTTTTAGAAATTAGTGAGAAATATAAAATGGTATTAGAGTCAGCATTAAGCATTGTTAATTGGTCATGGAGAAGGTTAGCCTCCACGTTTTCTTTTGATTATTAGAGTAAATTATTTTGAAGAACACAAGATTATACTAAGAGGGGGGTGAAAAATTATTATAGAATATGAGAAAAATATTGGGGGAGGATTAGACATTTTTCGCAGGACTTCCCAAACTGCCGAACTCGTTTCGGCCATATCTCACTCATCCGAACTCGGATTGAGCTAAAATTTTGAGGGTAGATGCCTGAAAAACCCTAGAACGTCTCCACCAATTTTCATATCATTTGGAGCAACACAGATCCTAGCACATCCCTATGTGTGAACGATATATTTGGCAAGCGGCTATGCGAGGGTTTCATCTGGGTTGAGTGCAAGCAGCTCCAGAGGTTGGTTTTTAGGGCCTTCGGGCCCTAGAGGCCAATATTTTTGTGGTTTATGCTCAATATTTTAGCAAGAAATGTTGTAGGGGATACAAGATGGGTTAGAAATTTGTCTTTCAACAGATCATACTATGAACTTGAGTGACAATGGCTTCCAATTTGCTGCACAAAAGAAAAGTGAAAACCATACCTTTCCACGATGTCTAGGGCAAGGATTAAAGAGACCACGAAATAAGTTTCAAGCAGTTGATCAAAAAATGGCTCATATCTCAAGTGAATCTGGTGCTAAGGTGCACCCACAAAATAATTCTACTGTGAAAACCCCTGTCAAGGGTAAGAATTTTGAAGACTCAATCCCAAAAATGAATTTTAGGGATGCCCTTCGTGGTGGACAGCCTCAGCCCAATGCTAATATCAATATTAGGGCTTCTCATAAACCTCTAAGAATGCCTAAGATTGATCCCAAGAAAATGGAGTCAGGATGTCTTAAAGCAGCTGATGGAACTCCTATTGTTAAGCTTGATATGGGTAACATTCAGATTGGCATTGAAGATTTGGAAAAAAGAGGACTAATTTGTTGGTTCGTGGGTTTTCTTCCGAGTCTATCTGCTTTCAAATTCTGGGCTACAAAAAGCTAGAAAACTAAAGGTGAGTTACAAATCTCTATTTATCCAAATGGTTATTTTCTTGTTTTATTTGCTAATAATGAAGATAGAGAGAAAACTTTTCAAGGGGGTCCTTGGTTTTTTGGAAGGGCAGGGCTTTTCATGAAGCCCTGGCATACTAAATTTAAATCCGAAGAAGAGATGCCTTCTATAGCTCCCGTGTGGGTTAGACTCTTTGGCCTCCCTATTGAATTTTGGAATCCTACTATTTTTTCTTCAATTGGAAACTCTTTAGGAACTTTTATGATGATTGTTGATTGTACTCAAAATTTTGAACATATTATTTATGCTCGAATTTGTGTTTTAATGGATTTTGACAAACCCCTACCTAAAAATATCACATTACAATTTGGGGAAGACACTTGGGAGCAAGTAGTGGACTATGAGAACATTCCTTTTCATTGTAGAATTTGCCATGAATATGGTCATTTGGCCAAGTGCTTGCCCAAATAAAATTCCTGATCAAAAGAAAGAAGATATAAACTCAACAGGTTTCCAAATACCTAAGAAGAAGAACACTCAAAAAACCAGTAATGAAGGATCAATCAAAGTCATTTGCTAATATGTTTGAAATCCTTTCCACAAATGATGTCCCAAGTGAGGAAGAGGAAATAATGGAAACTAAAATCTTAGAAACACAATTTAAATATGAAGGAAAGAACTCAGAGACAAACCAACAAATCAAAGGTTTTCAATAGAAAAAAAAGGAGAAAATTTACACAAGAAAAACAATATTTCAAATGTCAAAACTTCAAATAATGCAGGTCCCAATATAGACTCCATTGAACCATCTAGTAAAATTTTGGCTGTGTATGAGCATTCTTCAAGGTTAGAAGCCATCTCAGATTCAATTGGAATAAGTCAAGAAACAGGAAAAAAAAATTGAAGATGGATTCTAATCAAAAAGTAGGTCACAAGACCAATCAATATCATATGGTAAAAGAAGGTGAAAAGCTTGTAGAGGAAGGTAAGATTAATGCCCTTCCCAACATTTTTAGCCCTGGTATTAATGAAGATCATCACTTGGAATATTAGAGGACTCAAAGGGAGTCTTTCAAAACAAAATGAAATTAGAAGAATGATTCAGATAAATCATCCACATCTTGTTTTCCTTCAAGAAACAAAGATGTCAATGGAGGATATGGACTTAATTGCCAATAAAAATTTGGCCAGCTGGAAAAGTGGTTTCCCTCAGTTCCCAAGGGACTTCGGGTGGCATTGCTTGTCTTTGGGACCCAAAAGAGGTAGTTATTCACCATATGGTTGGCAGTTGGGGTTTGTTGGCTATAGCTATTCAAAGTAGACATTCCAACCAGATTATGCTCTGCATTACTGTTTATGCCTCGACTTCTTTGGAGGAAAAAAGAAGACAGTGGAAGGATATTACTCATATTATCTCTCATTTTCCTAAATCTTGGATCTTGATCGGAGGAGATTTCAATACCATCCTCTCTCTGGATGAGAAAAGGGGGGGAAATAGAAATTTGGACAAAAGTACTGACCTCATGAGCGAATATATTGCAAACCTCCATCTTGTGGATATCCAACCAGATAATGGCCTTATGACTTGGTCTAACAGAAGGCAAGGCTTAGCTTGTATAATGGAGAGATTGGATAGGTTTTTGCTCTCTAAAAATTTCTTAATCCATGGTCACATTCCTAAAGTGAAGACTCTTAATAATGTTGGTTCGGATCATTGGCCACTCATGGTGGAAATGTGGAAAACCAATGTGAGTTTCTCTCCTTTTCGTTTTCAATTAATGTGGCTTAGAGACATTTCCTTCAGACCTCGTGTGCAACAATGGTGGAAGGAAGGTAAACCTAGGCATGGGACTAAGATGTTCTGTTTTGCCAAAAGACTGCAATACATTAAATCCAAAATCAAGACTTGGAACTGGAAAGAGTTTGGGGATGTTCATAAAAAAAAACATGAAGTTATTGCTCATATTGAAAATTTGAATAAGAAAATCCATTTAGATGGCCTCACAGAGAAGAGAAGTGCAGATGAAATTAAACTCACAACTCAGTTAGAGGAATGGGAAAAAAGAGAAGAAATCTTATGGAAGCAAAAATCTAGAATTCAATGGCTCAAAGAAGGAGATCGAAACACAAATTTCTTCCACAAATCTCTTCTAGCTCGAAGATCTCACAACTTTATTTCTTCCTTAAAATCAGATTCTGGAGATGTTGTTTATACTTGGGATGGCATGAACTCTATTGTTGTTGATTACTTTTCCAATATTTTTGCTGCTACTCCTCTTGACTCAGCTTCACAACAAAATGTTCTTCAAGCAATCCCTTCTCTTATCACTTCTGAGGAGAACTCTATTTTGACTGCTCCTGTTACTATCAATGAGCTTCAACAAGTAGTTTTTAAAATGCAAAAAGGGAAAACCCCAAGTCCTGATGGTTTTCCTATTGAGTTCTACCAAGAGTTCTGGGATATCCTTCATGTTGATTTATTAGAGGTGGTGGAAGAAGCCAAGAAATCCAAAGAAATTTTGAAGGTTATCAATAAAACTTATATTACTCTTGTTCCAAAAGCTCAAGAGGTTGATCATATCTCAGCTTTTAGACCTATTGCTTTATGTAATGTTCTTCTCAAAATTATTACTAAAATCATGGCAGTAAAGGTTGAAGCCTCTTTTGCATAAGATTATTTCCCAGAGCAAGGGGGATATGTGGAAGGACGTCAAATAGTAGATGAGATAGTTCTTGCTCAAGAAGCCATCCATTCCATGGATATGCAAAATTCTCCTTCTATGTTCATCCGGTTAGACTTATCCAAAGCTTATGACAGAGTGGATTGGCACTTCCTTATCAAAGTTTTGAGGCAATTTGGTTTCTCTAAGGATTGGATGGATTGGATTATGGGATGTATCTCTTCAGTTTCCTACTTAGTTCTTATCAATGGTAGGCCTTCTCAGTCTTTCCCAGCTTCCAGAGGTATTAGGCAAGGTGACCCGCTATCCCCTTATTTATTCATCATTCTTGTTGAATGCTTGGGTAGGACTATAACCAAAAAGAGGGAAAACAAAACCCTTGAGGGAGTTACCATTGCTCATGGAGCTAGACCTATCTCTCATATTCAATTTGTGGATGACTCTACCCTTTTAGGTAAAGCTACAGTTAAGGAAGCTTCTAATATTAAGCAAATCATTAGCTATTTTTCTAAGGCTACTGGGCAGTTGATCAATGAAGACAAATCTAAAGTTATTTTCTTTCACCGCTCTCGCTAGACAGGAATCCATGGTCTTGGATAAATTAAGATATAAGAAGACCTCTCTTCCAATCACTTATTTAGGTATTCCCATAAATATTCAAAGGCAGAAAAATAAAGATTGGAATTGGTTGTTGGACAAAGTCAAGAAGAAAATTGGAAAGTGGACCAACAAGTGGCTTTCTTCTAGGGGTAGAATCACCTTGGTAAAATCAGTCCTTCAAGCTATTCCTATTTATGTTTCTTCCATTTTGAATATCCCAAAGGTTGTTCTTCGAGAATTGGATCAAATCAGTCATCGTTTCCTTTGGAGTGGTACTAAGGAGAAAAGAAAATGGGCCTTGGTGAAATGGGATACTTTATGTCTTCCTAAGAGTGAAGGGGGGTTAGGATTCCGGTCTTCAATTAATAACAACAAATCTTTAGCTGCTAAATTATATTGGAGGATGTTGCATAACCCCAATGCTCTTTGGGCCAATAATCTCCGTGCTAAATATGCTGAGAACAAAAGTCCTGAAGACCTTGTTCGCTATCAACTTCCTACCAAAGGTTCTCCCATTTTAGCAGTTCTTAAGACTGGTGAGGATTTGATAAAGAAAAAATTATTTTGGATCATTCATAATGGTCAACATGCAAATTTTTGGAAAGATTCTTGGGATGGTCACAAGCCTTTGATAACTCAGCTTCCCGATTGGAGGCCTTGGATGGAGGAGCTTCACCGAGCTAATTGGATAAAGGTGGCTAATTACTATCGGTACCATACCGGTAATTCAAAGGTTGGTAGATATTGGATCCCTATTGAGGACTGGCCTATTCAAATCCCAGAAAGGCAAAGACAAGATATCCAAGGCATCCTTCATATGAGATCCCTCTCTTGGTCCCATGAAAAAGATTGTTTTGGATGGAACAACACTACTAAGGGTGAGTATTCAGTTGCTCAAGGTTATTTGACCTTATGCCATAATAATCCCAACCATTCTTCTAACATATTTTCTCAATTGTGGGCTCAAAATCTCTGGCCTAAGGTGAGGTTCTTTAATTGGCTTTTATTGCATCGTAGGGTGCTTACTGGTGAGCAACTTATGAAGCGTGGTTTTCATGGCCCTTTTAGATGTGAAATGTGTGAAGAGAATGTAGAAAATATCAACCATATTTTTATTGAGTGTACTTTAGCCTCTGAGCTATGGAGGAGAATGGCAACTTTACTTGGCTTACAAGTGGTCCAATTTTTTTACTTTTGAACAGACTTTGGAGGGATTGGCCTAATCAAGAGGGTGTTGATCATTTTATTAGGCAGTTAGTTTGGATGGGTTCTACCATTCTTCTTTGGAATATTTGGAATGAAAGGAACAACCAAATTTTTAATCAAGATAGGAAGGATATTCACTATATTTGGCAAAATACCATAGCCAACTTAGTTGAATCAGTCCATCAACTCCTTAATCACCCCCAAAACTCCCACCAAATATGGGATCAAGTGATGCAAATATTGAATATTAAACCTTCTAAGGGCAACCAACTTAAAGGGAATGTGAGTATTAGTAAGATGGATAGGACTAGAAATTGGCAACCTCCTCCTAAGGATTTTGGAAAAGTCAATACTGATGGAGCCTCTAGAGGGAACCCTGAAAAGCCAGTGTGGGAGGAATTGGTAGACTTTCAGATGGCTCCCTGGTTTTTACTTTTGCTGAGAATTTGGGTATTCTTTCCAATAACCTTGCTGAGGGGTATGGTATCCTTAGAGGCCTTCAGGAGGCTACTAAGGTTGGATGGGAAAAGGTGTTAGTTGAGTCTGACTCTCAACTTATGATTAATCTCTTGAAGACTCCTTCTAAGAATCATAAGGTGGATTGGAGAATAAAAAGAATTATTGAGAAGATTAGGTTAATCCAGATGGGATTTTTGAAAGTTGATTACAATCATGTGGTCAGAGATCAAAACAAGAGTGTTGATGCTTTAGCTAATTGGGCTTTGGACAAAGGTGATCTTACTTGTTATGGCCACCCTCCTATATGGTGGGCTTCTCAAATTAGGGAAGCTCTTCTTTCTATCATTTCTTTGGATGGCTCCAGCTCTGAAGGTACCTAGTTTCTTCTTGTTTTTTTTTTTTGTTTCTCTTTGGTTCATTCAGTTTTTTTGGTTCCCTAGCTCATTCTATTCTTTATTTTGTTTCCTCTGTTGATTCTTGCATTAATAGTCTTCTGGTCTAGATAGGTCATTGTTTTGTTCATTTTTTTTTCTTTTGTCTTCTTTGTTTTTTTGTTTAGTTTTTTAAGGTGGGTGGGTTCTTTTGTTTTGTTTTGTTTTTGTGTTCTTTGTGTTGTTTTTTGTTGTTCTTGTGTTTTTGTTGTTTTGTTTTTTTTTATGTTTTTTGTTATTGTTCTTGTGTTTTTTTTCGTTCTTGTTCTTGGGTTTCTCTTTGTTTGTGTTATTTCATTTTTTTATGTGGAGTGTTTTCTATGTTTTTTGTTTTTGTTTATTGTCTGTTGTTGGTTGTTTTTATTTTTATTTTTATTTATTTTATTTTTTAGGTTTTGGTTGTGTTTATTTTTCATGTTTTTTTGGGTTATGTCTTTGTAGTGTTCTGTTGTTTTTGTCTTGTTTGTGTTTTGTTATGTGGTTCTTGTGTTTTTCTATGTGGTTTGTGTTGTGGTTTCTTTTATCTTATTGTGCGTGTTTGGTTGTGCTTTTGTTTTTGACACACTCAAGGAGCATGTTTTTTATTTTATTTTATTATTTTTGTTGTTATTTACTTTTTTTAATTTGGTTTTGTGTGTTTGTTTGCTCCTTGAGTATGTCAAAGGTGGTAGGCCAGGTCCGAGTCCTGGGCATTTTTGGCGGAATGGATACCCTTGCCTCCTTGGGTCTTACTCGAAAGTGGCATCCCTTTTGGGATGTTTTCCACAAATTAAAAAAAAGGGGGGGTGAACAGTATAAGACCACTTTTTACTTTTCTTTCCAAATCAATATTATGCAATGTATAGATAGCAATGTCAACAGTAATAATCAAAGTAATATAAAAATCATCACACATAATAGACACACCACAATTGACGTGGTTCACCCAATGTGGGCTACTCCACGAAGAAAAATTTTCACTATAATTTTCTCAATCAATATTTTGGTAATCCTTTCCCTATTACAATGTTTATGGACCTCTATCTAAAGGAGATACCAATCCCCTAAACTAGGTTAATGGAGTTCCATCTATAAGAAAACTCCTTCTCCTCTACTCTGGTTGGTGATCCTCTAGAATACTACTGCATCCACTACACTGGCTTGTGTATCTATCTCCACTGAAGACTCTTGTCCCCACTCAAAAGACCTATCTTTACTACCCTAGTTGATGGATCTATATCCATTGGAGACTACTATCCTCTCTACTCTGTCACCTCCAAATATCTATCTAAAATTTATACTAAAATTAGTTCTTTAGTCTAACACAATCTGCTCAACAAGTCCACTCATAACTTTCTCAAATATGCTCAACAAGTCCACTCAGAACTTGCTCAAATATGCTCAATAATTCTACTTAGAACTTGCTCAAATCTGCTCAACATGTCCACTCAGAACCTGCTCAAATCTGCTCAACAAGTCTACTTAATTTTCTCAAATCTTCTCAACAAGTCCGCTCAGAACTTGCTTAAATTTTCTCAATAGGTCCACTCAAAACCTACTCAAATCCACTCAACAAGCTCACTCAGAACTTGTTTAAATCTGCTCAACAGGTCCACTCAGAACCTGCTCAAATCTACTCAACAAGCTCACTTAGAACTTGTCAAAATTTGCTTAATAAGTCCACATGGAACTTAACCAAATTAGCTCAATAAGTTGAGTGAAGTGTTTGAGCTAACGATTCAAGGTTTTTTTAATTGAGAGTTGTGATTGAAACCTTGTTTTGTAAGCATTGTTGTTAAAGCCATTGGTTGTGTGAGGAACCCGAGTTAGAGTTTGAAAAGGTCTTGAGTATCATTGTTATATGAAGGATGTTTGATAAGCATGGTTTTTGAAGTGAATTGCTATGCAAAGAACTTGAAATTGAGTTAGAAAAGATCATGATTATCATTGTTATGTGAAGGATGTTTGATAAAAAAGGTTGTTGAAGTGAGTTGTTATGCAAAGAACTTGAATTTGAGTTAGAAAAAAACATGAGTATCATTATAATGTGAGACTTATTGTTGAGCATTTTTAGAAACATTTTGAGTTGGATGATACATGCTTGGACTAGGATTTGTGAGCAAGAGTTGTTTCTTGAAGTACTTGATTGAGTAGAGTTGATTGAACCTAGTCAAGTGGATATATGAAGTGATTGATCAAGTTCTATAAAAAATATATTCTATATTCTGATTTGAGTTGAGATTGAGTTTTGAGAATATAATATATTGAGTCTCTAACAAATCTATTTATGCTTCTATGTTATTGATTTGAGTTGATATTGAGTTTTGAGAATAGAATATATTGAGTCTCTAACAATTTTCTTTATGCTTCTATGAGATTTATTTGAATTGAGATTAAGTTTTGAGTATAGAACATATTGAGTCTCTAACTATTCTCTTTATGCTTCTATGAGATTGAGTTGATAAAGTGATTGAGCATTGAGTATAGAACATATTGAGTCTCTAACAATTCTCTTTATGTTTCTATGATATTGAACAAGTTCTATGTGGACTTGTTAAGCAAATTTGAGGTTAGTCTTTGAGAAGACTTGTGGATTGATTTTGTGTGAGCTTTTGTGGAAGATTACAATACATATTTGAGCAAGTCCTAGAGAGGACTTATTGAGCAGATTTGGACAAGTTCTATGTGAGCTTGTTGAGCAAATTTGGACGGGTTCTGTATGAACCTATTGAATAGATTTGTACAGGTTCTATGTGTACCTGTTGAGCAGATTTAGACAGGTTATGTGTAGACCTCTTTAGAAGATTTGGACAAGTTCTATGTGAGCTTGTTGACCAGATTTGGACAGGTTCTGTGTGGACCTATTGAGCAAATTTGGACAGGTTCTATGTGGACCTGTTGAGCAGATTTGGATAGGTTTTGTGTGGACCTATTGAGCAGATTTGGATAGGTTATGAGTGGACCTATTGAGTATATTTGAGTAGGTTCTGAGTGGACCTATTGATCAAATTTGTGCTAGATCGATTGGACTGTGTTTAGTGCATATTTGAGTGGACTTATGCTAGACCGACTAGACTGTGTTTAGTGTAATAGTTGAGCAGATTTGTGCTAGACCGAATGTACTATTTTTAGTTCAAGATATTGAGCAAAGTTGTGATAGACAGATTAGACTATGTTTAGTGCAAGAGTTGAAAAACTTTGTGCTAGATCGAATGTACTGTGTTTAGTGTAAGAGATTAAGCAGAGTTGTGCTAGACCGATTGGACTGTGTTTAGTACAGTATTGAGACAAAGCTTTGGAGGTGATAGAGCAGAGAGGACAGATTCTCTAGTGGATAGAGATCCAACAACCAGGATATTGATGATAGGTCTTCTAAGTGAGGACAAGAGTATTTAAGTGGAGAGAGATCCACATTCAGTGCAGTAGAGGTAGTGTCTTCTAGAGGATCACTAGCTAGAGTAGAGGAGAAGGAGTTCTCATGTGGATAGATATCCACAAACCAGATTTAGGAGATCAGCATATCCTTTGGACAAAGATCCATAAACATTGTAATTGGGAAGGATTCCAAAGATATTATTTTATAAATATTTAGAAAAAATATTTTTCTCCATGGAGTTAGCTATATTTGGGTGAACCACATTAAATTATGTGTCTCTATTTTGTATGGTGTTTTATGCATTGCTTTGATTACTACTATTGATATTGCTATCTATACACTGCATAATATTGATTTGGAAAGAAAAGTAAAAAGTGCTCTTATACTGTTCACCCCCCCTCTCGGTATAAGCTTGTGTTCTTAAATTAGTATCAGAGTGGGTTCATTTAGAATATTTTGACAGCTTGAAGGAAAATTTGTCAAGAACACAATGGATAAAAAGGATCAAAGGGATGAATTCATCAATAATACAATACCAGTATTTGATGGAAGTGACTTCTTGTATTGGTGTATGCTAATGACATTTCACTTGATGGCACTTGGTAATAAAGTTTAGGATGCAATGGAACTTGGATATGATTCAACATTCGATCCTCCTACAGATAAGGAAGTTAAGCTTCTAATGCATGCAAATTCAAGATCTAGGAATACAATTATAAAAGGATTACATAGATCAGAATTTATGAAGGTTATGGATTATAAAAAAGCAAAATAAATGTGGGACCTACTGCATAACATATATGAAGGATATAAAGGTGTCAGGAAAGCTAAGATCAAAAATATCAAAATAGAATTTGATAACTTAAGAATGTGAGATGATGAAAACATTCGTGACTATCTCAGTAAGATTAATGAACTTGTACATGAGATGAGAGGTCTCGAAATGAAGGTTAATGAATCTGATGCTTATAATAATATCTTGATAACTCTTCCAAAAAGGTACAGTAAAAATGTTTCTGCTATAGAAACGTCAATTGATAGTGATAGTCTAACAATCAATTCTTTGTATGGCATGTTCACAACTTTTGAGATAAGAACAAAAGATCATATCCCTTCAAAATAGGTTGTATTCAAAGTGAACAAGAAGATAAAGGGTAAGAAGTGATGAAGAATCTAATTATGGTAGAAGAGATAAAGGTTCCAGAATATCCATAAATCTAATATATGTTAAGTGTTTCAATTGTGGAAAGTATGGACATTTTGCAACAGAATATAAAGATCCAAAGAACAACAATGGTGAAGAAAAATAGGACCACAGGTATAGGGAATCAGAAAGATATAGGCACCAAAATAAAAGTAAGGATGGACAAAGCAAACAAGGAAATAAGTTCTTCAAGATATAAAATAGAAGCTACTATGCGAATAATGCAAGTAAGTACTCAAATGATAGTGATGCTAGCTTTTCAGACAATGATATATATGAACTCCTATTTATGATTGAAGAGAAAGAACTAGTTAAGAAAAAGACTCCAGTTATTCTCAAGTGTTTTAGATGTGGTATATTTGGATATATTGAAGATTATTGCATAAGGGATGGTTATAGTTTCACTGATGATGATTTTGAAGATGCACTTGAAATACCAGATGAAAATATTCTAATGGAATTTGAAGAAGAAGTGAGTCATCCTATAGAAGACAAGCCAAAATAAAGTAATGATGTGGACAAAAGCAAACAAATATAGGATTATTCAGTAGATAATGGTTATGATATCGGGAGAACTTATCTATGCTCTTGACACGGTAAAGAAGGTAAAAAAGCAACTCTCTAAGCTTGAAAGTTAGTTTTAAGAATGTGATGAAGAAATATTATTTCTCATAGAGGATTTAGAAAAATCAAAGGCCATGGCAAATAAATTCAAGTATAAGTTAGAAGAAAAGATCTTGGAATGTGAGAAGTTAGCACAAGAAATGGCTCTACTAAATAAATATGTAGAAGACTCCAAGAATAAGCTATACAAGTATGTAAACAATGCAAAAAGTGTGGATAAAATAGTCGAGATACAAAGAGGAACAACAAACAATACAGGTCTTGGTTCTAAACAGGTTCAAAAGAAAATGGAAGAAGAGTCTACTTCAAGTCTTGAAGAAGAAGAAACTTCAGATGAATATACATAAGGAGAAGACGGTGTAAAAGGGAGTGAGACATCATAGGATGAGTTGGACAACAAAGAGTTCAACAAAAATAGGAATAATGCACAAAGAAGATACAGATGGAACAACAATCAAAACTGGAGACCAATGAGGTCAAGACAATGAAGCTTCAATAGAATATGTTTTTCATGTCACAGGTTTGGGTACATGGCTTCACAGTGCAGGACACATGAAAGACAAGAATATGGGAAAGAATAACTTTTCCATAGGTATTGTTACTCATGTAATGAGTTTGGTCACAAGGAAATGAATTGCAGGGTTCATGACAGAAGAGGATATGGCTTCACTAGAAGAAATCCTAAGATATTTTCTCCTCTAAGAAATAATAACATTAAGTGTTATTAGTGTAATAATGATGGTCACACAGCAAAATGGTGTAAAGCAAACATTCCAAAAATGGGTATGAATAGAAACAGGAACATGAACAAGAATAGGAATATGAATGGGAACATGAACATGAATAGGAACATGAACAAGAATAGGAACATGGATGAGAACAGGAATAGGAATACGGATGAGAACATAAATAGGAATAGGAACAATAATGATGACAAGAACAGGGATGATGACTTGGATAGAAACAATCAGAGGATTTAGAAAACTCAAAAAATAAGGGAAAAGGATAAAGGTAAAGAACTATGCTTTCGAGGAGTAGAATAATCCCACCCCAAAATTAACCACCTAATGAGGTGGGGGAGGGTCTAAGATAAGAGGCTCATTCTTAGCCCCGAACCCCAAAGGTGACCCTTTGCCATTGATGTCAAAGGGGGAGATATTTGTGTATTGGGGAGAGATTTGATATCTGAGAAGAGCATTGAGCCAGGGGGAGCAATGTCCTAGGGAGAGTAGAAGAAAAATAAAGGTCATGTTTTAGTAAAAAAGATATGGGTTGCCATAAATGAAAAAGGGGGAGATTGTTGGACATTTTGAGTCCCTAAGTCAAAGTTGTCATTGATGTCACCAAATGAAATCATCATTAATACCAAAGATTTCAGCAGGAAATAAAGGGGATAAAAATGGTTATTTGATATCCAGGAAGAAGGCCAAAGATCAAGTGAAACAATACAAAAGACATAAGTTACAAAGGAGTTATAATATTTATTTTATAAATTATTTAAATTCAGTGTGAATTTAAATTTTATAAATAAATATTAAAGGTACTTATCAAAGGATATAATATTATAATATGTGTTATTATAATATTAAGTGAGGTGGTGAAAAAGAGCCCAAAATAAAATATTAATAATAATATTTTACTACACCCAAATATGGGTGTTAGAACTTAAATATTCGAAGTATATTACAAAGGTTTATCTTCGCTGACATCATATGGGTTAATTGCATTTTGAAGCATCGACGTTCTAAATCAAAGGAGGAAGATTAATATTTAAACCTATGCCCAAAGGGCATTAAGATGATCCTTGCTCGGTCGAAAAGGTAGCATACAAATTAATTAATGCAGAGCTCATAAAATGGATGTGCGAATTTTAAGTTTGAATTTCTATGAAAAGAAACAAAAGGGGCAACATTGAATAGTTGGAATCCAACTAGGCACATTGGCCTAGTGGCAAGAGGGCTATGACTTATGTGTTGTGTGCTCGAAGATCAGAATTCGAGTCTCGATGGAAGCGCTTGGTAGGTGTGTTGAAAGTACTAATCGTGAGGCGCATGTTTTGCAAAACAAGGAGGGGATAATGTCTTTGAAGCACATGGTGCTTCACCTATATTCAATGAGTGTGTAGCTCATGTGGTTGTTGAGACGTTTGTGTGGGCTGCGTTGAGAGTTCGAAACTCTCCAAAGATAAAGGTAATATTTTTTTATTTTTATTTTAATTAAATGCCTAAGTTGGAGATATAAGGTTGTTTAGTGGTTGAAATTTAGAAAGGTTGTTTTGTAATAAATTTGTGGTAATTGAGAATTATCTTTAGGAGTTATAAGGAGAATTTTTATTTTATATTTGAAGTCTTAAAATTGCAATTGTGGAATATTGAAAGGTTAAGACTTTGTGGGTAGTATGTGTATCGCTCCAAATTTTTTGCACCCTTACCTTCAGGCTAAAGGATCCACACCCGGAATGGGGATGCGGGAAGGATGGGACTCGAACTGAGAGGCCCTTTGAAGGTCCCGCCTCTCGGGGGAGGTGTATTAAGGTGATTTTTTGATGGATGGTGGGTTCACCAGGAAAATTTTGAATGGCAGTTTCCACGCCTAGGTTGGGAATGTGTTTGATGTGTTCAATTTTATCTTTAATCATTCAACTCCTAGGTTTTGCCAAATGAATCTAAACTATTCTATATGAAATGCAGATTTAAATGCATACAAAAAATAGATTTGAATAGAAAACACAGAGAATAAGCTAGATTAAAAATCCATATCTGATCCGAATGTTTGATAGAGGTTCTAATTTTTGAAGCAGTCAGGATCGCCTCTGATCTGACAGGATCATCTATGATCAGACAAGATCGTCTGAGATCTGACGAATTCATCAGACGAATTCGTCAGAGACCTGCAATCAAAGAAATAGATACAAAATATAGAAAATGCAGCTATTCCAACAGAGGGTAATGATGTAGAATGACAATAATAATATTAAACTGATAATTATAAACAAAACATGAGTGCATTACAATGATTTAATGACAAATTATGATTTTATCATGCATTAAACTATATGGGTGAACTCCAGGATGCAAAATAGTAATAAGTCTAACTAATGCAAAGCAAAACAATAGATAAATGGAGAAAGAATGCAAACTCAGGGCACTGATTGCCCCCAATGTTGACTGCAGTCGAAATCATCTCGAATTGGTGCAAGATCATTCGAGATTGTACAGGATCGTCTGCGACAATCTGAGCTTGCTCCGGCTGAAGAATGACAAAGTTCCTGCAAGAAAATTCAAAAAGGGACAAAGGCAAATAGTAGTCTAAGACATTCTAATGCATGTAAAACTCGAAATACAAAAAAATTCAGCCAGGGGAATGTCAAGGGGAGGGCCTAAGATTAAATAGGCATAGGAAGGAGGTTGGGAGGTTGGAGATCATCCCAATTTGGGAGATATCCAACGGGGGAAGTCTCCTACCACACAAACACGCTTTTACCCAAGTTAGAGACGTCGTTGAAACAGAAGCTAATTATGAAAAATTAGTTTTGGGATGAAATTGTCTGGACGTTCTAGTCCAGATGAAATTGTCCGATCTGAGGCAATATCGTCTGATCGGCGACGATATCGTCCAACGGTCACAACAAATCCTAAAAATGGTGCGAAAAATGAGGAAAGCGATTAAAAGGCGGTTCGGGGTTGAAAATTTGAATTTGAATTATTACTAAGGTAATTTTAATTATTGCTAAGGTTTATTGCGCCAATTTTAGGGTGCTACATTTTGCCCCCTCTTTAGCGAATTTTCCGAAAAAAATGCGTTAAAGATGAGTTCTTCTCGATCTACGAGAAAGCAAAAATTATTCCCATTTTTAGGCGACGATTCTAGGTCGAATCGTACGACAACTTACTATGGTGCCCCCTCCGTGTTTTTACCCAAATCGAACGTTTGAGGTAAAAACGCGAAAAAACAAAATTTTAAAAATGTTTTTAATTGTTTTTGAATAAAATTAAGAAAAATAGGGTAAAACCCTAATTCATTGTTACTGTTCATTTTCCTGATTTCTAGAGCTCTGCAGACAAAATGGTCAAGACAGCGCACAGATCGATAGAGGTCCGACGCGGGCTACGGGTAAGGGTCCAAACTTAATTTAGAATGCTTTAATTTTGAATTTCATGCTTTTTAGATTAATTTTGACTGATTTTTTAGCATCGCGGCCATTTTTGGGCTGTCGACATCGTCGAGACGAAATCGTCTTGATTTCGTCGAAATCGTCTCGATATCGCCGATTTCGTCCAAGGGCAAAATCGGCGATATGGGGACGATTTCATCCAATAAGAGACGATTCCCTCATGTGAAATCGAAGACGAATTTGCTCAAATTTTGGACTATATCGTCCAATAGTGGACGATATCATCATTTTTATGAAAGTTAACTTATTTTACTTGCATTTTTACTTAATTATTTAATGATTTTTATTGTTTTGTTGTTTATGTTGCAGAGAGGATTACTAAAGAGACAAAAATGGAAATACGATGAACTAAGGGATGACTTGGCCGCTCTATCTCAGGCAGAGCAAGATCAGTTGGTGCAAGTTGGCTTGCAGCACATGGCAGATATGCCATAGGTTTCTACAGATATGGGGCTATTGACAGCCCTAGCAGAGAGGTGGTATCCGGGTTCTAGTTTTCGGTTACCGACAGGGGAGATGACTCCCACATTGGAGGATGTATGGAGGATTTTGAAGATCCTCATACAAGGACGGCTAATAACTCCCATGGCCAATCAGGGCCACGTGATGATGCAACTGTGCAGATAGCCGAGCTTCACCATGGAGAAGGGCAAAGTGAACATCGAGTCACTACGCCAGATGCCTGGGGCATCTAGATTGACACAGGTTTTGGCTAGGGTGGTAGGTTGTCTGCTGCTATGCCATCAGAGTGGATACAGGCTACCATGGCTATTAAAAGATGTGTTCTACGACATGAGAGACCACGGATACAGGTTTTCTTGGGGGAGCTTTGTACTATGCCGATTGTATAGGATCCTGCATGGGGTCGTATACAAGGGCAGCCAATGTCTGGTCATGACATCACTACTGCAGGTTTGGTGCTAGGAGCACATCACGATGTGGAGGCCGATAGGGCTCCCACTAATAGGGATTGACGGGGAGAGGCCCCGAGCTTTCTATTGGTGGCTCCGAAGAGGGTCACAATGGCGGATAGATCTGCCAGTGTCTCGAAGACTACTTGATGACCTTGT
Source organism: Wollemia nobilis (assembly GCA_028583015.1). NCBI lineage: Eukaryota > Viridiplantae > Streptophyta > Pinopsida > Araucariales > Araucariaceae > Wollemia > Wollemia nobilis. The sequence goes on along the minus strand of JAQPPZ010003507.1, from coordinate 490,863 downwards.
CTCCGACTAGATCACCTGGAGGCCTTGAAGAGATCATCCAGGGTGGGCCGAGGATGGACAGGAGCTAGTTCGCATTAGGCGAACCTACTAGCTAAGGATGGAGAGGGGAGAGGTGGAGCTCCACCGGTACGATCGAGTTTTGAGGTAGTTCGGTCTACAGCAGGGGATCCCATCTCTCAAGGACTACGAGTTTTCTCGGACCATCCGGGATAACACTACAATTAGCGGGGCTTCAGATATGCAGCACTTCTAGAGTCAGGACGCGGATGATGCCCCCATCCATCCAGTGGATGGTGATGACATTGGGGTTACAGATGACTATAATGCCTGGTATGCAGGCATCTGCCCTCCTTAGATGACAAGGGCTCAAGGTCTGATTTACATAGTTGTGCGTCGGATGGGGAGGCAGGGCCAGGCGGCCGTTAAGGCGACATAGGGTCACAGTGGGAGAGAGTAGAGGAGGCCACAGGATCAGCAGAGGCTACGACAGCGGGAGAGGAGGGAGGAGAGACCCCATTATCCATGGAGAGAGAGGCCACCATCGCTTGATAAGGGCAAGGGTGTCGAGGTAGGAGAGAGTAGCGAGATGGCTACTCTTTGGGTGAAGACTGTTCGTCTCTAGGCTTAAGTGCAGTCCTTGCAAGATGAGGCTGCACAACACCGAGAGGAGGCCACACAGCTCAGAGATGAGGTAGCATGCCTTAGAGCACGGAGCGGAGGGGTGAGCACTCGAGACCTAGCATGGGCTATTGCCCAGATCACATTCTATCAGATGCTATACTACCATATGGTGCCAGAGGGATAGAGGTTACCGCGTCAGCCCCCATTGCGAATCCTATCGTGATGAGGTCATCGAGGACATCATCACGATCAGATTCCAGGACTCATAGCACCACACGTACTATGATGGGGCCACCTCCTCCACCTCAGGGCAGGAGAGGAGATGAGGCTGAGAGCTTGAGGGGTTATCGAGGCTAGCTGCTATAGACAACACTGCACATATTGATACATAGTGTTGATTATTTTTTATAGAGGATTGAGTATGCCGAGGTACAGATTATGGCATACCGATCCAATTTTGAGATGATGTATATATTGTTGATATATATATAGATGAGATATTTTTGATCATATGACTTGTCTTATGTGTGTGTATGATGCTTTAATGTTTTGGTGTGATTGATTTGATGATTCATGTAATTATGTTGTTTGGAAATATTATGGTTTGAATGTCATGCTTTTAAAATTTAAATGAAATAATCTGATGTAAACAAATTGGTTGTTGTGGGATAATTTGATAAAAAATAAAAGGGACTTCTAACAATAATTTCAAAGGATATTGTCGCTATTATAGACCATTTCATGGAGTCGTCGCTCACTCGGTCATCAAGCTAATCCCAGTATAGAAATATTGTTAAAAGTAAAAGAGTGCTTAAGAGACTGTCTTAAGACTTTGTTGTGATGATGCAAATGATGTGGATGATGATGATAATGATGATGGTTTGATGATTTGTTTTCAGATTTTCATAAAAATATTATGCATGAAATATTTTAAAATGATTTTTGCTAGGCATAAATTCCTAAGTGTGATAAAATTTTGAACAATTCCTTAGAATTTATACCATGGTTGCAATATTGAATTTGAACATAATGACATGAAAATAGAATAAGTATTCGTTTGTTTGAAAGCATAATTGTGTAACATAATGATTTAAGTCATATGTTTTTATGATTTGAAATAAAGGGAAAAATAAAATTAAAACAATGGTTTGCGCTAGGCATAGAATATTTAGGTATAGACTTATACCATCATCGCGAAATCTGAAGAAGAAATTGATATTGTAGTTTTATTGCATGATTGATTTTTAATTTTTGAAAAGAAACAGAAAATATGAAGATGAGGACTTGTGCTAGGCATAAAATTCCAATTTTGGTTTTGGAATTATACCATCATCGCAAAAGTCAAAAGTTATATATAAATGTAACTTTATTGCATGTTTTTGAAAATGATTTTGATTTTTTTGGTAATGCATGTAATTGTCTTTATACTAAACAACTGTTCTCAGAGAAGAAAATAAAATTATTCCAGACAATTTGCAAAAATATTTCAAAGTATCTTAAAGACAAAAGTTAGATTTATAAGGAATCCCATGTGCGTATGTGAGTTCATTTCTGATCTTGATTTATCATAATGATACACAAAATCTCTCAAATACAAATGTGTGTGCAAATGTATTGTTCATTTACTAGTTTTGAGCAAGATACTATGATACAAGTGATTTGAATTAACCAAATAAGTGTTCATTAACCATGATTTATATGCATATAACCATACCAGACTACTATGTAAGTTGGGTTATCCAGAGCTAGCTAATCCATAAGCAGGCATAGGTCTATACAAAAGAAGGTCACTAATGTGATAGACATATCATCACGCTAGGAGTTACCCAAGGCCAAGTGGGTTGGGCACAAACCACCTGTTATGGGGCTTACCTCACAGTTTTCGAATAATTAAGAATTCCAGGGGTTCAAGCTCATCAACCCTTCTTTTCTTTTCAAGGGGTAGGGAAAGGGATTTTATTGCTTTTGCTTTTGCTCATTTTGCTTTCTTTGCTTCTTTTTTTTTCTTTTGCTTTGATATTTGAGATAATGCTGAAATAGCCTTTTTCTTTTTCTCTTTTTCTTGAACTTTTCTTTTCTTCCTATACTAGGGATACTTTCTCGGATTAGTTGTAGAGCAAGGTATTTTTATTCCGGGTAGGGGTGAGCTTGTCCTTTTGTCAATTCTCAAAGATTCTAGACCATGTGCATGATAGGATAGCAGGGGAAACTTTTTGCTCAAGAAACCACTTCTACTATGTAGAATACCATGGACATTACAAATATAATCATTTTATTGTGAAAGGATATGCTTGGTTTAAGTAAATAACAAGATCAATTCTCTATGCTCAAACTTTATTTAATTGAATTTTGTGGACTTTGATATAAGAGAGAGTAGTAATCATACCAAATAAATCAAGATATTTATTCATGTGAATGTGAAAGTGCGGGATTCCAAATAAATGCTAATTTATCCAAAATAACTGAAAATATAACTGCAATATGTCACAATTTGAGAAGTACAAAAAAATAAAAGATGTTTTTTGAGGATTTTGATGATTTTGGATGTTTTTGATGTTTTTAATTTTAAGTTATGAATTGAGAGAAATATAAGATAGTGGTTTTTTGAAATATTTTAAACAAATATATACAATGATGAAATGACCAATTTTTATGCGTAATAACGTTTAAGATGCATAATGTTCATGGGTTCTTTAAGTTCTTTACCATCTAAGGTAGATAATTTGTATGCTCTCGATTCAAATTTAGCAGTGATAATATATGGTCCAAGCCAGTTGGGCTCAAATTTACCTTTAAGGTCTTTAGTTGCATTAGTATTTTTTTATTTTCTTTTAAAACAAGATCGTCGACCTCAAAGGATCATTGATGAACTTTCTTAGCATATGATCTTTTAAGCTTGTTTTGGTAGGCACGAAGATGCTCCAAAGCATTGATACACTTTTCATCTAGGAGCTCCAGCTGACTGAGTCTGCCAGCTCGATATTCATCTCCTACTTCGATATCCAAATAATCTTGATAACATATGAGTTGATCATCATCCTCAACTCGAAAGGGCTAACCCTTACTAGGAAATAGGTCCACACCATAGCGGGCAGGCCACGGTTCTACCTCGAAGGGTTCTTTCATACCATATTGGAAAGGTCCCAAGCCTTTCCCTTTATATCCCATTTTAAGCATTATAGGTTTAGCTTTAATATACTCATTAGTAAAATAACATCGAGCATATCCTTCATGATGAGTTTTGATGTTCCTAGGTATTCTTCCCCAGTCATATCCCTTATAAATGAAGGCACAACTCCCGACTTGGTACTCCCGACTTGGTAAGTACTTCCCATAGGTTGTGGGAGGCCCAAAGTATGAGGAGATGGCGACAAATTACTTAAAATAATGGAATTTTGCATAGAAGCATTTATTTTTTCTGATATAAGAATTTTAGATAAATCAGGTAAGAGTTCATCAGAAAGAGCATAAGATGTAGAAGGATCATTCCCTATATCTTTAGATGTGGAAGGTATGATAGATGTAGATAATGTGGAGGTGTTAATAGATGGGTCTATAGGTTTTGAAATTATAGGGATGGAACATGAAGGAGAAATAGATGATGTTATGGGTGTGTGTTTCACCGTTTTAGATGAAAAATAAGAATTGGGATGTGTGGATGACAGAGCAGGGCAAAATTGAACTCCAATAGGTTCTGCCAAAGCACACATATCAAAGGGTCTAGGATCACCATGGATAGTGACCAACTGATTTTTAAATTCAAATTTAACACATTGGTGTAAAGTTGATGGGACAGCCCGCATTGCATTGATCCAAGGACGACCCAAGAGTATATTGTATGATGCGGGGCAATGTACAATAAACACGATCGTATCTAAGGTTCTCGGACCAACTTGCAATGGGATGGTGATAACTCCACACGTTTCTTGTGTTTTGTCGTTGAAAGCTTTTATGATCATGTCAGTTTTCTTCATTTTATAACTTCTAAATCCAAATCTTTGGTAGAAGTCAAAAGTGCAAATATTTAGAGATGAAACATTATCAATCAAAACCCTTTTGACTGCTACATCTCCTATTAGGGTAGTAATTTATAAGGGGTTATCCTTATGCAAACTGTGTTGTGGTATATCTTTATCTCGAAAGTCAATACAATCGACTTCTCTAGTGATGATAGTATTGGTCATGGCTTCAGGTTGAATGTTTTGTGGTACCATCATTTGGCTTAATGTAAGCATCAATTCATCTCTATGTGTAGGAGAAGATCTTAACAAATCCAAAAGAGAAATTATGGCTGTAGTATTGGATAATTGCTCATTAATATTGTAAGGAGGTTTAGGTTGAACATTAGGAGCATGATTCCCTTTATTGGGATTTTTCAAAACAAATGGAGTTGATCCATCATTCTGACTTGGTTCTTGTTGAGAGTTTTGAGCTTGTTGTCTGGTAACGACTCCAATGGTTCCTACAATATTATTTTGCGGATGATGAATAGGTCTTGGTATAGCATTTATAGCTTGTTCATTAGGAAGGAATTGATGAGAAGAGGGTCGAGTAGTAACTCTTCTAGGAAATGGTTCTTTCGAAACCATAGAATCTGTGATAGGTTGAATAGGATCTGATTCATCTTCAAAACTATTCGATTGGTTTGATGTGATGTCTATTTCACTTTCAGTATTCGATTCTACATCATTGGGATTCGATGTTTGAATAGGGGCCTGGTCGTGACCATGGATAAAGTTGTGTCAAATTTTTGTAAATCATGATTAGGTAAATGTCCGCTAATAGTTCCTACATATCGGGTAGGAGGAGGGACATTATGATGCTCAATTTGATTGGCCACCTCTTTACCATGTTTTGGTAAAGAATGTTGAAATATATCTAATGATTGATTAACATTTTGATTTTGATTTTGGGGAATGTTATTTTGAGCGTTATTAGGAGCATTTTGTTTAGGTTGGAAGGCTTGCACCTCCATCTCATTATTATCAATCAGATCTTGTATTTTATGTTTTAACCTTTTACAAGAGTTGGTAGAGTGTCCAGGCCCTCTATGGAAATCACAGTGTAAATCGGCTCTGTATCCGGGTATGGTTGGATCAGGTTCTCGGATATTAGGTAATTGAATCAAACCTCTTTCGAGTAATTGGGGTAGAATAGTTGATAATGGTTGATTCAATCTAGTAAACTCTCGAGGAGGTTTATGAGGATGTTTCAATATAAATTTTTCAGTTGTCTTCGTTGTATTGATATTAGCAACATTTCTGCTATCAGTGACTCCTTCACCCACAACTTGTTTGTTTTTATATTGATTTATGGATGTTTTCTCATCATCTTTCTTCCTAAGCTGGCCTCTCCTAATGAGAGCATCTTCTACTCTTCGAGCTAAGTCTATAGCCTGATAGAAGGTAGTTAAGGTAGTAGTTGATAACTCATAAGATATTTGTTCTTGCAAATTATTAATAAAAATGTCCAACATTTCCCTATAAGGTAGCACAAAGTGCAGTTTTCCTATCAACTGCCTCCATCTAGCTAAGAAATCAGCAAAACATTCATCTTTGTCTTGTTTTAAGTTGTACAAATCTTTAATGGTTACATGCCTTTCGATGTAGGCACTAAATTGATGCACAAAAGATTCAGTGGTCTCTTCAAAATTTCTCAAAGAATGAGTGGGCAATTGGTAGTACCACTCTAATGCCATTCCTCCTAAACTTTTCGAGAACATTTTTAGTAATAACAAGTCATCATGTGATATATCATGACATGCTATCCTAAACATGCGAAGATGCTCTATGGGATCTTCAGTTCCTTTATATATAGGCAGGATGGGCATGGGAAAGTGTTTAGGGTATGGTTGTGCTACAACTATGGGATCTAAAGGTTGACTACACATCTCTCGATAATTGTATGAGGGACGGTAGGGATCTATCTGGTCCATGCGGGAAGCTAAATTTTTCACCATGGCTTCCAGATTACTGGTTTGCCCACCATATTGGTTTGGTAGGGCATTAATATGGGATTTGTGAGCATATGATGGAGGGACATGAAGATTAGATGCTATATTGCTATTGTGTAAATTGTTGGTAGGAAGGGTGTTATGAAGAAGTTTTGAAGTTGTATTATGTTGTATCCCAGATTGTTGAAAGTTGGTGTTTGGCTTCATTTTAGGTTTTTGTCGATTTGAAGCATATTGATCAATAGTTTGGCGAAATAAAGCAGTGAATGAAGGTCTCTTTTGTGTGGGAATTATTTTAGGCTCAATAACAGGTTCCTTAGGAGGTTGGGTAACCTGTTGTTTTTGCATGTTCTGAATTATAGTGGTCGTATCCATATTGGATGGTCTAGCTTTATCACTTTCTTGATCGACGAAAGACAAGGGATTAGTGTGTATGTCAAACATATGTTCCATGGTTGCTTGAGTGTCACTAATTTGTCCCCTATCAATACGAACTGCCATATTAAGAGCACCAATATTATTGTTGAAGAATTTCCAGAAATGATCTATGTTATCAAAAGTAATAGTTCCGTTTGGAGCCATTCTAGGGGATGAGGATCCTTCCTCTCTAACATTTTCTTGTTGTTCATTTTCTTCAGCCAGCTCATCTTCTGGTTGTTCTAGAGTTTCTTCTTCTGGAATTGGATCCTCAGGAAGGGCATTTAATTTTTTTGTTTTCTTTCCTAACCAATCTTCTTCTTCTTCTTCTTCAGTTTGTTTACCATTCCTAAGTCTAGTCATTGTGCTTAAACTTAGATTTCAGCAAATATATATATTTATATATATATATATGCAACAAGCTTAAGAGGTATATATTTTAATTATATACCTACTATAGTATTTAAAATAAAATATTTTGATTTGATTATGTTTTTTGGTTTTTTCTTGTTTTTTTATAACAATATTATAAAGATAACAAACAACACACAAAATGCAAGAAATAATAATAATGAAAGCAATCATCTAGTTTTCTATAAACAATTTATAAATATCATTAATGGGCTCAAGTTCTTCAGGAGTCATGAAATGTTCTTCTTCAAATTGAAAATTTTCTTTCAAGAATTTGACAAAATGTGCTATAGTGATATTATCTGTTTTAGATTCTGTTTTGTAGAAGTAAAGCTCGTGGCAATACTCTCGATATAACACAGCTCTAGGAACTCTATTCCATCTTTTTCTATCTGCAAGATCAGCTTCTTGGTCCTCTATACGAGCTAGAAATTGATGCACTATGGCTGCATTCTCGAGGAATTCCTCAAAGGTGAACAATTCTGAAGACACAAGAGCTCTCCTATAAGCTAACCACCTATGGCAAGCTCTCTGAAGTTCATGATAAAAAATGAGTTGATGAGGATCTAGGATTCTATCTAGGACAAGCCTCTTGATTTGTCTAAGCTCTGTTGACCTAGATGAAATGATACCTAGTCTCCTATCAAGTTCGTCCCACAAAAGTTGGTTTCTATCTATTTTAGGCACACTAAGCATAGAATTGATTTCTATGGCTGCTAATTGGTTTTCAACATTTATAGTAACTGCTAGTCTTTTCTTAGGAGCTACCATCTAAACATGATATGCAACTTAGTAGTTTTCTAATGATTTTAAATGCATCTATGTTTTTGTTTTTGTTTTTGTTTTTGTTTTCAAAAGGTTTTAGTTTCACGTCGGGTTCACCAAAATGTATCGTTCCAAATTTTCCGCACCCTTACCTTCAGGCTAAAGGATCCATGCCCGAAAGGGGGATGCGGGAAGGATGGGACAATACCTCGGACTGAGAGGCCCTTTGAAGGTCCCGCCTCTCGGGGGAGGTGTATTAAGGTGATTTTTCGACGGATGGTGGGTTCACCAGGAAACTTTTGAATGGCAGTTTCCACGCCTAGGTTGGGAATGTGTTTGATGTGTTCAATTTTATCTTTAATCATTTAAATCCTAGGTTTGGAAAAATGAATCTAAACTGTTCTATATGAAATGTAGATTTAAATACATACAAAAAATAGATTTGAATAGAAAACACAGAGAATAAGCTAGATTAAAAAGCCATATCTGATCCGGATGTCTGATGGAGGTTCTAATTTTTGAAGCAGTCAGGATCGCCTCTGATCTGACAGGATCGTCTGCGATCAGACAAGATCATCTGAGATCTGACGAATTCATCAGATGAATTCATCAGAGACCTACAATCAGATAAATAGATACAAAAAATAGAAAATGTAGCTATTCCAATAGAGGGCAATGATGTAGAATGACAATAATAATATTAAACTAATAATTATAAACAAAACATGAGTGCATTACAATGATTTAATGACAAATTATGATTTTATCATGTATTAAACTATATGGGTGAACTCTAGGATGCAAAATAGTAATAAGTCTAACTAATGCAAAGCAAAACAGTAGATAATGGAGAAAGAATGCAAACTCAGGGCACTGATTTCCCCCAATGTTGATTGTAGTCGAAATCATCTCGAATTGGTGCGAGATCGTTCGAGATTGTACAGGATCGTCTGCGATGATCTGAGCTTGCTTCGGCTGAAGAATGACAAAGTTCCTGCAAGAAAATTTGAAAAGGGACAAAGGCAAATAGTAGTCTAAGACATTCTAATGCATGTAAAACTCGAAGTACAAAAAAATTCAGCTAGGGGAATGTCAAGGGGAGGGCCTAAGATTAAATAGGCATAGGAAGGAGGTTGGGAGGTTGGAGATCATCCCAATTTGGGAGATCTCCAACGGGGGAAGTCTCTAACTGCGCAGACACGCTTTTGCCTAGGTTAGAGACGTCGTTGAAACAAAAGCTAATTATGAAAAATTAGTTTTGGGACGAAATCATCTGGACGTTCTAGTCTAGACAAAATCATCCGATCTGAGGTGATATCATCTGATCGGCGATGATATCGTCTGATCGGCGATGATATCGTCCAACGATCATAAAAAATCCTAAAAATGGCATGGAAAACGAGGAAAGCGGTTAAAAGGCGGTTCGGGGTTGAAAATTTGAATTTGAATTATTACTAAGGTAATTTTAATTATTGCTAAGGTTTATTGCGCCAATTTTAGGGTGCTACAATATGTTATTTTGAATTAAGGGTTTTTGTGACTATTGTGAGGATATTGATTATTATTTAAGTTGGAGTGATAAGGTGTGATTTTGATATTATTTTATGATATGTTTTGTTGATGAAAATTATCCTCTAACCCTTATTGATATTTGCAAAGAGGTAATTGTGAGTGTAACAGATTTTGTGAGGTCAACTACTTGACATTGAAAAATGTATGGGTAAATTATTCTTTGGTTGAATTGGTTGATTGGCTTCATTGAAAATTAAGTTTTGAGTGAAAATTACTTGATTAAGGTTTCATTTTCGAAAGTGTTTGAGTTATTGTTTCAAGGTTTTTTGATTTGAGAGTTGAGATTAAAACCTTGTTTTATTAGCATTGTTGTTGAGACCATTGGTTGAGTGAAGTGTTTGAGCTAATGCTTCAAGGTTTTCTAAATTGAGAGTTGTGATTGAAACCTTGTTTTGTAAGCATTGTTGTTGAATCGATTGGTTGTGTGAGGAACCTGAGTTAGAGTTTGAAAATATCATGAGTATCATTTTTATGTGAAGGATGTTTGATGAGCATGGTTGTTGAAGTGAGTTGTTATGCAAAGAAATTGAATTTGAGTTATAAAAGATCATGAGTATCATTGTTATGTGAAGGATGTTTGATAAGCATGGTTATTGAAATTAATTGTTATGCAAAGAACATGAATTTGAGTTAGAAAAGAACATGAGTATCATTGTTATGTGAGATTTATTGTTGAGCATTGTTGAAAATATTTTGAGTTGGATGATACATGCTTGGACTAGGATTTGTGAGCAAGAGTTGTTTCTTTAAGTAATTGGTTGAGTAGAGTTGATTGAGCCTAGTCAAGTGGATGTATGAAGTGATTGATAAATTTCCATAAAACAAACTATTATATATTCTGATTTGAGTTGAGATTGAGTTTTGAGAATAGAACATATTGAGTGTCTAACAATTCTCTTTATGCTTCTATGAGATTGATTTGAGTTGAGATTGAGTTTTGAGTATAGAACATATTGAGTCTCTAACAATTTTGTTTATGCTTCTATGAGATTGATTTGAGAAAGTGATTGATTATTGAGTATAGAACATATTGAGTCTCTAACAATTCTCTTTATGTTTCTATGAGATTAGACAAGTTCTATGTGGACTTGTTAAGCATATTTGAGGTAAGTCTTTGAGAAGACTTGTGGACTGATTTTGTGCAAGATTTTATGGAAGCTTACAATACATATTTGAGTAAGTCCTAGAGAGGACTTATTGAGAAGATTTGGACAAGTTCTGTGTGAGATTATTGAGCAAATTTGGATAGGTTCTATGTGGACCTTTTGAACAAATTTGGACAGGTTTTGTGTGGACCTGTTGAGCAGATTTGAACAAGTTATGTGTGTACTTGTTGAGTAGATTTGGACAAGTTCTATGTGACTTTGTTGAGCATATTTGGATAAGTTTTGTGTGGACCTATTGAATAAATTTGGATAGGTTCCATGTGGACCTATTGAAAAAATTTGGACAAGTTTTGTGTGGACCTATTGAGTAGATTTGTATAGGTTTTGAGTGGACCTGTGATCATATTTGAGTAGGTTCTGAGTGGACCTATTGAGAAAATTTGTGCTAGACCGACTAGACTATGTTTAGTGTAGATTTGAGTGGACTTGTGCTATACCGTCTGGACTATGTTTAGTGCAAGAGTTGAATAAATTTGTGCTAGACCTAATGTATTATATTTAGTGCAAGATATTGAGCAGAGCTATGCTAGACCGACTAGACTATGTTTAGTGTAAGAGTTGAACAGATTTGTGCTAGACTGAATGTACTCTGTTTAGTGCAAGAGATTAATCAAAGCTCTGCTAGATCGACTAGACTGTGTTTAGTAAAGTATTGATACAAATATTTGGAGGTGACAACGCAGAGAGGATGGATTCTCTAGTGGATAGATATCCATCAACCAGGACATTGAGGACAAGTCTTATGAGTGAGGACAATAGTCTTCAAGTGGAGAGATATCCATAGTCAGTGCAGTGGAGGCAGTGTATTATAGAGGATCACCAGCTAGAGCAGATAAGGAGTTATCCTATGGATAAATATCCATAAACTAAATTTAGGGGATCAACATCTCATTTGGAGAGAGATCCATAAACATTGTAATTGGGAAGGATTCCCAAGAGATTATTTGATAAATATTTAGAAGAAATACTTTTCTCTGTGGAGGTAGCTATATTTGGGTGAACCACGTTAAATTTTGTGTCTCTATTGTGTATGTTTTTTTTTGCATTGCTTTGATTACTGCTATTGATACTACTATCTATACACTACATAATATTGATTTGGAAAAAAAAGTAAAAATTGCTCTTATACTGTTAACCCCCCATCTCAGTATAAGCTTGTGTTATTCAATTGGTATCAGAGCGGGTTCCTTTAGAAGAGTTTGATAGCTTGAAGGAAAAGCAGTCAAGAAAACAAAATATCAAAAGGATCAAAGGGATGAATCCATAAATAATACAATACCAGTCCTTGATGGAAGTGACTTCTTGTATTGGTGTATGCTAATGACATTTCATCTTATAGCACTTAGTAATGAAGTTTGGGATGCAATGGAACTTGGATATGATTCAACATTCGATCCTCATATAGATAAGGAAGGTAAGCTTCTAATACATGCAAATTCAAGAGCTATGAATACAATTATAAAAGGATTACATAGATTAGAATCTATGAAGGTTATGGATTGTAAAATAGCAAAATAAATGTGGGAACTACTGCATAACATATATGAAGGAGATAAAGGTGTCAGGAAATCTAAGATCAAAAATCTCAAAAGAGAATTTGATAACTTAAGAATGTGAGATTATGAAAAAATTCGTGACTATCTCAGTAAGATTAATGAACTTGTACATGAGATGAGAGGTCTTGGAATGAAGGTTGATGAATCTGATGCTTGTGATAATATCTTGAGAACTCTTCCAAAAAGGTACAGTAAAAAGTTTTCTGCTATAGAAACATCAATTGATAGTGATAGTCTAACAAGAAATTATTTGTATGGCATGCTCACAAATTTTGAGATAAGAACAAAATATACTATCCCTTCGAAATAGGATGCATTCAAAGTGAACAAGAAGATAAAGGGTAAGAAGTAAGAATCAAGTAGTGAGTCATCCAATGATGAAGAAGCTAATTATGGTAGAAGAGATAAAGGTTCTAGAATACCCATAGATCTAATATCTGTTAAGTGTTTCAATTATGGAAAGTATGGACATTTTGCAATAGATTGTAAAGAGCCAAAGAACAACAATGGTGAAGAAAAATAGGACCACATGTATAGGGAATCAAAAAGATAAAGGCACCAAAAGAAAAGCAAGGATGGATAAAGCAGACAAGGAAATAAGTTCTTCCAGAGACAAAAGAGAAGATACTATGCGGATAATGCAAGTAAGTACTCAAATGATAGTGATGCTAGATTTTCAAACAATGATAGAGATGAAGTCATATTTATGATTAAAGAGAAAGAACTAGTTAAGAAAAATACTCCAGTTGTTCTCAAGTATTTTGGATGTGGTATATTTGGACATCTTGAATATGATTGCACAATGGATAGCTATAGTTTCAGTAAGGATGATTTTGAAGATGCACTTGAAAGACCAGATGAAAATCTTCTAATGGCATTTGAAGAAGAAGTGAGTGATCCTATAGAAGATAAGCCAAAAGAAAGCAATGATGTGGACAAAGGTAAAAAAATAGAGGATTATTCAGTAGAGAATGATTACGATCTCAAGGAAGAACTTATCTATGCTCTTGACACAATAAAGAAGGTAAGAAAGCAACTCTCTATGCTTGAAAGTCAGTTTTAAGAATGTGATGAAGAATTATTATTGCTCATAGAGGATTTAGAAAAATCAAAGGCTATGGCAAAGAAATTCAAATATAAGTTAGAATAAAATATCTTGTAATGTGAGAAGTTAGCACAAGAAGTGGTTCTACTTAAAAAATATGTAGAAGACTCCAAGAATAAGCTATACAAGTATGTAAACAATGCAAAGAGTGTGGATAAAATAGTTAAGATACAAAGAGGAGAAACAAATAAGACAGTTATTGGTTCTCAACAGGTTCAAAAGAAAAGGGAAGAAGAGTCTACTTCAAGTCTTGAAGAAGAAGAAACTTCATATGAAGATACATCAGGAGAAGATAGTATAAAAGGGAGTGAGACATCAGAGGATGAGTTGGACAGTAAAGAGTTCAACAAAAATAGAAACAATGCACAAAGAAGATAGAGATGGAACAACAATCAGAATAGGAGACCAATGAGATCAAGGCAAGGAAGATTCAATGGAAGATGTTTTTCATGTCACAAGTTTGGGCACATGGCTTCATAGTGCAGGACACATGAAATACAGGAATACGGGAAATGACATATTTTTCATGGGTATTGTTACTCATGTAATGAGTTTGGTCACAAGGCAATGAATTGCAGGGTTCATAACAGAAGAGGATTCACTAGAATAAATCCTAAGACATTTGCACCTCTAAGGTATAATAACATAAGTGTTATAAGTGCAATAATGATGGTCACAAAACAAAATTATGTAAAGAAGACATTCCAAAAATGGGTATGAATAGAAACAGGAACATGAGCAGGAATAGGATTATGAACAGGAACATAAACATGAACAATAACAGGAACAGGAATAGGAACATGTATGAGAATAGGAACATGGATGAGAATAGAAACAAGAACAAGAATAACAATGATGATAAGAACAAGGATGATGACTTGGATAGAAACAGTTAGAGGATTTAGAAAACTCAAAAAATAAAGGAAAATGATAAAGGTAAAGAATAGTGTTTTTAGGGAGTAGAAATACTCCCACCCCAAAATTAACCACCTAATGAGGAGGTGGGGGAGGGGCTAAGCTAAGAGGTTCATTCATAGCCCTGATCCCCAAAGGTGACCCTTTGCAATTGATGTCAAAGGGGGATAGATTTGTGTATTGGGGAGAGATTTGATAGAGGGAGAGATTTGATATCTAAGAAGAGCATTGAGCCAGGGGAGCAATGTCCCAAGGGGGCAGAAGAAAAATAAAGGTCAGGTTTCAGTAAAAAATATATGGGTTGCCATCAATGACAAAGGGGGAGATTGTTGGACATTTTGAGTCCCTAAGTGAAATTTGTCATTGATGTCAAATGAAGTCATCATTAATACCAAAGATTTTAGCAAGGATTAAAGGGGATAAAAATGGTTATTTTATATCCAGGAAGAAGGCCAAATATCAAGTGAAACTGTACAAAATATAGAAGTTACAAAGGATTTATAATATTTATTTTATAAATTATTTAAATTCAGTGTGAATTTAAATTTTATAAATAAATATTAAAGGTACTTTATAAAAGGATATAATATTATAATGTGTTATTATAATATTAAGTAAGGTGGTGAAAAAGAGCCCAAAATAAAATATTAATAATAATGTTTTACTACACCAAAAGATGGGTGTTAGAATTTAAATATTCAAATCATATTACAAAGGTTTATCCTCGTCGGCATCATGTGGGTTAATTGCATTTTGAAGCACCGACGTTCTAAATCAAAGGAGGAATATTAATATTTAAACCTATGCCCAAAGGGAATTAAGATGATCCTTGCTCGGTTGAAAAGATAGCATACAAATTAATTAATGTAGATATCATGAAATGGATGTACAAATTTTAAGTTTGAATTGCTAGTGAAAGAAACAAAAGGGACAACATCGAATAGTTGGAATCCAAATAGAAACCTTGGCATAGTGGCAAGAGGGCTACGACTTACGTTTTGTGCACTCAGAGACCAACGTTCGAGTCTCGGAAAAAGCGCTTGGAAGGTGTGTTGAAAGTGCCAATTGTGAGGTGCATGTTTTGTGAAACAAGGAGGGGATAAATTCTTTGAAGCACATGGTGCTTCTTCTATATTCAATGAGCGTGTAGCTCATGTGGTTGTTGGCACCACTATTGAGACGTTTGTGTGGGTTGCATTGAGAGTTCGAAACTCTCCAAAGGTAAAGGTAATAATTTTTATTTTAATTTTAATTAAATGCCTAAGTTGGATATATAAGGTTGTTTAGTGGTTGAAATTTGGAAAGGTTGCTTTGTAATAAAGTTGTGGTAGTTCAGAATTATCTTTAGGAGTTATAAGGAGAATTCTATTTTTATATTTAAACTCTCAAAAATGCTATTGTGGAATATTGAAAGGTTATGACTTGGTGGGTAGTATGTTATTTTGAATTAAGGGTTTTTGTGACTATTTTGAGGATATTGATTATTATTTAAGTTGGAGTGATAAGGTGTGATTTTGATATTATTTTATGATATGTTTTGTTGAAGAAAATTATCCTCTAACCCTTATTGAGATTTGCAAAGAAGTAATTGTGAGTGTGAAAAATTTGTGAGGTCAACTACTTGACATTCAAAAAGGTATGGGTAAATTCTTCTTTGGTTGACTTGGTTGATTGGCTTCATTGAAATTTAATTTTGGAGTGAAAAGGACTTGATTAGGGTTTCCTTTTTTAAAGTGGTTGAGTTATTCTCTCAAGGTTTTTTGATTTGAGATTTGAGATTAAAATCTTGTTTTATTAGCATTGTTGTTGAGACCAGTGGTTGAGTGAAGTGTTTGAGCTAATACTTCAAGGTTTTCTGAATTGAGGGTTGTGATTGAAACCTTGTTTGTAAGGATTTTTGTTGAAGCCATTGGTTGTGCAAGGAACCTAAGTTAGAGTTTAAAAATATCATGAGTATCATTGTTATGTGAAGGGTGTTTGATAAGCATGGTTGTTGAAGTGAGTTGTTATGCAAAGAACTTGAATTTGAGTTAAAAAAATATCATGAGTATCATTGTTATGTGAAGGATGTTTGATAAGCATGGTTGTTGAAGTGAGTTGTTATGCAAAGAACTTGAATTTGAGTTATAAAAGAACATGAGTATCATTGTTATGTGAGATTTATTGTTGAGCATTGTTGGAAATATTTTGAGTTGGATGATACATTCTTGGACTGGGATTTGTGAGCAAGAGTTGTTTCTTTAAGTAATTAGTTGAATAGAGTTGATTGATCCTAGTCAAGTGGATGTATGAAGTGATTGATCAAGTTCCATAAAATAAACTATTCTATATTCTGATTTGAGTTGAGATTGAGTTTTGAGAATAGAACATATTGAGTCTCTAACAATTCTCTTTATGCTTCTATGAGATTGATTTGAGTTGAGATTGAGTTTTGATAATAGAACATATTAAGTCTCTAGCAATTCTTTTTATGCTTTTATGAGATTGATTTGAGTTGATATTGAGTTTTGAGTATAGAACATATTGAGTCTCTAAAAATTCTCTTTATGCTTCTATGATATTGAGTTGATAAAGTGATTGAGCATTGAGTATAGAACATATTGAGTCTCTAAAAATTCTCTTTATGTTTCTATGAGATTGGACAAGTTTTGTGTGGACTTGTTAAGCAAATTTGAGGTAAGTCTTTGAGAAGACTTGTGGACTGATTTTGTGTGAGCTTTTGTGGAAGCTTACAATACAGATTTGAGCAAGTCCTAGAGAGGAATTATTGAGCATATTTGGACAAGCTCTATGTAAGCTTGTTGAGCAGATTTGGACAGGTTCTGTGTGGACCTGTTGAACATATTTGGATAGGTTTATTGTGGACCTATTGAGAAGATTTGGATAGGTTCTATGTGGACATCTTGAGCATATTTGGACAAGTTTTGTGTGAGCTTGTTGAGCAGATTTAGACAGGTTCTATGTGGACCTGTTGAGCATATTTGGATAGGTTCTATGTGGACCTATTGAGTAGATTTGGATAGGTTCTATGTGGACCTGTTGAGCATATTTGGACAGGTTATGAGTGGACCTATTGAGCAGAGTTGAGTAGGTTCTGAGTGGACCTATTGAGAAGATTTATTTTAGATCGACTGACCTATATTTAGTACAAATTTGAGTGGACTTCTACTAGCCCGAATGGATTGTGTTTAGTGTAAGAGTTGAGAAGATTTGTGCTAGACCGAATGTACTATGTTTAGTACAAGATATTGAGCAGAGATGTGCTATACTTACTGGACTGTGTTTAGTGCAAGAGTTGATAAAAATTTTGCTAGATCAAATATACTATATTTAGTGCAAGAGATTTAGCAGAGCTATCCTAGACCGACTGGACTGTGTTTAGTACAGTATTGAGATAAAGCTTTGGAGGTGACAGAGCAGAGAGGATAGAGTCTCTAATGGATAGGTATCCATCATCCAAGTCATTGAGGGTAGGTCTTTTGAATGAGGATAAGAGTCTTCAAGTGGAGATAGATCCACAGTCAATGTAGTGGAGGTAGTGTATTCTAGAGGATCACCAGCTAGAGCAGAGAAGAAGGAGTTCTCCTGTGGATAGAGATCCACAAAACAGATTTAGAGGATCAACATCTCCTTTGGACAGAGATCCATAAACATTATAATTGGGAAGGATTCCCAAGAGATTATTTGAGAAATATTTAGAAGAAATATTTTTCTCCATGGAGGTAGCCATCTTTGGGTGAATCACGTTAAATTTTGTGTCTCTATTGTGTATGGTATTTTATGCATTGCTTTTATTACTACTATTGACACTGCTATCTATACACTACATAATATTGATTTGGAAAAAAATTAAAAAGGGCTCTTATATTGTTCACCCCCCCTCTCAATATAAGCTTGTGTTATTTAGCATCTCATTAAAATAAAGTCATGCATATCATTAAAATGAAAGGTGCATCTCATTAAAATGAAATAGGGTTTCAAAAGAAGGACAAGGACATAGAGCATGACTTCATTCACGTGATTTATGATATTGAGCTGATGACTAATAATTGTAATATCATCACCTCATGCCAAGTTATTGATTTGACAGGATGTAATGGTAGAACCATCCACCTTGTATCCACTATGGATGCCAAGGTGGTTTGGGTTTCTGATATGCACACTCATGGAAGATGTATGAGAATGAGGTATATCCCCATTCGCAAAAATTTTCCATTATTGCCATTTTTAACAATTACTGCCAGCTATCCTCCCCGCTATGGTCACCTCTTTTTCTATTGTGCTCTTGTCCCACGAACCAAATCATAATTTAGAGTGGAATGGTCTGTGTGTTGCGATATTTTAGGCCCAAGCAACCCAATAAATTGTCCAAGGAAATTCCAAATCCCGAGGATGTCGGCATGAAATCTCCCTAGCCGATAAAGGGTGACCTTTTTATTCTACTTGCATGTAGTGAGAAATAGAGCATTTTTAAAAAAAGGAGTAAGTTGGAGGTCATGGAGATGAAGATATAATCTGTGTGTTAGAGAATGGTATTGTTGGAGTTGAAATAGTTGTAGTTATACCCATTGGTAGAGAAGATTATGGCCTCTCGTGGGTTGCTAAATTTTCTAAAAACTTTCAACTTCCATGACCCTAAAATTTTACGAGAATTTATCCAAAGTTTGGACAATGGAATAGTGTCCCTGAAGGAACTTATATTTTTCATGACTATCAACTTACTGATGGAAATTACTAAACTCCCCAATGATGGAGAGATTATCCGTAGGGATAAACACTACGTGGTAGGTGAAGTGGCATTTTTTATGATAAGGGGAAGTCCCTAATGAAGAAGGATAATAGGTATGTCAGGGAGGACCTCCCTCCACCTTGGAACTAAGCCATGGTGTCGGTTATGTAGTATCTAACTATAGATGAGCCGTATTCACCCCTCCAAAACTTTCACATGATGTTCCTCAATTTCTTGAAGGACATCAAACAAATAAACATCTTAGAGTATCTACTTTGATCTATGGAGATCTCCATTGACAACGTCAAAAAATGGGAAATCCACTTATCCCAAGCACTAGGATCTCCAATTAATTATCTATAAGTACAGTAGCTAGAACCCTGACCAACACATCATTAAACCTGATAGGTGAACCATGGATCCTGACCCAGTTCCAGAACCTCCCCTGGAAATAATGGAAATTTCTCAATAATTCCAAGTGATCGAAGTGGAGAACAGAACCCCCAATAGAGTAGGCAAGCATCGAGAGTTACCTCCTATAGGGCCATCTATAAATCTTACTAGGTGCTCGGTCCACGTTAAAAATGCAAGTGATAGAGGTAAAAGCTCTTCCCCTGCTTGCAAAAATCAAAATACTATGATAGAACCATCTCCAAGATCTTAGTTTGTCCAGCATATGGGTGACATGGACCATATCACTGACCAAGAGGACATCGCCACTTTGGCTACTTCAATGCTCTTGAGAGCCGACAAAATTATCAACCTTATGCATGCACAAAAAACTAGCATCCCTGTGGAGGACGATCCCAAGGAGGACAAAGACTATGTCCCAAAATGATAAGGTGTTATCGGGGTGTCCCTTATTGTTACTGGATTATCCTTTTTTGTCTTCGGGTTATCCCTGTGTGGTTATATCTTTTTATGCACTATTATGTTTATGCCTGTAGGATGTTATCTATATGTATTTCCTTGTTTCTATTTCTATTGTGTGGCCACCATTTTTGGCCCATTTTTAGCTTGCTCTGTATTGAGTTGAATGTTCATGGGATCCTCTCTAGGACATGTATAAAAGGTTTTGGGTCTCTTTGAAAATTTGTTACCAATAAAAAAAAAGGTGCAAAAAATTTAGTGCTCCACAATGTAAAGAAAGTAAAACATGGAGTCAAACAACCCTATAATACAAGGCCCAACACATAGAAACCAAATAGCAAGGAGAAAATAACACTAAAAATCCACAACAAACGTCAAACTCACTGGCAGACAAACTCAAAAATAAACTCCAATGAAAGTTACCATCCAAGTCCCCCCTTCTACCAGGTCAACAACGGATGACAATGATCCAAGAAGATAGAGCAGGGTGCACAACTAAGAGCTTCCAATTTACAAATTGGTAGTATCCTATGCATATAAAAAACCCATTGGGTATACAAGATCTGACTAGCAACTGACACACAAGAAGATGTTCAAAAATGAGTATGTACACAAGAGAGATACTAACATAAAATTATGGAGAAGGAAAATTCTTAGAACACTCTAAAACTAACAGCTAAATAGAACCTTCCCATACAGCATAGCCCGACCGCATAGCAAAAGAGGAAAACACAAACAAAAACAAGATAAAGTATTCAAACCAAGGCACACTCAGCAGCAAATGTAAAACCACATGCTTAATAGAACAACTAAGCTTAGGTAGCAATGATAAAAAAAAGTAAATACATTTAAATTTCCAACCTCAATAGTATTTGTGCTCCCTTAAACTTTCATTTTCCTTTCCAAAGAAATGTTCACTCCTCACAATATTTAGCCCTTCCATCACCTGAGTTCCCGTCCTTCCAAGCTAGCCCAAAATATGGTTGCAATCATCCTTAAGAATCTTATGTAGGAAGAACCTTAATCATGCATGGAGATGGTCGTCTTGTAATATTGAAGAAGATGTTCTCTCAAAGACATTTGCAACCCTAGGAACTAATATGGTTGCATGCTCCTTAATGACCTAAACTAAATACCCATATCCTAATTAAGAATCAGATCTCTCTTTTACTGCTAAGCCATTTTGCTAATGTCCTAGATGTAGGATATTACCACTTGGAGAGCACCTAACAAAGCCCGATGTTTGTCATCAATGTTACTAGGGAAAGGAAAGAGTACTAAGGGCAAGGGTACTAAAGAGGGGGAAACCTCCTTGGCTTCATTTGTATCCTCTGAAGGCTTTGGTTTTTTCTTCTCTAGTAGGCATTCATCAGAGTCAGCCATCTCGATCGAGATTGAGGATTTTTTAGCCTTCATTGCCTATGAAGAAAGTTTTTTTGATCGACGTGTACGACTCCGTTTGATATTACTAGGGGATACTGCAATTCCACTCTTAACCTTAGTCTTCCTTTTAATAGAGGGAGAGGGAGTAAAAAATCATGAGATTCGAACTCTAAGAATTCACTTGAGGTCTTAGAATATGTAAGAGAAGGGTTAATTGTTGGAGGAATTTTTTGACTTTTGACCTTCACTAGTGCCTCCTCCACCATAATTCCTTTAGAATTTACCACATATTCAAAGGTTAGGAAAATCAGACCTTGATGGAGGGTCCAACCCTTTCCCTCCCCTTACATTCTTCCAAGATTTTGCTAATGAGCGGTAAAGGAATATTGAAACATTCATGAGCCTTTTCCTCCTGATTTTGTTCAAAAACAACATATGGAAGTTGTACAAAACCTCTTTGTTCACATATAGAGTGAAATACTCCATTATAACCTTAATGATAGGATTTTAGGGTGCCTTGAGATATTTAGCATCATATCCATTCTGCAACTTCAGTAGATATTCCTCAACTTCTCGAAAGAAGTTCATTATTTAATCGATATTAATTAAGACAAAAGTCTTTGGTTAACTGTTATCAATATTTTATTAATATTAATTAATAGTTCCCATCCTATTAATTTAATATTAATAAATCTTTACAAATAATGACTTCATAAAACTATTAATTCTATTTACAACATTATTAATAAAAATATTAACACATATTATTAAAATTGAATATATTAATAATGATCCTAAGATAAATAATTATCATTATTAATTAACCACATTATTAATTAATTATTATTAAGATATAAATTAATTGATTTCATTATAAATTGATTAATTAATCTCAATATTAAATAATCTAGCTTTTAAATTTAATTAACTTAACCTGGAATAGTAACTAATCTATATTATCAATAAATAAGATTACCAATTAATATTAACTATATAAGCTAATATTAATGAATTCATTAAACAATAATAAATCAAAATAAAATAGTGATTATAAAGTTTAACACTAAACACATTAAATTTTTAAAGAATAATATATAAATATCAAATTTTGTTTATAAAATAACTTTATAATATAAATCATAAAGGTTGTTACCCAACACACATACTACAGGTCAAGAAGAGCCGCTTGACAACACTGTCCCACTTTGATAAATAATATCTCATAATTTCTGTTAAAGGATCATTTCATATAGCAAAACTGGTACCTAGTATGGAAAGGTTGAAGTATTTACTAAAGAACTATGGATGTATACCATTTCAGATTCTATTTTTTATATATAAAAATGAAAATAAGGATAGATGCACATGAGATATTAGCTATTAATAGGAAATATTATAAGTCTCAAAGATATGCTTTTTTAACTTTAGCTAAGGATTTGAGGAATAGGCAAATCAACTTGTTAAAATTATTTATCTGAAATACATCTATAGTTTTAAGAAGTTTCAAGCACATTCAATGAACTAATTTTTTTTTTCAAATTCTTTCGAGTGTCACTTTCTCTTTGTATAATATGTTATTACTTTCATCCTTGTCAGACTTCAACTTGTATTTACCAAAAAATCTACTTAAGAGAACTTGTTTTATGATTACAACTAACTAGCACGAGAATTCATATGATAAAATGGATGGTGCCAATGATAACTACACCCATGAGTAGGTAAATGTTGAGCATGAAGATAATGAGTAATCTAAATATGAGACCCATCACATTGAGACCAATGGTGAAGCAAGCGAGACAGAAGAGCAAAGCATATAACAAGCATTTACACTCAATCAAGAGGATAAAATAGAAAGAGATTACCCCACAACAAGAAAATTAACAAACTTAAAATCTTCTTCCTCATTCTCCCTAACCCTTCACACCTTGTATTTTTCTCCCCAGCTAGCAATCCCACCATCCCAAACCTCAACAACAAGAATAATGAAATAGAATTTGGAGGGGAGAGGAAGATCAAGAGGATGGGGAAGATGAAGCTCAAGAGTCAGGGTGAATCTTAGTTTTCTCTTTGTGTTTCAAAAATGATTTTATTAATTTTCCATCACTTTATAAATTTCCTCATAATATTTTAAAAATATGAATTTTATTCCTTATAATAATATTTATTTATTAAATATACCTTTTATAAATTATTAATTCAATAAGGTTAATATTAATTTACTAATACTATTTTAACAAAGGTATTAGTAATTAAATTATTTACTCATTTCATGGTATTAAATTAATTAATATTATTGCTAATTTCTCTTGTCTAGTGCTAATTTTTATTATCTACATTAGTATTTAATATTTTTAAGCATTAATAATATTAACATCATTATTAATACCTTAATTGTCAAATAATTAGTCAATTAAGTTCTATTTTTAGAAGCACAAGTATTAATGCATCCTAATGATAAATTAAGAGCCTAAGCAACATAAGGGCTCTTGCCAAAAGTTTTCTTTGCTCGAACTAAGATGCATCTAATAATAATAAAAAAGATAGATAATGCAAAAACATTACTAGTCTCTAAGCAGGAGGTATCATGATAACTACAAGGTTATCAACCACCTACAAGAGACACCTAAGCATAGGTACAAGGGCTAATTTACCTTTACAACAATATCTTTAACCTGATGATGCATTTAATCACACATACACAAATACAAATATTTATATATGATTTTTTTAACCCTATGGGTTGTTAGACTGGAAATCCATCATCTCTCATTTCACACTTCTCTCAACTTTGGTGGTTGTCCTATATCAATCCATCCATAAGAGTACCTACTCTTGTAACCACAAAATTCATCAACAATAGCAGGTTCTACAAAATAACATAATATAACACAAGTAAGCATAAAGTACAACTATGAACTCATCTTGATAGAACAATATAGAATCATTCATTAATTATCAACACATCAATAAATCAATCAAACAACAAGGGAGGTCCTATCAAGATAAGATATTACAAGAAATATAGGCAATCCAATAAATAGATCGTGATTTTCTTGTATTGCAAGATAATAAAACATTTAATATTGTTGTACCATGCTAAGATATAGAATAATGATAAACCAATTTTAGTTAAGCTAAGAAAATAAAAGTTATTAATGATTGGAAAGCATTGAAGATAATGTGGTGCAATTCATAAAGTTTCACAACAATGATAAACCACATTCTTTCTGAAATTGGCATATCAAAGCATGGGATTACATGGATAATTATGGAGGTTTACATGAAAAGTTATGGTTTAATATTTAACCATTTCCCATGTCATATTTTTTTAACCTAACTAACTAAAAAATATGAACTGGAATTCATGAAGTGATCTAGTTGTAGGTCTTATGAATTATAATCCCTAAAAAAAATACCACTTACTTTATTGTGTTTAGCTACATTCTTTAAATTTAGGGTCACATGCTTGCTTTTTGATATTTTTTGCACCTAAATTTTTGATAAGATTATTATTATTTTTTTAATTCAGTTATATATGCTAAACTTGCAACTTCATATGTATCTCTTTCCTTGAAAAAATAGGATGCTAAGGTTTCTATGTATAGCATACCTTGAATTTTTTGCTTCAAAATAATGAGCATTGTGTAACCTTACATAGTAGGTGTGCATTGAAATTAGCAGTTAGGATAAAAATTTCATCATATGCTCGAAGATTTTATGATCTAAAGCATTGAGTAGTTACCCATAACAAAGATATAATCATTCAATAGTAGCACTGTTACATCATATGGACTACATATACCTTGATGGAGATGTGTTAGCCTTTACCATTGGATATCTCCATCTTATCACTGTATTTCTTCAATTCTATGACATTGCAAATTCTAACCTCCTTCATTAGGAAATAGACTTGGGATATCTTGTTATCATGAAAGGAGACATAGCTTGAGGTAAGTGCTAAACATGAAAGTCTTTTAGACCATAAAAAAAGGGAAGCTCAAGTGTCCTCTTATATGATATTATCTAGGATTCATCATAGTTGCTTAATATTTGAGAAATATTATTGATGAATTTTCTCTTAATGAGATTCAATAAGGGATTAAGTCTCCTAAAAGGGATCTATATTAGAATTTATTTACCTAAATTCTTGGGTCTAATCATGACTAAGATTTCCCACGACTTGGACTTGCAACTTATATTTTTATAATAAATCTACTTTTCTTATAATTATTATAGAATCAAGTCTTCTTACTATCTTTTAAACCATCTAAGGCAATTTTGGATTCTATTTTATGTATTTTACACAAAGATGGACATTGATACATACTAAACATTGCATGTTATTTCATATTAAACTTGGAAGCTTTAAATTATTATGTTGTTTAGAATATGTTTCCATAATTAGTACCTATATATGTTTGTAGAATATGTGTGTAGATTTATATCTTATCAAATATATCTTTATAAATAATTTTGCATTGTTCAAGGTTGATGTGTGTGCACATATCATATTTTAAAGTGGATTATGCACTTCCTATCCATAATCTACTTTTAACTGCAATACAAAACACAAAAATAATAATAAATGTTACCTTCCATTTCATAAAGGTTATATGTACAACAAAACCAACATAAGATAAATAGATGGGATGTACCTTGTTTGTTCACTTTTTGAGCCATGAACTATACTATATGTAGAAACAAAGAATGTATAATCATTTGTAATAGTATATGGAATAACAATCAAACTTACCATTAGTGTATGGAATATAATAATTATTATTATGTACAATAATTATAATTATCTTTACTAGTCAAGGGAACCCATTCAATTATGTTTATCATTATTTTCTCTTTGGTCTTTCTTCTTTTGTAAGATTTAAATAAATTTCTTGTTTTTGTTCATTTTTGGAAATTAGTGAGAAACATAAAATGGTATTAGAGTCAGCATTAAGCATTGTTATTTTTTCATGGAGAAGGTTAGCCTCCACACTTTCTTTTGATAATTAGAGTAAATTATTTTGAAGAACTCAAGCTTATACTAAGAGGGGGGTGAACAGTATAAGACCACTTTTTAATTTTCTTTCCAAATCAATATTATGCAATGTATAGATAGCAATGTCAACAGTAGTAATAAAAGCAATGCATAAATCATCACACATAATAGAGACACCACAATTTACGTGGTTCACCCAATGTGGGCTACTCCACAAAGAAAATATTTCACTAAAATTTTCTCAATCAATCTTCTGGGAATATTTTCCCTATTACAATGTTTATGGACATCTATCCAAAGGAGATACCAATCCCCTAAATTAGGTTCATGGATTTCTATCCATAGTAGAACTCCTTCTCCTCTACTTTGGTTGGTGATCCTCTAGAAGACTACTACCTCCACTACACTGGCTTGTGGATCTCTCTACATTGAAGACTCTTGTTCCCACTCAGAAGACCTATTTTCACTACCCTGGTTGATGGATATCTATCCATTGGAGACTACTGTCCTCTACTCTATCACCTCTAAATATCTATCTCAAATTTGTGCTAAACTCAGTCGTTTAGTCTAACACAAATCTGCTCAACAAGTCCACTCATAACTTGCTCAAATATGCTCAACAAGTCCACTTAGAAATTGCTCAAATTTGCTCAACAAGTCCACTCAAAAATTGCTCAAATTTGCTCAACAGGTCCACTCAGAACATGCTCAAATTTGCTCAACAAGTCCACTCAGAAATTGCTCAAATCTGCTCAACAAGTCCACTCAAAACTTGCTTAAATTTGCTCAATAGGTCCACTCAAAACCTGCTCAAATCTTCTCAACAAGCTCACTCAGAAATTGTCTAAATCTGCTCAATTGGTCCACTCAGAACCTACTCAAATCTACTCAACAAGCTCACTTAGAACTTGTCCAAATCTGATAAATAAGTCCACATAGAACTTAACCAAATCAACTCAATAAGTTCACACATAACTTAACCAAATTTGTATTTTAAGCTTCCATAAAAAGCTCACACAAAATTAGTCCATAAGTCTTCTTAAAAACTTACCTCAAATCTACTTAACAAGTCTACACAAAACTTGTCCAATCTCATAGAAACATAAAGAGAATTGTTAGAGACTCAATATGTTCTACACTTAATGCTCAATCAACTCAAATCCGAATATAAAATAGTTTATCTTATGGAACTTGAAAAATCACTTCATATAACCACTTGACTAGGCTCAACCAAATCTACTCAACCAATCACTTAATTAAACACCCCATTCTCACAAACCCTAGTCCAAGCATATAACCACCAACTCAAAATATTTCCAACAATGCTCAACAAAAAATATCACATAACAATGATACTCATGTTCTTTTCAAATCCTAGTTCAAGTTCTTTGCACAACAACTCATTTCAACAGCAATGCTTATAAAACAATATAGAATAGTTTATCTTATGGAACTTGAACAATCATTTCATACAACCACTTGACTAGGCTCAACCAACTCTACTCAACCAATCACTTAATAAAACACCTATTTCTCACAAACCCGAGTACAAGCATATAACCACTAACTCAAAATATTTTCAACAATGCTCAACAAAAAATATCACATAACAATGATACTCATTTTCTTTTCAAACCCTAGTTCAAGTTCTTTGCACAATAACTCACTTCAACAACAATGCTTAAAAAACAATCTTCGCATAACAATGATACTCATGATCTTTGCAAAACCCTAACTCAAGTTCTTCACACAACCAATGGCTTCAAAAACTATGCTTATCAAACAAGGTTTTAACCACACTTCTTTATTCTAGAAAACCTTGAAGCAATTACTCAAACACACTCAAAAGGAAACCCTAATCAAGTCATTTTCACTCCAAACTTATTTTCTACAAATTAACCAATCAACTCAACCAAGGAAAAATTTGCCCATACCTTTTGCTTGACAATGAGTAGACTACACAAATATGCCACACTCACAATCACTTCTTTGCCAATCTCATGAAAGGTTAGAAGATAATAATTTTCTCAATGAATCACAATACAAAATGATATCAAATAAAATACACCTTATCACTCAAACTATAAAATAATATCTAACACCTTCATAATAATCTCTTTGGCAAAAGTCCCTTTAAAAATAAAATCAACACTCTTAAAGTCTTACTCCTCCAATATGCAAATATAATAATTAAGACTTTATTTTAAAAATAAAATCAAACTCCTTATAACTCCAAATTTTATTAAAAATAATTTCCAACAAACATCAATTTTCAACTGGCAACCCTTTAACTATTCCAACTAGCAACCCCTTTTAACTCCCAACTTTAGGTAATATTAAAAATAATCAAAATTTAATTACCTTGCCTTTGGAGGGATTCAAACCCTCAACGCAGCCCATGACCAACACCTTATCCACTACTCCAACTACCACGTGAGCTATGCACTCACTTGCAGTGTGGGAAGAACCACGTGCTTCAAAAGTATCATCGTCTTGCATTTTGCAAAACGTGCACCTCACCTTTGGTGCCTTTAACCCAACACAAATACTAAGCACAACTACCATATTTTGAATGCTGGTCTCCTTGCATCCAAGCACTCTAGCCACTACCCTCTTGCCACTAGACCATGCTGCCCGAATGGCTTCCAACTGATTTGCACCTTTCCTATTATTTCTATTCATTGGCATACACAAACATGAATTTTGCAGTCTTTTTCATGAGCTCCAGTTCACATGCAATTTTTTCATTCGAGAAAGGATACAAATTTAATGCCCCTTGGGCATAGTTTATATAATAATTTTCACCTTTGTTTGAATATGTTGGTGCTTCGAATTTTCTTTAAACCACGTGACGTCGGTGCTTAGAATTTCTTCCAACTATAGAATGTGGGCGCTTTAGACTTTATTAATTTATAATTTATTTAAATTCTTTTGAATTTAAATATTATAAATTAATTCTTTTAGAAACCTTTGGGCTTATTAAGTCCTTCTCATTGCATAACTTGGTATAAGTAATATTTATTTATAAAATTTAAATTCACATTGAATTTAAATAATTTATAAAATAAATATTATATCTCCTTTTTAACTTTGCAATAAGCCTCCTTATGTTTTTATGAAACACCTTTTAAACTAAGCTTCCATATCAAATTAAAATATTATGGAGCCCATTTACCTTTAACTTTTGCACTGATTATCTTGAACTTTGGCGTTATTTGAAGCTTCTTCCTGGGTATCAAATGACAACCTTGACAAATTTGTTTCTTGAAGAAGTCCTTGACATTAATGATGACTTCATCCGGTGACATCAATGCCAACTTTGACTTAGGGACTCAAAATGTCCAACAATCTTCCCCTTTGTCATTGATGGCAACCCAAATTATTTTTACCAAAAACTTGACTTCTTTTTTTTCCTGGTCCCCCTGGGACATTGCTCCCCTTGGCTCAATGCTCTCTTAAAGTATCAAGTTTGTCCCCCTTATTCAAATATCCCCCCATTTGACATCAATGGCAAAGGGTCACCTTGGGGGCTCGAGGCTAAGAATGAGCCTCTTAGCTTAGTCCCTCCCCCACCTCCTTTTGAGGTGGTTAATTCTAGGGTGGGAGTATTTCTACTCCCATAAAGCACTATTCTTTACCTTTATCCTCTTTTCTTCTTATCTGAATTTTGTGATTCCTTTGACTATTTCTATCAATGTCCATGTTCCTATTCATATCTACATTTTTTTTCCTGTTCTTGTTCCTGTTCATATCCATATTTATTCCTGTTCATGTTCCTATTCATATCAATATTCTTGGTCCTATTCTTTTTTATGTTCATACTTGTTTCTGGAATGTCTGCTCTACACCACTTTGTTGTGTGACCATCATTATTGCACTTATAACACTTAATATTATTATTCCTTGGAGGTGCAAATATCTTAGGATTTCTCTTAGTGAATCCATATCCTCTTCTGTCATGAACCCTACAATTTATTGCCTTGTGATCAAACTGATTACATGAGTAACAACACACATGGAAAAGTTATTTGTTCCCATATTCCTGTCTTTCCTATGTCCTTCACTGTGAAGCCATGTGCCCAAACCTGTGATATGAAAAATATCTTCGATTAAAGTTTCCTTGTCTTGACCTCATTGGTCTCTTAGTCTCTCTTGACTTGTTCTGATTGTTGTTCCATTTGTATCTTCTCTGTGCATTGTTTCCATATTTTTTGAACTATCTTTTTTCCAACTCATTCTCTAATGTCTAACTTTATTTTATGATGTCTTCTTCTAAAGTATCTTCATCTAAAGTTTCTTCACCTCCAAAACTTGAAGTTGACTCTCTTTCCCATTTCTTTTGAACCTTTTCAAATACAAGACCTATTTTTCTTGATGTAGTCTTTTGTGTCTTGATGAACTTATCCAAGTTATTTGATCTATTTTTAAATCCTTTCATCTTGATCTTGGAGTCCTCTAAATATTCTTTTAGTAGTGCCACTTCTTGTGCTAACTTCTCATATTCCAATATCTTTGCTTCTAACTTATCTATGAACCTCTTTGCCTTAGCCTTTGAGTTTTCTAAATCCTCTAGGAGCAATCTTCTCTCTTCATCACATTCTTGAAACTAAATTTCAATTTTAGAGTGTTGTTTTCTTACCTTATTTACCGTGTCAAGGGCATATATAATTTCTCCCTTGAGATCATAACCATCCTTTTCTGAATATTCCTCTATTTGTTTACCTTTGTCCACATTTTTATTTTTTGTTGGCTTGTCTTCTATAGGATCACTTACTTCTTCTTCTAACGCCATTAGAAGATTTTCATTTGGTCCTTTAAGTGCATTCTCATACTTATCATCATTGAAACTATAACCATCCCTTGTACAATCATCTTCAATATGTCCAAAGTTACCACATCTAAAATACTTAAGAATTACTGGAGTTTTATTAACTTGCTCTTTTTCTTCAATCATAAATAGAACTTCATCTCTATCATTGTCTGAAAAACTAGCATCACTATCACTTGAGTACTTACTTGCCTTATCTGCATAGTAACTCTTTTTTGTCTTTTGAAGAACTTCTTTCCTTGTCTACTTTGTCCATCCTTATTTTTATTTTGGTGCCTATATATTTATGATTCTGTGTACCTATGATCCTATTTTTATTCACTATTTTTGTTCTTAGGTTCTTGATAATCTGTTGCAAAATATCCATGCTTTCCACAATTGAAACACTTAATATATCTGAGATCTCTGGATTTTCTAGAATCTTTATCTTTTCTACCATAATTAGCTTTTTCATCATTGGATGAATCATTGCATGATTCTGACATCTTACCTTTTGCCTTCTTGATTACTTTGAAGGCTACTTCCTTCTGGAAAATAGGATCTTTTGTTCTTATCTCAAAAGTTGTAAGCATACCAAGCGACTTATCTCTTCTCAAAGAATCACCATTCATTGACACTTATATAGCAAAAACTTATTTACTGAATCTTTTTGGAAGAGTTCTTAAGACTTTATCACAAACATCTAATTCATAAATCTTCATTCCAATTCCTTGCATATCATTAACAACCTCATCAATTCAAATTAGATAAGCACTAATATTTTCCTCATCATTCATTCTTAATGCTTCAAATTGTCCTTTGATAGTTTGTATCTTTGCTTTCTTAACACTTTTATCTCCATATAAACCTTACAATTTATTCCACATTTCTTTTGTAGTTCTACAATGCATAACTTTCATAGACTCTATTCTACGCAAACCTCTCAAAAGTGCATTCATTTCTTTTTAAATTATAGTGTTGTAGAAGCTTACCTTCCTTATCTGTAGGAGGATTGATTGTGGGATCATATTCAAATTCCACTGCTTCTCAAACTTCATTGCCAATTTCCATTAGGTAGATCCTCATCATCATACTCTAATACATAGTCATTTCCAACAAATACTGGTGCTAAATTATTTGAGAACACCTCCTTAGGATCCATTATGTTCTTCTTAGCTTTTCCTTCAAGCTGTTAAACTCTTATGAAGGAACCCGCTCTGATACCAATTGAAGAACACAAGCTTATACTCGAGAGGGGGGTGAATAGTATAAGACCATTTTTTACTTTTCTTTTCAAATCAATATTATGCAATGTATAGATAGCAATGTCAACAGTAGTAATCAAAGCAATTCATAAATCATCACACATAATAGAGACACCACAATTTACGTGGTTCATCCAATATGGGCTACTCCATGGAGAAGGGGAATAGGCCTACCCAATCAAAGGTGAGACTAATGGATATAAACACATGGCATAGGATCTTCTATATTTGTGGTCATAGGTTAAAGTCCAATTTTATGGTGAGTATAGGTTAACATGGACATGCTTCTTCTTTGTTCTAGTATAAAGGCTAACTCACAAAACACCCTTATTGAGGGGAATTTTTGGGTTTTAATTGTGTGCCCTCCCTTTGGCTAGCTCACAAACACCTTTATGAAGCTTAAAAACAATCCTATGGAGGTGTAACAAATTTCTCAACATGGCACCTTTGGTTTGGTTGGCTATACATTGTGTATAAATTTTTCGAATGCTAGGTCTCAAGTTCCAAATTTAAATCCTCTATGGATAAAGTTTTTTATATTGCATATGATTCTAATCTCAATATAATCATTTTATGCATTTATGAATAGATTGTTAAGACTTTACAATGGGTGTATTGGTTCTTTGGCTATCCCAGGGTGATATGTGCATAAACTATCTAGTTTCAAATCCCATTGGATTTTATTTTGGCTTATGTAGAATGATTTGATGGATATTGGATTGGCATAGTAGTTGAATTGGTATCCTATAATGATATGAAACCATTTTTTCTTATATTTTCATCCTTTTAGAAAAATAAAATTAAAATAAGTGGCTTTTTCCTACTTACTTTTGGTGTCCAATGGTGAATAGGTGGTAGAATATCTGTGGTAGTTATTTGTAAATTATTACATAGCAAGAGGAAAATTATGGCTAGTTATATATTTTTGGAGGTTTAAGGATATATTATTCCTATTGTATTGAGGATTACAAATGCAAACATTTGTAAGGCCATAATGTTTGTATGTGAATGTGTTTTAATATTATTTTTTAGATGACATGATTTTTGAGCTCTTTGTAATGGTGGTATTTATTCAAGGGCTTACTATAGGTGGAGGGATATATTATTTTTTGGTTTTCTTCAAGACTTATAACATCCATTTAGAAAGGCAAATTTAAAATATATTTTTACATAGAATTTTTTATCCATGTTTAAGGGAGAGACAATTGGATTTAAGGTATTAAATGTAAATATTGAATCTTTTTATAGAGGCACAAAGGAGAAGGATTTAGAGTGTACTTTTATCAATCATTATTCTTCCTCTTAGATTATTGGGCTATTGGTTAATTATATATCCTTAACAAAGCATGAAATTATAACCCTTCATGATGTCTTCTCTCTTTTATTTTTAAACTAGGTATTCTTGGGGAGTTACGATAACTCTTCTCATAGAAAAATTTAGGCAAAGTATTTCTCAATGGTGATTATGACCAAGTGGCCCAAGGAAAAGTTGAACCCTTCAAAAAGAAGTGTGTCATAAAAAGGAAGATTACATTTTTATTCCTTACATTATGTGACTATAAAGGATCGAAGTAGATATGAAGAGGAAATATCTTTGGTTCATCTTCTCCTTATGGAACATAGAGGTATTCTTTATATATGCATGGGAGTATTTGATATTAGTTATGGTAACTATGGTCAAGCCTAAGAAGATTCTTGTATGAGTGCAAGAGCATATTTGTGTAGCCAAATTCTGAGATGATACAAGAAGACTCATTTATTTCTTGGAAGTTTAGATATTGTTGGGTCCATTTGAGAATTCATTATCAAGAGGAGATGTTACCATCTCTAATGTATACTCTCATTAGCCCTTTGGAAGATAGTGTTGTGAACTTATTTTCCAAGGAATACATTGTCTAATATGACCCTATGGACAATCATGATGTAATCCCATGGGCAATGATTTATTGTATCATCCCTAGTAGGATTGATTAAATCACTTATATGGTTAACATTAATTAAACCTTCATCAAGGGTTTAGTAAGGTATGGTTGAATCTAACTTAACCTCAAGCATTATGTTAGCCTAGATTGAATGCACTTTGTTATTATTATTAATGGGATTTATATATTGGTATAAATATCACCCAATCCATCGTATCAATTTGTGATGATTTTTTATGTGGATATTAAAGTGATATTTGGTGCTAAATAGACCCCATCTAGTTGTGTCTATTATTATTATCTTTTTTATGCTTCTTTTGGAAAATTTGAGTAAATGTATAATTCTTGTTTGTTTTTGAAAATTAGTGAGAAATTTGACACATCCGATAACATGATAATAATCATCCAATCTAACACCAATGATTAGGAAGTATGATAGATGACAAAGGTAAGAAAATAGATACATAGCTAAATTAGAAAAATGACATCTAAGCCCACTTGTATTCATATTTGTCTTTATTAATTAAAAAGGTGAGAGTTTTGAAAAGAGCTACACAATTAGCGACCACACCTTGGTCACCCTGCCAAAAGAAGAAAAATAGAACTAAAACCAAACCACTTGGGTATAGCCAACCTACACTCCTACACACAGGATCAAAAGTTACTTGTGCAAGGAAAAAAAACCATCACCCTACCCAAAAATGATCCATACAACCCACAGATAGAGACAGGAAACCATCCAAAGCCTTGGACCTAGGGATTTCTTATCACATCCAAAGACTCATTCTTTCCTATGGTAGTATCCTCAAAGATCCGATCCATAAGATGGTTCATCTATT
This sequence comes from Wollemia nobilis, assembly GCA_028583015.1. Taxonomy (NCBI): domain Eukaryota; kingdom Viridiplantae; phylum Streptophyta; class Pinopsida; order Araucariales; family Araucariaceae; genus Wollemia; species Wollemia nobilis. Next base: position 455,571 of record JAQPPZ010003507.1, on the reverse strand, counting down.
TAGTAAATTCTATGGAAATATTAAGCATTCCCATAATCGATCATTGTTTGTCCTCCACTAGCTTGATCAATTGAACATACTTACAAGTGTCCTCAGTGCTGGAAGTGAGGTGGAAATCCTCATTTGAGAGATTTATATATATTTTTTATTTGGTCAGGTCCTTTGAATCAGAGTGGACCACAAAAAAAATGAATCCTTCTTTTTTATTTTCTTTTTAGACAACCTTCTGGAGCATCTTGCCTCCCCCTTCACTCCTATGGAAGTCACCAAAATATCCCTTGATCTTCTACTACTTTCAGCCAAATTGAAAGAATTTGAGGGACTCTCCACCTGATCGAACTCCAAGGAGTTCGAGATCGACCTTTTAGAGCTATGCAGTCTACAACCTCTTACACCCTTGGGGAAACTGAGATGTCCCATATTATTTTTTCTTTTTTTAACTCCCTTAGAGAGGAAGTGAGACTCTCTCCTATTCAATTCACTATAATTACTATATTTAGATAGCAGTCTCCTAAGTGGATATGGTAGGAGGGGGATAGGCTAGGATTCAAAAGCCTTTAAGATTTTTGTAGTCTCTACACCTCTATATTTGGCCATATGTTCAAAAATTAACAAGTTCAGACCCTGATGAATTGGGTCTAGGTCTCTCCTGCTCCTCATATTTGTCATGGATTTCTACATTGAGTTAAACTAGGATGTTCATCCATCTCTCTCTTCTCAACTGATTAAGGAACATAACATGGTATCTCCTTACAACATCCTTAGAAGGGTCCAACATAAAATAGTCCATGATAAAAATAACCACTCGATCCTATGGGGCTTTAAGAGCTCTAGCATTGAAACCATTCTGCTCCTTAGGGAGGTACTTGTTCTCATCTAGAAACAAACTCAAATATCTAATGAGGGAATGGTTATCCCTATTGTGGCTATATCAATCTAGGGGGAGGCCTGTAACTTTGGCAACCATCTATCCATTGATTTCAAATTCTGAGTCCTCCACCTTGACCCATCCCTCTTTGCATGAATGGGCTATGCATATGGATAAAATCAGATTATAACCATAGAATTTTTGGATACATTCTAGAAGGCCACTCCTCTTCAAAATTATTTTAATTTCTTCTTTAGCATTCGGAGAGACCATTTCGAAATGTAATTTTGATAGAATGGACCTTGGATTCGATTGCTTAGCCTTACCCATCGTGGTAGCAACACATCAAGGAAGAATACTCTTGTACACAAGAAACTCAGTTGATAGTTGTTCAGATAGGTAATCGAGGAAGCTCTTACATTAAATTATGGATATGCCAATTTCAGAATTTTAATTATGATGATAGGAGGGTTGTTGCTCAAGGTATTCATCGCACTAATAACTAGGCCATCCAACATTTATAAATATCAGATACCAATGCAACTTCTACCTCAAGAAAGGATTATGAGGATGCTTCTTCAAACATCCAACCAAGGATTGAATCATATTCAAGGCTAATATTTCAATCTTATAATCATCTTGAGGCTAATAACCAAATCTCGTAACCCGTAGAGGTGAATATTTACTCACACATAAATGATGCCAGCCACAACATTGAGGAGTCATTCTAATTATTTTATTTAACGCATGTTCCCTCATAATCTGGAGCCACCTCACCCAAACATAGAAAAAACACCTCATGATAGTTGAAAAAGCACACGAGGCACACCAACCAAATAATAAGGTTGTGAAGTCGATCTAAAGTTCCTCCTATCGAAGAGTGACACATGAGGTGGAAATATTCCAAGTGGTTATCTTGGCACTCCTCTTTTGGGTAGTACCAACAAGGCTAAGACTTGACATTATAGATTTTTGGACCCAATTTTTGGAAAGGGATCCACTATTGAGGAAGGGATCTTCATGCTAAACTTTTGCACCTAGATTCTAATTTAAAAAATAGTTCAAATTTAAAATGGACAACAGGTTTAAGAGAGACTAGGTTGAATGCCTCTTAGCTCAAAAATGGAATCCATTGTCGATTCCCATCAAGGTATGTGAGACAAGATCAAATTTCTTCTTCATTAAAAAACATTATTAGCTCCTCTGGGAAATTAGATCTCCATACAGATAACCTTGTTGAGCAAATCCCACATTAGTCATATAGTTTACCAATTTATTCCCTTCTCTGAAAATATGGTTCACCTAAACTTCTTCCTTTCCTTGCAAGATTTTTCTCATTTTCACTATCATATTTTGAGTATTCCAACTCAGAGTTTTATCAGACTTAATCATATTAATCAAATTTAAGGAATCACCTTCCACTACCACACTCCTTAGCCCTAGATATTCCAAAATTAGTAGACCCTAAAAAGTAGCCCTTGTCTCTACAAAGTGAGAAGATTGGCGAGAAATATGTTCAACGAAGACCACAACTATATTTTATCTATCATCTCTAATAACTTTGCATGCACTCACTAACCTTGGATTTCCTTTCGAGGCTCCATCAAAATTGAGCTTGAGTCAACCGTAGGGAGGGGGCTCCACCAAACAACAAGCCTTGGGTTTAGAGTCGGGCCAGGAGGATTAACCTGAGGAAATCCCAAAGCTAGCTCCAATTCAATTTTAGTGGAAGGGATTCCCAGGGGACCTCTTCTCAACTCTGGAAATGCCAAGGACACATTCTCCATTGAGCTCTATAGAATTCAATTTCTAAGATCAGCACAAAGTTGATTATACCTAAGGTTTTTAAATACCCGAACATTTCTTTCTTTCCATAATCCCCAAAGGAGATGACAGAGGAGGAAATTCCAAATGCATTTAAGTCTTGGTGAGAGAAAGAGGGGCACACATTGTAAGCATCCCATATTTTACACATAATGAATTATATTCCAACTCTCAATCCATTCTCAAGAGTAGATCCCATATTGTATTACCTTATCTAAGATATATTTTGTTGTAAATTTAAAATTTATTTCATGTTAATTTTTGATATTTTTTGTTATGTAATATGATAAATGTATTTCAAAATATTACACAAGTAGTAGCCATTGACGAGATCATATTCGCAACTGTCTTATGTATTCTCTAAAGTTTTTATATTTCGATACTAGATGTAATTTTAAAATTTTCACCTACAACCTACTTGTACATTTCATCACTTGTTCATATTAGTGTAGTAATAAAAATACCACACACTTATTACTATTTTTGGACAATATGATTATAACGAAAAGATAAATGATTTAATATATAATCATTTCAACATCAAATTATGTATCATAAAATTAAAACTAGAAGGCAAATATATCTATGTTCATTATAATAAGTTATTGTGTTTTACCATAGTGGAAACAATATAGTGCATAGCATCAATATTTATTTGGGGAATTTTCATAGGTTTGATAGCCTTATACATGCATTTCCTTGTTTATTGATAATATATTTGGATCAAAAGAGTTAATTGTTGATAGTCCTATATTCGATATTCATAATATACCTAATAATATCGCCATCTTGAATTATAAAATTTCCATATAATCAAGAAGTTAATAAGATAAAATAAACTATTTTTTGATTCTACAATAACACTAACTTGATTCTTATAATATTTATAATATTTGGCACATTTTTGTTTTTTTTAACATTAATCTAGTGCTACATAGTATTAGAGTAGCACTATTTAAGGAATTATTCATGTATACCTATTGTCTTAATGGTTCACATTTTGAGTAACTTGAATCCATAAAATATTGTTATAATTTGAGATACCTGATGGCGAGGTCAAGATTCAAAACACACCAGTCTCACAAATTGCAGTAAATTTCATTAATATGGTCTCTGTTACAGTTTTTCTCAGCACACTTCCTCCTCCCCAAATCCCAAACTCACCATCCCTTTCCCATACAAATTTTCCCCGCTTTAATGTGGTCTCGGCCTTCCGTGCAATTAATGCTCCCGCCCAAAGACCAATTCGAATTTCATCTTCCCTCCGTTGAAATTTCAAGATTTTCCTTTCCTTTTGTTTTCTGCCATAAATGGCAACTGTCCGATCCGTCCAGAGCCTGCATTCATGGCTTCCCATACCCTACACCCGCCGTTTTAATCTGACTATCTTTAAGTACCGTTGTCTCCGCCATTAAGTCTTTCACCTGTAACTACGGTTTCTCCAAAAACAACATTCCAAGATACTTAAACTTGGTCGGCATCTATATCTCTCTCCTCCGATTACGTGGCCCTCATCCTTATGATCTGTTACAAGTGTGTCTCCACGTGTCAAATTTAACTCTATCCCCCACTGGTCGTGTTGCCTTTAAGACACGTGGCAACCACGTGTCTATTTCACCCTGTCCGACCGTCCGCGTGTTCACTTCAGTTTGACCTTTTCTTGGGCCGCGATATCGCGACATGTCGCGATATCGCGACCCAACTGACGTCCGCCCTCAGCTTTGAAACAAAGTCGCGATATCGCGACAAAAGTACGTCCTGCACTTGTCTCTGCCTTTGACGTCGCGAAATCGCGACGTGTCACGAAATCGCGACGCGTCGCGATTTCGCGACTCCAACCCCCACTCCTTGCAACAGCTTCAACATGGTCGCGATATCGCGACGTCGCGATATCGCGACCCCTTCGTAACTTAGCTCGGCCATCCCCCGCTCCCCCCCCCCCCAATGTCCGATATCGCGACGTCGCGATATCGCGACCCCTTCGTAACTTAAGACTCGGCCAACCCAACCGTCGCGATATCGCGACGTCGCGATATCGCGACGAAACTTGCTCCGCCTTTGCTATAGCAAATGAGGTCGTGATTTCGCGACCTCACACCAACTTTTGCCTTAGTTCCTTTAACAACTTCCCTTTCTGTCTTACGACATCTCCTTCCCCGGAAAAGAACCAAATTGCTTCAAAAATACAAGAACTTTAAGAAAATTAAAAGATGCAAGATTGCTCATACTCCCATCGGATGCTCCTGCATCAGACACCCGGGGTAGATTAGAAGTGACCCTCACTTCTATTTTGTTGGGGGAAGACCCAATCGGTCAACCTCCGCCTCCGATACCCAAGTTGCATCTTCAATAGGCCTGCCTTTCCACTTGATCAAATACTCAGTATACTGTTTATTCCTGGTGCTTCTGCCTTCACGAGTATCCAATACTTCCTCGGCCTCATCTGTGCTTGGAGTAGATGCTGGAATTTGCCATAATTTTGGACTTTGCATTTATGTACCTTCTCCCTCATGATATTCCACTAAATCTGAGATATTAAAAATTGGTGAAATATCAAGCCAACTTGGCAATTCCACTTCATACGCATTTCCTGACTCTCGCTTTCCCAATATTTTACATGGTCCAAACTTTTTCATCTTCAATTTATTGTAAGTCTTGGCAGGAAATCTCTCCTTCCTGAGATGCACCATAACCTCATCTCCAACCTTGAACTCCTTGAACCGCCGCTTCTGGTCTGCCCTTGTCTTATATTGACTGTTCATTTTTGTAATTTGTCTTCTTACTTCCTCATGCAGACTTTTCATATGTTCTCGCAAATTCTTCTGCTTCGGCACTACATTTTTCTTTTCTGTCCAACTTTCTTAGTTCGGACACGTTCCTCGGGTCGTGTCCATATATTATCTGGAATGTAGCTTTATCTGTGCTCTTATTGACTAAGCTGTTATATGCAAATTCTACCTACGTGGTAAAACTAAATCCCATCCCTTGGGCTGATCTCGCTATCAAACACCTCAATAGATTACCCGGGCTTCGTTCACCACCTCTGTCCGTCCGTCGATCCGTGGGTGGTATGCCGAACCGAATTTCAGGTCTGTTTTCATCTTCTTCCACGGAGTTCTCCAAAAGTATCCAACAAACTTGGTATCTCTATTAGAAACTATGCTTCTTGGCAGACCGTGAAGTCTAACCACTTCCTTGAAGAACAACCCAAAGAATGTGAACTGCATCACTTGTCTTTTGGCAAGGAATAAAATGTGCCATTTTGGAGAACCGGTCCACCACCACAAATATTGAATCATTTCCTCTCTGTGTTCTCGGCAATCCAAGAACAAAATCCATGCTTATGTCCTCCCATGGTCTCTCGGGCACAGGTAATGGCTGGTACAGCCCGGTATTTTGTTTTACACCCTTTGCCATCTGGCATATTCTGCAACCTTGCACAAACTTCCGCACATCTTGCTGAAGTTGTGGCCAGTAGTAATTTTCCTCAACCAAGGCAATGGTCTTATCTCGACCAAAATGCCCAGCCAATCCTCCGCTGTGCTTTTCTTTGATTAAATTCTCCCGCATAGAACTTCTGGGAATGCACAACTTACTACCCTTGAACAACATTCCGTCTTGGATTAAGAAATCCAACCATTTTGTTCTGTCTATAGTAATAGGTATCAAGCAAGCCTTCCAGGCTTCTGCAAAATCCGGATCTGCAGGGTACAGACCCTTCAGTTCTTCAAATCCCACTACTTCTACTGTCAATCTAGTCAGCAGAGTTTGCCTTCTGCTTAAGGCATCTGCAACTCTGTTTGACTTCCCACTTCTATGTTTCAGCACAAAGGTATAACTTTGGAGGAACTCCACCCATTTCATGTGCCTTTGGTTCAGTTTTGTCTGACTGTTAATGTATTGCAAAGCCTGATGGTCAGTAAACAGTACAAACTCCTTTGGTAATAAATAATGTCTCCACTTTTTCGGGGCTCGAACTATAGCATAAAATTCTTGATCATAGACTGAATACTTTTTTCGTGCATCATTTAACTTCTCACTGAAATAAGCAACTGGCTTGCCTCCTTGACTCAGTACAGCCCCTATTGCACTGCCACTGGCATCACAGTCCACCTGAAATACCTTGTTGAAGTCTGGAAGTGCCAAAACAGGCTGCTCGGTAACTTTTCTTTTCAATGTATCAAAGCTCCTTTCAGCTCCTGATGTCCATTTGAACTCCTTTTTATCTCCCCTCATTGTCTCTGTGAGAGGTGCACAAATACTGCTGAAGTTCTTTATGAACTTCCTATAAAAACTGGCCAGACCATGGAATGACCTCACTTCTGTTGTGCTTCTTGGAGTAGGCCATTCAATGATAGCTCTCACCTTTTCGGGGTCCATCTTCAGACCTTCTGTTGAGATTACAAACCCCAAGTATACCAATTCCTTCTTGAAAAAATTACACTTTTTCAAATTTATTAATAACTGCTCTTCTCGCAATTTTTCAAAGACTCTCCCGATATGCATCGGGTGTTCCTCCAGTGGTCCGGCTAAATATCAATATATCATCTAAATAAACAATAACAAACTTTCCCTAGAAATTCTTTCAGTACTTCATTCATCAGCCGCATGAAGGTACTTGGTGCATTGGACAGTCCAAAGGGCATGACCAACCACTCAAACAGGCCTTCTCTTGTCTTGAAGGTTGTCTTCCATTCATCCCCCTCTCGGATACGGATCTGATGATAACCACTTTTCAGGTCAATCTTTGTGAAGTACTCAGCTCCACTTAAACAGTCCATGATATCATCCATTCTTGGTAACGGGAATCTGTACTTAATAGTAATTTTGTTGATGGCCCGTGAATCTGTACACATCCTCCATTCTCCATCCTTCTTTGGCGCCAAGCATCGCAGTACTCGCGCATGGACTCAAACTTTCCCGAATTAATCCCTTTTCTAATAATTCTTGGACTCGTCTATTTAACTCCTCGGTATCTACGGTGTCATCCTGTGTGCAGCTTTATTTGGCAGGCTTGATCCTGGTACTAAATCTATATGATGGCTAATTTTTCTCACAGGGGGTAAGCCCTCAGGCACATTGTCAGACACAATGTCTGGAAATTCCTCCAGCAGATTTAGAACTTCTATTGGGGTATCCCGGCATTCCTTCCCCCTAACTCTAGGGATTATTGCATAACATAAATGTTCATGCTTTAACCCGTTCAGAAACTCTCTCCCCTCAACTAAACAGACTGGAAATATTACATACCTTTTCATCTCGCATCCTTCAAGGGCTTTAGTTTATGGCGTACACCATTCTTTGTCAATGAGTAGGTGTTGGCACGGCCATCATGTATCGCACTCCGGTCAAACTGCCAGGGTCTTCCCAGCAACATGTGGCAAACATCCATGGGTAAGATGTCACACAGGACCTCATCACAATAATTCCCAATGTTAAATTTAACAGAACACTGCTCATTGACCAAAGCTCCGTGGTCCTTTTGTAACCATGCGACCCGGTATGGGTGTGGGTGTTTCTTCCTTTCTAACTGTAATTTTGTAACCATTTCCTCAGAAACCAGGTTATCCGTGCTACCATTATCAATAATGATATTGCAAACCTTGCCCGCACATTTACATCTAGTGCGGAATAAACTTTTCCTCTGGTCTATGTCCTTCTCCTCGTTCAACAGGACTCTTCTTACAACCATTGTTTCTCCTCTCTCCGCTTCTTCGAAATGCTCAGATTCAGCATCCTCCTCTGCCACAACAGCTCTGGTCGGGCCCTCGGGCCTCTTGTTTGTTCTTTCTCGGTGTTGTGGACATTCAAATGCCCTGTGTCCTTCTTCACCACAAGTGGAAACATGTTCCACGAAATACTCCCCTTCCAAACCCTCGTCCAGATCCACCCCGTCCTCTTGGGTAGCTGTTCTGATCTCGAGGCTGATAAACATCTTCTTCTTTTTGGTCCTGGTTACTACTAGCTTCACCAGTCTTCTTCGGATCCTTGTACTTTTCTCCACTGGTCCTCCCACCAGTCCTTCCACCTCGGCCTCTTCCTCTTTGCTTGCCTTCAAACCGCCTGTTTAGCTTTTCTTCTACCTTCAAGGCAAATTGATAAGCATCCTCAATGGTGTTTACTCGAACCAGGCTCAGTTCTTCCTGGATACCAAGCCTCAACCCATTAATGTAACGGGCTACTTTCTCTTTATTTGCCTCTAAATGCCCTGTTCTAATAGAAATTTTGTAAAATTCTTTAGTGTACTCTTGGACAGTTTTGTTTGTCCTGTCTCAAGCTCCGCATTTTTCTTAGCAGATCCAACTCGTAATCTGCTAGGATGAACTGTCTTTTAAGCTTCTCCATAATTCTATCCCATCTTGTTATTCTCTCTTTCCCTCTTCTCGTTTCTCTCCAACTGCATTCCCCTCCACCAAATGCTGGCATGACCCTTTAACTTGGTCTTAGCAAATCTGACCCGGTTAGGGTCTTCAATCTCCTCATACTCAAAATATTCCTCTAAATCATTTATCCAGTCAATCACTTCTTCTGGATTCAGATTTCCCGAGTAGGTAGATACCTCCATTTTTGGTTGTTTTCCAATCTGAGAGATGGCCCTATACAACCGGGCTTGAGTAGGATCCACAGCTTCTTCTTCCTCCTCAAACTGGTCTTCTTCCTCAACTTCGTCTTCACTTTCCTCATCCCCTCCGGGTTCGCGTCTTCTGCGTAACTCTGCTTGTAGGGCTTGAACTTGCCTTTGCAAGGCCCGAAAGTCTTCGGCCGGCACTACATTTCCTGCTCCGCCACGGTTCCTTCGTGGAGGCATGATATTTTCTCTGTATTATTATTTTTATTTTTTTTTAGAATTCTTCCACAGATCCTGGTGCAACTGCCTCTCTCCGGCGATCTGTTACACGCTCAGGAGCTCCCGCTCTGATACCACTTGATGGCGAGGTCAAGATTCAAAACACACCAGTCTCACAAATTGTAGTAAATTTCATTAATATGGTCTCTGTTACAGTTTTTCTCAGCACACTTCCTCCTCCCCAAATCCCGAACTCACCATCCCTTTCCCATACAAATTTTCCCCGTTTTAATGTGGTCTCGGCCTTCCCTGCAATTAATGCTCCCGCCCAAAGACCAATTCGAATTTCATCTTCCCTCCGTTGAAATTTCAAGATTTTCCTTTCCTTTTGTTTTCTCTGCCATAAATGGCAACTGTCCGATCCGTCCGTAGCCTGCATTCATGGCTTCCCATACCCTGCACCCGCCGTTTTGAATCTGACTATCTTTAAGTACCGTTGTCTCCGCCATTAAGTCTTTCACCTGTAACTACGGTTTCTCCAGAAACAACATTCCAAGATACTTAAACTTGGTCGGCATCTATATCTCTCTCCTCCGATTACGTGGCCCTCATCCTTATGATCTGTTACAAGTGTGTCTCCACGTGTCAAATTTAACTCTATCCCCCACTGGTCGTGTTGCCTTTAAGACACGTGGCAACCACGTGTCTATTTCACCCTGTCCGACCGTCCGCGTGTTCACTTCAGTTTGACCTTTTCTTGGGCCGCGATATCGCGACCCAACTGACGTCCGCCCTCAGCTTTGAAACAAAGTCGCGATATCGCGACGTCGCGATATCGCGACAAAAGTACGTCCTGCACTTGTCTCTGCCTTTGACGTCGCGAAATCGTGACGTGTCACGAAATCGCGACGCGTCGTGATTTCGCGACTCCAACCCCCACTCCTTGCAACAGCTTCAACATGGTCGCGATATCGCCGCGATATCGCGACGCCGCGATATCGCGACCCCTTCGTAACTTAAGACTCGGCCATCCCCGCGACTCCAACCCCCGCTCCTTGCAACAACTTCAATATGGTCGCGATATCGCGACGCCACGATATCACGACCCCTTCGTAACTTAAGACTCTGCCATCGTGACGTCGCGATATCGTGACGTCGCGATATCGTGACGTCGCGTATCGTGCGTCGCGTATCGTGCGTCGCGATATCGTGCGTCGCGATATCGTGCGTCGCGTTCGTGCGTCGCGATATCGTGACGTCGCGTATCGTGACGTCGCGATATCGTGACGTCGCGATATCGCGACAAAACTTGCTCCGCCTTGGCTATAGCAAATGAGGTCGCGATTTCGCGACCTCACACCAACTTTTGCCTTAGTTCCTTTAACAACTTCCCTTTCGGTCTTACGACAACTCCTTCCCCGGAAAAGAACCAAATTGCTTCAAAAATACAAGAACTTTAAGAAAATTAAAAGATGCAAGATTGCTCATACTCCCACCGGATGCTCCTGCATCAATACCTATGGTATCTGGAAGCATAAACATTAACTAGTGAAGATGACACTTGGAGATATAGACTCATAAATATCATGTCTCTTACATATAAATGGTTGGCCTAGAATCACATCACGAACATCCAAGAATATAACATCATATAATAATTCATGTTTTGAGGGATTTATGGCACAAGAGAGTCGGTATTATTAGATAACATAAATATCTCTCCTATTGTAACCATCCAATATTGTATGATTGTGGGTGAGGTGTGATAGGTAGATTGAAATCCTTCCCTATATAAGTAGCAATCTAATTCTTTTTCACTTTCACTATTAACAAAAAAATTTAGTGGTTTCCTATTGACCCATATTTATGAGTGAAACATGCATCCCTCGTGTTGTGACTCTTCTTATGACTCTTTTACAATATGTGTAGCAACAATGGTCATATTTGGTTCGGCTTCAATGATCTACTTTCCTTTTTGAAAGAAGGTTGTAGAATTTGTATCAAGGAGTCGTTGAATATTTTGAGCAACATTGATCCATCATCTCAATCCTCTAATTTCATAATGACTTTGTTCAACATCTTCTTGAGAGGATTGATTATCTCATTTTTTTCCATTATAGTTGCCATGTGAGATTATTTTGAACAACTAGGGAGATATTAGAGGGATCTCATGTTTGATACCTAAAATTTTGGTATTCTAATCTTATGTTTATGGACATAAATTCAAAAGACAAATTGCTCTAATATGATTGATTTGAAACTCAAAATTTCGAGCTAAGGAAGATTAAAAAAGAGTGCAAATTAGAAATAAAAGAGTATAACCCCAATACAAAAAGATATATAAGCAAAATAGAATAATGATTTTATTGATAAAAAATAGATCCAAACAGTTTTGAGAAGATATGCGAGGATATTACATTGCTTCCATTACTCGTGCTTTTTAAATTCAACGGTGCATCTCTTTTATGCAATAATTGGTGTGTTGGAATTCTATTGTATTAAATAGGGAAGGTTACCCATATGGAAATGTGGTGGTTTATCTTCCATGAGTTAGGTCACCCATATGGAAATATTGTGATTCACCTTCCATGAGTTACAAAGTGTATACTATTGAAATCTATATACATATAACTTGTACTTTGGTATTTTATCTTTTGTTGACATGCCAACATGGCTAGAGATGCATTTTGGCTATGAAAATCTAAAAATAGTTACTATTTTTTATAAATATTTTGTTTTACATTTTTTAGGGCCTTTAGAGAAATTTTTCCACAAAGTTGTTGATAACTCTATTACTTATACAATTGTTGTTCATATAACCCAAATACAAAATGCCAAGTACAAAGTTATGACCCAAATAATATGGTTACCATAAAAATAGGTTTTTGGACAATGAGTCGTGTCTTGAAAAGATCACATACCTACAATATTATTATGTTAAGATAATCAAGACATTAGCTTACTATATCTTTTAACCTATATAATCATCTTCATCAAATACTCTTAAGATCAAATGTATATTTAAAAGTGATTATTATGTTCATAACAGGCATCCTTTTAATTTTTTAACTTTTTTCCGATACATAAGGGAGTTGGTTATAACCACACTATTTTTAGTGATTGTCAAGTGTTGGGTTCAAACCATAGGAGCTGCTCCCAACAAGCCTATTTCACCTCGTTATTGTTGACCCGATGTGTCAAGTGTTGGGTTCAAACCATAGGGACTGCTCTCAACAAGCCTATTCCACCTCGTTATTGTTGATTCTGGTGTGAGGGGGGTCACCGGTTGCTCAGTATGATCATCGTTGGTTTGACACACACTTAGAGGATTTGAAGCAGACTACTACCTTTGCAAATTGGCACCCCCAAGGTTTGAACCCACTTAGTAAATACCGGGTAAGACAATCAATTACCAATCCAACTAATTCTTACCCTTGAGGGCCATCCTTAATAACATACTCACATTTTTCCACTTTAATTTTGTATAATTAAACTTTTCAAGTTCACCTCTTCAATTAATAATTAACTAATAAATCTCAATTTGTTTATTCATGAATATTAACGGCGTGGTGATAACTCTAACGTTTACGTTTTTTTTCAATATTTATTTGGCGTCCGCAATATCCCCACAACGAGCATTAGAAGTTTAATTTAGTGCTCCTCTAATTCTCAGGAAGGTATTTGAAAGATTCCGTGAACTAGCGTTTACGTTTTTTTTTAAATATTTATTTGGCAATCCGCAATATCCCCACAGTGAGCATTGGAAGTTTAATTTAGTGCTCCTCTAATTCTCAGGAAGGTATTTGAAACATTCCGCAATATCCCCACAGTGAGCATTGGAAGTTTAATTTAGTGCTCCTCTAATTCTCAGGAAGGTATTTGAAACATTCCGTTTAGATTTAACCGTTGTTGTTGGAGCATTGTGGGAAATATATGCATTGTACCGTCAAAATTCTTCTTGCTTTTTGCTTTTTTTTTGTTCATGTCTGTGAAGAATGGGGTTACTACCGCTATTATGCTGAGATCCGACCTATATGAATTTTTATGGTGCTTTGTAGGTGGTAAATCATGGTATTCTGCGTCTCTGATGGAGCGAATGAAAGAAGTTGTCAGAGGCTTCTTCCAGCTCCCTATGGAAGAAAAGTTGAAATATGGAATTCAGGACGGCCAGGGTTTCCTTATTTCAGACGATCAAAAACTAGAATGGTGCGACATGGTCTATTTATTTACCCTTCCGTCAGAAGCAGAAGCTAGGAACATGGATTTTTGACCAACAAGACCAGAGGATTTCAGGTATGCTTTTTGAGTAAATAAGTAAAAATTGGGTGGTTTATTGCCTCTATTACATATTTGGATGTGATTTTGCAGAGAGTGTGTGAACGAGTTTGCATCAGAAGTTCAAAATCTCTACGCAGGACTAGACATTTGTAAGGATGGAGAATGGGTTCTAACAAATAAAAATCCGACATATCGGCCATGACCGTCATGTTCACATGCATTTTCAGGGCCGGAATGTCGAAAACGGTCCTGACGCCGTCAACCGTCACGAAATTAAGGTCAATTTTGGGATGTTTGGTCTTGACCAGCATCACGACCAGGACGCTGAAAGCAACCAAGACTCCGATGTAGGAGAAGCATTGGCAGAAGATACAAAGGCTTAGTTTAAAAGGCTACTATGGTCTTTAAGGGTGCAATTGAAATCCATTTTTAACTGCAAAACCCTAGTAACCCTTGCAATTCAAATCCAATTTTATATACCTGAAAAAACATGAAAGCAAACAAGAGATCCGACCTAATATGCTGAGCGCAGATATACCTTCCATTACTTATAATATCAAAGAAAGCAACACATTAATCCCTTTTAGAGCGCAGATATACCTCTAACATATCCCCAATGTTGATCACCAGAGCACAGAGCATCCAGGATCGGTGGAACAGGAACCCATTCTCCATCCTTAAAAATGTCTAGTCCTGCGTCCAATTTCACTTTCCTTTTTCCTTGGCATAGAAACTCTCAAACTCGATATCCAGAGTCTCAGCTATGGCGCTCAACAGCTTTTCGTAGAGATTTTGAACTTCTGATGCAAATTCGTTCACACACTCTCTGCAAAAGCACATCCAAATATGTAATATTGGCAATAAACCACCGAATTTTTACTTATTTACTCAAAAAGCAAATCTGAAATCCTCTCGTCTTGTTGGTCAAAAATCCATGTTCCTAGCTTCTGCTTCGGACGGAAGGGTAAATAAATAGACCATGTCGCACCATTCTAGTTTTTGATCGTCTGAAATAACGAAACCCTGGCCGTCCTGAATTCCATATTTCAGCTTTTCTTCCCTAGGGAGCTCGAAGAAGCCTCTGACAACTTCTTTCATTCGCTCCATCTGAGAAGCAGGAATACCATGAATTACCACCTACAAAGCACCATAAAAATTCATAGCGGTAGTAACCCCATAATAGCGGTAGTAAGAATGGGGTTGCTTTACCTTCCTGAGAATTAGAGGAGCACTAAATTAAACTCCTAATGCTCACTGTGGGGATATTGCGGATTGCCAAATAAATATTAAAAAAAAAACGTAAACGTTAGTTCACGGAATCTTTCAAATACCTTCGTGAGAATTAGAGGAGACTAAATTAAACTTCTAATGCTCGTTGTGGGGATATCGCGGACGCCAAATAAATATTGAAAAAAAACGTAAACGTTAGAATTATCACCACGCGGTTAATATTCATGAATAAGCAAATTGTGATTTATTAGTTGATTACTAATTGAAGAGGTGAACTTGAAAAGTTTAATTAAAGTGGAAAAATGAGAGTATGTTATTAACAAGGATGGCCCTCAAGGGTAAGGGTTAGTTGGATTGGTAATTGCTTGTTTTGCCAGGTATTTTTTTGCATTTACTAAGAAGAGACCTGGGTTCAAACCTTGAGAGTGCCAATTTGCAAAGGTAGTAGTCTGATCTAAATCCTCCAAGTGCGTGTCAAACCAACGATGATGGTACTGAGCAACTGGTGGTCCCCCTCACACCGGGTCAACAATAACGAGGTGGAATAGGCTTGTTGGGCAGCCCCTATGGTTTGAACCCAACACTTGACAATCACTAAAAATAGTGTGGTTGTAACCAACTCCTTTATGTATCCGAAAAAAAGTTAAAAAATTAAAAGGATGCCTGTTATGAACATAATAATCACTTTTAAATATACATTTGATCTTAAGAGTATTTGATGAAGATGATTATATAGGTTAAAAGATATAGTAAGCTTATGCAAAGTCTTGATTATCTTAACATAATAATATTGTAGGTATGTGATCTTTTCAAGACACGACTCAATGTCCAAAAACCTATTTTTATGGTAACCATATTATTTGCATCATAACTTTGTACTTGGCATTTTGTATTTGGGTCATATGAACAACAATTTTATAAGTAATAGAGTTACCAACAACTTTGTGGAAAAAATTCTCTAAAGGCCCTCAAAAATGTAAAACAAAATATTTATAAAAAATAGCAACTATTTTTAGATTTTCATAGCCAAAATGCATCTCTAACAATGTTGGCATGTTAGCAAAAGATAAGATACAAAAGTACAAGTTATATGTATATAGATTTCAATAGTATACACTTTGTAACTCATGGAAGGTGAATCACAACATTTCCATATGGGTGACCTTCTAACTCATGGAAGATAAACCACCACATTTTCATATGGGTAACCTTCCCTATTTAATACAATAGAATTCCAACACACCAATTATTGCATAAAAGAGATGCACCCTTGAATATAAAAAGCATGAGTAATGAAAGCAATGTTATATCCTCGCATCTCTTCTCAAAAATGTTTGGATCTATTTTTTATCAATAAAATCATTATTCTATTTTGCTTATATATATTTTTGTATTGGGGTTATACTCTTTTATTGCTAAATTGCACTCTCTTTTAATCTTCCTTAACTCGAAATTTTGAGTTTCAAATAAATCATATTAGAGCAATTTGTCTTTTGAATGTATGTCCATGACCATAAGATTAGAATACCGAAATTTTAGCCATCAAACATGAGATCCCTCTAATATCTCCCTTTTTGTTCAAAATAATCTCACATGGGAACTATAATGGACAAAAATGAGATAATCAATCCTCTCAAGAAGATGTTGAACAAAGTCATTATGAAAATAGAGGAATGAGATGATGGATCAATGTTGCTCAAAATCTTCAACGACTCCTTGATACAAATTCTACAACCTTCTTTCAAAAAGGAAAGTAGATCATCGACGCTGAACCAAATATAACCATTGTTGCTACACATATTGTAAAAGAGTCATAAGAAGAGTCACAACACGAGGGATGCTTGTTTCACTCATAAATATGGGTCAATAGGAAACCACTAAATTTTGTTGTTAATAGTGGAAGTGAAAAGAATTAGAGTTCTACTTATATAGGGAAGGATTTCAATCTACCTATCACACCTCACCCACAATCATACAATATTGGATGGTTACAATAGGAGAGATATTTATGTTATCTAATAATACCGACTCTCTTGTGCCATAAATCCCTTAAAACATGAATTATTGTATGATGTTATACTTTTGGATGTTCGTGATGTGATTCTAGGCCAACCATTTATATGTAAGAGACATGATATTTATGATTCTATATCTCCAAGTGTCATCTTCACTAGTGAATGTTTATGCTTCCAGATAACATAGGTATCTCAAATTATAACAATATTTTATGGATTCAAGTTACTCAAAATGTGAACCATTAAGACAATAAGCATACATGAATAATTCCTTGAATAGTGCTACTTTAATACTATGTAGCACTAGATTAATGTTAAAAACAAAAACAAAAACGTGTCAAATATTATAAGAATCAATTTAGTGTTATTGTAGAATCAAAAAATAGTTTATTTTATCTTATTAAATTCTTGATTATATGGAAATTTTATAATTCAAGGTGGCGATATTATTAGGTATATTATGAATATCGAATATAGGACTATCAACAATTAAATTTTTTGATCCAAATATATTATCAATAAGCAAGCAAATGCATGTATAAGGCTATCAAACCTATGAAAATTCCCCAAATAAATATTGATACTATGCACTATATTGTTTCCACTATGGTAAAACACAATAACTTATTATAATGAACATAGATATATTTTCCTTCTAGTTTTAATTTTATGATACATAATTTGATGTTGAAATGATTATATATTAAATCATTTATCTTTTCATTATAATCATATTATCCAAAAAGAGTAATAAGCGTGTGGTATTTTTATTGCTACATTAATATGAACAAGTGATGAAATGTACAAATAGGTTGTAGGTGAAAATTTTAAAATTACATCTAGTATCTAAATATAGAAACTTTAGAGAATACATAAGATAATTGAGAATATGATCTCTTCAATGGCTACTACTTTTGTAATATGTTGAAATACATTTATCATATTACATCACAAAAAATATCAAAAATTAACATGAAATAAATTTTAAATTTACAATAAAATATATCTTAGATAAGGTAATACAATATGGGATCTACTCCTTAGAATGGATTGAGAGTTGGAATATAATTCATTATGTGTAAAATATGGGATGCTTACAATGTGTGCCCCTCTTTCTCTCACCAAGACTTAAATGCATTTGGAATTTCCTCCTCTGTCATCTCCTTTAGGGATTATGGAGAGAAAGAAATGTTCTAGTATTTAAAAACTTTAGGTATAATAAACTTTGTGTTGATATTAGAAATTGAATTCTCTAGAGCTCAATGGAGAATATGTCCTTGGTATTTCCAGAGTTGAGAAGAGGTCCCCTGGGAATCCCTTCCACTAAAATCGAAGTGGAGCTAGCTTTGCGCTTTCCTCAGGTTAATCCTCCGGTCCCAGCTCTAAACCCAAGGCTTGTTGTTTGGTGGAGCCCCCTCCCTATGCTTGACTCAAGCTCAATTTTGATGGAGCCTCGAAAGGAAATCCAAGGTTAGTGAGTGCATGCAAAGTTATTAGAGATGAAAGATAAAATATAGTTGTGGCCTTCGTTGAACATCTTTCTCGCCAATCTTCTCACTTTGTAGAGACCAAGGCTACTTTTCAGGGTCTACTAATTTTGGAAGATCTAGGGGTAAGTAGTGTGGTAGTGGAAGGTGATTCCTTAAATTTGATTAATCTGATTAAGTCTGATAAAACTCTAAGTTGGAATACTCAATATATGATAGTGGAAATAAGAAAAATCCTATAGGGAAAGGAAGAAGTTTAGGTGAACCATATTTTCAAAGAAGGGAATAAATTGGTAAACTATATGACTAACGTGGGAGTTGCTCAACAAGAATATCTGTATGGAGATCTAATTTCCCAGAGGAGCTAATCATGTTATTAAATGAAGAAGAAATTATATCTTGTATCACATACCTTGATGGGACTCGACAATGGGTTCCCTTTTTGAGCTAAGAGGCATTCAACCTAGTCTCTCTTAAACATGTTGTCCATTTTGAATTTGAACTATTTTTTAAATTAGAATCTAGGTGCAAAATTTTAGCATGAAGATCCCTTCCTCAATAGTGGATCCTTTTCCAACAATTGTGATGCAGGAGCATCTGGCAGCATTAGATGCAGAAGCATCAAGTTGCGAGAAAACCCGTGCTGAAGAGTCGGAATAAGAAGCAGAAGGCAAGGAGTGCAGAAACTGTCACGATTTCGCTACGTCACAAAATCGCGATAGTCGTGAGGAGAGAGAAAGTTCGACAGAAGGGGTCGCGATTTCGCGACATGTCGCAAAATCGTGACAGATTTCGAAAGCGGAGGCGGAGGAGTTGGAAGGTCGCGATTTAGCGACATGTCGCGATTTCGCGACATGTCACGATTTCGCGATCGTCACAAAATCACGACGGAAAACCGTAGCGGGCGAGGAAGGAGAAAAGGATAGCGAAATCGCGACGTCGCAATTTCGCGACATCGCAAAATCACGACGTTGGAGCAGCAGTAGGAGGAAGGCAGAAGAAGTGTCACGATTTTGCGACACGTCGCAAAATCGCGACATCGAAGCGGAAGGAAGAAAGAAAGCAGAAAGTGGTAGCGAAATCGCGACGTCGTGATTTCGTGATGTCACGAAATCGTGACAAGTTTCTCAGCGAAGGAGCAGGAGGCGAATGGGTCACGATATCGCGACATGTCACGATATCGCGACCAAAATGGCAGAAGAGCGCAGGGAGCCAGAACGTCGCGATATCACGACAAGTCGTGATATCGCGATGAAAAGAGAAAATGGCGAAGAAAGAGAAAGAGGTGGCGGGAAACCACGAAGGCAGAATTTTCAAAAGTGGATACGGACGACACGTGGCAGAAGCAGAAGTTAAAGCGGGGGATGACCAAGAAGCACGAAAGACGAGAAGGATGGGTGCGTAGAATTTTTTGACAGATTCAGAGATGACAGGGACCATGCGGAGAGGGGTCTTTAATCGGGTTGGTGTCCCGATTCTCGTGTTTTCTTTTGTATGTTTCGGAGGGAAAATTAAATTCGGGTTGGTGAATCCTTTAGGCGGGAGTTCATGCGTGAGAGGGTCGGGGCCTCTATAAAAACCCATTTTATTGTATTAGTCGGGACGGGGGGATCGGGAATGCACGCAGAGTGTAGAAGTGTGAAGGCTAAGCCGAGAGCTAGCATTTGTAAGCCTGCGGGCTGTATGTATATGCATTTTCAGATTTAATAGAAGAGAATTTTTGAATGTGCATGAGTGTGAGAACGTGTGTTTTCCCGGTGCCCCGTCAGAAGGAAGAAAGAAAGCAAAAAGTGGTAGAAAAATTACGACGTCGCGATTTCGCTATCCTTTTCTCCTTCCTCGCCCGTTGTGGTTTTTCGTCGCTCGTGGCCCCTTCTACCGAACTTTCTCTCTCCTCATGACTGTCACGATTTCGTGATGTAGAAAAATCACGATAGTTTCTGCACTCCTTGCCTTCTGCTTCTTCTTTCGACTCTTTAGAATGGGTTTTCCCGCAACTTGATGCTTCTGCATTTGATGCTGCCGGATGCTCCTGCATCAAATTGGGTTCAAAAATCTGTAATGTCAAGTCTTAGCCTTGTTGGTATGACCAAAAAGAGGGGTGCCAAGATAACCACTTGGAATGTTTCCACCTCATGTGTCACTCTTTGATAGGAGGAACTTTGGATTGACTTCACAACCTAACTATTTGGTTGGTGTGCCCTGTGTGCTTTTTCAACTATCATGAGGTGTTTTTTTTATATTTGGGTGAGGTGGCTCCAGATTATGAGGCAACATGCGCTAAAGAAAATAATTAGAATGACTCCTCAATGTTGTGGTTGGCATCATTTATGTGTGAGTAAATATTCACCTCTACGGGTTACGAGATTTGGTTATTAGCCTCAAGAGGAGTATAAGGTTGAAATATTAGCCTTGAATATGATTCAATCCTTGGTTGGATGTTTGAAGAATCATACTCATAATCCTTTCTTGAGGTAGAAGTTGCATTGGTATCTGATCTTTATAAATGTTGGGTGGCCTAGTTATTAGTGTGATGACTATCTTGAGAAGCAACCCTCCTATAATCATAAGTAAAATTCTAAAATTGGCATATCCATAAGTTAATGTAAGAGCTTCCTCGATTACCTATCTAAACAACTATCGACTGAGTTTCTTGTGTACAAGAGTATTCTTCCTTGATGTGTTGTTGCCACGATGGGTAAGGCTACACAATTGAATCCAAGGTCCATTCTATCAAAATTGCATTTGGAACTGGTCTCTCTGAATGCTAACGAAGAAATTAAAAGAATTTTGAAGAGGACTGGCCTTCTAGGATGTATCCAAAAATTCTATGGTTATAATCTGATTTTGTCCATATGCATAGCCCATTCATGGAAAGAGGGATGGGTCAAGGTGGAGGACTCAAAATTTAAAATCACTGGATATATGGTTTCCAAGTTACAGGTCTCCCCCTAAATTGATATAGCCACAATAGGGATAAACATTCCCTTATTAGAGAGTTGAGTTTGTTTCTAGATGAGAACAAGTACCTCCCTAAGGAACAGAATGGTTTCAATGCTAGAGCTCTTAAAGCCCCATAGGATCGAGTGGTTATTTTCATCATGGACTATTTTATATTGGACCCATCTAAGGATGTTGTAAGGTGATACCATGTTATGTTCCTTAATCAGTTGAGAAGAGATATGGATGAACATCCTAGCTTCACTCAATGTAGAAATCCATGAAAAATATGAGGAGCGGGAGAGACCTAGACCCAATTCATCGGGGTCTGAATTTGTTAATTTTTGAACATATGGCCAAATATAGAGGTGTGGAGACTACAAAAATCTTAAAGGCTATCGAATCCTAGCCTATCTCCATCCACTTAGGAGACTATGCTATCTAAATATAGTAATTCTGGTGACTTGAATAGGAGAGAGTCTCACTTCCTATCTAAGGGAGATAAAAAAAGAAAAAATAATATGGGACATATTAGTTTCCCCAAGGGTGTAAGAGGTGGTACACTGCATAGCTCTAAAATGTCGATCTCGAACTCCTTGGAGTTTGATCAGGTGGAGAGTCCCTCAAATTATTTCAATTTGGCTAAAAGTAGCAGAAGATCAAGGGATATTTTGGTGACTTCCAGAGGAGTGATGGGGGAGGCAAGATGCTCCAAAAGGTTATCTAAAAAGAAAATAAAAAAGGAGGATTCATTTTTTTGTGGTCCAATCTAATTCAAAGGACTTGACCAAATAAAAAAATATATAAAGCTCTCAAATGAGGATTTCCACCTCACTTCCAGCACTGAGGGCTCTTGTAAGCACGTTCAATTGATCAAGCTAGTGGAGGACAAACAATGATCTATTATGGGAATGCTTAATATTTACATAGAATTTACTAAAGAGGTGAACCATCTTATGGATCGAATCTTTGAGGATACTACCATAGGAAAGAACGAGTCTTTGGATGTGATAAGAAATCCCTAGGTCCAAGGCTTTGGATGGTTTCTTGTCTCTACCTGTGGGTTGGATGGATCATTTTTTGGTAGGGTGATGGTTGTTTTTCCTTGCACAAGTAATTTTTGATCCTGTGTGTAGGATTGTAGGTTGGCTAGACCCAAATGGTTTGGTTTTAGTTCTATTTTTCTTCTTTTGGTAGGGTGGCCAAGGTGTGGTCGCTAATTGTGTAGCTCTTTTCAAAACCCTCACCTTTTTAATTAATAAAGAAAAAAGATGTCATTTGTCCAATTTAGCTATGTATCTATTTTTTTACCTTTGTCATCTATCATACTTCCTAATTATTGGTGTTAGATTAGATGATTATTATCATGTTATAGGATGTTGTGTCAAATTTATCACTAATTTCCAAAAACAAACAAGAATTATACATTTACTCAAATTTTCCAAAAGAAGCATAAAAAATATAAGAATAATAGACACAACTAGATGGGGTCTATTGAGCATCAAAGATCACTTTAATATCCACATATAAGAATCATCACAAATTGATACGATGGATTGGGTGATATTTATACCAATATATAAATCACACTAATGATAATAACAAAGTGCATTCAACCTAGGCTAACATAATGCTTGAGGTTAAGTTAGATTCAACCATACCTTACTAAACCCTTTATGAAGGTTTAATTAACGTTAACCATATAAGTAATTTAATCAATCCTACTAGGGATGATACAATAAATCATTGCCTATGGGATTACATCATGATTGTCCATAGGGCCATATTAGATCATGTATTCCTTGGAAAATAAGTTCACAACACTATCTTCCAAAGGGCTACGGAGAGTATACATTAGATATGGTAACATATCCTCTTGATAATGAATTCTCAAATGGACCCAACAATATCTAAACTTCCAAGGAATAAATGAGTCTTCTTGTATCATCTCAGAATTTGGCTACACAAATATGCTCTTGCAATCATACAAGAATCTCCTTAGGCTTGACCATAGTTACCATAACTAATATCAAATACTCCCATGCATATACAAAGAATACCTCTATGTTCCATATGGAGAATATGAACCAAAGATATTTCATCTTCGTATCTACTTCGATCCTTTATAGTCACATAATGTAAGGAATAAAAATGTAATCTTCCTTTTTATGACACACTTCTTTTTTAAAGGGTTCAAATTTTCCTTGGGCCACTTGGTCATAATCACCATTGAGAAATGCTTTACCTAAATTTGCCTATGAGAAGAGTTATCGTAAATCCCCAAGAATACCTAGTTTAAAAATAAAAGAGAGAAGATATCATGAAGGGTTATAATTTCATGCTTTGTTAAGGATATATAATGAACCAATAGCCCAATAATCTAAGAGGAAGAAGGATTGATAAAAGTACACTCTAAATCCTTTTCCTTTGTGCCTCTATAAAAAGATCCAATATTTGGCTTTAATACCTTAAATCCAATTGTCTCTCCCTTAAACATGGATAAAAAATTCTTAGTTCAAAATATATTTTAAATTTTCCTTTCTAAATGGCTTTAATAAATACCACCATTACAAAGAGCTCAAAAATCATGTCATTTGAAAAAAAAGATTAAAACACATTCACGTGCAAACATTATGGCCTTACAAATGTTTGTATTTGTAATCCTTAATACAATAGGAATAATATATCCTTAAACCTCCAAAAATCTATAACTAGCCATAATGTTCCTCTTGCTATGTAATAATTTACAAATAAGTACCACATATATTCTACCACCTATTCACCATTGGACACCAAAAGTAAGTAGGAAAAAGCCACTTATTTTAATTTTATTTTTCTAAAAGGATAAACATATAAGAAAAAATGGTTTCATATCATTATAGGGTACCAATTCAACTACTATGCCAATCCAATCTCCATCAAATCATTCCACATAAGCCAAAATAAAATCCAATGGGATTTGAACCTAGATAGTTTATGTACATATCACCTTGGGATAGCCAAAGAACAAATACACCCATTGTAAAGTCTTAACAATATATTCATAAATGCATAAAATGATTATATTGAGCTTAGAATCATATGCAATATAAAAAACTTTATCCATAGAGGATTTCAATTTGGAACTTGAGACCTAGCATTCAAAAATTTTATACACAATGCATATCCAACCAAAATAAAGGTGCCATGTTGAGAAATTTGTTACACCTCCATAGGATTGTTTTTAAGCTTCATAAAGGTGTTTGTGAGCTAGCCAAAGGGAGGGCACACAATTCAAACCCAAAAATTCACCTCAATAAGGGTGTTTTGTGAGTTAGCCTTCATACTAGAACAAAGAAGAAGCATGTCCATGTTAACCTATACTCACCATAAAATTAGACTTTAACCTATGACCAAAAATATAGAAGATCCTATGCCATGCGTTTATATCCAGAAGTCTCACCTTTGATTGGGTAGGCCTATTCTCCTTCTCCTTGAAGAAAGGGATCACCCTAGTGGTAATAAAAAAGATACCATGATTTCAAATTGATATGATGCACATGATTTAAACTTGCATAACAATAAATAACAATGCTTTACTTTCCTACTTCTATCCAAAGTGCCAAAGTTTTTAGGTATAAAAAAATATATGACTCTCCTATCTTCTTTTCCATAATGCAAAAACTCTCTTATGGTGGTAGAATGCTTAGCTCTCCATGGAGAGAAGCAAAGACCCTTTCAAAATAAATGCAACAAAGTTATCATTATTGTAGATGAATTAAACCTACATAAACTACATCAAATATGTCCTAATGTTAGTGGAGCAAAAATTAGAGTAGACACAAATTCTTTAAAAGCCTTGGAATAATTGGTAATAAAAAATAAGTATGATATTCCTTTTTTCTCTTATGTCAAAAACACTTATGAAGTTTCGTGAAATATGTTGGATATTTTGAGTCCCTAAGTCAAAGTTATCATTGATTTCACCGAATGAAGTCATCATTAATGTCAAGGACTTCGTCAAGAAACAAAGTTGTCAAGGTTGTCATTTGATACCCAGGAAGAAGCTTCAAATAGCGCCAAAGGTCAAGAGAATTGGTGCAAAAGTTAAAGGTAAAAGGGCACCATAATATTTTAATTTTATATGGAAGCTTAGTTTAAAAGGTGTTTTATAAAAACCTAAGGAGGCTTATTGCAAAGTTAAAAAGGAGATATAATATTTATTTTATAAATTATTTAAATTCAACGTGAATTTAAATTTTATAAATAAAAGTTACTTATACCAAGTTATGCAATGAGAAGGACTTAATAAGCCCAAAGGTTTCTAAAAGAATTAATTTATAATATTTAAATTCAAAAGAATTTAAATAAATTATAAATTAATAAAGTCTGAAGCGCCCACGTTCTATAGTTGGAAGAAATTCGAAGCATCGACGACATGTGGTTTAAAGAAAATTAGAAGTGTCGATGTATTCAAACAAAGGTGGAAATTATTATATAAAATATGTCCAAGGGGCATTCATTTTTATCCTTTCTCGAACGAAAAAATTGCATGTGAATTGAATCTCGTGAAAAAGACTGTAAAATTATGTATTGTGTATGGCAGTGAATAGAAATAAAAGGAAAGGCATAGATCATTTGGAAGCCATCTGGGCAGTGTGGCCTAGTGACAAGAGGGTAGTGGCTAAAGTGCTTGGACACAAGGATACCATCATTCGAAATGTGGCGGTTGTGCTTGACAGTTATGTTGGGTTAAAGGTTCCAAAGGCGAGGCGCACATTTTGCAAAAATGCAAGATAGGGATACTTTTGAAGCACGTGGTGCTTCCCACACTCCAAACGAGTGCGCAGCTCACATGGTGGTTGGAGCCACCGCTAAGGCATTGGTCATGAGCTACGTTGAGGGTTCAAAACCCTCCAAAGGCAAGCTAATTAAATTTTTATTATTTTTAATATTGCTTAAAGTTGGGAGTTAAAAGGGGTTGCTAGTTGGAAATAGTTGAAAGGGTTGCTAGTTGAAAATTGGTCTTTGTTGGAAATTGTTTTAATAAAATTTGGAGTTATAACGAGTTTGATTTTATTTTTAAATAAAGTCTTAATTATTATATTTGTATATTGGAGGAGTAATACTTTAAGAGTGTTGATTTTATTTTTAAAAGGACTTTCGCCAAAGAGATTATTATGAAGGTGTTGGATATTATTTTAAAGTTGGAGTGATAAGGTGTATTTTGTTTGATATCATTTTGTATTGTGATTCATTGAGAAAATTATTTTCTAACCTTTCTTAAGATTGGCAAAGAAGTGATTTTCAGTGTGGCATATTTGTGTGGTCTACTCATTGTCAAGCAAAATGTATGGGCAAATTCTTCCTTGGTTGAGTTGATTGGTTAATTTCTAGAAAATAAGTTTGGAGTGAAAATGACTTGATTAGGGTTTCCTTTTGAGTGTGTTTGAGTAATTGTTTCAAGGTTTTCTAGAATAAAGAAGTGTGGTTAAAACCTTGTTTGATAAGCATAGTTTTTGAAGCCATTGGTTGTGTGAAGAACTTGAGTTATGGTTTTGCAAAGATCATGAGTATCATTGTTATGCGAAGATTGTTTTTTAAGCATTGTTGTTGAAGTGAGTTATTGTGCAAAGAACTTGAACTAGGGTTTGAAAAGAAAATGAGTATCATTGTTATGTGATATTTGTTGTTGAGCATTGTTGAAAATATTTTGAGTTAGTGGTTATATGCTTGTACTCGGGTTTGTGAGAAATAGGTGTTTTATTAAGTGATTGGTTGAGTAGAGTTGGTTGAGCCTAGTCAAGTGGTTGTATGAAGTGATTGTTCAAGTTCCATAAGATAAACTATTCTATATTCTAATTTGAGTTGATTGAGCATTGAGTGTAGAACATATTGAGTCTCTAACAATTCTCTTTATGTTTCTATGAGATTGGACAAGTTATGTGTGGACTTGTTAAGAAAATTTGAGGAAAGTCTTTGAGAAGACTTGTGGACTGATTTTGTGTGAGCTTTTTGTGGAAGATTACAATACAGATTTGGTTAAGTTATGTGTGAACTTATTGAGTAGATTTGGTTAAGTTCTATGTGGACTTATTGAGCAAATTTTGACAAGTTCTGAGTGAGCTTGTTGAGTATATTTGAGCAGGTTCTGAGTGAACCTATTGAGCAGATTTGGACAATTTTTGAGTGAGCTTGTTGAGCATATTTAAGCAGGTTCTAAGTGGACCTATTGAGAATATTTGAGCAAGTTATTAGTGGACTTGTTGAGTATATTTGAGCAAGTTCTCAGTGGACTTGTTGAGCATATTTGAACAGGTTCTTAGTGGACTTGTTGAGAAAATTTGAGAAAGTTCTGAGTGGACTTGTTGAGCATATTTAAGCAAGTTTTGAGTGGACTTATTGAGAAAATTTGAGCAAGTTTTGAGTAAACTTGTTGAGAAAATTTGTGCTAGACCAAAGGATTGATTTTAGTATATATTTGAGATAGATCTTTGGAGGTGATAGAGTAAAGAAGATAATAATATCCAATGGATAGAGATCCATCATCCAGAGTAGTGAAGATAGGTCTTCTGAGTGGGGATAAGAGACTTCAATGGAGAGATATCCACAAGCTAGTACAGTAGAGGTAGTAGTCTTTTAGATGATTACCAACCAAAGTAGAGGAGAAGGAGTTCTCTTGTGGATAGAAATCCATGAACCTGATTTAGGGGATTGGTATCTCCTTTGGACAGAGGTCCATAAAAATTGTAATAGGGAAAGGATTCTCAAAATATTGATTGAGAAAATTTTAGTAAAATATTTTTTTCTGTTGAGTAGCTCATATTGGGTGAACCATGTAAATTGTGGTGTTGCTATTGTGTGTGATGATTTATGCATTGCTTTGATTAATGTTGTTGGCATTGCTATCTATACATTGCATAATATTGATTTGGAAAGAAAATTAAAAAGTGGTCTTATATTGTTCATCCCCCTCTGAGTATAATCTTGTGTTCTTCAATTGGTATCAGAGTGGGTTCCTTCATAAGAGTTTAACAGCTTGAAGGAAAAGCTAACAAGAACATAATGGATCCTAAGGAAGTGTTATCAAATAATTTAGCACTAGTATTTGATGGAAGTGACTATATGTATTGGAGTATGATGATGAACCTGATTTTAGGGATTGGTATCTCCTTTGGATAGAGGTCCATAAACATTGTAATAGGGAAAAGATTCCCAAAATATTGAGTGAAAAAAATTTAGTGAAATATTTTCTTCGTGGAGTAGCCCAAATTGGGTGAACCACATAAATTGTGGTGTCACTATTGTGTGTGATGATTTGTGCATTGCTTTGATTATTGTTTTTGATATTACTATCTATACATTGCATAATATTGATTTGGAAAGAAAATTAAAAAGTGGTCTTATATTGTTCACCCCCCTTTGAGTATAATTTTGTGTTCTTTAATTGGTATCAGAGTGGGTTCCTTCATAAGATTTTAACAGCTTTAAGAAAAAGCTAACAAGAACATAATGGATCCTAAGGAGGTGTTATCAAATAATTTAGCACCAATATTTGATGGAAGTGACTATATGTATTGGAGTATGATGATGAGGATCTACCTAATGGAACTTGGCAATGAAGTTTGGGAAGTAGTGGATTTTGAATATGATCCCACAATCAATCCTCCTACAGATAAGAAAGGTAAGCTTCTACAACACTATAATTTAAAAGTAATGAATGCACTTGTAAGAGGTTTGCGTAGAACAAATTCTATGAAAGTTATGCATTGTAGAAATGTAAAAGAAATATGGGATAAATTACAAGGTATATATGAAGGAGATAAAAGTGTTAAGAAAATAAAGATACGAAATCTCAAAGGACAATTTTAAGCATTAAGAATGAATGATGAGAAAAATATTAGTGCTTATCTAATTTGAATTGATGAGGTTGTTAATGATATGCAAGGACTTGGAATGAAGATTGATGAATCAAATTTTTGTGATAAAGTGTTAAGAACTCTTCCAAAAAGATTCAATGAACAAGTTTTTGCTATAGAAGTTTCAATGGATGGTGATTATTTGACAAGATATAAATTGCTTGGTATGATTACAACTTTTGAGATAAGAACAAAATATCATATTCCCCATAAGGAAGCAACCTTCAAAGCAATCAAGAAGGCAAAAGGTAAGATGTAAGAATCATGCAATGAGTCATCCAATGATGAAGAAGCTAATTATGATAGAAAAGATAAATATTCCAAAAGATCCAGATATCTAAGATCTATTAAGTGTTTCAATTGTGGAAAGTATGGATATTTTGCAACAGATTGTCAAGAACCTAAGAACAACAATGGTGAAGAAAAATAGGATCACAGGTACATGAAATCATAAATATATAGGCATAAAAAGAAAAGCAAATATGGACAAAGTAGACAAGGAAAGAAGTTCTTCCAAAGATAAAAAAGAGTTACTATGAAAATAAGGCAAGTAAGTACTCAAGTGATAGTGATTCTAGTTTTTCAGACAATGATAGAGATGAAGTCCTATTTATTATTGAAGAAAAAGAGCAAGTTAATAAAACTCCAATAATTCTCAAATATTTTAGATGTGGTAACTTTGGACATATTGAAGATGATTGTACAAGGGATGGTTATAGTTTCAGTGATGATGAGTATGAGAATGCACTTAAAGGACCAGATGAAAATCTTCTAATGGCATTAGAATAAGAAGTAAGTGATCCTATAGAAGACAAACCAACAAAAAATAAAAATGTGGACAAAGGTAAACAAATAGAGGAATATTCGGAAAAGGATGGTTATGATCTCAAGGGAGAACTTATCTAGACCCTTGACACGGTAAAGAAGGTAAGAAAGCAAGACTCTAAAATTGAAATTTATTTTCAAGAATGCGATGAAGAGAGAAGATTGCTCATAGAGGATTTAGAAAAATTAAAGGCTAAGGCAAAGAGGTTCACAGATAAGTTAGAAGCAAAGATCTTGGAATGTGAGAAGTTAGCACAAGAAGTGGCACTACTAAAAGAATATTTAGAGGACTTCAAGATCAATATGAAAATATTTAAAAATAGCTCAAATAACTTGGATAATTTCATCAAGACATAAAATACTACATCAAGGAAAACAGGTCTTGTATTTGAATAGGTTCAAAAGAAATGGGAAAGAGATTCAACTTCAAGTTTTGGAGGTGAAGAAACTTTAGATGAAGATAATAAGAAGATAATGTAAAATAAAGTCAAAAATTATAGGATAAGTTGGACAATAGAGAGTTCAACAAAGACATGAACAATGCATAAATAAGATACAAATGGAACAACAATCAAAACAAGTCAAGAGAGACTAAGAGACCAATGAGATCAAGACAAGGAAAATTCAATGGAATATGTTTTTCATGTCACACATTTGGGCACATGGCTTCACAGTGCAGGACATGGGAAAGACAGGAATATGGGAATAGATAACTTTTCCATGGGTGTTGTTACTCATGTAATCAGTTTGGTCACAAGGCAATAAATTGGAGGGTTCATGACAGAATAGGATATGGCTTCACTAGGAGAAATCCTAAAACATTTGCACCTACAAGGAATAATAACATTAAGTGTTATAAGTGCAATATTGATGGTCACACAGCAAAGTGGTGAAGATCATACATTCCAAAAATAGGTATGAACATAAATAGGAAAAGGAACAAGAACATGAATATGAATGGGAACAGGAACAGGAACAAACATGGATATGAATACGAATAGGAAAAATAATAGGAACAGGAATGTAGATGTCAACAAGAACATGGACATTGATAGAAATAGTCAAAGGAATCAGAAAATTCAGATAAGAATAAAAGAGGATAAAGGTAAAGAACAATGCTTTCTGAGAGTAGAAATACTCCTACCCTATAATTAACCACCTCAAAATGAGGTGGGGGTGAGGCTAAGCTAAGAGGCTCATTCTTAGCCTCAAGCCCCCAAGGTGACCCTTTGCCATTGATGTCAAATATGGAGAGATTTGAGTAAGGGGGAGAGACTTGATACTTGAAGAGAGCATTGAGCCAGGGGAGCAATGTTCCACGGGGAGCAAG
Source organism: Wollemia nobilis (assembly GCA_028583015.1). NCBI lineage: Eukaryota > Viridiplantae > Streptophyta > Pinopsida > Araucariales > Araucariaceae > Wollemia > Wollemia nobilis. Next base: position 424,089 of record JAQPPZ010003507.1, on the reverse strand, counting down.
ACAAAAAGCAAGTCAAGTTTTTGGTAAAAATAATTTGGGTTGCCATCAATGAAAAAGGGGGAGATTTTTGGACATTTTGAGTCTCTAAGTCAAAGTTTTCATTGATGTCACCAGATGAAGTCATCATTAATTTCAAGTACTTCATCATGAAACAAAGTTGTCAACATTGTCATTTGATACCTAGGAAGAAGCTTCAAATAACGCCAAAGGTCAAGAGAATCAGTGCAGAAGTTAAAGGTAAAAGGGATCCATAATATTTTAATTTTATATGGAAGCTTAGTTTAAAAGGTGTTTCATAAAAACCTAAAAAATCTTATTGCAAAGTTAAAAAGGAGATATAATATTTATTTTATAAATGATTTAAATTCAATGTGAATTTAAATTTTATAAAAAAATGTTACTTATACCAAGTTATGCAATGAGAAGGACTTAATAAGCCCAAAGGTTTCTAAAATAATTAATTTATAATATTTAAATTCAAAAGAATTTAAATAAATTATAAATTAATAAAGTCTAAAGCGCCCATGTTCTATAGTTGGAAGAAATTCTAAGCGTTGACGTCACGTGGTTTAAAGAAAATAAGAAGCACTGACATATTCAAATAAAGGTGGGAATTTTTATATAAACTATGCCCAAGGGGCATTAATTTTTTATCCTTGGTCGAATGAAAAAAAATGCATGTGAATTGGAGCTCGTGAAAAAGACTACAAAATTCGTGTTTGTGTATGCCAAAAAATAGAAATAAAAGGAAATGTGCAGATCAGTTGGAAGCCATCTGGGTAGTATGGCCTAGTGGCAAGAGGGCAGTGGCTAGTGTGCTTGGATGCAAGGATACCAGCATTCGAAACATGGTAGCTATGCTTGGTAGTTGTGTTGGGTTAAAGGCACAAAAGGTGAGGTGCATGTTTTGCAAAACGTAAGACGAGGATACTTTCGAAGCACATGGTGCTTCCCACACTCCAAGAGAGTGTATAGCTCGCGCGACAGTTGGAGCCACGGCTAAGGTGTTGGTCATGGGCTGCGTTGAGGGTTCGAATCCCTCCAAAGGTAAGGTAATTAAATTTTTATTATTTTTAATATTGCCTAAAGTTGGGATTTAAAAGGGGTTGCTAGTTGGAAATAGTTGAAAGGGTTGCTAGTTGAAAATTGGTGTTTGTTGGAAATTGTTTTTAATAAAATTTGGATTTATAAGGAGTTTGATTTTATTTTTAGATAAAGTCTTAATTATTATATTTGCATATTGGAGTAAGACTTTAAGAGTGTTTATTTTATTTTTAAAGGGACTTTTGCCAAAGATATTATTATGAAGGTGTTCTCCTATGGATAGAAATCCATGAACCTAATTTAGGGGATTGGTATCTCCTTTGGATAGAGGTCCATAAACATTGTAATAGGGAAAATATTCCCAGAAGATTGATTGAGAAAATTTTAGTGAAATATTTTCTTTGTGGAGTAGCCCACATTGGGTGAACCACGTAAATTGTGGTGTCTCTATTATGTGTAATGATTTATGCACTGCTTTGATTACTACTGTTGACATTGCTATCTATACATTACATAATATTGATTTGGAAAAAAAAAAGTAAAAAGTGGTCTTATACTATTCACCCTCCTCTCAGTATAAGCTTGTGTTCTTCAAAATAACTTACTCTAATAATCAAAAGAAAATGTGGAGGCTAAACTTATCCATGACCAATTAAAAATGCTTAATGCTAACTCTAATACCATTTTATATTTCTCACTAATTTCTAAAAATGAACAAAAGCAATGAATTTATTTATATATTACAAAATAAGAAAGACGAAAAATAAAATAATGATAAACATAATTGAATGGGTTCCCTTGACTAGTAAATATAATTATAATTATTGTACATAATAATAATTATACACTAATACAATGGATCACTTATTTGGGGGTATTTATATCAATTCCTAAAGTCAAACAATAATAATTACATGATACATTTAATGTAGGTTGACATAAGGCTCAAGGTTAAGTCAAATTCAACCATATCTTATCAAACCCTTGATGAAAGTTAATAAAGGTTAACCCTATAAATAATTTAATCAATCTCACTAGGGATGAATACAAAAAATTATTGTCTATAGTCTAACATCATGGTTCCCCATAATCTCACATGATACAATGTTGGTGTTGGCCAACAAGGTCATGTTACCATCTTCCAATATGTAGTTAGTCAAGCATTTGGTCTTTGAGTGATAGGTCCACACAAAATAGGAATGTTATTTACATTTAATGGTTACAATCACGTAATAGAAGTGTATGCATACACATAAAATATTCTTGATAAAAATAATGTAATAATGTATTTATATTATTATTACTAGAAAAAGACACACAATCAATGGGAAAAAAAAAACTACTTCTAAAAAAGGTACAAGAATATAAAATAATCAATATATATTTTATATTCCATACACTAATGGTAATGTTAATTGTTATTCCATATATTATTACAAATGATTATACATTCTTTGTTTCTACATATAGTATAGTTCATGGCTCAAAAAGTTAACAAACAAGGTACATCCCATCTATTTCTCTTATGTTGCTTTTGTTGTACATATAACCTTTATAAAATGGAAGGTAACATTTATTGTTTTTTGTGTTTTGTGTTGTAGTTAAAGGTATCTTATGGATAGGAAGTGCACAATAAACTTTCAAATATGATATGTGCACAAACATCAACCTTGAACAATGCCAAATTATTTATAAAGATATATTTGATAAGATATAAATCTACATACATATTCTACAAACATATATAGGTACTAATTATGGAAACATATTCTAAACAACATAAGAATTTAAAGCTTCCAAGTTTAATATGAAATAACATGCAGTGTTTAGTATGTATCAATGTCCATCTTCGTGTAAAATACATAAAATAGAATCCAAAAGTGCCTTATATGGTTTAAAATATAGTAACAAGACTTGGTTCTATAATAATTCTAATAAAAGTAGATTTATTATAAAAAAAATATAAGTTGCAAGGCCAAGTCATGGGAAATCCTAGTGATGATTAGACCCAAGGATTTAGGCAAATAAATTCTAATATAGAACATTTTTAGTAGACTTCATCCCTTATTGAATCTCATTAAGAGAAAATTTATCAATAATATTTCTCAAGTATTAAGCAACTACGATGAATCCTAGATAATATCATATAAGAGGACACTTGAGCTTCCCTTTTTTTATGGTCTAAGATACTTTCATGTTTAGCACTTACCTCAAGCTATGTCTCCTTTCATGATAACAAGATATCCCAATTCTATCTCGTAATGAAGGAGGTTAGAATTTGCAACGTCATAGGATTGAAGACAGACAATGATAATATGGATATATCCAATGGTAAAAGCTAACACATCTCCATCAAGGTATATGTAGTCCATATGATGTAACGATGCTACTCTTGAATGATTATATCTTTGTTATGGGTAACTACTCAATGCTTTAGATCATAAAATCGTTGAGCATATGATGAAATTCTTATCCTAACTGCTAATTTCAATGCACATATACTATGTAAGGTTACACAATGCTAATTTTTTGAAGCAAAAAAAATCAAGGTATGCTATACATAGAAACCTTAGCATCCTATTTTTTTCAAGGAAAGAGATACATATGAAGTTGCAAGTTTAGCATATATAACTAAATTAAAAAAATAAGAATAATCTTATCAAAAATTTAGGTGCAAAAAACATCAAAAAGCAAGCATGTGACCCTAAATTTAAAGAATGTAGATAAACACAATAAATTAAGTGGTATTTTTTTAAAGGATTATCATTTATAATACCTACAACTAGATCATTTCATGAATTCCAGTCCATATTTTTTAGTTAGTTAGGTTAAAAAATATGACATGGAAAATGGTTAAATATTAAACCATAACTTTTCATGTAAACCTCCATAATTGTCCATGTAAGCCCATGCTTTGATATGCCAATTTAAGAAAGGATGTGGTTTAGTATTGTTGTGAAAATTTATGAATTGCATCACATTATCTTCAATGCTCTCCAATCATTAAAAACTTTTATTTTCTTAGCTTAACGAAAATTGGTTTATCATTATTCTATATCTTAGCATGGTACAACAATCTTAATTATTATCTTGCAATACAAGAAAATCATGATCTATTTATTGGATTGCCTAGCCTTCTTGTAATGTCCTATCTTGATAGGACCTCCCTTGTTGTTTGATTGATTTATTAATGTGTTGATAATTAATGAATGATTCTATATTGTTCTATCAAGAAGAGTTGATAGTTGTACTTTATGCTTACTTGAGTTAGATTATGTTATTTTGTAGAACCTGCTATTGTTGATGAATTTTGTGGTTACAAGACTAGGTACTATCATGGATGGATTGGTATAGGACAAGCACCAAAGTTGAGAGAAGTGTGAAATGAGAGATGATGGATTTCTAGTCTAACAACCCATAGGGGTAAAAAAATCGTATAGAAATATTTGTATTTGTGTATGTCTGATTAAATGCATCGTTGGGTTAAAGAGATTATTGTAAAGGTAAAGTAGCCCTTGTTCCTGTGCTTAGGTTTCTCTTGTAGCTGGTTTATAACCTTGCAGTTATCATGATACGTCCTGTTTAGAGAGTAGTAATGTTTGTGCATTATCTATCTTCTTTTTTATTATTGGATGCATCTTAGTTTGAGCAAATACAACTTTTGGCAAGAGCCATTATGTTTCTTAGACTCTTAATTTATCATTAGGATGCATTAATACTTGTGCTTCTAAATATAGAACTTAATTGACCAATTATTTGACAATAAAGGTATTAATAATGATGTTAATATTATTAATACTTAAAAATATTAAATACTAATGTAGATAATAAAAATTATCACTAGACAAGATAAATTAGCAATAATATTAATTAATTTAATACTATGAAATAAGTAAATAATTTAATTACTAATACCTTTGCTATAATAGTATTAGTAAATTAATATTAACCTTATTGAATTAATACTTTATAAAAGGGCATATTTAATAAATAAATATTATTATAAAAAATAAAATTCATATTTTTAAATATTATGAGGAACTTTGGAAAGTGATGGAAAATTAATAAAATCATTTTTGAAACATAGTGAGAAAAGCAAGAGTCACCCCGACTCTTGAGCTTCATCTTCCCCATCCTCTTGATCTTCCTCTACCCTCCAAATTCTATTTCATTCTTCTTGTTGTTGAGGTTTGGGCTTGTTGTGGAGGTAATCTCTTTCTATTTTCTCCTCTTGATTGAGTGTAAATGCTTGTTATATGCTTTGCTCTTATGTCTCACTTGCTTCACCATTGGTCTCAATGTGATGGGTCTCATATTTATATTACTCATTATCTTCATGCTCAATGTTTACCTACTCATGGGTGTACTTGTCATTGGAACCATCCATTTTATCATATGAATCCTCGTGCTAGTTAGTTGTAATCATAAAACAAATTCTCTCAAGTAGATTTTTTTGTAAATACAAGTTGAAGCCTGACAAGGATGAAAGTACTAACATATGATACAAAGATAAAGTGACACTTGAAAGCATTTGAAAGAAAAATTTAGTTAATTGAATGTGCTTGAAACTTCTTAAAACTATAAATGTATTTCACAAATAATTTTAACAAGTTGATTTGCTTATTCCTCAAATCCTTAGCTAAATTTAAACAAGCATATCTTTGAGACTTATAATATTTCCTATTAATAGCTAAAATATCATGTGCATCTATCCTTATTTTCATTTTTATATATAAAAAAATAGAATCTGAAATGGTATACATCCACAGTTCTTTAGTAAATACTTCAACCTTTCCATACTAGGTACCAATTTTGTTATATGAAATGATCCTTTAAAAGAAATTATGAGATATTATTTATCAAAGTGGGCCAGTGTTGTCAAACGACTCTTCTCGACCTGTAGCATGTGCATTTCTAACAACCTTTATGATTTATATTATAAAGTTATTTTATAAACAAGGTTTGATATTTATATATTATTCTTTAAAAATTTTAATGTGTTTAGTGTTAAACTTTATAATCATTGTTTTATTTTGATTTAGTATTGTTTAATGAATTCATTAATATTAGCTTATATAGTTAATATTAATTGGTAATATTAGTTATTGATAATCTAGATTAGTTACTATTCCAGGTTAAGTTAATTAAATTTAAAAGTTAGATTATTTAATATTGAGATTAATTAATCAATTTAAAATGAAATCAATTAATTTATATCTTAATAATAATTAATTAATAATGTGGTTAATTAATAATGATATTCAGAAGAATTAGAAAGATAATTATTTATCTTAGGATCATTATTAATATATTCAATTTTAATAATATGTGTTAATATTTTTATTAATAATGTTGTAAATAGAATTAATAGTTTTATGAAGTCATTTTTTGTAAATATTTATTAATATTAAATTAATAGGATTGGAACTATTAATTAATATTAATAAAATATTGATAATAGTTAACCAAAGACTTTTGTCTTAATTAATATCGATTAAATAATAAACTTCTTTCGAGAAGTTGGGGAATATCTATCGAAGCTACAGAATGGATATGATGCTAAATCTCTAAAGGCACCCTAAAATCATGTCATTAAGGTTATAATGGATTATTTCACTCTAGATGTGAACAAAGAGGTTTTGTGCATCTTCCATATGTTGTTTTTGAACCAAATTAGGAGGAAAAGGCTCATGAATGTTCCAATATTCCTTTACCGCTCATTAGCAAAATCTTGGAAGAATGTAAGGGGAGGGAAAAGGTTGGACCCGCCATCAAGGTCTGATTTTCTTAACCTTTGAATATGTGGTAAATTCTAAAGGAATTATGGTGGAGGAGGCACTAGTGAAGGTCAAAATTCAGAAAATTCCTCCAACCATTAACCCTCCTCTTACATCTTCTAGGACCTCTCTGAATCTCATGATTTTTTACTCCCTCTACCACTATGAAAGGGAAGACTAAGGCTAAGAGTAGAGTTGAGTATCCCCTAGTAATATCAAGAGGATTCATACACGTCGATCTAAACAACTTTCTTCAAAGGCAATGAAGGCTAAAAACTCCTTAATCTCGATCGAGATGGCTGACTCAGAAAAAAACAAAGCCTTCAGAGGATACATATGAAGCCAAGGAGGTTTCCTCTTCTTCGGTACCCTTGCCCTTAGTCCTATTTCCTTTCCTTAGTAACCTTGATGACAAACGTCAAGATTTATCAGATGCTATCCAAGTGGTAATTTCCTACATCTAGGACATTAGCAAAATGTCTTAGCAGTAAAAGAGAGATCTGATTCTTAATTAGGCATTGGGTTTTTAGTTAATTTTTTTGTGCAGTCTACCTCTAATAGGATCCTTGTCATGTTTTATGTGGATTGTAATACAATCATTTTTATTGCGGGATGTGTTACTTTTTGTTTTATTTTGGCAGATTGTAATCCTATCTCTAGCCTGCAAAAGTTGTGATCCTATTTGGTTGTTATGGTTAATCCACTTATTGTTTGGATGAATACCTTTTTTAGTTTACTATTCTTGTTAGAGTTTTGGGGTGTGGCCCAAATCTCTTTCAGATCCTTTTTGTAATAAAGTTTGGGGTCCCTTTAAAATCCCCTTCTATTATTAAATAAAAAACAATATCACTTAAATAATGTGTTTATTTAATAATAAATATTAATTTATAAATTATGAAAAATATATAAGGATTATAGTTGGGTCTATTAGGGGAGTAACAACCCCATGTTTTAAAAAAATGTAAGAATTATTAATGGAAATATTATATTCGAAATAACTCTAGATTTAAGAAATGAGGAATTATTATTTAATATTGAAGAGATGATTAGTAAATTAATCCAAGGGGATAGATATGGATTGTGTATCAAAAGTACCATAATTGAGCGAGAGAATTATGGGATTCTCTCGTTTATTAATAATAAGCATCAGAAGAATGTTTTGATGTGTATCATGGAACTGAGATCTTGCATTGTTGTTGAATGATTATATTGCATGATGCATTTTAGGCTTGCATATACTTTCAAAGAGTTGTCCTGGTCCCTATACTTATGTTCAAAAATATGATGGATAAAAGACCTATCAAGTAGAAGGTATTGAAAAATAATATGAGACTTAGTTACTATTATGTATTAATGTATTGAAATGTATTAATTATATTTAGAGACAAGAAAACTTAAAATGTTTCATGTGTAGAAGTTATGCTATGTAATGATTATGATGAGGGAATGGATATCCTTCTAAAAATTCTTGATGTATTATCATAAATTTTATTAATATTTTTCAAAAAGTGAAAGATGAATTATTGCTTTCCTTCTATGTTAAGTTTCTTTAAAAATAATTTGTAGATAGCAAGATAGATTATTTGTATTTATTGAAAATGATGATGGATTAATAGGAGAAAGTAATTAATGAAATTTTGTTATGATTTCTAGATGTTTTTCTATTTCATTTTATGTAAATAAAGGAAATACCTAATTTCTAGTGTTATGTAGGAATGAAATACCTAATTTCTCTAGTCTTTATTAATATGTTATGTTCATGTTAGTATTGAATTTTGGTATGATTTATTATAGAAATTTATTTTTGTGAGATAGGAAAATATGTTGAATATGATCCTTGGGTTAGAAGGGTTTATTATGGGCACAAATTGTTAGGTACCATATTAGTTAACCCTAGAGTTGAGTTGCTAGTTGAGTTGGAGGATAGACAAATCAACTAGGTAATTTTGGTGAATGTGTTTGACAAACTGTAACACCCCTTCTTGGTAGAAATTTTATGAACAATTAACTATGTATTGATGTGATTATGAAATGGCATAGTTTCTTTCATGATGATTAAATAATGAATGAGTGCTTTATCTAAGTATAGAATATGGTACTATTGATGTATTTGTGGATGCAAGATCAAGTACCTTCTCCTTGGTGGGGCTATGGGTAAACCACCTACCATGAGAGATATCCATAAAAATGATGATGATGGATTGCTCATCAATAGCTTAGGGTAACAAAAAAATTACTTATCATGTAGATGCATTGCATTTTGTTTGTTCTCATGATTCACACTGTTGTGCTAAGAAGTTGCTTCCAATGAGCCTCCCTAAAATTGGTTGATGAGAGCATTAGTTTATCTTAAATAAGATCATCCATTTGAGGATAAAGCAATGGTGTGAAGCATGGATGAGTGTATATCTATGTTTATCTATGTTCACTTAAGCTCTTCTAAGCTTTGTTTGGTTTTCCAATGGATTGAATTAATAAATTGCTCAAATAATAGATTTATTACTTTAAGATAAGTATTAAATAGCTTATAATAGTTAGGCTTTGAGAGAAATTAATAAAATCAAATTTAATTATTTTTTTTGGTAAAACAATAGTTTTAGTGGAATCATGAATTAGTTTGGTTTAATGAGCACAAGTGTAGGCCATTAAGGAGCATGCCACCATATTAGTTCCTATGGTGGCAAACATATTTGAGAGAACATCTTCTTAAATATTACAAGACGACCATATCCATGCATGATTAAGGTTCTTCCTCAATAAGATTCTTAAGGATGATTGCAACCATATTTTGGGCTAGCTTGGAAGGAAGGGAAATCAGGTGATGGAAGGGCTAAATATTGTGAGGAATGAAAATTTCTTTGGAAATGCAAAGGAAAGTTTAAGGGAGTACAAATACCATTGAGGTTGAAAATTTAAATGTATTTACTTTTGTTTATCATTGAAGTGCATTTGTTCTATTTAGCATGTGGTTTTACATTCGTTGTTGTGTGTGCCTTGTTTTAATACTTTATCTTGTTGTCTTTTGTGTTCTCCTATTTTGCTATGTGGTCGGGCATGTTGTATGGGAAGGTTATGTTTAGCTATTAGTTTTAGAGTGTTCTAAGAATTTTCCTTCTCCATAATTTTATGTTAGTACCTCTCTTGTGTACATCCTCATTTTTAAACATCTTCTTGTGTGTCGGTTGCTAGTCAGATCTTGTATACCCAATGGGGTTTTGTAGATGCATAGGATACTACCAATTTGTAGGTTGGGAAGCTCTTAGTTGTTCACCATGATCTATATTCTTGGATCGCTATCATCCGTCGTTGACCTGATAGAAGGGGGGACTTGGATAGTAACTTTTATCAAAGTTAATTTTGATCTGCACTGCCAGTGAGTTTGTTTTTTGTGGATTTTTAGTGTTATTTTATCCTTGATCTTTGGTTTTTATGTGTTGGGCCTTGTGTTCTAGGGTTGTTTGACTCCATGTTTTACTTTCTTTACATTGTGGAGCATTGAATTTTTTGCACCTTTTTTTATTGGTAACAAATTTTCAAAGAGACCCAAAACCTTTTATACATGTCATAGAGAGGATCCCGTGAATGTTCAACTCAATACGGAGCAAGCCAAAAAGGGGCCAAAAGTGGTGGCCACACAATAGAAATAGAAACAAGGAAATACATATAGATAACAACCTGCAGGTATAAATAGAATAGTGCATAAAAAGCTATAGCCACATAGGGATAACCTAAAAACAAAAAGGGAAAATCCAGTAACAATAAGGGACACCATCATTTTGGGATGTAGTCTTCATCTTCCTTGGGATCATCCTCCACAAGGATATTGGTTTTTTGTGCATGCATCAGGTTGATGATTTTGCCAGCTCTCATGAGCATTGAAGTAGCTAGAGTGACGATGTCCTCCAGGTCAGTGATCTGGTCCATGTCACCCATATGCTGGACAAACTGAGATCTTGGATATGGTTCTATCATAGTATTTTGAGTTTTGCAAGTAGGGGAAGATATTTTACCTCTATCACTTGCATTTTTAACCTATACTGAGCACCTAGTAAGAGTTATAGATGGCCCTATAAGAGGTAACTCTTGATGCTTGACTTATCTATTGGGGGTTCTGTTCTCCACTTTGATCGCTTAGACTTCTTGAGGAATTTCCATTATTACCAGGGGAGGTTATGGAACTGGTTCAGGATCCATAGTTGACCTATTAGGTTTAATGATATGTTGGTCGGGTTTCTGGCTAATGTACTTATAGATAACTAATTGGAGACCCTAGTGCTTGGGGTAAGTGGACTTCCCTTTTCTAACTTTGTCAATGGAGATCTCCATCGACCAAATTAGATACTCTAATATGTTGATTTGTTTGATGTCCTTCACAAAATTGAGGAACATCATGTAAAAGCTTTGGAGGGGTGAATATGGCTCATATACGGTTAGATACTGCATAACCAACACCATGGCCTAGTTCCAAGGTGGAGGGAGGTCCTCCCTGACATACCCGTTATACTTCTTCATCAGGGACTTCCCCTTATTATGAAAAAATGCCACTTTACCTACCATGGAGTGTTTATCCCTACGGATAATCTCCCCATCATTGGTGAGTTTAGTAATTTCCATCAATAAGTTGATAGTCATGAAAAACGTAAGTTCCTTCAGGGACACTATTCCATTGTCCAAAATTTGGATAAATTTTCATGAAATTTTAAGATCGTGGCCGTTGAAAGTTTTCAAAAAATTTAGCAACCCATGAGAGGCCATAATATTCTCTACCAGTGGATCTAATTTCAACTGTTTCAACTCCAACAATACCATTCTCCAACACACATTAGATATTTTTCCCCATGACCTCCAACTTCCTCCTTATTTCAGAAATGCTCTATTTCTCACTACAGGCAAGCAGAATAAAAATGCCACCCTTCACCGGCGAGGCAAAGTTCATGCCGACATCCTCGGGCTTCAAAATTTTCTTGGACCATTGATTGGGTTGCTCAATATTGGAATATCACAACACACAGACCATTCCACTCTAAATTATGATTTGGTTCATGGGACGAGAGCATAGTAGAAATGAAGGTGACCATAGCAAGGAGGATAGCTAGTAGTAATTGTTAAAAATGGAAATAATGGACAAAGTGTGTCAATGGGGATATACCTCTTTCTCATATATCTTCCATGAGTGTGCATATCAAAAAACACAAACCACATTGGCATACATAGTGGACACAAGGTGGATGGTTCTGCCATTACATCCTATCAAATCAACAACTTGGCATGAGGTGATGATATTACAATTATTAGTCATGATCTCAATCTGACAAATCACATGAATGAAGTCACGCTCTATATCCTTGTCCTTCACTCGAAATCCTATTTTATTTTAATGAGATGCACCTTTCATTTTAATGATATGCATGACTTTATTTTAATGAGATGCTGAATAACACAAACTTATAATGAGAGGGGGGGTGAACAGTATAAGAGCCCTTTTTACGTTTTTTTCCAAATCAATATTATGCAGTTTATAGATAGGAGTATCAATAACAGTAATCAAAGCAATGTACAAAACATCATACACAATAGAGACAAACAATTTAACATGGTTCACCCAAATATGGCTACCTCCACGGAGAAAAAAATTTCTTCTAAATATTTCTTAAATAATCTCTTGGGAATCCTTCTCAATTACAATTTTTATGGATCTCTGTCCAAAGGATATGTTGATCCTATAAATCTGGTTTGTGGATCTCTATCCATGGGAGAACTCCTTCTCCTCTACTCTAGCTGGTGATCCTCTAGAAGATACTGCCTCCACTACACTTACTATGGATCTCTCTCCACTTGAAGACTCTTATCCTCACTCAAAAGACCTATCCTCTATGTCTCGGCTGATGCATATCTATCCACTGGAGAATATGTCCTCTCTGATCTATCACATCCAAAGCTTTATCTCAATACTATACTAAATACTATCCAGTAGATCTAGCACAACTTTGCTCAATCTCTTGCACTAAACACAGTACACTCGATCTAAAATAAATCTGCTCAACTCTTGAAATAAACATATTTCAGTCAGTCTAGCATAGCTCTACTCAATCTCTTGCACTAAACATAATACATTCGGTCTAGCACAAATCTGCTCAATTGTTACACTAAACATAGTCTAGTCAGTCTAGCACAAGTCCACTCAAATATGCACTAAACACAGGCCAATCGGTCTAGCACAAATATGCTTAATAGGTCCACTCAGAACCTACTCAAATATTCTCAATAGGTCCACTCATAACCTGTCCAAATCTGCTCAACAGGTCCAGACAGAACCTATCCAAATCTACTCAATAGGTCCACATAGAACGTATTCAAATTTGTTCAAAAGGTCCACACAGAACCTGTCCAAATCTGCTCAACAAACTCACATAGAAGTTGTCCAAATATGCTCAAGAGGTGCACACAAAACCTGTTCAAATCTGCTCAACAGGTCCACATAGAACCTGTCTAAATTTTTTCAATAGGCCCACACAAAACCTGTCCAAATATACTCAACAAGCTCACATAGAACTTGTCCAAATTTACTCAATAAGTCCTCTCTAGGACTTACTCAAATATGTATTGTAAGCTTCCATAAAAGCTCACACAAAATTAGTCCACAAGTCTTCTCAAAGACTTACCTCAAATATGCTTAAAAAGTCCACACAAAACTTGTCCAATATCATAGAAACATAAAGAGAATTATTAGAGACTCAATATGTTCTATACTTAATGCTCAATCACTTTCTTAACTCAATCTCATAGAAGCATAAAGATAATTGTTAGAGACTCAATATGTTCTATACTCAAAACTCAATCTCAACTCAAATCAATCTCATAGAAGCATAAAGAGAATTGTTAGAGACTCAATATGTTATATTCTCAAAACTCAATCTCAACTCAAATCAATCTCATAGAAGCATAAAGAGAATTGTTAGAGACTCAATATGTTCTATTATCAAAACTCAATCTCAACTCAAATCAGAATATAGAATTGTTTATTTTATGGAACTTGATCAATCACTTCGTACATCCACTTGACTAGGCTCAATAAACCCTACTCAACCAATTATTTCAAGAAACAACTCTTACTCACAAATACTAGTCTAAGCATGTATCATCCAACTCAAAATTTTTCCAACAATGCTCAACAACAAATCTCACATAACAATGATACTCATGCTCTTTTCTAACTCAAAATAAAGTTCTTTGCATAACAACTCACTTTAAAAAGCATGCTTATCAAACATCCTTCACATAACAATGATACTCATTATCTTTTCTAACTCAAATTCATGTTCCTTGCATAACAACTCACTTCAAAAACCATGCTTATCAAACATCCTTCACATAACAATGATACTTATGATATTTTCAAACTCTAACTCAAGTTCCTCACACAACCAATGGCTTTAACAACAATGCTTACAAAATAAGGTTTCAATCACAACTCTCAATTCAGAAAACCTTGGAGTATTAGCTCAAACATTTCACTCAACCAATGGTCTCAACAACAATGCTAATAAAACAAGGTTTTAATCTCAACTCTCAAATCAGAAAACCTTGAAATAAGAACTCAACCACTTTCAAAAAGGAAATCCTAATCAAGTATTTTTCACTCCAAAATTAATTTTCAGTGAAGCCAATCAACCAAGTCCACCAAATAAGAATTTGCCCATACCTTTTTGAATGTCAAGTAGTTGACCTCACAAATCTGTCACACTCACAATTACTTCTTTGCAAATCTCAATAAGGGTTAGAGGATAATTTTCTTCAACAAAACATATCATAAAATAATATCAAAATTACACCTTATCACTCCAACTTAAATAATAATAAATATCCTCACAATAGTCACAAAAACCCTTAATTAAAAATAACATACTACCCACAAAGTCTTAACCTTTCAATATTCCACAATAAAAATTTTAAGACTTTAAATATAAAAACAGAATTCTCCTTATAACTCCTAAAGATAATTATCAACTACCACAACTTTATTACAAAGCAACCTTTCCAAATTTCAACCACTAAACAACCTTATATCTCCAACTTCGGTATTTAATTAAAATTAAAATAAAAAATATTACCTTTGCCTTTGGAGAGTTTTGAACTCTCAACGCAACCCACACAAACATCTCAACAGTGGTGCCAACAACCACATGAGCTACATGCTCATTTAAGATAGGTGAAGCACCATGTGATTCAAAGACTTTATCCCCTCCTTGTTTAGAAAAATGTGCACCTCACGATTGGCACTTTCAACACACATGCCAAGCGCTTTTACCAAGACTCAAACGCTGGTGTCCGAGCGCAAAAAACATAAGTCGTGGCCCTCTTACCACTAGGCCAAGGTGCCTATTTGGCTTCCAACTATTCGACGTTGTCTTTCACTGGCAATTCAAACTTAAAATTTGCACATCCGTTTCATGAGCTCTGCATTAAACAATTCGTATGCTATCTTGTAGCACCCTAAAATTGGCGCAGTGAAACCTTAATAATTACATTCACTTTAGTAAATAATTTAAATTTAAATTTTAATCGCCCGTTAACCATCGGTTAATCTGTTTCCCCTTTCCCGTGCCATTTTTAGAGGTTGTTTTGACCGTTTGACGATATCGTCGCTAATCAGACGATATCGCCCCTAATTTGACGATTTTGTCTGGGCTAGGACGTCCAGACGATCTTGTCACAAAACTAATTTTGCACAATTAGCTTCTATTCCAATGGGTTTCTAATCCGGGAAAAAGCGTGTCTACACCGTTAGAGACCCTCCCCCATTGGAGATCTCCCAAATAGGGATGATCTCCAACCTCCTAACCACTCCCCTAAGCCTATTTAATCCTAAGCTCTCCCCTTAGCACCCCCCTGGCTGATAATTCCTGTAACCCAACTTCATACATGTTAAAACATCCTAAGTTTCTATTTTGCAGTAGTTCTATACAATTTTGTTGTAGGTACCTTATTGTTTTTCAGTCGGAGCAAGCTTTCATCGTCGCAGACGATCCTGTTCAGATCGGAGGTGAACCTGTCGAATCAGAGATGATTTCATACCAATGCGAGATGATCTCGACTGCAGTCCACATTAAGGCAATCAGTGCCATAAGTTTGCATTTCTCCATCTTTTCTCTATTGTTTTATTCTGCAAATTAGCTAGTTTATTTGATATTTTATGCTATATTGCATTTTGGAGTTCACCCATCTAGATTAAATGCATAATTAAACCATAATTGTGATTTAATTAGCATAATTCATTCATGTTTCTGTCTTTAAGTTTCAGTTCAGTGTTGTCATTGTCATTTTACAGAGTTCCCCCCTATTAGAATAGTAGCATTCTCGGTATTTTGCATCTATTTTTTTGTTTGAAGGTCTCTGACGAATTCATCTGATGAATTCATCAGATCTTAGATGATCTTGTCTGATCTCAGATGATTCTGTCGAATTCCAGATGATCATGACTTCTACAAACATCAGAATCTCCATCAGACATTCGGATTAGGTATTTTTCTTTAAAATTCTATAATTTCTCTGTTTTTCTGTCCTATTCTGCTTTTCTGTATTCATTAAATCCGCACTTTCATATAGATTAATTTAGATTCATTTGGCAAAACCTAGGATTTTGAATTTTTAAGGCTAAAACAAACACATAAAACACATTTCCAAACCTAGGCATGGAAACTACCATTAAATGTTTCCTGGTGAACCCACCATCTATCGAAAAATCACCAATATACACCTCCCTTGAGAGGCGGGACCTTCGCAAGGCCTCTCAGTCCGAGGTACCACGACATCCTTTTCACATCCCCCTTCCGGGCACGGATACTATAGCCTGAAGGTAAGGGTGTGAAAAATTTGGAGCGATACATTTTGGTGAACCCAACATGAATGCATTGTAAACCTTTTGAAAACAAAAACAAAATATATATATATATATATAAAACAACTAAAACATAGATGCATTTCAGATCATTTAAATTTAAGATCATGTTTAGATGGTAGCTCCTAAGAAAATATTAGTAGTTACTATAAATATAGAAAACCAATTGGCAGCCATAGAGATCAATTTTGTGCTTAGTGTGCCTAAAACAGATAGAAATCAACTCGTGGTACGAACTTGATAGAAGATTTAGTGTCATCTCATCTAGGTCAACAAAACTTAAACAAATCAAGAGGCTTATCCTAGATAGAATCCTGGATCCTCATCAACTTGTCTTTTACCATGAACTTCAGAGAGCCTGCCATAGATGGTTAGCTTATAGGAGAGCCCTTGTATCTTCAGAATTATTCACCTTCAAGGAATACCTCGAGAACGCAGCCATTGTACACCAGTTCCTAGGTCTTGTAGAGGACCAAGAGGTTGTTCTTATAGATAGGGAAATATAGAATATAGTTCCTCGAGCTGTGTTATATCGAGAGTATTGCCACGAGCTTTACTTCTATCAACCAGCATCTGAGATAGATAATATCACTATAGCTCTTTTCATTAAATTTTTAAAAGAAAACTTTCAATTTGAAGAAGAACACTTCATGACTCCTGAACAACTTGAGCCTATTAATGATATTTATAAATTGTTTATAGAAAACTAGATCATTACTTTCAGTCTTATTTCTTGCATTTATTGTGTTATTTGTTGTCTTTACAATATTATTTCAAAAACAAAGAAAAATTAAAAAACATAGCAAAAACTTAAACATTTCATTTTAAATATTGTAGTAGGTATATAATTAATATATACCTCTTAAGCTTGTTGCATATATATATATATATATATATATATATATATATTTGCTTAAATCAAAAATTAAGCACCATGCCTAAACTTAGGAACGGTAAAGAAACTGTAGGAGAAGAAGAAGATTTGTTACAAGATAAAACTGGAAACCCAAATGTCCTTCCTGGAGATCCAAATCCGGAAGGACAAACCCTAAATCAACCAGAAGATGACCTAGGTGAAGATAATGAACAAGAAGGAAGTGTTAAAGAGGATGGATCCTCATCCCCTAGAGTAGCTCCAGATGGAACTATTGCTTT
The DNA here is from genome assembly GCA_028583015.1 of Wollemia nobilis. Taxonomy (NCBI): domain Eukaryota; kingdom Viridiplantae; phylum Streptophyta; class Pinopsida; order Araucariales; family Araucariaceae; genus Wollemia; species Wollemia nobilis. The sequence continues at coordinate 406,215 of JAQPPZ010003507.1, read as the reverse complement.
TGACAACGTAGATCATTTTCGAAAATTTCTCAATGATAACATTGATGCCCTTAATGTGGCAGTTTGTATTGATAAAGGGCAAATTAGTGACACTCAAGTAGCCATAGAACATGCGTTTGATGTGCACACTAATCCCTTGTCTTTCATTGATCAAGAAAGTGATAAGGTTGGACCATCCAATACAGATATGGTCACTGTGATGCAAAACATGTCAAAACAACAGGTTATCCAACCTCCTAAGGAACCTGTTATTCAACTTAAAATCATTCCCACACAAAAGAAAACTTCCTTCACTACTTTATTTTGCCAAACTATTGAGCAATATGCTTCAAGTAAACAAAAACCTAAAACAAAGCCAAACACCAATTTTCAACAATCTGGAATACATCATAATACCATTTCAAAATTCCTTCATAACACCTTTCCTACCAACAATTTACACAATAGCAATATAGCATCTAATCTTCATGTCCCTCCATCATATGCTCACAAATACCATGTCAATGCCCTACCGAACCAATATGGTGGGCAAACTAGTAATCTGGAAGCCATGGTGAAATAGTTAGCTTCACGTATGGACCAGATAGATCCCTACCGTCCCTCGTATAATTATCAAGAAATATGTAGTCAACCTTTGGATCCCATAGTTGTAGCTCAACCATAACCTAAGCATTTTCCCATGCCCATCTTGCCTATATATAAAGGAACCGAAGATCCCATAGAGCATCTTCGCATGTTTAGGATAGCATGTCATGATATATCACATGATGACTTACTATTACTAAAAATGTTCCCTAAAGGTTTAGGTGGAATGGCCTTAGAGTGGTACTATCAATTGCCCACTCATTCTTTGAGAAACTTTGAAGAAATAGCTGAATCTTTTGTCCATCAATTTAGTGCCTACATCGAGAGGCATGTAACCATTAAAGATTTATACAACTTAAAACAAGACAAGGATGAATGTTTTTCCGATTTCTTAGCTAGATGGAGGCAATTGATAGGAAAACTGCACTTTGTGCTACCTTATAGGGAAATTTTGGACATTTTTATCAATAATTTACAAGAACAAATATCTTATGAGCTATCAACTGCTACTTTAACTACCTTCGATCAAGCTATAGATTTAGCTCGAAGAGTAGAAGATGCCCTCATTAGGAGAGGCCAACTTAGGAAGAAGGATGACGAGAAAACCTCTAGATATCAATATAAAAACAAACAAGTTGTTGGTGACAAAGTCATTGACAGCAGAAATGTTGCTAATATCAATGCAACGAGGACAACAAAAAATTCATATTGAAACCACCTGACAAACCTCCTAGATAATTTACTAGGTTGAATCAACCCTTATCAACTATTTTACCTTAATTACTCGAAAGAGGTTTGATCTAATTACCAGCTATCCAGGAACCTGATCCAACTATACCCGGATACAGAGCTAACTTACACTGTGATTTCCATAGAGGACCTGGACATTCTACCAATGCTTGTAAAAGGTTGAAACATAAAATACAAGATTTGATTGATAATAATGAAATGGAGGTGCAAGCCTTCCAACCTAAACAAAATGCTCCTAATAACGCTCAAAATACTATTCCCCAAAATCAAAATCAAAATGCTAATCAAACATTAGACATATTTCAACACCCTTTACCAAGACATGGTAAAGAGGTAGCCAATCAAATCGAACATCATAATGTTCCACCTCCTACCTGGTATGTAGGAACCATTAGCGAACAATTACCTATTCAGGATCCTCAAATATTTTACACAACCTTATCCCTGGTTACGACCAGGCCCTTACATAATTTTCAAACTTTAGATTCTAGTGATTTCGAATCAGATACTGAAAGTGAAGTGGACATTACTTCAAACCAATCGAATAGTTCTGAAAATGAATCAGATCCTATTCAACCCGTCACAGATGCTATGGTTCCAAAAGAACCATTTCCTAGAAGAGTTACTACTCGACCTTCTTCTAATATATTCCTTTCTAATGAACAAGCTATCAATGCTCAACCCAGACCAGTTCAACGTCCTCACTATAACATTGTAGGTACCATTGGAGTCGTTACCCGACAAAAGGCTCAAAATTCTCAACAAGAACCAAACCAAAATGATGGATCAACTCCATTCGTTTTGAAAAATCCCAATAAATGGAATCATGCTTCTAATGTTCAACCTAAACCTCCTTACAATATTAATGAGCAATTATCTAATACTACAGCCAGAATCTCCCTTTTGGATTTATTAAGATCTTCTCCTACCCATAGGGATGAGTTGATGCTTACATTAAGCCAAATGATGGTACCTCAAAACATCCAACCTGAAGATATGGCCAATACCATCACTACTCGAGAGGTTGATTGCATTGACTTTCGGGATAAAGATATCCCACAACACAGTTTACATAAGGATAATCCCTTATATATTACTGCTCTAATTGGAGATGTAGTCATCAAACGAGTCCTGATTGATAATGGCTCATCTCTAAACATTTGCACTTTTGAATTCTACCAACGATTTGGCTTTAGAAGTGATGAAATGAAGAAAACCGACATGATTATCAAAGCTTTCAATGACGAAACACAAGAAACATGTGGAGTCGTTTCCATCCCTTTGCAAGTTGGTCCTAGAACCCTAGAAACAATCGTGTTTATTGTACATTGCCCAGCATCGTACAATATACTTTTGGGTCGCCCTTGGATCAATGCGATGCAAGCGGTCCCATCAACTTTACACCAATGTGTTAAATTTGAATTTAAAAATCAGTTGGTCACTATCCATGGTGACCCTAGACCTTTTGATATGTGTGCTTTGGCAGAACCCATTGGAGTGCAATTTTGCCCCGCTCTGTCATCCACACATCCTAGTTCTTATTTTTCATCTAAACGTGTGAAACACACACACCTAACATCATCTACCCCATCAACTACACCTATACATTTAACTCAACAATCTTCTAAATAAACCACTCTAGAACCTCAAAAATATCTTCAACCTACAACCAAACCTTCATGTTCTATCCCTATAATTTCAAAACCTATAGACACATCTATCATACCTTCCACATCTAAAGATATAGGGAATGATCCTTCTACATCTTATGCTCTTTCTGATGAACTTTTACCAGATTTATCCACAATCTTAATATCAGAAAAAACAAATGCTTTCATGCAAGATTCAATTCTTTTAAATAACTTACCGCCATCTCCTCGTACTTTGGGCCTCCCACAACCTATGGGAAGTACTTACCAATTCGGGAGTTGTGCCTTCATTTATAAAGGATATGATTGGGGAAGAATCCCTCGAAATATCAAAACTCATCATGAGGGATACGCTCGATGTTATTTTACCAATGAATATATTAAAGCTAAACCCATAATGCTTAAAATGGGATATAAATGGAAAGGCTTGGGACCTTTCCAAAATGGCATGAAAGAACCTTTTAAGGTAGAACCGTGGCCTGCCCGCTGTGGTGTGGGCCTATTTCCTAGTAAGGGTCAACCCTTTCCTTTTGAATATGATGATCACTTCATATGATATCAAGATTATTTGGATAGGCATGTTGATTTGCCTCTAAAAAATCAGTCGTTTACATGTAACATGCTATCCATAGCTTACCCTAAAATGATTGCTGACCCCGATGAAGAGTTGGAAGGAGATATCTTCCATGATGTCTCCGTTGAAGAGATGTTACACAATGGATTTTACTTTGATGGTTCTATGCCAACTATAGCCCAACTTGAGACCTCTAATCCTCAAGATGAATTATCCAAATTAACCTTACAAGAATTACAAGAATTGGCGTTTCACCCGCCCTGCCTAACTTTGAAAGAGATCTACACATGGAGGTAGAAAACGTCATTAAAATTAATATTGGAACTGAGGATAATCCTCACATAATTAATATTGGATCAAAATTAAGTCAAGAAAAACAAGAACAATACATTGCATTCCTTAAAGAGTCTAAAGATGTATTCGCTTGGACATACGAAGATATGCCAGGTCTAGACCCTTCTGTAGTCATGCATCACCTAGTGGTCCATCCGGATGCTAAACCTGTTAAACAAAAACTTAGAAAAATGCATCCCAAAGTGGCTCTGCTAGTCAAAGGGGAGTTAGAAAAACTCTTGAATGTTGTTTTTATACAAGCTATTGATTATGCTGAATGGATCTCAAATGTAGTTCCAGTTACCAAAAAAGAAGCCACCAAAGTTAGGGTTTGCACAGATTTTAGAGATATTAATGTTGCATGCCCTAAAGATGACTTTCCTCTTCCAAACATGGATCAAATTATTGACTTTACTGTCGGGAGTGGGATGATGTCCTTAATGGATGGATTCTCTGGTTATAATAAGATCAGGATAGCTCTTGAAGTCAGGCTAAAATAGCCTTTATTACCCCCTGGGGTACCTTTTGTTGGAAAGTGATGCCATTTGGCTTAAAGAACGCAGTGCAACTTATCAACGAGCTATGACCTACATTTTTCATGATATGATGCATGATATCCTACATGATTATGTAGATGATATTATAGCTCGCTCTATTATTGAAGATAATCATTTAGATGATTTGAGAAAATTTTTTAATCGATTACGAGAATATCTTATTCGATTAAATTCAGCAAAATGCATATTCGGAGTTAAGTCCGGTAAACTATTAGGGGTTTTAGTTTCTTTACGTGGTATTGAAATCGACCCTCTCAAGATTGCGGCTATCATTGATATGCCCGCACCTACTAATATATCTGAGTTACGAAGTTTACAAGGTAAGCTTCAAGCCATCCGTCGCTTCATCGATAAGTTGGTGGACAAAACCGGTCCCTTTCTTAAGCTCCTTAAGAAGGATGTCCCTTTTAATTAGGACGACGAGTGTCGAGAAGCTTTTGAACTTCTCAAACAATACCTCCTTAATCCACCTGTGCTTTCACCGCATAAACCTGATCGCCCATTTCTCCTGTATATTTCAGCTTCAGACTCTACCTTAGGAGCTATGCTAGCTCAGCTTGATGATGAAAAGAGAGAACGTGCTAATTATTACATTAGCCGAACCTTCATCAATTATGAAACCCGCTACACAGCATTAGAGAAGCTATGTCTAGCAGTTGTGTTTCCTATGCAAAAATTATGACACTATATGCTTAGTCAAAAAACTTATGTCATTGCCAAATATGATCCCTTGAGGTATCTCATGAGTTGACCTTATTTATCGGGTCGCACAGCCAAGTGGGTTCTTGCTCTAAGCGAGTTTGATCTCACATTCATAGGATAGAAGTCTGTTAAGGGTCAAATCATAGCAGATCAATTAGCTGCTGCACCCTTAGAGTCTACCCATCCCCTCATTACTGAGTTTCCTGATGAATGCCTTCAATCAGAGGCAAACCATACTAAACAATGGTCCTTATACTTTGATGTAGCCCGATGCATGAGTGGGGCTGGTGCGGGTATTATTTTAATATCCTCGCAAAAACATCTTATTCATCTGTCCTTCAAATTAACCTTTGCTTGCACAAACAATACTGCTGAATATGAAGCTCTAATCCTTGGATTACGAGCTGCATTGGCACTAAAAATTAAACATCTGTTGGTTTTTGGTGATTCTCAACTGGTTATAAACCAAATTAATGAAGTTTATCAAACCAGAGATGATAAAATATGCCCATATAAGGCCTATGTCTTACAACTAATGTCTCTATTTGATCAAGTTACCTTGGAAGCTATTCCTCGAACTAGTAACCGTGCAGCTGATGCTATGGCCGCAGCTGCATCTCTCCTGCCCTTGGAGTTAGATGATGAATATGCCACTATCATTATTCGTTGACTCCAGGAACCCGCTTCAAATAAATCATGCTTAGAGCCTTTATATGTGTTTCTAATCAATGAAACTACTCCTGAACCTTGGTATACGGATATATTTGATTTTCTCCAAAATGGGACTTTCCCTGCCAATTCTAATAGAAACTAGCGTCGGTTATTACGTAGACGAGCAAGTCAATTTGTAATAATTGGCAATACTTTATATAGAAGATCTTTTGAAGGCATCCTATTAATATGTTTGAATTCAAAAGAATCTAAATCAGCCTTAAGTGAAGCCCACGATGGATCTTGTGGAGGACACTTCAGTGGTAGTGTCATTGCTAAAAAGCTCCTTAGGATAGGATACTTTTGGCCTACCATGGAGAACAACGCACATAATTATGTGCACCATTACGACAAGTGCTAGAAACATGCTGACCTTGTCCATGCGCCTGCACAAGAACTGTAGGCTATTTCATCTCCTTGGCCCTTTTCAAAATGGGGTTTAGATATTATTGGCAAAATCAATCTTGTGTCATTTGATGGACACAAATTCATCATAACCGCCATCGAGTATTTCACAAAGTGGGTTGAAGCTATGCCTTTAGCTTCCTGCACTAGCACACAAGTCTCTAAATTTATTTTTAATCAAATTATTTGTAGGTTCGAAATTCTTGCAAATCTCATCTCCAACAATGGAACTTGTTTCAAAAATAAAGATGTTAAAAAATTATGCCAAAAATACAAGATTCAACATCGCTGGTCCACTCCCTATTATCCTCATGGTAATGGTCAAGCAGAAGCATCTAACAAAACCTTAATCAAAATCCTCAAAATATTAGTCAATAAAACTAGCAGTGACTAGCACATTCAGTTATATCCAGCCTTGTGGGCCTATCGAACTAGTGTTCGAAACCCCACTGGAACTTCACCTTTTGTTTTGGTGTATGGTGCTGAAGCCATTTTTCCCTTTGAATTAGAAGTTCCTTCTTTGGCTTTGCTACTTCAAGATATCGAAGTAGGAGATGAATATCGCGCTGGCAGACTCAGTCATCTGGAACTCCTAGATGAAAAACACATCAATGCTTTGGAGCATCTCTGTGCCTACCAAAACAAGCTTAAAAGATCATACACTAAAAAAGTTCATCATCGATCCTTTGAGATCGGTGACCTTGTTTTAAAGGAAAATAAAAAAAATACAAATGCAACTAAGGACCTTAAAGGTAAATTTGAGCCCAATTGGCTTGGACCATACATTATTACTGCTAAATTTGAATCAAGAGCATACAAATTATCTACCTTAGATGGTAAATAACTTAAAGAACCCATGAATATTTTGCATCTTAAATGTTACTATGTATAAATTTGGTCATTTCATCCTTGTATATATTTGTTTAAAATATTTCAAAATTCACTATCTTGTATTTCTTTCAATTTATAAATTCAAAAACAACAAAAACATTCATAATCATCAAAAATCTCCAAAACTATTTGTTGTATTTATTTATGGCACTTGTTAATTCTTTCAAAAATAATAAAAATCAAAACAACAATAATCTTGACTCTTTCGAAACCAAAACAATATAAAGAAGAAAGAGAGAGTCAACATTCTCAAAACTTCTCAAAAAATTATTTATATATATTTTCTTACAATTATTGCAGTTATATGTTTCAAATTATTTTGGATAAATTAGCATTTATTTGGAATCTCTCACTTTCACAAAACACCAAATAAATATCTTGATTTTTATCTGGCATGATTACTAATCTCTCTTATATCAAAGTTCACAAAATTCAATTAAATAAATTTTGAGCACAGAGAATTGATCTTGTTATTTACTTAAACCAAGCACATATTTTCATAATAAAATGATTATATTTGTAATTTCTATGCTTTGCTACATAGTAGAAGTGGTTTCTTGAGTGAAAAGTTTCCTCTTCTATCCTATCATGCACATGGTCTAGAATCTTTGAGAATTGGCAAAAGGACAAGCTCACCCCTACCCAGAATAAAAATCCCTTACTCTACAGCTAATCCGAGCAAGTATCCCTAGCACAAAAAGAAAAAACAAAGTTAAAAAAAAAAAAATTATTCTATATCATTACAGCAATATTTCAAACATTATTTCAATTATCAAGAAAAAAATACAAAAATAAAAAGAAAAGAAAGCAAAAGCAAAAGCAATAAAATCCCCCTCCCTACCCTTTGAAAAGAAAAAGAAGGGTTGATGAGCTTGAATCCCTGGAATTCTCAATTATTCGAAAATTGTGAGGTAAGCCCCATAACAGGTGGTTTGTGCCCAACCTGCTTGGCCTTGGGTAACTCCTAGCGTGGCGATATGTCTATCACATTAGCGACCTTCTTTTGTACAGACCTATGTCTGCTTATGGATTAGCTAGCTCTTGATAATCCGACCTACATAGTAGTCTGGTATGGTTATATGCATCTACATCATGGTTAATGAACACTTAGTTGGTTTCTTCAAATCACTTGTATCATATTATCTTGCTCAAAAATGGTAAATGAACATAGCAATTGCACACACATTTTATATTTGAGAGATTTTGTGTATCATTATGATAAATCAAGATTGGAAATGAATTCACATATGCACATGGGATTCCTTATAAATCTAAATTTTGTCTTCAAAATACTTTGAAATATTTTGAATAATTCATTTTCGTCTTTCAAGTATAGTTGTTTAGACAAATTACATGCATAATAGAAAACATCAAAATTTCTTTCAAACCATCCAATAAAAACATACATATATATAACTTCTTATTGACTTTCGCGACGATGGTATAGTTCCAAAACCAAAATTGGAATTTTATGCCTAGCGCAAGTCCTCATCTTCATATTTTTTGTGTATTTAAAAATCAACCATGCAATAAAGCTATCTCTTTTTGGATTTCACGATGATGGTATAAGTCTATACCTACATATTCTATGCTTAGCGCAAACCATTGTAACAATTTTTATTCCCCATTTATTTAAAGAATCATGAAAAACCATATGACTTAAATCATTCTGTTATACAATTATGCTTTTAAAAAACATACACATTTTCATTATTTCATGTCATTATGTCAATCTTCAATTTTGCAATGATGGTATAATTCCTAAGGAATTATTCAAAAAATTTATCACACTTAGGAATTTATGCCTAGAAAAAATCATTTTAACATTATTTCATGCATATTATTTTTATGAAAATCTGAAAACAAACCATCATCATCATCATTTTGCACCATTGCACCAAAGTCTTAAGACAGTCTCTTAAGCACTCTTTTACTTTTAACAATATTTTCTATACTGGGATTAGCTTGACGACCGAGTGAGCGGCGACTCCATGAAATGGTCTATAATAGTGACAATGTATTTTGAATTTATTGTTAAAAGTCCCCTTTTATCTTTTATTTTTTACATTACATCACAAACAACCACTTTGTTCCATCAGATTATTTCATTTAAATTCTACAAACATGACATCAAAATCATAATACTTCCAACGACATAATTACATGAATTATCAAATAAATCACATCAAAACATAAAAACATCATAAAAATACAAGACACAAATCATATGATTAAAAAATATCTCATCTCATATATATATCAACAGTATATATACATCATATCAAAACTGGATTGGTATGCCACAATTTGTACCTTGGAATACTCAATCCCCTATCAACACAAAACAATAATAATAAATGCTCTATCTTAATCTGTACAATGTCGTGCAGTACTCTAGCCTCAAAAACCCCTCGAGCTCTCAGTATCATCTCCTCCCCTAGCCTGAGGTGGACAAGGTGGCCCCATCGTAGTATGTGTCGTACTGCGAGTCCTCGTCGTCGATCAGGATGAAGTCCTCGATGACCCAATCCTAATCGGATCTATGATATTAGCTGGCAGGGGTAGTCTATCCTCCTCTAGCACCAGTTGATAGTACAATGTTTGATAGAAAGTGATTTGGGCAATAGCCCGTGTCAGCTCCCTAGTGCTCGCCCCTCCGCCCCGTGCCTTGAGGCGTGCAATCTCGTCTCAGAGCTGTGTCACCTCAGCTCGGTGTCATGCAGCCTCCTATAATGTCTGCACCTGTGCCTAAAGATGGATCATCTTTGCTTGGAGAGTATCTATCTCGCTACTCTCCCCAGTGTCGACACCCTTGCCCTTATCGGGTGATGGTGGCCTCTCTCTCTATGGAGATGGGGGTCTCGCCTCCCTCCTCTCCCTCTACCGTGGCCTCTCCTGCACTTGTGGCCTCCTTAGATCTCTCCCATCGTGACCCTGGGCTGCCTCCATAGCCGCCTGGTGCCGCCTACCTATCCAATGCACAACTACATGTATCAAACCCTAAGCCCTCATCATCCGAGGAGGGCGGATGCCTGCGTACCAGGCATCGTAGCCATCGGCTACCCCTGCGTCGTCCCCATCCACTGGCTGAATGGGGGCATCGTCCGAGTCCTAACTCCAGAAGCGCTGCATGTCTGGAGCCCCGCTCACTGTGGTGTTATCCCGGACAGTCCAAGAAAACTCATAATCCCTGAGATATGGGATCCCCTACTGTAGACCAAACTATGACAAAACTTGGTCATAGCGGTGGAGCTCCACCTCTCCCCTCTCCATCCGTAGCTAGTAAACTTGCCTAACGCGAGCCAGCTCCTATTCATCCTTGGCCCACCCTGGGTGCTCTCGCCATGGCCTCCAGGTAATCTAGTCCGAGACAAGGTCATCCAGTAGTCTCCGGGACATCGAAAGGTCGATCCGCTGATGTGACCCTCTCCGAAGCCACCTATAGAAGACTCGAGGCCTCTCCCCATCAATCCCTATCAAAGGAAGCCCTATCAACCTCCGCACTATAATGTGCTCCCAGCACCAAACCTGTAGAAGTGATGTCATAACTAGACATCGACCGCCTTTGTACACGACCCCATGCAGGATCCTATACAGCCGACATAGAACAAAACTACCCCAAGAGAACCTGTAGCCATGGTCTCGCATGTCACAGATCACATCTACCTACATCCATGGTACCCTGCACCCGCTATGGTGGCATAGCAAAAGTCCACCAACCACTCCAGCTAAAACCTATGTCAGTCTAGATGCCCCAGGCATCTGACGTAGTGCCTCAATGTTAACTCTGCCCTTCTCTAGGGCAAAGCTCGGGTCACCACACAACCGCCCCATAGCATGGCCCTAGTTTGCCGTAGGAGTAATCAATCGTCCTTGTATGGGGATCCTCTGAATCCTCCATACATCCTCCAAAGTGGGAGTCATCTCCCCTGTCAGTAGCCAAAAATAAGAAGAGCCCGGATACCATCTCTCTGCTAAGGCTATCAGTAGCCCCATATCTGTAGACACTTGTGGCATTTCTGCAACATGCTGTAAGCCGGCCTGTGCCAACTAATCTCGCTCTGCCTGTGTAAGAGTGGCCAAGTCCTCTCTCAAACCTCCATATTTCCATTCCCTGCTCTTTAGCAATCCTCTCTACAACATAAACAACAAAACAATAAACAATCATTAATAACAATTCAAGTAATTAAAAATGCAAGTTAAAATAAGTTCAATTTTATGCAATTGATGATATCATCCACTATTGGACGATATCATCCCCAATTTGAGCAGAATCGTCTCCGATTTTGCAAGCCGAAATCATCTCTAATTTGACGAAATCGTCCCCCTTTCGTCGATTTCGCCCTTAGACGAAATTGGCGAACTTGAGACGATTTCGTCGAAATCGGGACAATTTCATCCCGACGACGTCAATGGCCCAAAAACGGCCTCGATGCTCAAAATTCATTTAAAATTTACCTAAAAAGCATGTAAAATCAAATTAAATCATTCTAAGTTAAGTCTAGACTCTTACCCGTAGCCTGCGTCGGACCTCTGTTGATCTGTGGGTCATCTCCACCATTTTTTTTGCTTCCAGAGCTCTAAAACCAGAAAATGAACAGTAAAAATGAATTAGGGTTTTACTCTATTTTTCTTAATTTTATTCAAAACATAATTAAAAACATTTAAAAATAATTTTGTTTTTTCGCGTTTTTACCTCAAATGTTCGATTTGGGTAAAAACACGGAGGGGGCACCATAGTAAGCTGTCATACGATTCGACCAAGAATCATCACCTAAAAATGGAAATAATTTTTTTCTTTCTCGTAGATCAAGAAGAACTCATCTTTAACGCATTTTCTTCAAAAAAATCGCTAAATAGGGGGCAAAATGTAGCACCCTAAAATTGGCGTAGTGAAACCTTAATAATTACATTTACTTTAGTAAATAATTTAAATTCAAATTTTAACCGCCCATTAACCGTCGGTTAATCCGTTTCCCCATTTCCCGTGCCATTTTTAGAGGTTGTTTTGACCGTTTGACGATATCATCGTCAATCAGACGATATCGCCCCCAATTTGATGATTTTGTCTGGGTTAGGACGTCCAGACGATCTTGTCACAAAATTGATTTTACACAATTAGCTTCTATTCCAACGGGTCTCTAATCCGGGTAGAAGCGTGTCTGCACTGTTAGAGACCCTCCCCCATTGGAGATCTCCCAAATAGGGATGATCTCCAACCTCCTAACCACTCCCCTAAGCCTATTTAATCCTAAGCTCTCCCCTTAGCACCCCCTGGCTGATAATTCCTGTAACCTGACTTCATAAATGTTAAAACATCCTAAGTTTCTATTTTGCAGTAGTTCTATACAATTTTGTTGTAGGTACCTTATAGTTTTTCAGCCGGAGCAAACTTTCATCGTCGCGGACGATTCTGTTTAGATCGGAGGCGAACCTGTCGAATCAGAGATGATTTCGTACCAATGCGAGACAATCTCGACTGTAGTCCACATTGAGGCAATCAGTGCCATAAGTTTGCATTTCTCCATCTTTTCTCTGCTATTTTATTCTACAAATTAGCTAATTTATTTGATATTTTATGCTATATTGCATTTTGGAGTTCACCCATCTAGATTAAATGCATAATTAAACCATAATTGTGATTTAATTAGCATAATTCATTCATGTTTCTATCTTTAAGTTTCAGTTCAGTGTTGTCACTATCATTTTACACAGTTTCCCTCTATTAGAATAGTTGCATTCTCGGTATTTTGCATCTATTTTTCTGTTTGTAGGTCTCTGACGAATTCGTCTGATGAATTCGTCAGATCTCAGACGATCTTGTCTGATCTCAGACGATTATGTCGAATTCCAGACGATCCTGACTACTCCAAACATCAGAATCTCCATCAGACATCCGGATCAGGTATTTTTCTTTAAAATTCTGTAATTTCTCTATTTTTTTGTCCTATTCTGCTTTTCTGTATTCATTAAATCTGCACTTTCATATAGATTAATTTAGATTCATTTGGCCAAACCTAGGATTTTGAATGTTTAAGGCTAAAACGAACACATAAAACACATTTCCAAACCTAGGCGTGGAAACTGCCATTAAATGTTTCCTGGTGAACCCACCATTCATCGAAAAATCACCAATATACACCTCCCTTGAGAGGCGGGACCTTCGCAATGCCTCTCAGTCCAAGGGACCACGACATCCTTTTCACATCCCCCTTCCGGGCACGGATCCTATAGCCTGAAGGTAAGGGTGTGAAAAATTTGGAGCGATACATATCTTTTCAACCGAGAAAGGATCATCTTAATGCCCTTTGGGCATAGGTTTAAATATTAATCTTCCTCCTTTGCTTTAGAACATCGGCACTTCAAAATACAATTAACCCACATGATGTCCGTGAGGATCAACCTTTGTAATATGATTCTAATATTTAAATTCTAACACCCATATTTGGGTGTAGTAAAATATTATTATTAATATTTTATTTTGGGATATTTTTGACCACCTTAATTAATATTATAATAACAGATATTATAATATTATATCCTTTGATAAAGTACCTTTAATATTTATTTATAAAATTTAAATTCACACTGAATTTAAATAATTTATAAAATAAATATAATAACTCCTTTTTAACTTCTATCTTTTGCACTGCTTCACTTGATATTTGGCCTTCTTCCTGGATATCAAATAACCATTTTTATCTCCTTTATTTCCTACTGAAATCTTTGGTATTAATGATGACTTCATTTGGTGACATCAATGACAACTTTGACTTAGGGACTCAAAATATCCAACAATATCTGCCTTTGTCATTGATGGCAATCCATATCCTTTTTACTAAAACATGACCTTTATTTTTCTTCTGCTCCCCCTCTGACATTGCTTTCCCTGGCTCAATGCTCTTCTCAGATATCAAATCTCTCCCCAATACACAAATCTTTGCCCCTTTGACATCAATTGCAAAGGGTCACCTTTGGGGATTGGGGCTAAGAATGAGCCTCTTAGCTTAGCCCCTCCCTCACATCCTCATTAGGTGGTTAATTCTGGGGTGTGAGTATTTCTACTCCTTGAAACACTATTCTTTACCTTTATCCTTTTCCCTTCTTTTGATTTTTTTGAATCCTATGATTATTTCTATCCAAGTCATCATTTCTATTCCTTTCATCATTCATGTTCTTGTTCTTATTTTTGTTTTCATCCATGTTCCTATTACTATCCATGTTCCTATTACTATTCATGTTCCTATTCCCGTTCATATTCCTATTTCTGTTCATGTTCCTATTTCTATTCATACCCATTTTTGAAATATTTGCTTTACACATTTTGCTATGTGACCATCATTATTGTACTTATAACACTTAATGTTATTATTCCTTGGAGGTGTAAATGTCTTAGGATTTTTTCTAGTGAAGCCATATCCTCTTCTATCATGAACCCTGCAATTCATTGCCTTGTGATCAAAATCATTACATGAGTAACAATTCCCATGGAAAAGTTATCCTTTCCCATATTCATGTCTTTCATGTGTCCTGCACTATGAAGCCATGTGCCAAAACCTGTGACATGAAAAACATCTTCCATTAAAGCTTCCTTGTATTGACCTCATTGCTATCCTATTCTGATTGTTGTTCCATCTGTATCTTCTTTGTACATTGTTCATATATTTGTTGAACTCTTTCCTGTCCAACTCATCCTCTGATGTCTCACTCCCGTTTACACTATTTTCACCTAATGTATCTTCATCTAAATTTTCTTCTTCTTCAAGACTTGAAGTAGACTATTCTTCCCTTTTATTTTGAACTTGTTTAGAACCAAGACCTGTCTTGTTTGTTTCTCCTCTTTGTATCTTGACTATTTTATCCACACTCTTTGCACTGTTTACATACTTGTATAGCTTATTATTGGAGTCTTCTAAATCTTTATTTAGTAGATCCACTTCTTGTGCTAACTTCTCACATTCCAAGATCTTTTCTTCTAACTTATCTTTGAATTTATTTGCCATAGCCTTTGATTTTTCAAAATCCTCTATAAGCAATAATATTTCTTCATCACATTCTTAAAACTAAATTTCAAGCTTATAGAGTTGCTTTCTTACCTTCTTTACTATATCAAGAGCATAGATAAGTTATCCCTTGATATCATAACCATTCTCTGCTGAATAATCCTCTATTTGTTTGCCTTTTTCCATATCATTACTTTATTTTGTCTTGTCTTCTATAGGATCACTCACTTATTCAAATGCCATTAGAATATTTTCATCTGGAATTTCAAGTGCATCTTCAAAATCATCATCACTGAAACTATAACCATCCCTTGTGCAATCATATTCAAGATGTCCAAATCTACCACATCTAAAATACTTGAGAATAACTAGAGTCCTTTTCTTAACTGGTTATTTCTCTTCAATCATAAATAGGACTTCATCTCTATAATTGTATGAAAATCTAGCATCACTATCATTTGACTACTTATTTGCATTATCTGCATAGTAGCTTCTCTTTTGTCTTTGGAAGAACTTATTTCCTATTATGCTTTGTCCATCCTTGCTTTTATTTTGGTGCCTATATATTTTTGATTCCCTATACCCGTGGTCCTCTTTTTCTTCACCATTGTTTTTCTTTGGCTCTTTACACTCTGTTGCAAAATTTTCATACTTTCCATAATTGAAACACTTAACAGATCTTAGATCTATGGGTATTCTAGAACCTTTATCTCTTCTACCATAATTAGCTTCTTCATCATTGGATGACTCACTGCTTGATTTTGTCTTCTTACCCGTTATCTTCTTATTCACTTTGAATGCTACATCTTTCGAAGGGATAAGATATTTTGTTCTTATCTTAAAAGTTGTGAGCATGCCAAATAGAGAATTTTTTGTTAGAATATCACTATCAATTGATGTTTCTATAGCAGAAACCTTTTTACTATACCTTTTTGGAAGAGTTCTTAAGATCTTATTACAAGAATTAGATTCATAAACCTTCACTCGAAGACCTCTCATATCATGTACAAGTTCATCAATCTTACTGAGATAGTCACAAATTTTTTCATCATCTCACATTCTTAAGTTCTCAAATTCTCCTTTTATATTTCTGATCTTAGCTTTCCTGACACCTTTATCTCCTTCATATATATTATGAAGTAGTTCCCACATTTCTTTTGTTGTTTTACAATCCATAACCTTCATAGATTTTGATCTACGTGATCCTTTTATAATTGCATTCACAGCTCTTGAATTTGCATTCATTATAAACTTACCTTCCTTATCTGTAGGAGGATCAACTGTTTAATCATATCCAAGTTCCACTGCATCCCAAAATTCATTATCAAGTGCCATCAGTTGAAATATCATTAGCATACATCAATACAAGAAGGCACTTCCATAAAATACTAGTATTGTATTATTGATGGATTCATCCCTTTGATCCTTTTTATCCATTATGTTCTTGACCTATTTTACTTCAAGCTGTCAAAATCTTCTGAAGTAACCCGCTCTGATACAAATTGAAGAACACAAACTTATACTAAGATGGGGGTTGAACAGTATATGATCACTTTTCACTTTTATTTCCAAATTAATATTATGCAGTGTATAGATAGCAGTATCAATAGTAGTAATCAAAGCAATGCACAAAACACCATACACAATAGAAACATAGAATTTAACGTAGTTCCCCCAAATATAGCTACCTCTATGGAGAAAAATATTTCTTCTAAATATTTCTCAAATAATCTCTTGGGAATCCATCCCAATTACAATGTTTATGGACCTCTATACAAAGGAGATGTTGATTCTCTAAATATGGTTTGTGGATCTCTATCCACAGGAGACCTCCTTCTCCTTTGCTCTAGCTAGTGATCCTCTAGAAGACATTGCCTCCACTATATTGACTGTGGATATTTCTCCACTTGAAGACTCTTGTCCTCACTCAGAAGACTTATCCTCAATGTACTAGCTGATATATTTCCATACATTGGAGACTCTATCCTCTCTACTCTATCATATCCAAAGCTTTGTCTCAATACTGTACTAAACACAATCCAGTTGGTATAGAACAACTCTTCTCAATCTCTTATACTAAATACAATACATTCGATCTAGCACAAATTTGCTCAACTCTTACACTATACACAATCTAATCGGTCTAGCACATCTCTGCTCAATATCTTGCACTAAACATAGTATATTCGGTCTAGCATAAATATGCTCAACTCTTGCACTAAACATTGTCCAATCAGTCTAGTACAAGTCCACTCAAATCTGTACTAAACACAGTCTAGTCAGTCTAGCACAAATATGCTCAATAGGTCCACTCAAAACCTACTTAAATCTGCTCAATAGGTCCACTTAGAACCTGCCCAAATCTGCTCAATAGGACCACACAAAACCTGTCCAAATTTTCTCAACCGGCCCACATAGAACATGTCCAAATTTATTCAATAGGTCCACACAAAACCTGTCCAAATCTGCTCAACAAGTCCACACAGAACCTATCTAAATCTTCTCAATAGGTCCACACAGAACCTATCCAAATATGTTCAAAGGTCCACACAGAACCTATCCAAATATGCTCAACAAGCTCACACAAAACTTGTCTAAATCTGCTCAATAAGTTCTCTCTAGGACTTGCTCAAATTTGTATTGTAAACTTCCACAAAATCTCACACAAAATCAGTCTGTAAGTCTTCTCAAAGACTTACCTAAAATCTGCTTAACAAGTCCACATAGATTTTTTCCAATCTCATAGAAACATAAAGATAATTTTTAGAGACTCAATATATTCTATACTCAATTCTCAATCACTTTCTCAACTCAATCTCATAGAAGCATAAAGATAATTGTTAGAGACTCAATATGTTCTATACTCAAAACTCAATCTCAACTCAAATCAATCTCATAGAAGCATAAAGAGAATTGTTAGAGACTCAATATGTTCTATTCTCAAAACTCAATATCAACTCAAATCAATCTCATAGAAGCATAAAGAGAATTGTTAGAGACTCAATATGTTCTATTCTCAAAACTCAATCTCAACTTAAATCAGAATATAGAATAGTTTGTTTTATAGAACTTGATAAATCACTTCATACATCAACTTGACTAGGCTCAATCAACTCTACTCAATAAATTACTTCAAGAAACAACTCTTACTCACAAATCCTAGTCCAAGCATGTATCATCCAACT
This sequence comes from Wollemia nobilis, assembly GCA_028583015.1. Taxonomy (NCBI): domain Eukaryota; kingdom Viridiplantae; phylum Streptophyta; class Pinopsida; order Araucariales; family Araucariaceae; genus Wollemia; species Wollemia nobilis. The sequence continues at coordinate 387,870 of JAQPPZ010003507.1, read as the reverse complement.
CAAAATGTTTCCAACAATGCTTAACAATAAATCTCACATAACAATGATACTCATGTTCTTTTCTAACTCAAATTCAAGTTCTTTGCATAAAAACTCACTTCAAAAACCATGCTTATCAAACACCCTTCACATAACAATGATACTTATAATATTTTCTAACTCAAATGCAAGTTCTTTGCATAACAACTCACTTCAACAATCATCCTTATAAAACATCCTTCACATAACAATGATACTCATGATATTTTCAAACTATAACTCAGGTTCCTCACACAACCAATGGCTTCAACAAAAATGCTTACAAAACAAGGTTTCAATCACAACTCTCAATTTAGAAAACCTTGAAGCATTAGCTCAAAAACTTCACTCAACCAATGGTCTAAAAAAAAATGCTAATAAAACAAGATTTTAATCTCAATTCTCAAATTAGAAAACCTTGAAACAATAAATCAACCACTTTCTAAAGGGAAACCTTAATCAAGTCCTTTTCACTCCAAACTTAACTTTTAATGAAGCCAATCAACCAAGTCAACCAAAGAAGAATTTGCCCATACCTTTTTGAATGTCAAGTAGTTGACCTCACAAATATGTCACACTCACAATTACTTCTTTGCAAATCTCAATAAGGGTTAGAGGATTATTTTCTTCAACAAAACATGTCACAAATTAATATCAAAATTACACCTTATCATTCCAACTTAAATAATAATAAATATCCTCACAATAGTCACACAAACCCTTAATTCAAAATAACATACTACCCACAAAGTCTTAACATTTCAATATTCCACAATAGCAATTTTAAGACTTTAAATATAAAAACAAAATTCTCCTTATAACTCCTAAATATAATTCTCAACTACCACAACTTTATTAAAAAGCAACCTTTCCAAATTTCAACCACTAAACAACCTTATATCTCCAACTTAGGTATTTAATTAGAATTAAAATAAAAAATATTACCTTTGCCTTTGGAGAGTTTTGAACTCTCAACAAAACCCACAGAAACGTCTCAACAGTGATGCCAACAACCACACAAGCTATATGCTCATTGAATATAGGTGAAGCACCATGTACTTCAAAGACTTTATACCCTCCTTGTTTCACAAAACGTGCACCTCATGATTGGTGCTTTCAACACACCTTCCAAGTGCTTCTGTCGAGACTCGAACACTGGCCTTCGAGCGCATAAAACATAAGTTGCAGCCCTCTTGCCACTAGACCAAGGTGCCTAGTTGGCTTCTAACTATTCGATGTTGTCCCTTTTTTTTCTTTCATTGGAAATTCAAACTTAAAATTCGCACTTCCGTTTCACGAGCTTTGCATTAATTAATTTGTATGCTCTCTTTTCAATCAAGCAAGGATAATCTTAATGTCCTTTGGGCATAGGTTTAAATATTAATCTTCCTCCTTTGCTTTAGAACACCGGCACTTCAAAATGCAATTAACCCACATGACATCGGCGAGGATAAACCTTTGTATCATGCTTCGAATATTTAAATTCTAACACCCATCTTTGAGTGTAGTAAAATATTATTATTAATATTTTATTTTGGTCTCTTTTTCACCATCTTACTTAATATTATAATAACACATATTATAATATTATATCCTTTGATAAAGTACCTTTAATAATTATTTATAAAATTTAAATTCACACTGAATTTAAATAATTTATAAAATAAATATTATAACTCCATTGTAACTTCTATCTTTTGCACTATTTCACTCGATATTTGACCTTCTTCCTGGATATCAAATAACAATTTTTATCTCCTTTATTTCTTGCTGAAATATTTGTTATTAATGATGACTTCATTTGGTGACATCAATGACAAATTTAACTTAGGGACTCAAAATGTCCAACAGATGCATGACTTTATTTTGGTTTTATAAGGTTTTTCGATGTTAAGCCTTTTAATTTTTTTATTTAATTAAATTAAAGTACTTTTATAGGTTTACTGATTAGCGTAGAGTAATTTGTGTCTTTCTGGATTAGAGCTATATATTTTAATTAAAGGAAGGAACCATTAATTAAGTAATTTCTTCAAATGGAATAGTGATTGTGAGAATTTTTGTATGGTTATTATGGTTTTGTAAAGAGAAAATATTTATAATGATTCTTGAGATCTATGTAGATTGAGGAATCATTATAAATAGAAGTATGGGCTTCTCTTGTATTGATATGAAATATTAATTCAATTTTGTAAGAGAAATTGTTTATAATTATTCTTGATATCTATGTAGAATAATGCATTATTATAGAGAGAAGTATGGGCTTCTCTTTTATGGTTATGAATTGTTTAATTTGGTTTTGTAAAAATAATTAATTATAATGATTCTTGGGATCTATGTAGATTAAGGGATCATTATAAAGATAAGTATGGGCTTCTCATATTTTGATATGTAATGTTTACTTTGTAAGAGAAATTGGTTATAATGATTCTTGAGATCTATGTGGATTAAGGAATCTTTATAAAGAGAAGCATGGGCTTCTCCTAGATTGTTATGGAATGTTTTAGTATTGTTTGATTAAAATAATGGAGGATTATTATAAAGAGAAGTAGGAATCTCTTCTTTAGCTTGCTTATTATGTGCATGGTTGTTACATAATAGAGTAAGGCATGAATTAAGTTGCATTGCATTAAAAGTTATTATGATTCCTAAGAATATTTTATGAATGGTGGGTGATTTTTCCCATCAAATAAGCTTGCAAATACTTAATAGGTTGGAGAATAGGAAAGGTGTTCTTAAGTTCTTCAAAAAGAAAGAAAAAAATGTGTTATTGTAAATTGAGAAAATACTTGTATTTTCTTGATGGGTTTGTAAAATTTGACTCTTGATTCAAAGAAGGATTATGTTATTTTACTTATATTATGATAATTGTAGTGTTGTTTTAATATTGTTCTTAGTTTGAGCAAAGTTGCATTAAATGTGGAAATGGACTTATTGTTGATATCTTTTGCTATCTCATTTTAGTTGAGAGAATGTATACTTGAAATATTTTGATAAGCTTAGAATCTGGTAATGTGGTTTAATGTTATCATGGTCTAGGTAGCTTTTGCATAATTATTATATCAAGTTTTATATAATACTTAAACTATTGTTTTAGTAGGGGAGCTCTTGAATTCTTTATTAGCATATTTGATGTTAAGTATTATACTTCTTATTTTTTGTTTCTTTTGAAATGCTTACCTATCCCTAGGTTGGGTAGGAATGTTCCTCTAGTAAACCTTATAGTCCAAACCTAGGAGTTGTGAGTATGCAATAACCAGGTGAATATGAGTCCTAGAAGGAGTTACATGTATGCAATATCTAGGAAAATCATGACCCTATAAGGAGTTGTGTGAATACAATAGACAAGGTACTTCTGAAGTGCCACACATTGATCATGTAGGATCAGGTGTGTTCCAACTAAATATTGGGAAATCGATTCACAAGATAGTAGTGGTGATCCATTAGATCAAGTAGGATTGGGTGATCATGTTAGTTGATATCGAAGTGATAATGACCTTAGTTAGCCCATGGAGGTGTGGTAACTAATCTCCAAGGCTCTATGTCATTTATCCTACCTAGAAGAACTCAGAGTTAGGTTAGGGAATAGACATATTCCTCTAAGTGTTATGGGCCTTAAAGGGTAATCCCTATGGTGTGGTCACATGATACTATATTGAGGAGGGTATAGGAAAGGTTGGGGACCACTTTTGTAATCCTTATAAATGTGTAGGTTTACTAAAGTGAGCCCTAGAAAATTATGGGAGTTGGTCACTTCTATCCACTGAGTGTTATATATAATGACTTGTAACTCAAATGTGGCGAAGCTTTATATGTTGAGATAGGGGTATTCCACTTGTGAGCCTCTATTTGTAAGTGCTCCTATAAAAAAAAATGGATTCATAGTTTTGGGTTGCTGATGCAGGAGCATCCGGCGGCAACAGAGCAATCTTGCATCAACCAAAACTTTTCTAAGTGTTTTGCAAATATGGAAAACAGGACAGAAGTTGCAGTAGGCGGAGGGGTCACAAAATTGTGACGTCGCGATATCGCGACCAAAGGCAAGGCAAGCAAGCGATGGTCGGAAGGGTCGCGATATCGCGACGTCGTGATATCACAACATAAAGCAAGGCAAGCAGGTGATGGTCGAAAGGGTCATGATATCACGACGTCATGATATCACGACATAAAGCAATGCAAGCAGGCGATGGTTGAAAGGGTCATGATATCATGATGTTGCGATACTATGACGTAAAGCAAGGCAAGCAAGCAACAGTTGGAAGGGTCATGATTTTACGACGTTGCGACTTCGCGACGTCGTGATATCGCGACCAGAAGAAAACAAATAAGAAATGAACATGCGGACGGCCACGCGCACAGAAAAAGAGGCAACAGTTCAGAAGAACAGTCTAACAAATAGTGGTTGCAGGTCAAGGGTCTCATTAATGTGTGCCTTCATGGCGGATCGGGGCAGTTGCCCATTTATGGAAAGAAAATTGAAATCTCAGCAGAGGAAGCCAATTTTGCAGGTTTTGTTTAATATATTCATGCAGGTGGGTCATTAATGGCCGAGAGGGTCGAGACCTCGATAAAAATGGAGAGACTATAAGAGAAAGGGTGGTGGATTAGAGAACGGACTTAGAGAGTGTAGTTAGAGAAAACCAAGCCAAGCGTTGATTATTGTAAAGCCTGTGGGATGTTTCTGTAAGTCTTTTTTAGATTAATGAAGAAAGATCAGATTTGAGATGAGTGTCATTTTTTGGTCTGCCATCAGTGGTATCAGATCCAAAAGATTTTGAGTGCATAGCAGATTCACCGAACGTGAGGTAGTTTGTGCCAGGATCTGTGGTAGGGTTCTGAGAGAGAAGAGTGAGTTTAGGATCCCTGAGCATGTGAGCAGAGCATCGAAAGTGAGGCAGCCACACCAGGATCGGTTAAGCTTGTGAGAGAGTGAGCAGAATGCCTCCAAGAAGAAACCCCATTGGTGGGAGAGGCATGGCGTTAGCAGAAGATGTTTGAGTTTTGCAGAGGCAAATCCAAGCCCTACAAGAAGAGATGCGTAGAAGGTCAGAGCCAAGAAGAGATGAAGGTAGTGAAGACGAAGTTGAAGAAGAAGAAGACCAGTTTGAGGAAGAAGAAGAGGTTATAGATCCTACACAAGCCAGGTTGTACAAAGCCATATCTTAGATTAGAAAGAGGCCGAAGATAGAGGTTTCTATATACTCAGGAAATCTTGATCCAAAGGAATTGATCGACTGGATCAATGATCTGGAAGAGTACTTTGAGTATGAAAAAGTTGAAGATCCTGAGAGGGTCAGATTTGCCAAGACCAATATGAAGGGTCATGCCAGCATATGGTGGAAGGGAGTGCAGCTGGAGCGAAACATAAGAGGAAAAGAATGGATAACAAAATGGGTGTGAATGGTAGAAAAGTTGAAAAGATAGTTTATTCCTGTAGATTATGAATTGGATCTGCTAAGGAAAATGCAGAGTTTGAGACAGATGAACAAAACTATCCAAGAGTACACAGAGGAGTTTTATAAGATCTCCATCAGAACTGGCCATTTAGAGGCAAGCAAGGAGAAGGTGGCCCGTTATATCAATGGGTTGAGACCCAGTATCTAGGAAGAGTTGAGCCTAGTTCGGGTGAGCACCATTGAAGATGCTTACCAGTTTGCTCTGAAGGTTGAAGAAAAGCTGAATAGAAGGTTTGAGAGTAAGTAAAACAGAAGAGGTCATAGAGGAAAGACTATGGAAGAAAATATGAAGGAAAAGAGGATAATAAAGAAGTTAGCAGCAACCAGGATCAGAAGGAAGATGAGGAACCCAGATCCAGTGGCCAGAATAACTACCCAAGAGAAAGAGTTAGATCTAGACGAGAAAATAGAGGAGAAGTGTTTTGTAGAACCTTTTTCCACTGTGGAGAGGAGGGACATCGAGCATATGAGTGTCCCCAGCATCACGAGAGGGTGAAAAAGAGACTTTGGGTCCTGCCAGATCTGCTATGGCAGATGAAAGAACCGAATCAGAACATTCTAAGGATGTACAAAGACGGGAAGTCATGGTCACAAGGAGAGTCATGCTGATTGAGGAAGACAAACCAGAGCAGAGGAGAAGCCTATTCCGCACGAGGTGCAAGAGTTTAGGTAAAGTCTGTAATGTTAGTATATACAATGGAAGTACTGATAACTTAGTCTCTGAGAAAATGGTCACTAAGTTGTAGTTGGAGAGGAGGAGACACTCGCATCCATACCGAATTGTGTGGTTGTGGAAGGACCACAGAGCATGGGTCCGTGAATAGTGCTTAGTCACGTTCAATATTGGGAACTACCAGGACGAGGTCCTGTGTGATGTTTTCCCCATGGATGCTTGCCATTTGCTATTAGGAAGGCCATGGCAGTTTGATCGAAGTGCAGTGCATGATGGTCGTGCAAATATGTACTCATTGACAAAAGATGGAGTGCGCCACAAGTTAAAGCCATTATAGGCAGTGGACGAGAATGTGTGCAACAGTGCCAAAATTTGTCTGGTAGAAGGCAAAAAATGTTTTTTCTAGGAGACAGGGTTGAAGCGGGTTACAGAGGTAGGTGTACATTTGGAGATGTTGCAGAAAATGATGACCGAACAGCACAGAAGTGAAGGTCACTTCTCCATCAACCCCGGGTGTTTGATGTAGGAGCATCCAATGGCAACAGAGCAATATTGCATCAACCAAAACTTTTCTAAGTGTTTTGCAAATATGGAAAATAGGACAGAAGTTGCAGTAGGCGGAGGGGTCGCGAAATCACGACGTCGCGATATCGCAACCAAAGGCAAGGCAAGCAGGCGATGGTCGGAAGGGTCGTGATATCGCGATGTTGCGATATCACAATGTCGCGATATGGTGACGTAAAGCAAGGCAAGTAGACGATGGTCGAAAGGGTTGTGATATCACGACGTTGCAATATCGTGACATAAAGCAAGGCAAGCAGGCGATGGTCAGAAGGGTCACGATATCACAATGTAAAGCAAGGCAAGCAAGCAATAGTCGAAAGGGTCACGATTTTATGACATCACGACTTTGCAATGTCGTGATATCATGACCAAAAGAAAACAAATAAGAAATGAACACGTGAACGGCCACGTGCATAGAAAAAGAGGCAACAGTTCAGAAGAATAGTCTGACAAAATGACAGTTGTAGGTCAAGGGTCTCATTAATGCGTGCTTTCATGGCGGATTGGGGCAGTTGCCCATTTATGGAAAGAAAATTGAAAGCTCAGTGGAGGAAGCCGATTTTGCAGGTTTTGTTTAATATATTCATGTAGGTGGGTCATTAATGGCCGAGAGGTTCGAGACCTCGATAAAAATAGAGACTGTAATAGAAAGGGTGGTGGATTGGAGAATGGACTTAGAGAGTGCAGTTAGAGAAAACCAAGCCGAGCACTGGTTATTGTAAAGCCTACGGGCTATTTTTGTAAGTATTTTTTAGATTAATGAAGAAAGATCGGATTTGAGATGAGTGTCATTTTCCCGTCCCCCATCAGTTGCTACGGTTGGTATCAGAGCTCTAGGTTATAGGAATAGAAGCTTCTATAGAGTGTGTTTGGGTTGAGCCTTGACTTGATGTGTGACTTTGGGTTAGATACCTTGAGAGAAGATAAGAGTGACCCTAGAGGATGAAAGAGTTGTTAGTTCATGAGTAAAATTTAGTTAACCAATGTAAGTACAATTATAGGAGAATTGTAACTTACCTAATTCCTTTGTGCAAATAGGAAATGGTAGTTTTTCAAAAGGGAAGTTTTTCAAAGAAAAAAAAAAGAGTTGCATCACAAGGTAATACTGTACAAAGGATGAGGTACACCCTAGTAAGAAGACTAGGAAGTCAACAACTCTGGGTAAGGGGATTGAGATGATAAGGAACTCAAAAAAGAATGTTGGAGGAACATCAAAATATAGTCAAGGTTCTTCCTCAGTAAAACTACTCCAAGAGTGATTAGAACAACAAGAAAGGTTAATAGACTCTTTGGTCAACAGAGAGGCTAGTACCAAAAACAACAAGGGTTGATAGAAATAAAATCCTATCCAAATAATGCAAGAGGGAAGATCCCAAATTGAGGTTGAGGTAGTAAAATATCTTAAGGATATTAAGGTAAACAAATTCAATGGAAGAACTTGAGGTGATATTGTTACACTCCAAACCTAGCCGTCAGCTAGGTATTCCAAGAGTTCATTTATTCATATATATATGGTAATTAGACTTTGGATAATGATCATTGTGTTTTAATTTTATTCTCTGCATTTTTGATTTTGCCTTCACGACGGGGATGTGCCCTCCCTGAATGGCGATCGATTTCCATTTGGATTAAATTCATTCGTCTGTGTGTAATTTTATTATTTTCATATCATTGCATTGAATATATTGTTCTTGATTTATTAACGAACGAAGAAATACCGTTCCAAGTGGTATCAGTTGTCAAATCATGATTCTCCGTCCCATCCGCAAGCGTCGTTGGCAGATCGTTCCAGCCGGTAAGCTGCTACATTTTCCATCGCTGTCCGTAGTCCTCCATAGACATCATCAGCCGCTGGCAGCCACTGTAACCATTTCCAGTCGCCACGTCGTTCGTCTGCAGCCGTAACCCAATCCCAATCCGAACATAAATTTGTGCAAATCCTTCACAAAAACTGAGAAATTCCCTGTAAATTCGTCCGTAGTCGTCATCCAATCCAAATCCGAACGTAAATTTGTGCACAGTCCTTCGCAACCTTCCGCAAGCTCGTCGTCCAATCAGATTTCGTCAAAATTTCATTTAATCACGCAAGAACTAAGGTAGCGTGTTTAATTTTTTTTGGCTGACGTCAGATATATTTGCCGTTGCGTTGGGGGTTATTATCTTTATCCCACATCGGGCATACGCAGCTCCAAACGTGGTTTAAAACCACTCCGTCATGCCTTCTACGGTGTGACTTAGGTCACACTCTCGGAGCCTCCACTGTCCGCGTCTGGTTGTTCGTCGTCCGCTGTTCGTCGCACGTGTCGCTTTGTCGTCTCGCGTCCTTTTGTCATCGTCGTCGCATTTCAGTTGGTCCATTCATCTTCTCACGTCTGGTCCTGTCCTCCGTGTCGCTTTGTCGTCTCGCGGTCTTGTCCTCCATGTCACTTCGTCGTCTCGCGTCCGGTCCTTTCCTTCATGTCGCTTCGTCATCTTTCACGCCCACATGTGTTTCATTCGTCGTGTATCTCTATCCGATTTCCCTCCATTCGCATCGTGTATAGTCCAATTCGGTTTCCATATTTCCAATTTTCCATTTGCATCGTGGTCAAACAGTGTTAACAAGTTGTCATAAGTTCGGTTCCATATTCGGCAGGTCGAGGTCAAAACGTATTAAAAAGTTGTCATAACCTGTCACAAGTCGTTAACAATTGTCATAAACTATCCAAGTTGCTGTCAAGGAAGAGCCAAAGACCACATTAAATTCCGCATCGCAGTTGGAGCGAAACTTCAAGCGGAATCCCAATTTTTTGCTAAATTCAACCAAAATTTGCGACAGTTGAAGCGAAAGCCTAAGCTGGCTATGTTAACAAGTGCATGAGCAAAAAGTGGACCAAAGGTGCTGACGGTCGATTATCAAGCTCGAAAACGACCAATAACAACGCCAGAAGACCAAATCGAAGCCCAGGTACAAAAAATTCTCCTTCTCCTTTTAAAATTGGTAGTTATAATCCACATCATCCACTAGTAGATCCTATGGCTACTAATCCTTCCCCAACTCACAAAAACATCACACAAGGAAACTCAAGTAACTCAGCCATTTTCGATAGTGATTCTCTTCGACTCTTACTAGATGGTATGAACGAAATTGGTGTCCTCCTAAAAGACCTTGTGAAAGCACAAAACCAGCCTAATCCCAATACTAATCCCCAAAATCACTCCCATGCCCAAAGGAATGTAGACAATGTCGATCAAAATGATGATTGGGAATAGCAAATAGGCACTTCGGATAATTCCAGGGATCACTATCAAAGACAGCGGTATAACCAAAATCAAGAAAGGGACACGGGTTATCACCAACCGAGAGGTCCTAATAATAATAATTTTCCATGAATTGATATGCCCACTTTTGAAGGTCATGATCCTCGTGGTTGGATAGCCAAAATGGAAGGCATTCTTGACTTATATCAAATTAAGGAAATTGACAAAGTCCCTTTCTTCGCATCAAAACTAGGCATCGAGGCCTACCAATGGTTTGTATGGCTTAAACGAGAGAAAGGAGCTACTATTAATTGGAGAAAATTCACTACCTCTTTTTTAGAAAGATTTGATGAAGGAGCTACATCATCATACACGATGAAGACTCGTTATCTCTTAAACAAGAAGGGTCAGTTAGTGAATTCGTTTCGGAGTTTACTAGTTTACTACAATACACTTTAGACCTCAGTCCCGACACAGTGGTAGGAGCCTTTCGCAATGGTTTGAAAGAAAATATTCGAGTGGAGGTAGACATGCACGATCCAACCTTGCTAAACAGTTGTATAAGAATAGCCAAGTTGGTCGAGAAGAGACATCAGTTTTCTGCACGGCGTGAAACTTATAGTCGTCCCTCATATCGCAACAATTCCTTTCATAGAAATGATCAACCATCAAGATATTTTTTCTATAAATGTCGCACTCATCACCCCAGGGAACAAGCATGTGCCCAAAAACAAAACTTTCATATTGAAGGTGATCAATGTGAAGGAGAAGAGGATGAACCTTACCAATCAGAAGAACCTATGCCAGAAGACCTACCATGTACTATAGAAGAAAAATAAGAGGATACAATGGCGATTTCCATGCATGCTCTCATGGGTTTAACCGCCCACCATACCATCAAGGTACCAGGATTTCTCCGCCAGAAAAAGGTGAATGTGCTAATTGATTCTGGTAGTACCCACAATTTTATCGACCTCAAAATCGCAAAAGCTTTGAATTTATTCATTAACTCTTCCAACAAAGACAAATTCCAGGTTCTAGTGGCCAACGGGGTGAACGCACAATGTGTTGGTCACACATCTCAAGTTTCCATAAAAATGGGAACTTATACTTGGTTGGGATCCCTTTTCGTCATGAATTTGGGGAACTCAGATATCATTTTGGGAGTTGAATGGTTGGAAACATTAGACACAGTTAGCTTCAACTTCAACAAATTATTTGTGGAATGGAGGGAAAATGGTCGAGTCATTCGCTTACAAGCCATTACTACTCCTCCATCACAAATGGTGAGCTCTCATAGTATGGAGAAGATGTTAAAAAAGGGTGGATATGGGTTTATAGCTCAAATTAATTGTTTGGAAAAACAATCTCCAGCAAATTCGGATATTATTGCTCTAGAGTTACAAGACATCATAACACATTACGGAGAGGTTTTCCAAGAACCTCAAGGATTACCACCTAAACGATCTCATGACCATGCCATCCATTTGATTCCAGGGAGTGTTCCTCCTAACAATCGTCCTTATCGCTATCCTCAACCACAAAAGACAGAAATCGAACAGATCATTCAGGATTTGTTGGATCATGGAGTCATTCGTCACAGACACTAGTCCTTATTCCTCACCTGTAGTCCTAGCTAGACGAAAAGATAACTCTTGGCGTATGTGTCCTGACTTTCGTTCTCTCAATAAACTCACTATCAAGGACAAATTTCCTATCCCTATCATAGATGACCTATTAGATGAGTTGCATGGTGCAAAATTTTTTACAAAATTAGACCTTCGCTCTGGCTTTCACCAAATCCGTGTTAGAGAAGAAGATATTCCCAAAACGGCCTTTCGTACTCATGAAGGTCATTACGAATTTTTGGTCATGCCTTTTGGTCTCACTAATGCACCATCCACATTCCAAAGCCTAATGAACCAAGTGTTTCGTCCACTCCTCCATAAGTTTGTGTTAGTTTTTTTTTATGATATTCTCATATACAACAAAACATGGACGGACCATTTACATCATGTGGATAAAGCCCTTCACATTTTACACAAAGAAAAATTATTTGTTAAACGTTCCAAATGTTCATTTGGTGTTCAAGAAGTCAAGTATCTTGGTCATATAGTTTCACATGAGGGCGTCAAAGTGGATCCCAATAAGATTAAGGCAATTCAAGAGTGGCCTTTACCTAAAACCATCAAGAAACTTCGTGGTTTTTTGGGTCTCACGAGCTACTATCGCAAGTTTGTACAAAATTATGGTAAGATTGCAGCACCTCTCACCGCACTCACAAAGAAGGATGCTTTTTGTTGGTCAACAAAGGCCTCTCAAGCCTTCAAAGATCTTAAGAAGGCCATGTGCACAACTCCAGTATTAGCAACTCCCAATTTTCACAAACCATTTATTATCGAATGTGATGCATCAGGAACGGGAATTGGGGCCATACTCATGCAAGAAGGTCATCCGTTGGCATTTGAAAGTAAACAGCTTTCCGGGAAAACTTTGGGAAGATCGACATATGAAAAAGAAATGTTGGCCATTCTTCATGCAGTAGAAAAATGGAGACACTACCTAATCAGTAGCCGCTTCATTATCAAAACAGATCATAGTAGTCTCAAACATTTTCTTGAGTAGAGGTTTTCCTATCCGAAACAAAATAAGTGGTTAACCAAACTATTGGGGTATGATTTTGTTATCAAATACAAGAAGGGGAAGGAAAATATAGCCGCCGATGCGCTATCCAGGAAATATGAAGACGAAGTAGTCATTAACGCTATTTCAGGTCCTTGCTCCCAATGGGTGAATCAATTACAAGAGGAATGGTTGTCCAATAGCGAAACTGCTCAGATACTTCAAGAATTATTTATAGGGTCCTCTAAACACCCTTTGTTCTCTTATGAAGATAAAATCCTCCGGAAGAAGAACCGCATTTACATTCCACCCAATTCGAAACTCAAATCAAAGATCCTCGACAAATCACATGCTTCTCCATCAGCAGGACATTCAGGATTTTTGAAAACATATTTAAGGGTCAAACAAGCATTTTGTTGGAAAGGATTAAAAGCAGATGTCAAACAATGGGTAGCAGAATGTGAAGTTTGCCAGCGCAATAAAGGAGAAATAGTCAAATCACAAGGATTGTTACAACCATTACCCATACCGGAATGCCAGTGGGAACATATATCCATGGATTTTATTGAAGGTCTTCCAAAATCAGAAGGCAGAACAATTATATTCGTCTTCGTAGACCGGTTATCCAAATACGCTCATTTTTAGGCTTTACAACATCCATTTTCCGCAAGCAAGGTGGCAAAGGTATTTATGGATTCAATTTTCAAATTACATGGTATGCCAAAAAATATTGTAAGTGATAGAGACCCCATATTCACTAGTAACTTTTGGCGAGATGTATTTCGACTTAGTGGTACCAAATTGAGCATGTCCTCAGCTTACCATCCCCAGACAGATGGTCAAACAGAAGTGGTTAACAAATGTTTGGGTACATACTTAAGATGTTTCGCTCAAGATAAACAACATCAATGGAGCCAGTGGTTAGCATTGGCAGAATGGTGGTACAACACTTCTTACCATTACTCAATTAAGATGTCTCCATTTGAAGCATTGTATGGCACCAAGCCTCCTATCGTCGCAGATTACGTGCAAGGATCATCCAAAGTAGCCAAAGTGGATGATTGGTTCGACCAAAGGCAGTCTACACTCACCATCCTCAAAGAAAATTTAGTCCAAGAACAAAATCGTATGAAACAACAACAAGACTTGCACCGATCAGAAAGAACTTTTAATATAGGTGATTGGGTTTTCCTAAGGTTGCAACCTTACAAACAATCATCATTAAAGATAAAGTCCAGCCAAAAGTTGGCTCCACGATTCTATGGTCCCTACAAAATTGTGCGCCGCATTGGAGAAGTCGCCTATCAGTTAGAGCTACCTTCATCATCACGAATACACCCGGTATTTCATGTTTCATGTCTCAAAAAAGTAATTGGCCAGAAAGTGCAAGGTCAATCAGAATTACCAGTGCTCGATGAGGAAGGACGCATACATCTCCAATCTGAAGATATACTACAACATAGAATATGAAGAGCGAGATCACGTCGGATTCAAGAATTTCTCATAAAATGGCAAGATTTACCAGAGGAGGATGCCACATGGGAACCTGACAGTATTCTCCAGACATTTCCAGCTTTGAGGACAAAGCTTTCCGAGGAGGGGAGTCATGTTACACTCCAAACCTAGCCGTCGGCTAGGTATTCCAAGAGTTCATTTATTCATATATATATGGTAGTTAGACTTTGGATAATCATCATCGTGTTTTAATTTTATTCTCTGCATTTTCGATTTTGCCTTCACGGTGGGGACGTGCCCTCCCTGAGTGGCGATCGATTTCCATTTGGTTTAAATTCATTCGGCTGTGTGTAATTTTATTATTGTCATATCATTGCATTGAATATATTGTTCTTGATTTATTAACGAACGAAGAAATACCATTCCAAATATGGTTGAGGTATTGTTGAAAGAGTTAGAAAATTTATTCTCTTTCAAAAATTACTCATCTAAGACTAAAACTATGTGGGCTACTATATATGTACTAGAAGTGGCCCTATAATGGTGGGACACGTACAACTTAGGCAAAAAAACTAAAGTCACTGACCTTAAATGTAAAGAGTTGATTAAGGATTTTATGAAAATATTTCTCATAGACCAGTTTTATATTGAGAAGTTTGAGAGTTTTCTACCCTTCAACAAGGATCACTATCTTTAGAGGTATATTATCAAAAATATGTGAGACTTTTGAAATATGTTCTAGAATATGAGAACAATAAACGTCTTAAGGTGCATAAGTTTATTCTAGGGTTGGACCCTAAAATAAGAACAATGATTAATCTACTTAAACCAAAAACCTTGCAAGAGATATATGACCTGGCTAGGTGTTAGTCACAAATCTACCACAAGAAAGGATTTTATACGTATACGTGCCCTAGACTTGGCCAACATTGAAATGCCGAGAGAAAGAGAAGTCTCCCGGGCCAATCTCTAGAGAGGGCTGGCTCCCAAACTAATCTAAACTGGTTTTGAAGATAAGGATGCAGGAAAGAAATGGGAAATAATGTGGAAAGAAATGGGAAATAATGGAAAGGGATGTAAATATGGCCGAAGCCGATCGTTAATGGGGAGAACAACCTCGAACAACAGCTAACCTCAACTAGATCCTGAAGCTAAGCAGACACTGACTCTTAGAATATGTATACAGAAATTAGATCACACATTAGCTGTGAGTTCGCTTCCAATTGTACTTCGAACGCTCAAATGCAAATACAGCCAAATCCAAAACAGCAAAATTTAACTTATATTAACACTGGACTAACAGAAGTGACTTAGACAGAAAGCAAAACATGTACAACAATTTAGATCACCAACTCCAGAAGACACTAAGAATAGAAGCAAATGCATCTAGGATTTTTGTTTTAATTTTTACAAAAATATCCTCCTCCCTTTGCTTAAGATTTTACATTGGTATTTATAGAGGCTTTCCCTCTTCCTTTCGTATTACAGCATTTAATACATGGAACAGATTTTGAAGAAATGATCCCCTTAATCTGCCTCGGAGAAATGACAGTCCCTGTTTTAATGGATCAAAACCAAAAATGAAACAAAAATAAGGGCCCATATTTCTTCATTAAATGACTGTTATTGAGGGAAGCCGAAAGTTGTTAAGATATCATGAACATGAGCTTTTAATCTTGGAGGTGTCTTTAATTTTGGTGGCATCAAAAACTGCCTCAGGTTCTTCTATCTTGCACACATCGATAATCAGCAACATTTAATCTAGAAGCCTCTTTGACCACGATCTCAAAATCAGTTGGAGAGCTTTTATTTGATCCTTATCTTCTCTTCATGTTATCCTATGTAATTTTTAAGGAAAATGCAAACAGAACTGTGTCGGGTCTTTGTTATTGCTTCGGTCACAAAAATGTGACAGGTCACAAAAATGTGACATGTCGCAAAATCGCGACACTTTTACCTTACTGCCTTTTGTTTCTGCCACCAGTCGTGAAAATGCGACATGTCACGAAATCGTGACATCTTCTTCCTATTGTGCCCTTTTCTTTTGTATACTCATGAAACTACAACATGTCATGAAATCGTGACATCTTTCTCTTCCTTGGCCTGCATCTTCCTACAAGGAGCGAAAATGAGACATGTCGCGAAATCGTGATAGTCCATACTTAGCATTGTCTTTCGAGTTTCATCATTGTGAAAACGTGACATGTCGCGATATCATGACAATTTTTTTTTGCCTTGTACTTGTCAACTTTCATTCCGCAAAAATGCGACAGGTCGCAAAAATGCGACATGTCACGATATCACGACGTTTTCTCTGTTTTGTCCTTTTGTCTTCAACATGTCACGAAATCATGACAGGTTTCTATATTCTAGTTTGTGTCCACCTTTACCCCGTGAAAACATGACATGTCACAAAATTGCAACATGTTTCTCTATTTGGCTTTGTCTCCTCAATATGTCGCGAAATTGTGATATTTTCTATCTTCTTGGACTTTGCTGCTTTTTGGCTACAAAAATTCATCATGTCGTGAAATCGTGACATTCTATACTATCAAGCTACCTCCTTGCTTCCTCCTCGCGAAAACACGACATGTCACGATATCGCGACAATTTCCTTCCTTCTCTGTCGTTGCCGCTTCCTATCGTGATATCGTGACAATTTTCTCTTGCTTCACGTCGTTTCCAAAAATGTCGCGATATCATGATAGCTTTCATTCACCTTGTCTTTATCTTTCAACCCTTCCATGATAACGTGACATGTCGCGATATCACGACATTCCGTACCATCTACTCCTTTCTTGCTTTTCTATCGTGATATTGTGACATGTTGCAGTTTTGCGGGTCCAAATGCAGAAATTGGCTAAGTACAAAAAATGACGTGATATCACGACATGTCGCATTTTCGTGACCTGTCATGTTTTCACAATCAAAGCAGTCAACGAAAGCAAAGAAGCCAAACTGTCACGATATCACGACATGTCGCAAAATCGCAACTTGTTGCAGCTAAAGCAGAGTAATGGGAAAATGTCACGATATCGCGACATAAAGCAGCAAAAGGGAGCGCCAATGAAACTTGTCACGATATCGTGATAGAAAAGCAAGAAAGGAGTAGATGGAATGGAATGTCGCGATATCATGACATATCACATTATCGTGAAAGGGTTGAAAGATAAAGACAAGGCGGATGAAAGTTGTCGTGATATCACGACATTTTTGGAAACGACGTCAAGCAAGAGAAACTTGTCGCGATATCACGACAAGAAGCGACAATGAAAGAGAAGGAAGGAAATTGTCGCGATATCGCGACATGTCACGTTTTTGCGAGGAGGAAGCAAGGAGGCAGCCAGATAGTACGAAATGTCGCTATTTTGCGACATGATGAATTTTCGCGATCGAAAAGCAGCAAAGTCCAAGAAGATAGAAAATGTCACGATTTCATGACATATTGAGGAGACAAAGCCAAATGGAGAAACATGTCACTATTTTGCGAAATGTCATGTTTTCATGGGGTAAAGGCGAACACAAACCAGAATATAGAAACCTATCATGATTTCGCGACATGTTGAAGACAAAAGGACAAAACGGAGAAAACGTCACGATATCGCGACATGTCACATTTTCGCAACCTATCACGTTTTTATGGAACAAAAGTTGACAAGTATAAGGCAAAAAAAAATTGTCATGATATCACGACATGTCACGTTTTCATGATGAAGGAGCTCGAAAGACAATGCTAAGTACGGACTGTCACGATTTCGTGACATGTCTCATTTTCGCTCCTTACAGGAAGATGAAGGCCAAGGAAGAGAAATATGTCGCGATTTCACGATGTTGCACTTTCGCGGGTATATATAATAAAAGGGCACATCAGGAAGAAGATGTCGCGATTTCACGACATGTCACATTTTTGTGACTGGTGGCAGAAACAAAAGGCAGTAAGGTAAAAGTATCGTGATTTCACGACATGTCGCATTTTTGAGACCTATCACATTTTTGTGACCGAATCAATAACAAAGACCCGACACTGTTCTATTTTCATTTTCCTTTAGAATTACATAGGAGAACGTGAAGAGAAGATAAGGATCAAATAAAAGCTCTCCAACTAATTTTGAGATCATGGTCAAAGAGGCTCCTAGATTAAATGTTGTTGATTACCGATGTGCGCAAGATAGAAGAACCTGAGGCAGTTTTTGATGCCACCAAAATTAAAGATGCCTCCAAGATTAAAAGCTCTTGTTCTTGATCTCTTAACAACTTTCAGCTTCCCCCAATAATGGTCATTTAATGAAGAAATATGGGCCCTTGTTTCTGTTTCGTTTTTGGTTTTGATCCATTAAAATAGGGACTGTCATTTCTCCGAGGCAGATTAAGGGGATCATTTCTTCAAAATCTATTCCATGTATTAAATGTTGTAATACGAAAGGAAGAGGGAATGCCTCTATAAATACCAATGTAAAATCTTAAGCAAAGGGAGGAGGATCTTTTTGCAGAAATTAAAACAGAAATCCTAGATGCATTTGCTTTTATTCTTAGTATCTTCTGGAGTTGGTGATCTAAATTGTTGTACATGTTTTTCTTTCTGTCTAAGTCACTTCTGTTAGTCCAGTGTTAATATAAGTTAATTATGCTATTTTGGATTTGGCTGTATTTGCATTTGAGCGTTCGAAGTACAATTGGAAGCGAACTCACAGCTAATGCATGATCTAATTTCTGTATACGTATTCTAAGAGTCAGTGTCTGCTTAGCTTCAATATCTAGTTGAGGTTAGCTGTTGTTCGAGGTTGTTCTCCCCATTAACGATTGTTTTCGGCCATATTTACATCCCTTTACATTATTTCCCATTTCTTTTCGCATTATTTATCATTTCTTTCATGCATCCTTATCTTCAAAACTAGTTTAGATTAGTTTGGGAGCCAGCCCTCTCTGGAGATTGGCCTGAGAGACTTCTCTTTCTCTCAGCCTTTCAATGTTGGCCAAGTCTAGGGTGCGTATACGTATAAAATTCTTTCCTGTGGAAAATTTGTGACCAACAATTTTTGGCACACCCAGTGGGACAGACTGTTTTTATCTCTAAAATATCCATAATCGGTGGGTCTCACAAGTCCCATATTTTGACACCCGAAGGAATCAAGATTTTGATGAACTGTCTTGACCTCAAAGCAAAGATTGTAAGTTCATTTGGTGACTCTGCTGAAGGTGACTATATAGTACATAAAAATTTCTAATCGTGAAGCTGGTGAAAATCTTTGCTTCATGATCACGAGATCAAGTTCCAAAGAATCGAAAGATCCAGTCGAATTCTTCAAGATTGATGTTCAGAACTGGAGGGAGCACTCAAGATTGGTATGTCCTGTGAACCCATCATTTTTTATCTCATCGTAGGTAGTGATTCAGTTTGTGCCATCCCTGAATCCTCCCAGTACTGCTACGAGCTTGCTACATCCAAATCCAGCAGTCCAAATAGCCCAGCCTCCTCCACCAAGGAAGTTCTCAGCATGGAATAGTTTGGGAGCCTTGAATTTACTGGCACAGAATCCAGTCCCTCAAGCTACTTTGAAAGATTTTTTGACCTATGATGGTACTGGTAAAATTTCTTATGAGTATATTAATGATGTAGCCACTTTTGCAACCATCCATGACATAACAGACGAAGACGTGATGATAAAATTATTGGTGTTGTCATTGAGAGGGAAATTGTTGTATTGGTATCGAACATTGCAACCAGGATCTATTGCATCATGGGATCAGTTAGGGGAGCTGTTAGTCAAAAATTTTCATGAACAAGTTGATCCATACTCCTTGTTGCATCAATTTAATGCAATTCAAAGACACCCGTAGGAGACGATAGCAGACTTCAATGTCAAATTTACCAGAAGCTGGCAGAGAATTCCTGATGGTCTTCGGCCCGCTCATGAGCTAGCTACATTTTATTATCTCAGAGCCTTTAACACAGACATCAGCTTGGTTTTTTGGTAGTCCAATGTGACTACATTTCTAGAGTTGTTCGAACAAGCGCAAAATGCGAAAGCTGACTTGATTGCCATAGGTAGGCTTCCTCCAAAGGTAACAATGCCTATCTTACCCGATCTTCCTAAGCATTTGTATTCTGGTTCATTTTCACAGCCTATGCCTCCCATGCATCCTATTCCATCATGGAGCTCAAGTGTGCCTCAAATCGCACCCATTCCAGTTCCCCAGCTCCCTGCTCTAACTATTCCACAGTTGCCTGCAACAATCATTCTGCAATTACCAGCCCCCACTTCATTCCCAGCATTACCTAGACCGCCAGCACCTCTACCTATACCAGCACATCCTGTGCCCTCAAATCCTGATCCTTTCACAATGCTATTACAAGAGGTAAAAGCTACTAATTTAGCTATAAGAGCGATGGGAAATAAAATCACAATTATTGAAAGAAAGCAGGCCGAGAGAGTTTTCCAACCCAGGAGATTTCAACTCCGCCGATCACTAGAGAACAAGCGGCTTCAACAAGAAAAGTGCCTGAAAAGAACTTGACTGTGTTGACGAATTAAGAGGTTGGCCCTTCTAAAGTTTCACATGAGCCTTCTTACTAGTGCTCTACATGCAATGACCCACATGATGAGTCCACTTGCATGGTCCACCAAAATTATTTGCAAGTTCTTGTAGGGAGCCGTGTAAACATAATTCTAGAGGTAGATCTTAATTTCGTGAAGTCTCTTGAGGAACACATAGCAGTCTTGACACGCAGTGAAAAGAAACCGATGTTGGTAGATCTGGCTAAGATGGAGCCATTGAAAGTGCCTCCTATGCAAGCAAAAAAGCAGCAAATACCCGCAAAGGCTCATGATCCTTCAGCTCCACAATAATCACCTGTTTTGCTGAAGGATCCACTTCCACCACAAGCAAAAGAGAAGGGAAAAGCTTCTACTTCCCAGCCGCAAGCAAAAACAAAGGAACAAGCTAGAGAGATGTTGCGATATCCATCATTGACTAAACGGCAATGAGTGGAGGCCACCCAATAGTACAAAAGCAAATTTGAATCTTCCAATGGAGGAAAAGAGCAGATCTCGATGGAGTACAACATTGTGGAAGAACTCAAATGGATACCAGCTAAAGTAAGTCTGTATGACACCTTGTAGCTGCCCGGACAGGTAAATCTCTTACAGGAATCCCTGAAGACCATACAGAGTAAGTGGAAGGCTCCAGCCTAGATAGTTATGTCTCAAACTTTGACCACTTTAGCCACTGGAAAAAATAGACCACCCCCATTTTACTTGTCACTCAGAATGGAGGGTTGGATTGTGCACAACTACATGATTGATTCCGGTGTCATGAAACTGTCATGCCAAAGGCAGTTTGTGAAGACATGGGTATGGAGTATACAAGAAGTAGCTCTTGTGTCTTGCAGTTGGACGAGACTCCCATGAAAATAGTGGGTGTAATCAAGGATGTTCCTATTGCTCTACATAGTTTGCCTCAGATTATAGTAATTCAGGAGATAGTTGTGGTTGATTTGGAACCATATTTCAGTATGTGTTTATCGAGAGAATTTACTGCTAAGTTGGGAGGCTACCTTTCTCTGGATTATTCTCACTTGGAGATTCCGTTCAAAGGAAGAAGAGTCTGTATTGACAATCAGAAACCTTCTACTTTTCATATAGAGAAGATGGAAGAAGAAGAAAGATCTAAACATTTTGTTCACATGATAACTGAGGAATTGGAATATCATGATTTGATGGATGAAGTCCTGGATGATCTTTTCTTGGAGGATGAGTTTTCAATGCTCAATTTTAATGCCATGATAGAAATCGACTTGGAGTGTTATTCTATTCTCAATACTGAAAAGGCTCAAGAACATAATGATGGAAGTCAAGATCAACTTTATTTTGATGAAGCACAATACAGACATAGCACTGGAACTGGGACTGTTCTAATGTTACCTTCTAGAATTCAACGATCTCATTCATACCAGTTAACCTGGAGCTACATAGATAATACAGCAGAAGATGAGGCCGAGACACTTGGAGCGCGATAGTTGCAAATCTTTGGTGACTCCAAGCTGATTATCAATCAGGAGACCATTGAGTGTCTATCTAAGTTCTGGGATCCAGGAGATCATAGAGTCATGTTTGGGTACGTGCCTCTCGAGAGAGTTCACAGCTAAACTTGGGGGTTACCTTGTACATAGAAAAAAGAAAAAAAAAATCGTTAACTTTGGCTCCTTTTGCACCCGAGCCCGTAGGTATGTTTATTTATTTTTTCTTTTCTTTTCCTTCCCAGCAGTTAGCGGATTACCTTCTATTTCTTTCTTCCCCTCTACTCCATTCCTTTCCTCTCCTACTCCTTCTTCTACAAATAATCAAGCCACTACTGTTGTTTCTACTCCCCTCTCTGATGTTCCCATTTCTACTTTTCCTTTCTTCTAATTCCTTGTCTTTTGAGCACTTCTTCACAGCCATAGTTCCCACCACTTTATCTATTCTATCCACTTCCATTTCATTATTTGTTTTCATAAAACCCCGCAGCTGGTAGCATAGTAGCACCCTATTGCTGTATCTACCACTTCTATTCCTCCATCTTCCACCATGTCATCATTCCATTCATTTTTGTTTTTGAAATTTAGGTGATTTTCACTACTGCCATGGAGATATTTTCATAGCACCTAGTGATTACCCAGCTCAACTGAGCTAGGCAAAGTACAGTAGTTCTAAATAAATAAAGGAAGTTCTATTCTTCCATAAATTTTTGTTGAAGGTCCTGTTTCGAGAGTCGAGTACTAGTAAGAGCTTGTTGTAGCAAGCTACAGATGCGTCCAACATCAACCAACACTCACTTTTTCTACTCCTCTAGTTTCTTGACTCTATTTCCCAATGGATAAAGGCCTGAGGTTCATGCATACAGTAGAACTGTATACCCCGCGAGCCGCCAAGAATGTTGGCATTTTTGCAACATTGTTTTTGTTGTTACTGTTCCTGTAAAAGAATACAAATTGTAGAGATACTAATTCTTCTGTTTGTCCCTTCAAGCACTTTGAAATGGAAAGTGCAAAAATCTCTATAAGTTTTGTGTTAGAGCAAAGTAACTGTAACTGTCGCGATATCGCGACATGTTGCAGTTTTGTGGGTCCAAATGCAGAAATCGGCTAAGTACAAAAAACGTCGCGATATCGCGACATGTCACATTTTAGCGATCTATCACGTTTTCATGATCAAAGCAGTCAACAGAAGCAAAGGAGCCAAACTGTCGCGATATCGCGACATGTCGCAAAATCGTGACTTGTTGCGGCCAAAGCAGAGTAATGGGAAAATGTCGCGATATCGCGACATAAAGCAATAAAAGGGAGCGCCAATGAAACTTGTCGTGATATCATGATAGAAAAGCAAGAAAGGATTAGATGGTACAGAATGTCATGAAATCGTGACATGTTTCTCCATTTGGCTTTGCTTCCTCAATATGTCGTGAAATCGTGACATTTTCTGTCTTCTTGGACTTTGCTACTTTTCGATCGCAAAAATTCATCATGTCGTGAAATCATGACATTCTGTACTATCTGGATGCCTCCTTGCTTCCTCCTTGCAAAAATGTGACATGTCACGATATCGCGATAATTTCCTTCCTTCTCTGTTGTTGTCGCTTCCTGTGGCGATATCGCGACAAGTTTCTTTTGCTTGACGTTGTTTCCAAAAATGTCGCGATATCGCGACAGCTTTCATCTGCCTTGTCTTTATCTTTCAGCCCTTCCACAAAAGTTATAGTTACTTTGCTCTAACACAAAACTTATAGAGATTTTTACACTTTCCCTTTCAAAGTGCTTGAAGGGACAAATAGAAGAATTAGTATCTCTACAATTTGTATTCTTTTACAGGAACAGTAACAACAAAAACAATGTGGCAAAAATGCCAACACTAGGCAAAAAGAAACTAACCTTTAAACCAAAAGGACCTTATTCAATTATTTAGGGACATCATTAAATGAAAGACAAGAGCTGAGGGAAAAAAGAGTGTAGGATTCATAAAATGGAATAAAGACCAGAATAAAAGAAATAAAAATAATCTGAAGTTTAGTAATAGGAGCAATGGAAACTCATGGTAAAACAAGAAGAGATTTCATAAGAAATATGGATCTAATCACAATTCACCAAAAAACATGAGTCAACACATAAAGAAGAGATAGGAAAAAATATGTAGGAGAAATCCTAGGCATCTAAGGTAGGAAGTTACATCTATGGGGGATCTCACTATACCCGATAATAATCTCAAAAAGTAGAGTCTAGTCATAGAATAGAGAAGCCATCACAATGAATTTATGTCTCCATTGGAAATCATATCTTAGATGGTCAAGCAACACTAATGCTGCTAAATGGTAAGTTGTTTGCTAGAGATGTAAAAATTATAATAGATAGTGGAGCCACAAATAGTTTTATTTCCACTATGTATTATCAGGGATATGCTAGAAATACCTAGATTGGCATAGGGATGGAAAGTCAAGTATAATTTTGGGTAAACCTACTCAATGAATCAATGTTTACCTATAATAGAGGTAACTCTACCTAAAGGATATACTATATGTAACTTGTATGTGGTAGCTCTTCATACCTTTAACATTGTCCTAGGGATGGATTGGTTGAAGGTACATGGAGCCTCATTCAATTTTTAAGATAGGTGGATGGATTATACCAACAAGGATAAGAGGAGAGTAAGAGTTCAAAGTGAGTGAGGTTCTTTCCAACCTCACTTGCTTTTAGTTATGAAATTAAAGAAAGCTATCTTAAGAGACAACTTGCTCTACATAGTTAATATCAATGGTAATATTGGAGAAAAAGGAGATGTTAGTTTTTCCAATTTTGTTAGATTTATGATTTGGCAAAACGTACTTAGATTTATGATTTGGCAAAACGTACATAGGTAGTTTTAGCCTAATTGTACACATGTGGAGTTGTAAAACATACAATTAGAGGTAATTGTATAATTGCTATAAATGTGCAATTTAAAATTAGAATGAAATTAAGTGAAAAGTACATTTATGGGTAATTTGATAATAATAAAATTAGACTTAGGAAGACCTTAATGCAAGTTGATTATTTATGGGGATGGTAGTTGTAAATAGTGGTTGTCTCAAGAACTGCTTTAGAATGGCTTGGGTAAACATTTTAAAGATCCCCCATTCAATTTTAATGGTTTTTCATAGTGGGAGGATTGATAGTTCTTGGTTGTTCATAAATGGTTAATTGATAGTTCATGGAGGACTTAGTTATTATTCATTATGGTTGCTCATTGATACTTGTAAAAATATATTCAGCCATAATAATGAAAGCAACATTGTAGTTGTAAGTTATTGTGAATTCTATTGTACTTGTGGATGGTAAATCTAGATTGTGTGTTTTGTGCAAGTATGGCCAAAATGGTGTGGAATATGGACATTATGGCAATGGAATTACATTAATTCTGAATCTTAACCCTAGAGAATGCTAAAGAATTAATTTTATACATTATTATTGTTGTACCAAAATGCTATTTTACTGTTGTAATATTTTTGGAAATGTTGGTGATGATAATAATTCAATGGCAGTGAATTAGGGTTTACATGTTATAAAACTATGTTTATAATTGCACTAGAAAGATAACCCAAATATTTCCTAGAGAAGAACAGTGTACAAATTGGAAAATCTATGATTGGAGAATTCAAAAAGGGTTTGGTGAAACTATACAACCTGACCACCAAATCATACAACTAATTTAATTCCTAATTTAGAAGTGCAACTGTATAGGTAGAACTTGCCAATTAAGGAAAATCAGGGTTTTGGAGAGAATGATTATAAAACTAATCGATTTGGATTGCAATTTTTTTAGCAAATTGACAAAGTAGCAAATTGTACATGACTTTGTATTATACAATCTGGATCATACAACTGTATTATTTGGGAAAAAAATATTATAAAACATTTGGATCCATCTCCAAACCTCCCAAATTATCTCTCCCTCTGGGAAATATTCTCCCCTATGCTACATCTGATATTGTTGCTTATTAAAATTTACTTAAATTGACATAATTGGAAGAACTCATTATCATTGAGGAAAAACATCGAGGATTGGGAATTATGCTACATTTGGTGTTTTTGCTTATTAAAATTGCTTCAAATTGATGCAATTTAGAAGAACCTATGGCATTGTGACAAGTGGTGAATAAAAACCAATTGGAGGTGAATGAATGATACAAGTATACGAAGACATGGGATATGGAATTATGGAGAGAAGAAAATTTTGGTTAGAATGAGCACAAGAATTGCTCAAAGGATATTATGAACAAATCTATGAATAAACCAGTAATCGAATAAGTATGGACTTTATAAGGAGATATTGAAAGGTGGGATACATTGTTGATAAATACATAAGAAAGGGTACAACAACCACTACGATTCGATGAGAACATTGACATAAGGGAATATTTTGATAGAATAAATGTGCGAGAATATAGTGAGTGGATGGTAACACCTGAAAAAGTAATAGGAAGGTTGCAAAGGGGTGTAGAGGATGAGAGTCAGGCACCAAAGCAATAGAATATGAGGTCTCAAGAAGAATAACCAAGGCCACAATTGATATTATAACATAGGATATTGCAAAGGGAGGATGCACAAGAGGTCGTGAGGTAACTATTTGGTGAAAATAGGGTACCACATATAGAAACATTTGATGAATACCAATGTAGTGGAATACCCATCCAAAGAAGAAAAAAGTTAAGAATTCTAGAAGATACCTTCTCAAGTGATGAGGAATAAAATACAGCAATGGCTAGTGTAGATATGAAAGAAGGGAAACAAAGGTGCCCACTTTTTATAAGAAATGGAAAGGAAGACCCAATTTGGCATTGGAGAAGTTGTTGCATGGTGTGGAAAGCGATTTTCCAGACCAGTGAAGCTTACTAGAGATGGTTGTTTCCTGCAACATTTTGAAATTTTGTAATAGAATAGTATATTGAATTACCATATGATAAGTACTAGATATGGGAAGAATTGTGTGATGCATTTGTAGAATAAATTTGATCATATGATGATGAAATTTATAGAATACAAGGAGAGAATGAGTTTGTTTATTCTTACAATCGAAGATTGAGTGGATTATTTGATCGTGTGTAGAAAGACCACTCAGAGGCATCAAAGAAGATGTGGGTCATAGATGGACTTCTCCCTATGTACCAAAGGAATATGGAAATATTTCATCCAAGATCATACCAATAGGGTTTAGATTATGCTTTGATTTTGGAAAGGGATGCAAAGATATCACCAATGAATTGGCATTATGTTATAGCAAAAAAGAGTAACTCTATAGAGGAAAGTGATCCTAATATTGAGGGTATCTTAGATAATGAGAGTGATGATTTTAGATAAAATAGGTGTTGGAGTTGAGAATTCAAGGAAGAAAATTACTGCAAAGAAAAGAATATTGACTCTAAGTATGAGTGTGACTCAAAAAGTTCAAAATCATCAGCATAAGTATATGTAGCCGAAAGCTAGGGTGTAAAGAGGAAGTTTATCACTAGTGATGCAGTTTGTGACATTCATCATAGAAATAAAATATGTTGACCAAATAGAACAATCGATCATACAATCAAAATTATTTGAGGAAGAATGGGATTGTACAATTTTGCAAAAGGAAACTATACAATTAGTGAGTAAAATCATACAATTGAAAGAGATTGTATGGTTGCAAGTCAAATCATACAATTTGAAATCATATAGTGTGAAATTGTACAATGTTAAATTTTTCACTATCAAATCATACAAAATGGAATCGTACCATATCAAATCGTACAAGATGAAATTGTACAACATGAAATTGTACAAAGCAAAATCATACAAGGTGTTCCATCAGTGGTTAATATAGGGTAGTTTGAGGCCAATATTGAGTCATATAGATCCTGAAAGAAGCAAAATGAAGTCGATAGTGAGCTATTTAAGTGGGTTGCAAAGGACTTCAAAATTCTAATGAAGAGAAAAATTTATCTTTGAGAATGATTGTTTTAATGGTTTCATTGTTGAGCTTTTGGAGCACTGACCTAAACCCTATGAGGGTCCTTCCTATTGATCCTATCCTATATTGAAATAGGATATACATGAAGGGTGTTTCCCCTTGACCCCGCAAGGGATACTATCCCTTGACCTTGCAAGGGGGCTCCCAACATCTTGATTCTCGAAACAGGTGGCAATGAGCATTGCTTGTCATTTTTATGATATTGTTCATGGTGAAAGCAAAAGAAGCATGATAAGTGACACTAGTAAATTATTCAAAAATTTGAATGAAAACAAAAAATGGTGGCACCTTCTAAGAAAAATAAAATGAAAAGAAAAGAAAAATAAAAATAATAAAATATTCAAAAAGTAAGAAAGCATAAAATTGCATGCAAAAAGAGGTTAGTTGGAAATCGTTTGTGCAAAAATACAAAAGTACATGCAAGGGAGGTTGAGGCATTGAATTTTCATGCAAGGGATTTTTAAATATAAAAAGAGGGTGCCATGCATGTTATTTTTTTACCAATTTAAAAAATCAGATAAATGAAACAGTGAATTTTTAAACATTCGAGAGCAAGAAGTGTGCAATCATGCAAATTTTTTCATATATGGGTATGTAAACATCATACATTATCTAAATATCATGATCCATCATGAATCTACACCAATAAATCTCTTTATTTTTTAAAAAGTAGTCGTATTGGGAGAAAGGTTTTCAAAATTAGGGTTTTTGCTCTAAAAAGATAAATTTCTATCAAAAAGTGTACTGGAGGGTGAATTTCAAATTGGTGGAATTAGAGTTTTTAGTAAAAATGTAGCAAAGAAAATCATCATGGTGAAAAATATGGCTAGGGTTTGAGTTAATTCTAAAAATTAAATTTGAGTGGAAGATTGCAAACCCTAAGGCAGGAAAATTTAGATAGTAGGAAAGTGAAGATGTCCCAGTAGTTGCATATGGAAAAGTATAAAGGAGAGGGCCATACAAAAACTGCACTCATGCAAAATTAAAATGTACTGGTAAAGAATTGCATCAAAAGAAGAGAAAAATTGCAAAGGGTACTAGAAACACACTGAAAAGAGAGATTTGCACAAACAAAGACAAAGGATACAAATTTAATTGCAAAAATCATGAAATGTAGAAGATTTTATGGCAAGGGAGGACCTTAAACATATTTTGTATGATTTGTGTATGGAATTGTATGTTTTGGAGAAATATTGTATGATTTCTATGCAATTTTGTGCAAATCAAAGCTTGAATTGAGCAATTTTGTACAATTATATTATTTTTAGTATATTTGTATGAATTCTAGTACAATTGTATGATTTACGGCTTCCTATATGATTTAACAATAAAGTTGTACAATTTGAAGCTCAAAATGTATGTTTTGGAAGAATCGTATGGATTCAAACTATGGTTGTATGTTTTTTGACACTGATGTATGTTTTGAAGAGCGGCATATAAATTTCTAAAGCATCAGTATAGTTTTTGATAGTACTTGTATAATTTTTGAAAATAGCTGTACATTTTTAAAATTTCTTGTACATTTTTGAAGCAGTTTGGCTGGTTAGTGATGTAGTTGTCCTAAAATTGCTAAATTGTAGAAATTTAATAGTGATGTGGTTCCAAAGTGAATAATGGTGAACAATGAGCACCAAAAGGGAGTTTTGAGATCATTTTTGATGGATTGCAACAACTAGGATTGATCATTCACCAGGACCATTATACTAGAGGGATTCATAGTCTAGGTGATAAGGAGTGACCTACCTAGTACACTACCAAGGATGAGGATTTCAACAACAAGTAGATTATGACTACTGACCTTGGAGGGGGAGAGGTTATCGATCATGGAGAGGATATAAAAACTTGTATGGTGATAGAGAAAGGGCGCAACCGTAATTCCATGATGAGGAAATGGAACCACCTAGGGCACACTGTAGGGAGCTTTGTAGCAAGGTGCATAGGGAAGCTACCCCTGAAGAGTAGACAAGTGGGGATGAAAGAGGAAAGGTAGAAATCAAGGATATATCATTTTTTTAGCCCACATGATAATATTTTATAAATGGTGGAGTGAGAATTAAGATAAGCACCCATTGAAACTTGCATTTAAATGAGTAGGAGTGAGCACAATAGTGCAAATTATACCATATGATAAGGTATTCTATAATGAGTAATTATAAATGGTACACTCATATGTACCTAAGTAGAATTGCACCTATGTGTGGGCTGGAAATCATCATCTTAAGGTGTAATTCTTAGCTAATACTTTTTGATGGATATTTAACTTATCGAAGGAAGGGTAGCCTATTAAAAAGAAGATTATGGAAATGATGAAGAGATGAAAATTCCATCCTAAGTCAAAGCAGCAGGCATCTACAATATGAAGAGTCCATCCTCAGAGAAAGAGATGAAGATAGCTAAAATTGGATTCTAATTCAAAGCAACAGGTACCTACACAAAAGTTGCAAGAGTATCCATCGTATCAAGCAAAGGAGGTAGTAGCACCAATATCCAATATAATGTTGATTAGGATGCATAGGCAACAAGAAAGACAAAGGAGGGAGAGAACTCTTCTGTAGAAGGAACAACCGAAGCCTATACCTACTATTCGAAATAATGTGCCATTAGAGCTAGATGATTTGGATTTTATGGATATCAATGTGTTGATTGACATAGAACAGTGGGAAGAAGTAATAGGATCTCCTACATTACTTCAAGAAAAATATTTTGAAGTGTTGGAGACATATAAGAATTGGATGGATCAAGGAAGGTTCCCATTAAAAACCAAAGCTAAGAAAGTGATGGCATTCCTACCAAAAGGAAAGAAGCCTCAAATATGAATTGTGATGCAAGGAGGCAAAAATTAGTTGAAGGAGGAAAATACATGACCATAACAAGAATGATATGATCTAATTTTGATATCCATAATAGTGATGAAAGTACAGTTGCATACATAGGATGAAAGCTTAGAAAATACACAATAGGAGGAATTTCCAAGACCACAAGAAGTTCAAAAAATTATGGAGAAGCAATATCTTCTAAAGCAAATCATCAATGTCAAGGAGATCAGACCAACTAAAGAGGATATGAATAAGAATGTGGTCCATATTTTACTATAGGAATGGAATGCAACTGGTGCAATAAAAAAACTTGGAGGAAGTTCAGTTTAACAGGAAGAACATATTTCACCACAAGGAAAGGATGAAAGGCTATGCATAAGCTTTATGATTTAAGTACCTTAGTTTGATATCTTAGAAGGATATGGTGAAGACACAAGTAAATAGGTGGATGTCTTCCTCAAACAAGTTTATGATATATTAACTAGCACCAGGTTGCAATTTTTCCAAGGTGGCATGGGACATTTAAAGCAGTGGAGGGAGAAGACCTTCACTAAATTGGAAAAATTATGGAGTGGATGTGCAGTGAAGATTTTCCAAGATAGATAGCCTAGATTCACACACAATACCCATGGCTATTACCAAGGGGAGAGATAACAACAATGTTGGTAATTACTTATTTTCTAGGAATGAAGATAAATTATAGAGTATCCTCATGTGTACTTGGATATGAGGATGAATCTAAGAAGTTCAAAGAATATAGTGGATACAGAATTTTGAAGGGCACCTTCAAAATTGATCTTCATTCTTTGGAAATTGAATTTCCTAACACATTATCTCGAGTGGCTAAGCTTAGATCTTGAATAGAGTTATCAAGTCAAGGAAGCACAAAAGGAAGAAGTTAATGCTACTCAAAATGAGATGGTTGTGATTGAAGAAGAACATAGTAAGAATGAGGCCAAGGAGAATTTGAAGAAGATAGAAGATGAATGGAATGCAATTAAGTTTAATTATGAGGATAAGCTATACTCATAGAAATAGGAAAATTAGCTCGTGGTCCAGTAGGCTAAATAACAAAAGAAGCAGCTCGAAGAGTAGGAGGTATTGTTGCAAAAATATGTAGCACAAATCAAACAAAAGGAGGAGCAGTTGAAGGCTTTTGATGAATAACTACAACTAAAGGACAATTGTGAGTGAAAGAGAAGTGTATATGGGCCTATGGAGTGGATTTGTAGCAACACTTGAGACTCATCATAGAAAAGGATGAGGTATTGGTTGTTTTCATAAGGATAGAGGTAAAATTGAATAATAAGATATGGAAGGATACATTTAAATATGATAAGGAGTTAGTTCAAATCTTGGCTACTATGAAAAATAAGCCAACAAGTATGGGGTGAAGGCTATGAAACTCAACCATTATGAGGCCATGTTACAAAACGAGCATGCTATCCTCCGTATTCGTATTGATGATCTTAAGAAAGAATAGTCATAGAATATTAAGACAACTAAGTTAGTGAGGACACCACAAAATGTAAAGGGAGGGCAGATGTAGGTAGAAAATCCACCTCCTAGAAGAATAAAAAGTGAAAATTAGATTTGCACAATTTTGTCAGTTTTACCAATTTTGTTAGATGTACGATTTGTCAAAAGATACATAGGTAGGTTTAGACTAATTGTACACATGTGGAGTTGTAAAATGTACAATTAGGGATAATTGTACAAATGTCATAAATATGCAATTTGAAATTAGAATGAAATTAAGTGACAAGTGCATTTAAGGGTAATTTGGTAATAATCAAATTATACTTAGGAAGACCTTAATGCAAGTTGATTGTTGATGAATATGGTAGTTGTAAATAGTAGTTGTCTCATAAATCACTTTGGGATAGTCTAGGTAAACATTATAAGGACCCCCAATTCAATTTTTATGGTTGTTCATATTGGGGGAATTGATAGTTCTTGGTTGTTCATCGATGGTTCATTGATCGTTCATGGATGACTTAGTTTTTATTCATTGTGGTTGCTCATTGATAATTGTATAAATATATTTAGACATAATAATAAAAGCAGCATTGCATTTGTGAGTCATTGTGAATTCTATTGTATCTTTGGATGGTAAATCCATATTGTATGTTATGTGTAAGTATGGATAGAATGGTGTGGAATATGGACATTATGGCAATGGAATTACATTAATTCTTAACCTTAACTCTAGAGAATGCTAAATAATTAATTATGTGAATTATTATTTTTTTCCTAGTACATTATTTTACTATTGTGCAATTTTTGGAAACGTTGATGATGATAATAATTCAATGGTAGCGAATCAGGGTTTGCATGTTATAAAGCTACGTTCATAATTGCACTAGAAAGTTAAATCAAATCTTTCCTAGAGAAGAACGGTGTACAAATTATAAAATATGTGACTGGATAATTCATCAAGGATTTGGTAAAACTATACATACTAACCACAAAACCAAGCAACTAATCATTTACCCATGGAAGTGCAAATGCATAGTTAGAACTTGCCAATTAAGGAAAATCATGATTCTAGAGAGAACTACAAAACATATTGATTTGCATTGCAAAATAACTTTAAGAAAATTGACTAAGTGGCAAATCATACATGATAGCCTATTGTATGATTTGAATATTGTAAAAGTAGTTTTGTGAAAGTTGCAAATTGTTCAAAGACAAATCGTACATCTATATGATTTGGGCAAAAGTTTTTATAAAACATTGGGATCCATCTCCAAACCTCCCAAATCACCTCCCTCTTTAGGAAATACTCTTCCATGTGCTATAATAATCATGAAGCAATTTGGTTTAATGAGTATGAGTGTAGCTCATTAAGGGGTACACAACCTTGTTAGTGCCTAGGATGGAAAACATCTTTAAGATAAAACCTTCTTGGATATTACAAGTTGGTCATCTCCATGCATGATTAAGGTTCTTCCTCTATAAGCTTCTTAAGGAGGATTGCAACTAGATTTTGGTCTAGATTGGAAGGAAGGGAACTCGAGTGATGGAAGAGATAAATATCATGAGGAGCACAACATTCCCTTGTAGAGGCGAAGACAAGGTTAATGGAGTACAGATGTGATTGAGGTTGGAAAATTAAATGTATTTACTTTTGTTTATCATTGCTTCATGAGCTTGGTTGTTTTGATCAACATATGGTTTTACATTAGTTGTTGTGTGGGAGGGTTCTATTTAGCTCTTGGTTTTAGAGTGTTCTAAGCTCCTTCTTTTTCCATCATTTTTTTATGGTATCTCTCCTGTGTGCACCCTATTTTTTGGACATCTTCTTATGCATTGGTTTCTAGTGAGATCCTATATATCTAGTAGGTTTTTATAGATGTGTAGGAAACCACTGATCTATAGGCTAGGAAGCTCTTAGTTATTCAATTTACTGCCATCAATTTTTTACCTGGTAGAAGGGGGATTTGGGTGGTAACCTTTTATGGAGTTCATTTTTGAGTTGGTCTCCTAGTGAGTTCGATATCTATTAAAGATGGCTAGTGTTATATTTTCCTTTCTCTTTGGTTATTGTGCATTGGGCCTTGTGTTTTAGGGTTTCTTGACTCTATTTTTTGCTTCCTTTACATTGTGGAGCATTGGCTTTTCTATACATTTTGTTTTAATGAGATGCTTGAATTTATTTTGGTTTTATAAGGTTTTTTGGCGTAGAGTCTTCTAATTTTTTATTTATTTAAATTAAAGTAATTTTATAGCTTTTTCGATTAGCATAGGGTAATTTATGTCTTTATAGATTAGATATATGTGTTGTAATTAAGGAAGGGTCCCTTAATCAAGTTGTTTCTTCAGATGGAATAGTTATTGTGAGAATTTTTGTATGGTTATGATTTGGTTATTTTGGTTTTGTAAAGATAAATTATTTATAACAATTCATGAGATCTATGTAGATTAAAATATTATTATAAAGAGAAGTATAGGCTTCTCTTGTATTGATATGAAATGTTAATTTGGTTTTGTATGAGAAACTATTTATAACTATTCCTGAGATCTATGTGGATTAAGGGATCATTATAAAGAGAAGTATGGGCTTCTCTTGTGTGATTACATTGTTTAATTTGGTTTTGTAAAAGAAATTAATTATAATAATTCTTGAGATAAATGTGTATTAAGGTATCATTATAAAGAGAAGTATGGGCTTCTCATGTTTTGATATTCAATGTTTACTTTGTAAGAGAAATTGGTTATAATGATTCTTGAGATCTCTATGGATTAAGGCGTCATTATAAAGAGAAGTATGGGTTTCTCCTAGAATGTTATAGAATGTTCTAGTATTGTTTAATTAAAATAACAAAGGATTATTATAAAGAGAAGTAGGAGTATATTCTTTAGCTTGCTTTTTATGTGCATGGTTGTTGCATAATAGAGGAAGGCATTAATTAAGTTGCATTGCATTCAAATTTATTTTGATCCCTAAGAAAATTTCATGAATGGTGGGTGATTTTTCCTATCAAAGAAGCTTCCAGATAGTTGGTTGGAAACCTGAAAAGGTGTTCTTAAGTTCTTCAAAAATAAATAAAAAAAGGATGTTATTGTAATTTGAGCAAAGGCTTGTATTTGCTTGATGGAATTGTAAAACTTGACTCTTGATTCAAATAAGGATTATGTTATTTTACTTATAGTATGAGCATTGCAATGTTGTTTTAATATTATTCTTAGTTTGAATAAAGTTACATTAAATATAGAAATGGAACTATTGTTGATCTCTTTTGCTATCTCATTTTATTTGAGAGAAAGTATCTTTGAAATATTTTTATAATATTAGAATCTAGTAATATGGTTTAATGCTATTATGGTTTAGGTAGCTTTTGATTAATAATTATATCAATTTTTATGTAATGCTTAATTATGGTTTTAGTAGAGGAGATCTTGAATTCTTTATCAATATATTTGATGTTACATATTATACTTCTTGTTGTTGGTTTCTTTTGAAATGCTTACCTATCCATGCGTTCGGTAGCAATGTTCCTCTTGTAAACCTTATAGCCCAAACTTGGGAAGAGTTGTGAGTATGCAATAACTAGGTAAATATGAGTCCTAGAAGGATTTGTGTGTATGCAATAGCTAGGAAAATCATAACCCTAGAAGGAATTGTGTGAATACAATAGCTAGGGTACATGTAAAGTATCGCACCTTGGTCATGTAATATCGGGTGTGTCCCAACTAAATGTTGGGAAAACCATTCATAATATAGTAGTGGTGACCCCTCCGATCGAGTAGGATCAGGTATTAATGGCATTTGATAGTAAAGTGACAATGACCTTAGTTAGCCCATGGAGGTTTGGTAACTAAGCACCAAGGATCTACACCATTTAACCTATCTAGAAGGACTTAGAGTTGGATTAGGAAATAGGCATACCCATTTAAGTGTTATGGGCCTTAAAGGGTAATCCCTATGTTGTGGTCACAAGTTCCTATGCCAAGGAGGGTATAGAAAATGTGGGGGGACCACTTTTGGTGTCCTTATAAATGTGCATTTTTAGTAAGGTGAACCCTCAAAAATTATAAAAGTTGACCACTCTTGTCCACTGAGTGTTGTCTACAATGACTTAGAAATCAAATGTGGTGAATACTTGTATGTTGAGATAGGGGCATTCCCCTTGTGATTCTTTGTTTGTAAGTGCTCCTATCAAAAATAAATTGGGTTAGTAGTTTGGGGTTGTTACAGTTGGTATCAAAGCTTTAGGTCATAGGAATTATAATACTTTCCTTATAAAAAAACCTTCACTAATACTTTCCAGATGATAGTTGCATTGGTCATTGGCTTGATAGGAATTCTAATCCACTCTTTAAAATACATGGAAATCAAATATTTCTTCTTGATAACTTCATGTTCATCTAACGAATGGTCCTCAAATAGCAAAGGGTTCTTTAGATTTTAGGATGAATCCTCATCTAAAGAGTTGTAGTTGAAGGTACATTTTTACATCAGAGCTTAATATAAGATGCACGAGTGGAAAAAAATGACCTAAAGTCACTACACCATAAAACCAAAAGCATCATCTAGCAATAAATCAAAATCAATACCTAGAATATGAGGTCAAAAGTCACCCAAAACCTTTGCTAGCCTCTTGCTCTAATACCACTGATATGGGAAGAAATATGAATATGATTATTGCATTAGTTTAGGTGCTTAAATAAGCACCCTAAAGGCATAAATTGGCTACAACCATCAATAAGGCAAGGATAGCATGAACCCCAAAAAGGTTTCACATGGAACCTTCCAAAATACTATTCAACATGAGCCTTGAGGGCTTCACATGGAATATGCCAACTTTTAGTGTAATAAAATTAACCTACATATTCTAACATGCTAAAAATTAGCCTAATCGACTAACCAAATTGATCCAACATGAGCCATGAAGGAATTCATGTAATAAAGGAATTATCCAACATGAGCCATGAAGTCTTCATATTAATACATGATAATGCATATAATCTAAGCCTTGGATTATTAATTCATGTATTAATACTATTACATAAAGTGTTACTCATTATTAGTTGGCCCTAAGACATCCACAAATACAAAATTTTAAGAGAAATTTCCTACCAAAGGTACCAAGATGTGGAAGCCAGGTCATTTTTTACAAGAAATTTGATGTCTTATTTATCTCAATATATGGTGCTCCAAGTCCACTAGTATTAAAAAATGATAGAGGTATGTATTGTGATATTTAACACATAACAAATGACAATGCATGGAGACGATGGATATTTCATAATTGTAAATTTACAAAATCCATATGAGACATGTTGATGGTTTTCCAAGGGGTATAGTTTAATCCATTCACCATTGACCAACTCTATAAATGATACCCAGATATACTAAAAGATATGAATTTGGAAATCCTTGAAGATAGATAATTGAGCACTATTTTGGACCTCCACAACATGGACCCTATTCAAAGATAATGCTAAATATATCCTGAGCTTGGTAACCATCATATTTGGTAGGGATGAGTACAAAAAGGGGGCTAAAGAAGAATTGGGCATTATATTTTCTTTGAGGTATACCCTTTGGGACCAATAATTAATTCTTGACTTCAATGCATACCTTGCTAAACTTATCTACAAATTATTGGAAGATTTTATCACTATTTTGACCTTCGGGTACCTTTCCTATCTCACACACTTGGCTTATCTAGATTTCCTAGTTCTACATTATCCTAAATCTAACAATTAAATAAGAGAGTGGCCAAAATTATACTATATCTATCTCGATGAGGGCCCTTTTCTAAAGATCCTCTCTATTGCACTTTTACAAATAAATTTTTGATCCCTATATTATGGAATCAAAAAGGATAAATATTGCAGTGTGTTCCAACAAAGTGTTATTGGAAGATATATCATGACTATAAGGTGGACTAGTCCTTTCTAGAGGACCATATCATTATTCACATCTCTAGGTTCACCAAGTCAATGCATCTATTATCCTAATATGTATCAAAAAGGGAGTTCACTTTGGAAATTTTGTGGTAACATAATATGGTGGATACCACCTATGTGATAGGGTAGAGCAAAAATAGGTACCTCAAGATCTAGTGTAATTAGTTAGGTTTAACCAATTGAAAATGAGGGTCATGCCCTTATTGGAGGATAAGCCCGAAAGCTTAGAATTTGAAATGTTAGATTATCTATGGGAATATGATCCAAAAGGTATTTTTTAGGAGTGGCTATCCAAGATCATAAATGCAAAAAACTTTACACCCTATAGTTTTCCAAGGCTGGAACTCCATTGGAGTCCTGAGTAGAATGGCTACATGCCACTCCAAAAAGAAAAAATATTGAACTACCCTAAACAAGTTGAGTTATGGCTCAATATGGTCGAGTTAGGTAAGCTAAAGGGCATGGTGGGTCCTCCAAAAAAATATCTAGGAATAAAAAATAATGATTGTGGTAACATGATTACAATGATGCTAAAATTTGGAATTGGTGTATTTATTGATAGCTAATTAATGATATAGTCTTTATGCCTAAATAAAATTCAAAATATGAAAAATTCAACAATTTTTAAGACAAGGTGAATGCATCCAAGGATGACGTTGATCAAGAGGAGGTTGATTAAATAGTAAAAATGAAATAAATATGTCCATCAAAAATGGAGTAGAGGACTTCATCGATTAGAATTTTAATACCTTTAATACCTATACCAAAAATGTAGGTACATGCCCTATAAGCACCTATTTTTATTGACTTGGTTAAATATATCATGGCCCACTTGGAATTATCATCAAGATAAACAACAAAGAAAAAGAACAAGAAGTCCAAGAAGTAGCAAAAGTCCTCCCTAGGTGACGAGAAGCCAACAAAGAAGAAAATAAGCAAGTCCCAAGCCAAGGGACGCCCATTGTTAGAAGAGGGGACAAGACCCTAATATAGTCCTTAAAAATCATCAAAATGAAAAAATAACTCTAAGAATGAAGTCTAAGACCAAGAAGTGGCTCTTGTGTATACCCAACCATTGTCTCAAAAATTTTGTATTTTTCTATTTTTGAATCACTCTCCCTAGAAATATATTTCATCTTCTCCCATCACTCCATCCACATCCTAGGGTATCCCATTGCCACAATCAATCATAGCTTCTATTCTTTCATTAAGCATCATAACCCATTCCACAACTCAGTCATAAATACATCATGGTCACTAAAATTCCTAAATTAATTTCCTAAATTAAATCCAATACACTAAAAGCTAAAAAATCCTACCTCTACAAATTTTGAGGAAAATAAAGCTAATGTAGAAGAGCAAAAGATAAGGTTGAGAGAACTAGAGCAAAGATCATAGGAATTAGAGCAAATCATGAAAATTATTAAAACTCTTCAGAAAGGTGTCATCTGGGAGGCAAAGAAACTCCTAGAAATTAATTGTACCTACTCTATCTACTATTTGAGCATGGAGTCCAAGAGAAAACTTGAGAGATTTTAAGAGGCCTCTAATCCTTGATTTTGAGAGGCCCAATCCTTTCAAGCCATCATAGCCCAAGTTTAACTCCGATTATGGACTTTAGCAAGGATTACAAGCAAAGACATCATAATCCAAAGACTCACTTATGGTCTTGGCTTCCCAATAGACAACCAGTAGGTGAGTGAACAAATCAAAACTCTATCCTAGAGAATTAAAGAATGGAAATAACACATCTCTTCATTGGTGGTGGTAGGGCTTCTTTCTCCCTTTGATCCTGATGGTGATTTTCTACGAGAATAATATAGGCAATGACTTAACCAAATTAAATTCATCAAAACCCACTAGATCTATCTATAGAAGAAAATATATACATAGCAATAAAACCTACCATTGCACTAGAAACACTCTAGAAAAATTAGCACCAAGATGTCCTACCTCTCATCAAACTACTTTGTAAGTTTTATAAGTGTTATTAGCATTACAAATGGTCTAAAGTCTTTATGGAGAATGATTTAAAGGAATTCATTGATATAGTTAACGAGCTTCAGGAATGAATTTGTGCCCAATGGAAAGGCTACCAAGATCTAGAATTCTACCTTTGACTAGTCGAAGGTCCCCTAGAATTCCCCATTAATATAGTATATTATTTTCTACAATATATTTTATGGAATATGCCTCCCAAAAACCTAGGACTAGTAAGGGGGCTGAAGTAAAGAATCCATTAATAGACCAACCAAACATTCTAAGGGAAGAGTGAAGTAGGATTCAACACTAGAACCTAGTTATCAGAAGCAAAGGCCGAACAATAAAAAAGAAGCATGTAGAGCTAGTGGGGCACATTTTTTGAAGGTAAGGCTCATTAATATTGCACATGATGATGATTTTCCTTCCTTTTTAATGTCTATGGTGAATGGACCAAGACCAAATCCATATTTTGTACCATTGTACCTTTAGTATAACCATTAATAAATGTATAAGTTTCCTGCTACTCACCATTTGAGGAAAAATTTTGAAATTTAAATTTTATGTAAGCATTATAAATAGCCATTTGAGACCTAAGGAAAGGAAGTTGAATTGTTGTCATGTCTAGTATCTAACCTTGAGAAATTTCTCCTCTTTCTATTTTGTATTCTAGTCTAGACTCAAGGCTTGGGTTATAGTATATGCAGGTCATTGAGCCTCTTCTAATTTGAGATAAGAACAAAAGATCCTATCCCTTCGAAATAGGCTACATTCAAAGTGAACAAGAAGTTAAAGGTTAAGAAGTCAGAATCAAGTAGTGAGTCATCTAGTGATGAAGAAGCTAATTATGGTAGAAGAGATAAAGGTTCCAGAATACCCATAGATCTAAGATCTATTAAGTGTTTCAATTGTGGAAAGTATGGACATTTTACAACAGATTATAAAGAGCCAAAGAACAACAATGGTGAAGAAAAATAGGACCACAGGTACAAGGAATCAAAAATATACAAGCACAAAAATAAAATCAAGGATAGACAAAGCAGAGAAGGAAAGAAGTTCTTCCAGAGATAAAATAGAAGCTACTATGCAAATAATGCAAGTAAGTACTCAAATCATAGTGATGCTAGATTTTCAGACAATGATAGAGATGTAGTCCTATTTATGATTGAAGAGAAAGAACCAGTTAAGAAAAAGACTCCAGTTATTCTCAAGTGTTTTAGATGTGGTAGATTTGGACATCTTGAAGATGATTGCACAAGGGATGGTTATAGTTTTAGTGATGATGATTTTAAAGATGCACTTGAAATACCAGATGAAAATCTTCTAATGGTATTTGAAGAAGAAGTGAGTGATCCTATAGAATATAAGCCAAAAGAAAGTAATGATGTGGAAAAAGGTAAATAAATAGAGTATTATTCAATAGAGAATGGTTATGATATCAAGGGGAACTTATCTATGCTCTTGACATGGTAAAGAAGGTAAAAAATAAACTCCCTAAGCATGAAGAATGTGATGAAGAAATATTATTGCTCATAAAGGATTTAGAAAAATAAAAGGCTATGGCAAAGAAATTCAAAGATAAGTTAGAAGAAAATATCTTGGAATGTGAGAATTTAGCACAATAAGTGGCTCTACTAAATAAATATGTAGAAGACTCCAAGAATAAGCTATACAAGTATGTAAACAGTGCAAAGAGTGTGCATAAAATAGTCAAGATACAAAGAGGAGCAACAAACAAGACAGGTCTTGGTTCTAAATAGGTTCAAAAGAAAAGGGAAGAAGAGTCTACTTAAAGACTTGAATAAGAAGAAACTTCAAATGAAGATACATCAGGAGAAGACAGTGTAAAAGGGAGTGAGACATCAGAGTATGAGTTGGACAAATAAGAGTTCAACAAAGATAGAAATAATACAAAAATAAGATACATATGGAACAAAAATCAGAACAAGAGACCAATGAGGTCAATACAAGGAAGCTTCAATGGAAGATTTTTTTCATGTCACAGGTTTGGGCACATGGATTCACAGTGCAGGACACATGAAAGACGAGAATATGGGAAAGGACAACTTTTCCATGGGTATTGTTACTCATGTAATGAGTTTGGTCACAAGGCAATGAATTGCAGGGTTCATGACAGAAGAGGATATGGCTTCACTAGAAGAAATCTTAATATATTTGAACCTCCAAGAAATAATAACATTAAGTGTTATAAGTGCAATAATGATGTTCACATAGAAAAATGGTGTAAAGCAGACATTCCAAAAATAGGTATTAATAGAAACAAGAACATGAATAGGAATAGGAATATGAATGGGAACAAAAACATGAACATGAATAGGAACATGGATGAGAACAAGAACAAGAACAGGAACAAGAACATGCATGAGAATAGGAACAGGAATAGGAATAGGAACGATGACAGGAACAGGGATGATGACTTGGATAGAAACAGTCAGAGGATTCCAAAAACTCAGAAAAGAAGAGAAAATGATAAAGGTAAATAACAGTGCTTTCAGGGAGTAGAAATACTCCCACCCCAGAATTAACCACCTAATGAGTAGGTGAGGGAGGATCTAAGCTAAGAGGCTCATTCTTAGCCCTGAGCCCCAAAGGTGACTCTTTGCCATTGATGTCAAAGGGGGAGAGATTTGTGTATTGGGAAGATATTTGATATGAGGAGAGATTTGATATCTGAGAATAGCATTGAGCTAAGGGGAGCAATTTCCTAGGGGGAGAAG
Organism: Wollemia nobilis; assembly: GCA_028583015.1. Lineage (NCBI taxonomy): Eukaryota > Viridiplantae > Streptophyta > Pinopsida > Araucariales > Araucariaceae > Wollemia > Wollemia nobilis. Next base: position 344,883 of record JAQPPZ010003507.1, on the reverse strand, counting down.
AAGAAAAAGAAAGTTCAGGTTTCAATAAAAAGGATATGGGTTACCATCAATGACAAAGGGGGAGATTGTTAGACATTTTGAGTCCCTAAGTCAAAGTTGTCATTGATGTCACCAAATGAAGTCATCATTAATACCAAATATTTCAGTAGGAAATAAACGAGATAAAAATGGTTATTTGATATCCAGGAAGAAGGCCAAAGATCAAGTGAAATAGTGCAAAAGACAGAAGTTAAAAAGGAGTTATAATATTTATTTTATAAATTATTTAAATTCAGTGTGAATTTAAATTTTATAAATAAATATTAAAGGTACTTTATCAAAGGATATAATATTATAATATGTGTTATTATAATATTAAGTAAGGTGGTGAAAAAAAGCCCAAAATAAAATATTAATAATAATATTTTACTACACCCAAATATGGGTGTTAGAATTTAAATATTTGAAGCATATTACAAAGGTTTATCCTCGTTGACATCATGTGGGTTAATTGCATTTTGAAGCACCGATGTTCTAAAGCAAAGGAAGAAGATTAATATTTAAAACTATGCCCAAAGGGCATTAAGATGATCCTTGCTCGATTGAAAAGATAGCATACAAATTAATTAATGCAAAGCTCATGAAATGGATGTGCAAATTTTAAGTTTGAATTGCCAATGAAAGAAACAAAAGAAACAACGTCGAATAGTTGGAAGCCAACTAGGCACCTTGGCCTAGTGGCAAGAGGGCTATGTCTTACGTTTTATGCACTCGAAACCAGCATTCGAGTTTCGACGAAAGCACTTGGTAGGTGTGTTGAAAGCGCCAATCATGAGGCTCACATTTTGCAAAACAATGAGGGTATAATGCCTTTGAAGCACGTGGTTCTTCATCTATATTCAATAAGTGTATAGCTCATGTGGTTTTTGGCATCTCTATTGAGACATTTGTGTGGGCTACGTTGAGAGTTCGAAACTCTCCAAAGGCTAAGGTAATATTTTTTATTTTTATTTTAATTAAATTCCTAAGTTGGAGATATAAGGTTGTTTAGTGGTTGAAATTTGGAAAGGTTGCTTTGTAATAAAGTTGTGGTAGTTGAGAATTATCTTTAGGAGTTATAAGGAGAATTATGTTTTTATATTTGAAGTCTAAAAATTGCTATTGTGGAATATTGAAAGGTTAAGACTTTGTGGGTAGTATGTTATTTTGAATTAAGGGTTTTTATATGTATTTTGAGGATATTGATTATAATTTAAGTTGGAGTGATAAGGTGTAACTTTGATATTATTTTATGATATGTTTTGTTAAAGAAAATTATCCTCTAACCCATATTGATATTTGCAAAGAAGTAATTGTGACTGTGACATATTTGAGAGGTCAACTACTTGACATTCAAAAAGGTATGGGTAAATTCTTCTTTGGTTGACTTGGTTGATTGGCTTCATTGAAAATTAAGTTTGGAGTGAAAAGGACTTGATTAGGGTTTCCTTTTCGAAAATGGTTGAGTTATTGTTTCAAGGTTTTCTGATTTGAGAGTTGAGATTAAAACCTTGTTTTATTAGCATTGTTTTTTAGACCATTGGTTGAGTGAAGTGTTTGAGTTAATGCTTCAAGGTTTCTGAATTGAGAGTTGTGATTGAAACCTTGTTTTGTAAGCATTGTTGTTAAAGCCATTGGTTGTGTGAGAAACCTTAGTTGGAGTTTGAAATGATCATGAGTATCATTGTTATGTGAAGGATGTTTGATAAGCATGGTTGTTGAAGTGAGTTGTTATGCAAAGAATTTTAATTTTAGTTAGAAAAGAACATGAGTATGATTGTTATGTGAAGGATGTTTGATAAACATGGTTGTTGAAGTGAGTTGTTATGCAAAGAACTTGAATATGAGTTAGAAAATAACATGAGTATCATTGTTATGTGATATTTATTATTGAGCATTTTTGGAAACATTTTGAGTTGGATGATACATGTTTGGAATAGGATTTGTGAGCAAGAGTTTTTTCTTGAAGTAATTGGTTGAGTAGAGTTGATTGAGCCTAGTCAAGTGGATGTATGAAGTGATTGATCAAGTTCCATAAAACAAACTATTATATATTCTGATTTGAGTTGATATTGAGTTTTGAGAATAGAACATATTGAGTCTCTAACAATTCTCTTTATGCTTCTATGAGATTTATTTGAGTTGAGATTGAGTTTTGAGAATAGAACATATTGAGTCTCTAACAATTCTTTTTATGCTTCTATGAGACTGATTTGAGTTGAGATTGAATTTTGAGTATAGAATATATTGAGTCTCTAACAATTCTCTTTATGCTTTTATGAGATTGAGTTGATAAAGTGATTAAGCATTGAGTATAGATCATATTGAGTCTCTAACAATTCTCTTTATGTTTCTATGAGATTGGAAAAGTTCTGTGTGGACTTGTTAAGTAGATTTGAGGTAAGTCTTTGAGAAGACTTGTGGACTGATTTTGTGTGAGCTTTTATGGAAGCTTACAATACAAATTTGAGCAAGTCCTAGAGAGGACTTATTGAGCATATTTGGACAAGTTTTGTGTGAGCTTGTTGAGCAGATTTGGACAGGTTTTGTGTGGACCTGTTGAGCAGATTTGGACAGGTTTTGTGTGGACCTGTTGAGCAGATTTGGATAGGTTCTATGTGGACCTCTTGAGAATATTTGGATAAGTTATTTGTGAGCTTGTTGAGCATATTTGGATAGTTTTTGTGTGGACCTATTGAACATAATTGGATAGGTTATGTGCAGACCTATTGAGTATATTTGGATAGGTTATGTGTGGACCTATTGAGCAAATTTGGATAGGTTATGAGTGGACCTATTGAGTAGATTTGAGCAGGTTCTGAGTGGACCTATTGAGCAATATTTTGCTAGACCGAATGGTTTGTGTTTAGTGCAAATTTGAGTGGAATTGTGCTAGCCCAACTAGACTGTATTTAGTGCAAGAGTTGATCAGATTTGTGCGAGACCGAATATACTGTGTTTAGTACAAGAGATTGAGCAGAGTTGTGCTAGATCGATTGGATTATGTTTAGTGCAAGAGTTGAGCAGATTTATGCTATATCGAATGTATTATGTTTAGTGCAAAATATTGAGCAAAGTTGTGCTAGACCAATTAGACTGTGTTTAGTATAGTATTGAGACAAAGTTTTGGAGGTGATAGAGTAAAGAGGACATAGTCTCCAGTGGATAGATATCCATCAACCGAGACATTGAGGATAGGTATTCTGAGTGAGTACAAGAGTCTTCAAGTGGAGAGATATCCACAGTCAGTGTAGTGGAGGCAGTGTCTTCTAGAGGATCACCAGCTAGAGTAGAGGATAAGGATTTCTCCTGTGGATAGAGATCCACAAACCAGAGTTAGGGGATCAACATCTCCTTTGGATATAGATCCATAAACATAATTGGGAAGGATTCCCAAGAGATTATTTGAGAAATATTTAGAAGAAATATTTTTTTCCATGGAGGTAGCCATATTTGGGTCAACTATGTTAAATTTTGTGTATCTATTGTGTATGGTGTTTTGTGCATTGCTTTGATTATTGCTATTAATATTGCTATCTATACACTGCATAATATTTATTTAGAAAAAAAATTAAAAAGGGCTCTTATACTGTTCACCCCCCTCTCAATATAAGCTTGTGTTCTTCAGACATCTCATTAAAATAAAGTCATGCATACCATTAAAATGAAAGGTGCATCTCATTAAAATGAAATAGGGTTTTGAACGAAGGACAAGGACATAGAGCATGACTTCATTCACATGATTTTTGAGATTGATCTCATGACTAATAATTGTTATATCATCACCTCGTGCCAGGTTATTGATTTGACAGGATGTAATGGCAGAACCATCCACCTTGTGTCCGCTATGGATGCCAAGGTGGTTTGGGTTTTTTGATATACACACTCGTGGAAGATGTATGAGAATGAAGTATATCCCCATTGGCACACTTTGTCCATTATTACCATTTTTAACAATTACTGCCAGCTATCCTCACCACTATGGTCACCTCCATTTCTGTTGTGCTCTCATCCTATGAACCAAATCATAATTGAGAGTGGAATGGTCCGTGTGTTACAATATTGTAGGCCCGATCAACCCAATCAATGGTCCAAGGTAAGTTTGAAGCTCGAGGATGTTGGCATGAACTCTACCTGGCTGGTGAAGGGTGGCCTTTTTATTCTACTTGCATGTAGTGATAAATAGAGTGTTTATGAAACAAGGAGGAAGTTGGAGGTCGTGGGGATGAAGATCTAATCTGTGTGTTGGAGAATGTCATTGTTGGAGTTGAAACAGTTGTAGTTAGACCCACTGGTAGAGAATATTATGGCCTCTCACTCAATTATGGTTCTTTTGATACACAATCCATATCTATCCCCTTGGATTAATTTACTAATAATCTCTTCAATATTAAATAATAATTCCTCATTTCTTAAATCTAGAGTTATTTTCAATATAATATTTCCATTAATAATTCTTACATTTTTTTAAAACATGGGGTTTTTACTCCCCTAATAGACTCAACTATAATCCTTATATATTTTCCATAATTAATAAATTAATATTTATTATTAAATAAACACATTATTTAAGCGATATTGTTTTTTATTTAATAATAGAAGGGGTTTTTAAAGGGACACCAAAATTTATTACAAAAAGGATCTGAAAGAGATTGGGGCCACACCCCAAAACTCTAACAAGAATAGTAAACTAAAAAATGTATTCATCCAAACAGTAAGTGGATTAACCATAACAACCAAAGAGGATCACAACTTTTGCAGGCTAGAGATAGGATTACAATCTGCCAAAATCAAACAAAAACTAACACATCCTGCAGTAAAAATGATTGGATTACAATCCACATAAAACATGAAGAGGATCCTATTAGAGGTAGACTACACAAAAAAAAAACTAAATACCCAACGCCTAATTAAGAATCAAATCTCTCTTTTACTTCTAAGACATTTTTCTAATGTCCTAGATGTAGGAAATTACCACTTGGAGAGCACCTAACAAAGCCCGATTTTTGTCATCAAGGTTACTAAGGAAAGGAAAGAGGACTAAGGGAAAGGGTACCAAAGAGGGGGAAACCTCCCTGGCTTCATATGTATCCTTTGAAGGCTTTGGTTTTTTCTTCTCTAGTAGGCATTCATGTGAGTCAGCCATCTCGATCGATACTGAGGAGTTTTCAGCCTTCATTGCCTTTGAAGAAAGTTGTTTAGATCGACGTGTACAACTCTGCTTGATATTAATAGGGGATACTGCAACTCTACTATTAGCCTTATTCTTCCCTTTCATAGGGGGAGAGGGAGTAAAAAATCATGAGATTTAGACTCTAAGAATTCACTTGAGGTCCTAGAAGATGTAAGAGGAGGATTAATGGTTGGGGGAATTTTTTGAATTTTGACCTTCATTAGTGCCTCCACCATAATTCCTTTAGAATTTACCATATATTCAAAGGTTAGGAAAATCAGACATTTATGGAGGGTCCAAACCTTTCCCTCACCTTACATTCTTCCAAGATTTTGCTAATGAGCGATAAAGGAATATTGAAACATTCATGAGCCTTTTCCTCCCGATTTGGTTCAAAAACAACATATGGAAGTTGTACAAAACCTCTTTGTTCACATCTAGAGTGAAATAGTCCATTATAACCTTAATGACATGATTTTAGGGTGTCTTAAGAGATTTAGCATCATATCCATTATGCAGCTTCAGTAGATATTCCCCAACTTATCAAAAGAAGTTCATTATTTAATCGATTTTAATTAAGACAAAAGTCTTTCATTAACTATTATCAATATTTTCTTAATATTAATTAATAGTTCCCATCATATTAATTTAATATTAATAAATATTTACAAAAAATGACTTCATAAAACTATTAATTCTATTTACAACATTATTAATAAAAATATTAACACATATTATTAAAATTGAATATATTAATAATGATCCTAAGATAAACAATTATCTTTCTAATTATTCTGAATACCATTATTAATTAACCACATTATTAATTAATTATTATTAAGATATAAATTAATTGATTTCATTATAAATTGATTAATTAATCTCAATATTAATTAATCTAGTTTTTAAATTTAATTAACTTAACCTGGAATAGTAACTAATCTAGATTATCAATAAATAAGATTACCAATTAATATTAACTATATAAGATAATATTAATGAATTCATTAAACAATAATAAATCAAAATAAAATAGTGATTATAAAGTTTAATACTAAACACATTAAAAATTTAAAAGAATAATATATAAATATCAAACCTTGTTTGTAAAATAACTTTATAATATAAATCATAAAGGTTGTTAGCCAAGAACATGCTACAGATTGAGAAGATTCGCTTGACAACACTGACCCACTTTGATAAATAATATCTCATAATTTCTTTTAAAGGATCATTTCATATAGCAAAACTGATACCTAGTATGGAAAGGTTGAAGTATTTACTAAAGAACTGTGGATGTATACCATTTCAGATTCTATTTTTTTATATATAAAAATGAAAATAAGGATAGATGCACATGATATGTTAGTTATTAATAGGAAATATTATAAGTCTCAAATATATGCTTGTTTAACTTTAGCTAAGGATTTGAGGAATAGGCAAATCAACTTGTTAAAATTATTTGTCTGAAATACATCTATAGTTTTAAGAAGTTTCAAGCACATTCAATGAACTAAATTTTTTTTTCAAATGCTTTCAAGTGTCACTTTATCTTTGTATCATATGTTAGTACTTTCATCCTTGTCAAGATTCAACTTGTATTTACCAAAAAATCTACTTAAGAGAACTTGTTTTATGATTACAACTAACTAGCACGAGAATTCATATGATAAAATGGATGGTGCCAATGATAACTACACCCATGAGTAGGTAAATGTTGAGCATGAAGATAATGAGTAATCTAAATATGAGACGCATCATATTGAGACCAATGGTGAAATAAGTGATACAGAAGAGCAAAGCATATAACAAGCATTTACACTCAATCAAGAGGAGAAAATAGAAAGAGATTACCTCCACAACAAGAAAATTAACAAATTTAAAATATTCTTCCTCATTCTCCCTAACCCTACACACCTTGTATTTTTCTCCCCATCTAGCAATCCCACCATCCCAAACCTCAACAACAAGAAGAATGAAATAGAATTTGGAGGGGAGAAGAAGATCAAGAGGATGGGGAAGATGAAGGTCAGGGTGAATCTTAGTTTTCTCTTTGTGTTTCAAAAATGATTTTATTAATTTTCCATCACTTTATAAAGTTCCTCATAATATTTTAAAAATATGAATTTTATTCCTTATAATAATATTTATTTATTAAATATGCCCTTTTATAAAGTATTAATTCAATAAGGTTAATATTAATTTACTAATACTATTTTAGCAAAGGTATTAGTAATTAAAATATTTTACTTATTTCATAGTATTAAATTAATTAATATTATTGCTAAAATCTCATATCTATTGCTAATTTTCATTATTTACATTAGTATTTAATATTTTTAAGTATTAATAATATTTTTTTTTTGGTAAATAAAAGTCTTCATTAATTACCGGGTTTTGTAGGTTAACCCAAAACCTATTACAATATCCAGCCTTCTGCTGAGATTGTAGATCCTAGTCATCCTTGAAACTTTCTTACCAGAAATTGTGTTGAATCCCCTACAACACCTTACTAACAAAGCACACCCATACCTAAACATAATTGTAAACATTACTTACATTGACAGGAATTGAAGTTTGGAACTTTACACTTGTGAAACCTATTGCTTGCCCATTTCCTATTCTCTGTCAGAATCTCCCAAGGCTTACACCCTGTTACCTTCATTTCCAATTTGGTATGATTTAGAGGGAAACCTCATAGTTATTACCAACTCCATGGGGAAAGAACACCCATTCATATTTCTCCTTAATGGGTAGGTTTCTTTTCATGACTAATAATGTTTTCCACTTCACGTGGCACACCTTGTGTCCATGTCACCAAACTACCAACATAAACACCTATGTTGGCTAATTTTTCAACTGACCTTTTGGCCTCACGGTACACGTGACGATCCCTCCTGTTCTGTCTTGCCGCAAAAAGGATCGTCACTTCATGGATGACTCCCTCGATTCTCCATGGATGTTTTTTGCCATTGGTTAACAGGTTGATGATGTTCATAGAATCACCTTCAATAATCAAGTTACCTTGAGTTGCTTGGGCAACTTGCAACCCTCTCCAAAGGGCTCTAGCTTCTGCTTCGTTATTAGTTCTGATTCCTAATGGTTTAGCGAAGGCCTTGACCAGATTTCCTTGATGATCCTTGATTATTCCTCCAGCTCCAGCTCTTCTCGGGTTCTCCTTGGCTGCACCATCAAAATTTAGTTTAAACCAACCCTTTGGGGGTGGCTCCCAAGAAATCCTATTTCTGGGATTGTGTAAAGGAATGGAAGGTTTGTCCTCAATACCTAAGGATCGAGCTAATTGTTTTTATTGGGGAAGAATTGAGTGGTTCTCATCCACTAAGGTGCTAAGGTTTTCTTTCGCAAAGACAATAATCCTATTGAGGATGGTTTTTGGGTTATGAATAGTATCCTTAAAGGCTCTATGGTTCCTTTCCAGCAAAATCTGCCAGAGAAAATGATGCCAACAGATTTTCCATAGGTACTTAAGTTTTAGGCTAACAAAGGGTTGAGGCCATTGATGGAACACTTCAGATATAAGAGCAAGCTTAACCCATGAGATCCTAAAGGCTTGGAAAAGTTCATCCAGGATGGACTCCACTACCGAACACTCCATAAAAAAGTGTTGGGTAGTCTCCCATCCTGCCCTGCACATGTAGCAACGGTTAGCAATAACCATACCTTTGGATAATATATTGTCCATAGTGAGGATTTTTCCTTGAATCACTAGCCATGAAAAAAATGATATTTTAGGAATTAAGCCTTTGATCCAAACCAAACTCGATTGAAATTTTTGACCTTCCACATTGAGAAGAAAATTATAGGCAGACTTAACTATGAAGTCACCACTTTCAGTCTCAGCCCAAACAATGTGATCTTCATCCTCTCTAGAGGGAATAATTTGTTGAGTTAAAATGTTATAAAGCTCTTCAAACTTCGCTTCAAAACCCTATACTCTAATGTGTTTCCACCTGTTGATATTTATATCCTGCCACATATAATTTGCAACCTTCTTCTCAATATGCTACTCCATATGCTCTTGAATCCTAGCCAAATGAGGATTCTAGGATAACTCCTCAGCTCTCACCCACTGATTCTTCCAAAAGTCTATTTTTTACCCATTTCCTAGAATCCATCTAAGACCTTTCTTGACAAGATCCCTGCTCGTGAGAATTGCCTTCCAAAAATTAGACCCCCTGCTTGCTAAGTTGTCGTTAAGGAAGTTCACACCTTGGAGGTATTTCCTCCTAACTATGGCTATCCATTCATTATCGACCTTAGTCAATAACCGCCACGCTTTTTTGGCTAACAGAGTTGTATTAAGATGAGCAACTCTCCTCAATCCTAACCCCCCATCGGCTTTAGGTTTGCAAACCTTGTTCCAACCTACTAAATGGATCATTTTCTTATCCTCAGTCCCTTACCAGAGAATTTTTTTTTGAAGCTGCTCAATTTTGTGATACACCTTGTTGGGAGCTCTGAAGACTGATTGGAAGTAAACGGGTATACTTTGAAGTGAAGCCATAGTTAAAACTGCTTTGCCTACTTGAGATAATAGATGTCCTTTCCAACCTGCTAGATTTTTTTGGATCCTCTCCAGAACTATGTTCCACATTGATCCTTCAGGTTTCCTCGTAAATAGGGGAAGACCTAAATAGGAGGTGGGAAGGGATGCAATCTAACATTACATGTTCCTTGCTATGTTATTTTGCCTAGGAATGGGGGTATTGATGAAATAAAGTTTTCTCTTATGAAAATTCACTTTCTGTCCAGCTGCTTCTTCATACATTATGAGAATATTTTTAATCCTTATTGCCTCAACCACAGAAGCCAAAGTCATTAGCAATGTATCATCAAAAAAATTTTGATGTGTCATCGGGGTAGTTAGCGACGTGGCCTTGATACTTGATATGAGTCCAGCTACCACTGTTGCCTTAATGGTTCTTCCCAAGGCCTCAGCTACAATGATGAACAACATAGGACTTATGGGATCTCCTTGTCTTAGACCACATTTGCTTTGAAAAAAACTTGTAGTAGACCCATTAACCAAAACTGAAAAACAAGGCTTAGAAATACTTTCTCTTATTAACTTGACCCATTTCATGTTGAAGCCAAATTTTAATAAAACTACCTCTAGGAATTCCCAATTTATCCTATAATAAGCTTTGTTCATGTCTAACTTTAAAGCCATGACTGCATTTTTGGTTTGAGCGGTTGTATGAAGAGCCTCATGAATAGTAATAACTCCATCTAAGATTGATATTCCTTGTATAGAACTTCCTTGACTTGGATCAATGATAACTAGTAGAACTTTCTTCAAATGGTTGGCTAAAACTTTGGACAGAATTTTATAGGATATATTACACAGGCTAACCAGCCTAAAGTCATCCATAGTCTTGGGGTTGGGGCCTTTAGGGATCAAAGAAATGAAAGTTGAATTGAAACCCCTTGGAATATGATTTGAACTTTGGAACTCCTTGATTGCAGCAATAACTTCTGATCCAGCAATATCCCAACAAACTTTGAAAAACTGTGGTGAAAACCAATCCGGCCCAGGAGCTTTGTCAGGATCCATGTTAAACAAATCCTCCTTGATCTCTTCATCTAAAAAAGCTACTGTAAGAGACTCGTTAATCATTTCATCAATGAGTTGTGGAATAAATTGAAGGAGAGAGTCCTTTGCTTGGGCATTATAGGCTCGTTATTCACCCAATAATGAACTGAAAAAATTAACAGCATCGTCCCTGATCTCCTGAATGTTTTGAGTTGAGGATCCATCCACCTTAGTTAAATTTCTAATATTATTGTTGCTTCTATTGCTTAATGTGGTAACATGGAAAATTTTTGAATTAGAGTTCACTTCCTTTAGCCATAATCCCCTTGATTTTTGCCTCCAATACATCTCTTCACAAGATAAAATATTATAAAAATCACAAAGGGTTTCCTTCTCTTCAGTCCTTGTCGCCTCATCATAGGTTCCATTTTGGATTTTGCTTTCTATTATTCTCAGTTTTCCCCCCACTACTCTCTTATTCTCAAAAATATTTCCAAAGACTTCTTTATTCCATATTCTAAGGTTGTTTTTCACCATCTTAAGTTTTTAGATAGTTTGAAAGAAGCACTTCCCTGGATAGGTTGCTGCCACCATTCCTCTATTCATTTCTTGAAGTCTGGATTTTTAACCCACATTTATAGAAATCTGAATGGCTTTTTAAAGGAGTTAGCCTGAAATGTCTCCCATAGAATAAGATTATGGTCTGAAGCACATTTAGGAAGGGCTTGTAACGCTGAATCACCAAACATTATTGTAGCTTCCTTGGATAAAAAAAAATTGTCCAACCTTTCTTGAATCGGCTGACTTCCTATCCTTTTGTTACTCCATGTAAATTTGGCTCCTTTTAGTCTTACATCCATTAATTCATTTGTGTTAATGAATTCATTAAAGTACTCCATGCTCCTTGAGGGTAACCCAGATCCTCCCTTCTTATTAGATGGGTAAATGGGGGTATTGAAATCTCCCCCAATCACCTAAGGAATGTCTTTAAAAGCTTGGCTCAAATGCCCCAAAAAATCCCATAGTTCAGATCGCCCTTGGACAGAGGTGGGGGCATAAACATTTGACATAATCCAATTCTTATTAGTATCAAAATCATGAAATAATATGCTTAAGACTCTTTCATTTGCCTGAATAATACATCCTACTATTTGAATAGGATCCCATAAGATCATGAGGCCCCCAGATGCTCCTCTCGCTTGTTGAAAAGCCACTTCCCCTTGCTTCCAAATCCTTCTAGCTATAAGTGTCGATTATGCCGCATCTGTTTTGGTTTCTTGAAGAAAAATGATAGTAGGATTCCAATCCTTCCTTATAGACTTCACCATCCTTTGTTTTTGTGGGCCGTTTAGGCCTCTCACATTCCATGATAGAACCTTCATTTAGACTATTTGATATTTTTTTCCTCTCCCCCTTCCCTGATCCAAAGGGGGTTTGTCAATTTTACTATTATCCTGGCTAGGAATAGCTTGCTGTAACAATGTTCTTTGCTTTTTGTTTGCAATTTATTCATTGATTCTCATTCTATAGTGCTCTGTTGTAGATATTCTCCCTTTCTTTCTTTCACTTCCATAATCTATCAGAGGCTTGGTAGTGCTTCTAGTCTATTTTGGACTGAAATGAGGGGGCATATACTATGATAGTCTAGGGCTTGAACCTTCTTCCTCATTTTGGGGGTTTTCAATTCCCTCTTCATCCTCAACCTTGTTTTGGTTCACCTCTCCTATCTGGTTCCTACACAGGGGGCTTTCCTTCAAGGAACATTTTACCGTTGGGCTCATTTGATAAGGGATAATTTGCTCCACTGCCATATTAGGAGCTACATTCCTGGCTCTTGTTTCCACAACTTCAACTCTTGACTCTATTTTTTCCATGTTTAAACTGAAATGACTTGGAAATTTTTCTTCAATTTGAGCATAGTTTTTGGGGCTTTTTGTCATAGCTATGGATGGTCCTGATTTGGATGCGGAGTCTAGGGTTTCAAGAAACTTGAAACTGATGGTATCATCCTTAATTTTTTCTTTTTCAACTTCTAGATTTGCTAGGATATCAAACATGTTCAAGTTGGGATCTTTATTACATACCTTATGATTTTTGCCTCCCTCATTATGTTACTTTCCTTTCTCATGGATTTTGCCAGTTCTGTGTTGGCTTGGTCAGCCTGGTTATTCTTAAATTGTCTGTATCCTTCCAAGTTAAGACGCGGTCCTTGAAAATTTGGTATCCCTCTCCCATTAGCTTTCCCCAGAAAACCTTCACTCGTGGCTTCCTTGTTTGTAGTTATTGTCAAACATTGGGCTTGAATGTGGCCCTGGGTTTTGCATGTGCTACAAAATGTTAGCTTGTTCTCATATTCCATAGGTTGAATCCTTAGAAACTCTCCATATGCTAGTTCCACATGAGAAGGTAGATCAGAATCCAATTTTGCATTTACATAGATCCTGGCATGCATCAGTCTAGTCCTTGCCCGGGTTGAATGGTCTATTGCCACGAGCTCTCCTATCATCTTTGCTATGCCACTAAGCCAGTACTCATTAACAAACTGGGCTAGAAGGTTTGGTAAGTGGACCCAAATGGGTGCTATATTAATGTTCTACTTCTCAGGGTTGAAATCCTCCCCCCACTTCCTCAGAAAGAGGCTACACCTTCCTAGAAAATAGGGTCCTCCTGTCAAGATGTGCTCTGCATCATCTTCGTTATTGAGTCTTATCATAAAAAAACCTCTTGACATGGCTATGATTTCTAAGCTTCCTAAAGTTTTCCACTTTGTCGCGGCCCATGAGCGAATAGTCTCAATGTCCGACCTTCCTCCCAAAAACTTGCCAACTAAGGATGATGCCTCCATATCCAAGAATCTTTCCATAATCTCCACTAGCGTAGTTAACCTATTATTGTTTGGTATTAGGGGTGGTAGTTCACTGACTGGCTCCTTCTTTTTCCCTTTCAAAATTTCCAAAAAGGTTGGGCTCTTGTTTCCAGCTCCCGAACCCTAGTGGGACCCTTTGTTTGAGGGTTTATCTGGAGGATCTGTACCTTTAGACTTTTCAAACTGAGCTGACAAGGAATCCTTTTCCTTTCCAGCTACAACATTCTACCCTGCCTTTGGATATTCTCCTTCCGTTGGTTCAAAATTCTTTCCTGCCATTTTTGCTCCTCCTCCGCTTCCTCCACCGCTCCTCATCTCCACCGCTCCTCCGCTCATTGGAGGCACTACTTAATCTCAAATGAGTTTGTTTTTTTTACTGATCATGAAGCAAGTATTAATAATATTAACATCATTACTAATACCTTAATTGTCAAATAATTGGTCAATTAAATTCTATATTTAGAAGCACAAGTATTAATGCATCCTAATGATAAATTAAGAGCCTAAGAAACATAAGGGCTCTTGCCAAAAGTTGTCTTTGCTCTAACTAAGATGCATCCAATAATAAAAAAGAATATAGATAATGCACAAACATTACTACTCTCTAATCAAGAGGTATCATGATAGCTACAAAGTTATCAACCACATATAAGAGACACCTAAGCATAGGTACAAGGGATACTTTACCTTTACAACAATCTCTTTAACCTGATGATGCATTTAATCACACATACACAAATACAAATATTTCTATATGATTTTTTTACCCCTATGTGTTGTTAGACTCGAAATACATCATCTCTCATTTCACACTTCTCTCAACTTTGGTGGTTGTCCTATACCAATCCATCCATAAGAGTACCTAGTCTTGTGACCACAAAATTCATCAACAATAGTAGGTTCTACAAAATAACATAATCTAACTCAAGTAAGCATAAAGTACAACTATCAACTCATCTTGATAGAACAATATATAATCATTCATTAATTATCAACACATCAATAAATCAATCAAACAACAAGGGAGGTCCTATCAAGATAGGACATTACAGGAAGGCTAGGCAATCCAATAAATAGATCGTTATTTTCTTGTATTGCAAGATAATAAAACATTTAAGATTGTTGTACCGTAAGATATAAAATAATGATAAATCAATTTTAGTTAAGCTAAGAAAATAAAATCTCTTAATGATTGGAAAGCATTGAAGATAATGTGGTGCAATTCATAAAGTTTCACAACAATGATAAACCACATCCTTTATGAAATTGGCATATCAAAGCATGGGCTTACATGGACAATTATGGAGGTTTACATGAAAAGTTTTGTTTAATATTCAACCATTTCCCATGTCATATTTTTTTAACCTAACTAACTAAAAAATATGGACTAGAATTCATGAAGTGATCTAGTTGTAGGTCTTATGAATGATAATCCCTAAAAAAAATACCACTTACTTTATTGTGTTTAACTACATTCTTTAAATTTAGGGTCACATGCTTGATTTTTGATGTTTTTTGCACCTAGATTTTTGATAAGATTATTCTGATATTTTTAATTTAGTTATATATGCTAAACTTGCAACTTCATATGTATCTCTTTCCTTGAAAAAAAAGGATGCTAAGGTTTATATGTATAGCATACCTTGATTTTTTTGCTTTAAAAAAATGAGCATTGTGTAACCTTACGTAGTAGATGCGCATTGAAATTAGCAGTTAGGATAAAAATTTCATCATATGCTCAAATATTTTATGATCTAAAGCATTGAGTAGTTACCCATAACAAATATATAATAATTCAAGAGTAGCATCGTTACATAATATGGAATACATATACCTTGATGAAGATGTGTTAGCTTTTGCCATTGGATATCTCCATCTTATCATTGTCTGTCTTCAATCCTATGACATTGCAAATTCTAACCTCCTTCATTAGGAAATAGACTTGGGATATCTTGTTATCATGAAAGGAGGCATAGCTTGAGGTAAGTGCTAAACATGAAAGTCTCTTAGACCATAAAAAAATGGAAGCTCAAGTGTCCTCTTATATGATATTATCTAGGATTCATCGCAGTTGCTTTTTTTTTAGAAATATTATTGATGAATTTTCTCTTAATGAGATCCAATAAGGGATTAAGTCTAATAAAAAGGATCTATATTAGAATTTGTTTACCTAAATCCTTGGGTCTAATCATCACTAGGATTTCCCATGACTTGGCCTTGCAACTTATATTTTTTATAATAAATCTACTTTTCTTAGAATTATTATAGAACCAAGTCTTCTTACTATCTTTTAAACCATCTAAGGCACTTTTGGATTCTATTGTATGTATTTTACATGAATATGGACATTGATACATACTAAACACTACATGTTATTTCATATTAAAATTGGAAGCTTTAAATTCTTATGTTGTTTAGAATATGTTTCCATAATTAGTACCTATATATGTTTGTAGAATATGTGTGTAGATTTATATCTTATCAAATATATCTTTATAAATAATTTTTCTTTGTTCAAGGTTGATGTGTGTGCACATCTCATATTTGAAAGTGGATTGTGCACTTCCTATCCATAATCTACCTTTAACTACAACACAAAACACAAAAAATAATAAATGTTACCTTCCATTTCATAAAGGTTATATGTACAACAAAAGCAACATAAGAGAAATATATGGGATGTACCTTGTTTGTTCACTTTTTGACCCATGAACTATACTATATGTAGAAACAAAGAATGTATAATCATTTGTAATAGTAGATGGAATAACAATTAACATTACCATTAGTGTATGGAATATAAAATATATATATTTATTATTTTATATTCTTGTACCTTTTTGAGAAGTAGTTTTTTTTATTTTCCATTGATTGTGTGTCCTTTTCTAGTAATAATAATATAAATACATTATTACATTATTTTTATCAAGTGTATTTTATGTGTATGCATACACTTCTATTATGTGATTGTAACCATTAAATGTAAATGACATTCCTATTTTGTGTGGACCTATCACTCAAAGACCAAATGCTTGACTAACTACATATTGGAAGATGGTAACATGACCTTGTTGGCCAACACCAATTTTGTATCATGTGATATTATGGGGAACCATGATGTTAGACTATAGATAATAATTTTTTGAGTTCATCCCTAGTGAGATTGATTAAATGATTTATAGGGTTAACCTTTATTAACCTTCATCAAGGGTTCGATAATATATGGTTGAATTTAACTTAACCTTGAGCCTTATGTCAACCTACATTAAATGTATCATGTAATTATTATTGTTTGACTTTGCGCATTGATATAAATACCCCCAAATAAGTTATCCATTATATTAGTGTATAATTATTATTATGTACAATAATTATAATTATCTTTACTAGTCAAGGGAACCCATTCAATTATGTTTATCATTATTTTCTTTTTGGTTTTTCTTCTTTTGTAAGATTTAAATAAATTCATTGCTTTTGTTCATTTTTGGAAATTAGTGAGAAATATAAAATGGTATTAGAGTCAGCATTAAGCATTGTTAATTGGTCATGGAGAAGGTTAGCCTCCACATTTTCTTTTGATTATTAGAGTAAATTATTTTGAAGAACACAAGCTTATACTGAGAGGGGGGTGAACAATATAAGACCAATTTTTACTTTTCTTTCCAAATCAATATTATGAAATGTATGGATAACAATATCAATAGAAGTAATGAAATCAATGCACAAAACACCATACACAATAGAGACACCACAATTTATGTGGTTCACCCAATGTGGGCTACTCCATGAAGAAAATATTTCACTAAAAAATTTCTCAATCAATCTCTTGGGAATAATTCCCTATTACAATATTTATGGACCTCTATCCAAAGGAGATACCAATCCCCTAAATTAAGTTTGTGGATATCTATCCACATGAGAACTCCTTCTCCTTTACTCTGGTTGGTGATCCTCTAGAATACTACTACCTCCACTGCACTATCTTGTGGATCTCTCTCCATTGAAGACTCTTGTCCCCACTTAGAAGACTTGTCCTCACTACCCTGGTTGATGGATATCTATCCATTGGAGATCTATCTCAAATCTACACTAAACATAGTCTTTCGGTCTAGCACAATTTTACTTAATCTCTATCTCTGGTCTAGAACAAACTTATCCTTAAATATGCACCAAACTCTGCTCCACAAGTCTACTCAGAACTTGCTCAATTCTTCTCAACAAGTCCACTCAGAACTTGCTCATATATGGTCAGCAAGTCCACTTAGAACTTGCTCAATATAATCAACAAGTCCACTCAGAACTTTCTCAAATATGCTCAACAAGTCCACTCAAAACTTGCTCAAATATTCTCAATAATTCCACTCAGAACTTGCTTAATCTGCTCAACAAATCCACTCAAAACTTGTTCAAATATGATCAATAATTCCACTCAAAACTTGCTCAAATATGCTCAACAAGTCCACTCAGAACTTGCTCAATCTTCTCAACAAGTCCACTTAGAACTTGCTCAACTCTCTTCAACAAGTTCACTCAGAACTTTTCCAATCTCATAGAAACATAAAGAGAATTGTTAGAGACTCAATATGTTCTACACTCAATGCTCAATCAACTCAAATCAAAATATAGGATAATTTGCTTTATGGAACTTGAAAAATCACTTCATACAACCACTTGACTAGGCTCAACCAACTCTACTCAACCAATCACTTAATGAAACACCCCTTTCTCACAAACCCTAGTCCAAGCATATAACCACTAACTCAAAATATTTCCAATAATGCTCAACAACAAATCTCACATAACAATGATACTCATGATATTTGTAAAACCCTAACTCAAGTTCTTCACACTACCAATGGCTTTAACAACTATGCTTATCAAACAAGGTTTTAACCACACTTCTTTATCCTAGAAAACCTTGAAGCAATTACTTAAACACACTCAAAAGGAAACCCTAATCAAGTCCTTTTCACTCCAGACTTATTTTCCAAAAATTAACCAATCAACTCAACCAAGGAAGAATTTTCCCATACCTTTTTCTTGAAAAGGAGTAGACCACGCAAATCTGCCACACTCACAATCACTTCTTTGCCAATCTCAATAAAGGTTAGAAGATAATAATTTGCTCAATGAATCACAATACAAAATGATATAAAAAAAAATACACCTTATCACTCCAACTTTAAAATAATATCCAACACCTTCATAATAATCTCTTTTGAAAAAGTCCCTTTAAAAATAAAATCAATACTCTTAAAGTCTTACTCCTCCAATATGCAAATATAATAATTAATACTATTTAAAAATAAAATCAAACTCCTTATAACTCCAAAAAATAATTTCCAACAAACATCAATTTTCAACTAGCAACCCTTTCAACTATTTCCAACTAGCAACCCCTTTTAACTCCCAACTTTAGGCAGTATTAAAAATAATAAAAATTTAATTACCTTATCTTTGGAGGAATTTGAACCCTCAACGCAGCCCACAAACAATGCCTTAGCTACGGCTCCAACCATCGCGCAAGCTATGCGCTCGTTTGGAGTGTGGAAGCACCACGTACTTCAAAAGTATCCCCGCCTTGCGTTTTGCAAAACATGCACCTCACCTTTGGCACCTTCAACCCAACACAACTTCCAAGCACAACCGTCATGTTTCGAACACTGGTCTCCTAGTGTCCAATAATTCTAGCCACTGCCCTCTTGCCACTAGGCCACACTGTCCAAATGGCTTCCAACTGATCAGTGCCTTTCCTTTTATCTCTATTCGCTGGCATACACAAATAAAAATTTTGTAGTCTTTTTCACGAGCTCCAATTCACATGCAATTTTTTGTTTGAGCAAGGATAAAAATTAATGCCCCTTGGGCATGGTTTATATAATAATTTCCATCTTTGTTTGAATACGTCGGTGCTTCGAATTTTATTTAAACCATGTGACGTCGATGCTTCGAATTTCTTCCAACTATAGAACGTGGGCGCTTTAGACTATTAATTTATAATTTATTTAAATTCTTTTGAATTTAAATATTATAAATTAATTTTCTTAGAAACCTTTGGGCTTATTAAGTCCTTCTCATTGCATAACTTGGTATAAGTAACATTTATTTATAAAATTTAAATTCACATTGAATTTAAATAATTTATAAAATAAATATTATATCTCCTTTTTAACTTTCCAATAAGCCTCCTTAGGTTTTTATGAAACACATTTTAAACTAAGCTTCCATACAAAATTAAAATATTAGGGAGCCCTTTTGCCTTTAACTTCTGCACTGATTCTCTTGACTTTTGGTGTTATTTGAAGCTTCTTCCTGGATATCAAATGACAACCTTGACAACTTTGTTTCTTCATGAAGTCCTTGACATTAATGATGACTTCATACGATGACATCAATGACAACTTTGACTTAGGGACTCAAAATATCCAACAATATCACCCTTTGTCATTGATGGCAACCCAAATTCTTTTTACCAAAAACTTGACTTGCTTTTTGTCCTGCTCCCCTTGGGACATTGCTCCCCCTGGCTCAATGCTCTCTTCAAGTATCAAGTCTCTCCCCCTTACTCAAATCTCTCCCCATTTGACATCAATGGCAAAGGATCACCTTGGGGGCTCGAGGCTAAGAATGAGCCTATTAGCTTATCCCCTCCCCCACCTCCTTTTGAGGTGGTTAATTCTAGGGTGGGAGTATTTTTAATCTTAGAAAGCATTGTTCTTTACCTTTATTCTCTTTTCTTTTTATCTGAATTTTCTAATTTCTTTGATTGTTTCTATCGATGTCCATGTTCTTATCCATGTCTACATTCTTGTTCCTATTCCTATTCCTGTTCATATCCATGTTTTTTCCTGTTACTGTTCCTATTCATATCAATGTTCTTGTTCTTGTTCTTGTTCCTGTTTCTGTTTATGTTCATACCTATTTCTGGAATGTCTTCTCTACACCACTTTGTTGTGTGACCATCATTATTGAACTTATAACACAATGTTATTATTCCTTGGAGGTGCAAATGTCTTAGGATTTCTCCTAGTGAAGCCATATCCTCTTTTGTCATGAACCTTGCAATTTATTGCCTTGTGACCAAACTGATAACATGAGTAACAACACTCATGGAAAATTTATTTATTCCCATATTCCTATCTTTCTTATGTCCTGCACTATGAAGCCATGTGCCCAAACTTGTGACATGAAAAACATCTTCCATTGAAGTTTTCTTGTCTTGACCTCATTGGTCTCTTAGTCTCTCTTGACTTGTTCTGATTGTTGTTCCATTTGTATCTTTCTCTGTGCATTGTTATCGTCTTTGTTGAACTCTCTATTGTCCAACTCATACTCTAATGTTTGACTTTATTTTACACTGTCTTCTTATGAAGCATCTTCATCTAAAGTTTCTTCACCTCCAAAACTTGAAGGTGACTCTCTTTCCCATTTCTTTTGAACATGTTCAAATACAAGACCTGTTTTCCTTGATGTAGTATTTTGTGTCTTGATGAACTTATCCAAGTTCTTTGAGCTATTTTTAAATCCTTTCATCTTGATCTTGGAGTCCTCTAAATCTTCTTTTAGTAGTGCCACTTCTTGTGCTAACTTCTCACATTCCAATATCTTTACTTCTAACTTATCTTTGAACCTCTTTGCCTTAGCCTTTGATTTTTCTAAATTCTCTATGAGCAATCTTCTCTCTTCATCACATTCTTAAAACTAAATTTCAATTTTAGAGTGTTGCTTTCTTACCTTCTTTACTATATTTAGATAGCATAGTCTCCTAAGTAGATATGGTAGGAGGGGGATTGGCTAGGATTCGATAGCCTTTAAGATTTTTGTGGTCTCCAAACCTCTATATTTGGCCATATGTTCAAAAATTAACAAGTTCAGACCCTGATGAATTGGGTCTAGGTCTCTCTCGCTCCTTATATTTGTCATGGATTTCTACATTGAGTGAAGCTAGGATGTTCATCCATATCTCTCTTCTCAAATTATTAAGGAACATAACATGGTATCTCCTTACAACATCCTTAGATGGGTCCAACATAAAATTTTCCATGATGAAAATAACCACTCGGTCCTATGGGGCTTTAAGAGCTCTAGCATTGAAACCATTATGCTCTTTAGGGAGGTACTTGTTCTCATCTAGAAACAAACTCAACTCTCTAATGAGGGAATGTTTATCCCTATTGTGGCTATATTAATCTAGGGAGAGGCCTATAACTTTGGCAACCATATATCCATTGATTTTAAATTTCGAGTCCCCCACCTTGACCCATCCCTCTTTCCATGAGTGGGCTATGCATATGGAAAAAATTAGATTATAACCATAGAATTTTTGGATACATCCTAGAAGGCCACTCTTCAAAATTATTTGAATTTCTTCATTAGCATTCAGAGAGACCGGTCCCAAATGCAATTTTGATATAATGGACCTTGGATTCGATTTCTTAGCAATACCCATCATGGCAGCAACACATCAAGGAAGAATACTCTTGTACATAAGAAACTCAATCGATAGTTGTTCAGATAGGTAATCGAGGAAGCTCTTACATTAACTTATGGATATGCCAATTTCAAAATTTCACTTATGATGATAGGAGGGTTGCTGCTCAAGGTAGTCATCGCACTAATAACTAGGCCACCCAACATTTATAAAGATCAGATACCAATACAATTTCCATCTTAATAAAGGATGATGAGGATGCTTCTTCAAACATCCAACCAAGGATTGACTCATATTCAGGGCTAATATTTCAACCTTACACTCCTCTTGAGGCTAATAACCAAATCTCATAACCCGTAGAGGTGAATATTTACTCACACATAAATGATGCCAGCCACAACATTGAGGAGTCATTCTAATTATTTTCTTTAGCGCATGTTGCCTCATAATCTAGAGCCACCTCACCCAAACATAGAAAAAATACCTCATGATAGTTGAAAAAGCACACGGGACACACCAACCAAATAATTAGGTTGTGAAGTCAATCCAAAGTTCCTCCTATCGAAGAGTGACACATAAATATCTCTCCTATTGTAACCATCCAATATTGTATGATTGTGGGTGAGGTGTGAGAGGTAGATTGAAATCCTTCCCTACATAAGTAACAATCTAATTCTTTTCACTTCCACTATTAACAACAAAATTTAGTGGCTTCCTATTGACCCATATTTATGAGTGAAACAAGCATCCCTCATGTTGTGACTCTTATTATGACTCTTTTACAATATGTGTAGCAACAATGGTCATATTTGGTTTGGCTTCAATGATCTACTTTCCTTTATGAAAGAAGGTTGTAGAATTTGTATCAAGGAGTTGTTGAATATTTTGAGCAACATTGATCCATCATCTCATTCCTCTATTTTCATAATGACTTTGTTCAACATCTTCTTGAGAGGATTTATTATCTCATTTTTGTCCATTATAGTTCCCATGTGAGATTATTTGGAACAACAAGGGAGATATTAGAGGGATCTCATATTTGATGCCTAAAATTTTGGTATTCTAATATTATGTTTATGGATATAAATTCAAAAGACAAATTTCTCTAATATGATTGATTTGAAACTCAAAATTTTGAGTTAAGGAAGATTAAAAAAGAGTGCAATTTAGAAATAAAAGAGTATAACCCCAATACAAAAAGATATATAAGCAAAATAGAATAATGATTTTATTGATAAAAAATAGATCCAAACATTTTTTAGAAGAGATACGAGGATATAACATTGCTTTCATTACTCATGCTTTTTATATTCAAGGGTGCATCTCTTTTATGCAATAATTGGTGTGTTGGAATTCTATTGTATTAAATAGGGAAGGTTACCCATATGGAAATGTGGTGGTTTATCTTCCATGAGTTAGAAGGTCACCCATATGGAAATGTTGTGATTCACCTTCCATGAGTTACAAAGTGTATACTATTGAAATCTATATACATATAACTTGTACTTTGGTATTTTATCTTTTGTTGACATGCCAACATGGCTAGAGATGCATTTTGGCTATGAAAATCTAAAAATAGTTACTATTTTTTATAAATATTTCGTTTTACATTTTTGAGGGCCTTTAGAGAATTTTTTCCACAAAGTTGTTGGTAACTCTATTACTTATAAAATTGTTGTTCATATAACCCAAATACAAAATGCCAAGTACAAAGTTATGACCCAAATAATACGGTTACCATAAAAATAGGTTTTTGGACAATGAGTCATGTCTTGAAAAGATCACATACCTACAATATTATTATGTTAAGATAATCAAGACTTTGCATAAGCTTACTATATCTTTTAACCTATATAATCGTCTTGATCAAATACTCTTAAGATCAAATGTATATTTAAAAGTGATTATTATCTTCATAACAGACATCCTTTTAATTTTTTAACTTTTTTTCAATACATAAGGGAGTTGGTTACAACCACACTATTTTTAGTGATTGTCAAGTGTTGGGTTCAAACCATAGGGGTTGCTCCCAACAAGCTTATTCCACCTCGTTATTGTTGACCCGGTGTGAGGGGGACCACCGGTTGCTCAACACCATCATCGTTGGTTTGACACACACTTGGAGGATTTGGAGGAGACTACTACCTTTGCAAATTGGCACCCCCAAGGTTTGAACCAGGTCTCTTTTTGGTAAATGCTTGACAAAACGAGCAATTACCAATCCAACTAACCCTTACCCTCGAGTGCCATCCTTGTTAATAGCATACTCACATTTTTCCACTTTAATTTTGTATAATTAAACTTTTCATGTTCACCTCTTCAATTAATAATTAACTAATAAATCTCAATTTGTTTATTCATGAATATTAACCGCGTGGTGATAATTCTAACGTTTACGTTTTTTTTTCAATATTTATTTGGCGTCCGCAATATCCCCACAACGAGCATTAGAAGTTTAATTTAGTGCTGCTCTAATTCTCGCGAAGGTATTTGAAAGATTCCGTGAACTAAACGTTTACGTTTTTTTTTTTAATATTTATTTGGCAATCCGCAATATCCCCACCGTTGTTGTTGGAGCATTCCAGGAAATATATGCATTGTACCGTTAAAATTCTTCTTGCTTTTTGCTTTTTTTGTTCATGTCTGTGAATAGGAAATATATGCATTGTACCGTTAAAATTCTTCTTGCTTTTTGCTTTTTTTGTTCATGTCTGTGAAGAATGGGGTTGCTTTTTTTGTTTATGTCTGTGAAGAATGGGGTTACTACCGCTATTATGGTGAGATCCGACATATATGAATTTTTATGGTGCTTTGTAGGTGGTAAATCATGGTATTCTGCGTCTCTGATGGAGAGAATGAAAGAAGTTGTCAGAGGCTTCTTCCAGCTCCCTATGGAAGAAAAGCTGAAATATGGAATTCAGGACGGCCAGGATTTCGTTATTTCAGACGATCAAAAACTAGAATGGTGCGACATGGTATATTTATTTACCCTTCCGTCAGAAGCAGAAGAACATGGATTTTTGACCAACAAGACCAGAGGATTTCAGGTATGCTTTTTGAGTAAATAAGTAAAAATTCGGTGGTTTATTGCCAATATTACATATTTGGATGTGCTTTTGCAGAGAGTGTGTGAACGAGTTTGCATCAGAAGTTCAAAATCTCTACGAAAAGCTGTTGAGCGCCATCGCTGAGACTCTGGATATAGAGTTTGAGAGTTTCTATGCCAAGGAAAAAGGAAAGTGAAAGTGGACGCAGGACTAGACATTTGTAAGGATGGAGAATGGGTTCCTGTTCCACCGATCGTGGGTGCTCTGTGCTCTGGTGATCAACATTGGGGATATGTTAGAGGTATATCTGCGCTCTAAAGGGGATTAATGTGTTGCTTTCTTTGATATTATGAGTAATGGAAGGTATATCTGCGCTCAGCATATTAGGTCGGATCTCTTGTTTGCTTTCATGTTTTTCTAGGTATATAAAATTGGATTTTAATTGCACCCTTAAAGACCCTAGTAGCCTTTTAAACTTAAATTTTAAGTTTTTTTGTTTCCCTTATAGATTTGTGTTTTTTTTGGTTTTGTTTAGTAGGTTTTAAAATTTTAATGATGAAAATATCATGCAGAGAATTATAAATCTTTTGGCACTTTCACCTTTAAAAGAATTACTTGTACAAGACTTCCTCATTGCGCTGTCGTAGAAGACTTACACGGTACACAATTGCTCCTTCATGTAGATTTTATTTTCTATTTAGTTTTGATTTATTTTTTATTTTAATAAAATATTAATTAATTAAATATAAAAAGTTGCTCATCAAAAATATATATATTAATTAACTTAATTTATATATTTTATTTAGGTGTTTTAATTTTTACACATAATTTTAATTAATAATTTATTATTATTTATTAAATTATGTAAATGTATTTTTTATTAGTTACATATATTTTTAACTTTCTAATGAATTAAATCAATTCATATTTATTTTTATGTTTTTTTATTAGTTATATATATTAATATTCTTTTATCTGCTTTAAAACTGCTTATATTTTTTCTTAATTAATTTTATACATTCAATTTTGATTATAAATTTTTTAGTTACTTATCTATACATTACAAAAATTATGTATTGCAAAAGACCACCCGTGGACTACGGGGATATATGTAGAATCCCTAACCCAAAAACATGTATTCTACTCCAGATAGTATTTCAAGGAAAGAAAACATACAAGTAGATTATTTCAAGATAAAAGAATTACAGGCTGTGCTAGCTGCAAACTTTATAGCTAAAATTTGAGAAGTGTATCAATATAAACACCTCATTGAAATTGTGGCCACGTGAAAAACCAGACTTGTTTGTTTTTTATGTTTTTCGGCAATTCTAAGATGCATGATGCATCCCCTCATACCCATACCCGTTGTCGAATTAGAGAGACAAGATTTTCTTTCAACACATTAATAATGCACGGGGAAGCAGCGGTGCGCTGGCTGGCAGCCACTATTGACTCTCGTCATTCGTGCCCTGTCATGACTTGTACTTGTACACCTGTTCTTTTATGACAGTGTACACCTGTTTAGGATCCCAAGGCAATTCTCTAACCTCTGCTACCACAACTGCCACTGCCATTGACATTCCTTGTCATTACGTTCCACTTTTTTCATTTTGGATGGAGGAGGCTACTCAAACTCAAACTTGCTCTCCTTCAACGAGCACAGGTTCGACACCTGCATCTGCCTCGTATGAATTCTCTCGATGCACTACACGGGTAACCACCACACTTGGAGCTCGGGTGAGGGGAGGTTGATACTGCAATTCCTCCTCATTTTCATCGTCAGATTCCACCACATTATTATAATTAGGCTTCCTCCGTCTCTTGGGTTGTTTTTTAGGCTCCTCCCAGCCAAGGAACCAGAACATCTCAAGTCAAGCTGTAAACAATTACATGCAAAAAATCATTTCAGAAAGGAATGCATGAACAATGACAGCTACATCTACTAAACATACCTTCTCTTCTTCGTCCTGAGACTCGAAGACGGCATCTGCCAAAACTCTGTAATTCTCAGCTTCAATGAGTTCCCATTCATTTCCATACAACTGTAAATTCTAGGGTCAGCCAGCAAGCTTCCACCATAATTCACACACCGCAAAATTCTTGCACAAAACAAAAATCACCAAGTCAAGTAAAAGGTGAGAATACCTTCAGAAGATGCTTAAGAACAGGGCTGACAACAGTGGTACTTAGCCCAATTGCCTTCATGGCTCTCAAAGCTCTGTTAAACCTTTCGTTTCCCATGTTTTTTTATCTCAAATTCTTTTACTTCCTGTAAAACGCGCTCACCGCACAACACTAGGTAAAACCTGCATTAATGAAATCTGCTTTGTTGCAGCATAAGCATTAATGATGATGTAATGACTTTCATGTCTCATCGGAGAAGTTTTCATCATGCAAGTTGATGGGTTCCGAGGTAAATTTTGCAAGTAATCCCAAGTCTAAAGATAAGATAGTAAGGAAGCACAGAAAAACACTGTCTTTATTAATTCGGATGCTACTTTTATGTTGGGTTGCTAGTTTCCAACTTTAGAAATTCCGAAGACTTGTATAAACCTGACACGTTTGCTTTTCTTAAATCCATCCACGTCCTAGGAGCATGTTCTAAGCCAAGTCATTACCATTTGGCACAGATACGGCGGTGGTCCATACATCCCAAAAGCACATGAATTATTGTGCAATTTAGGTTTATTTATTGTTTAATTGCAGTTTAACCACTTATATCTTATTAACTTTTACATTTAATTTTAATATCTTGGTTTGAATTTAGTATTTTTGAAAAGCCTCAAACCTAAATCACTAATCTTAATCACATATATTCTTAATCACATATATTCTTCATACTGGTTTGAATTTAGGTTTCTTCATAGTTCGAATCTAAGTTTATTGGACATTTTTTTTGAAAAACTCTTAAACCTAAATCTCACATTCTTCATAATAGTTTCAATCTAGGTTTTTCAACCCTAATTTGAATTCTAGTTTTTATTAAAAAAACCCCAAATCTACTATCACACAATTGCTTGGTCCCTATATAGTTTACACAACTTTAATTTGATACATACGGTTTAGGTTTAGGTGAGAGGATATAGCTGTGGGGATTTGTTCTAAACAAGTGAGCTTCGTGGCACCCGCTACTTAGTCGGTATTGAGTCTCCACGTCTCGTGAGGGTTCACACGTATCCAGAGCGCAATTAGGTACAATCTTATTTTTTTATTTATTTACAAGGTAGCGTATTTTATACATATGCAAATTCACGATGGTTAATTTGGTAAAGAGAAATAAGGTTAAATGTTCACCAAGATCCAGGGTTAAACTATGTGTAAATGAGCTGTTGAAATATATATATATATATATATATATGCTTTTGTTTCTGTGCCCACTAGACTTATTCCACATGAAAATGCAACCCCCAATGCATGATGACACAATCGTGGACCACCTCTCCTTGGTCGCATAGGTGCCAAAGCTTAGAATATAATCAAAGGAATAGTTTTTAGAGTGTAATCAAATAGTTTTTTTAAATGAATTTTTTCATTTATGTTTCTGTGTCTGCCTTGAGCAAACCTGATTCTTGTTCAAAAGTCTTTAGTGGAGAATATTGGACTTTTTATTTTTAGATGTATTTATTTATATATTTATATATATATATATATATTTTAAGTTGTAAGTGTATTCTTGTTTTATTTATTTATTATTTAATTTTATATTGATATTCATAATCTTGAATTTTATTAATTAAGTGTTAGTTGATTTCTTTTTTAATGTATAATAATTTTCTCATAGGTTAAATAAGTGTTAAGGTGATAAGCATGCTAAATAGATATTTTGTTCACATTTGTCTTTACAGGTATGAATGGAAGACAATAATGATAAAATGGAGTTATTCAAGCCTCCAGTGAAGACTAAAATCTGTTATTAGATGATAAATGGAATTTCACATAATGTGCTATTAGATGATAACTCGACTTGCATATTTAGCTTTGATGTATTTCATAGGATGGGTTGTATAACTTATCAAATAGTTTATATTCTTAAAGATGTGGTAGTATTTTTGTATTTGAGTAGGTTGGGTTGTAATATAATTTTTAGTTGGCATTGTATACATGCTAGCCTAGATCATGTTAGCCTAGATCAAAGGAGATTAGCTTCTCTCCAATTCCAAATGTTCAAAAGCTCTACATATGCTTCATTAGCCTACAAATCTTCTTGGCACCTAGGTACCTTAAATTACTAATCTTTTATTAATATAAAAATAAATATTAAATTGTTATTATCTAAATCTAAATTACTATATTTTTTAATACAGGTCAAAGTTATTATACACTTGTTTATGAGCTTGGAGAGTGGATGCTATATGCTTTAGAAAAATCCTTTACAAGAAGGGACAACCAATGATACATGTGGTAAGTTGGAAAATTTTATCTAAGTTATTTGTTTCTTTAGGATAATTTAAACTTTTAAATTCCTAGATTTTATTTTTAAGTTACTTGTTTTCCTAGAATACTTTAAGCTTTTAATTTTTGAGATTTTCTTTTCTCCAAAGCTCATCTTGGTTTCAACACCTAAAACAATAAATAAATGTGGGTTTTTCAATACAAAGTTATTTAGTATTATTCTTCATTATGCAAATTGTCAAAGTATATATATATATTTACCTTAAAAATTTGTGTTGTATATTTTTTAGTTTGAGAATATAGATATCATATTTGTTAGATGTGAATGTTAATATCTCAAATATTCTTGTGTTTTTTAAAAGTTATTTATTGTTATCTTTAAAAGTTTATTGTTATTTATGTTTTAATATTTTTTTATGTATTTCACCATGTAAATCTTGATGATTACCAAGTTGTAAAATTGTAAATAGTTACAGTTTTCATGTGGGCCAGATTTATATTGAGCTATTGTTATTCATAGAAATGCTAACATTTAAGATTTGCCAAGTAGAAGGTAATTTTATATTCTTTTGAAACACATTTTTTAAATATGGGTTTCTTTTGAGGAAGATAATTGTTTGATATTTTTATTTGCATCTTTTTTTTTAAAGAATTGAATCTCTAATAATTGGGTTGTGTCAGTGTTTAGTATCCATGATGCATTTATTTTATTATTTTATAAAATATATTATTAACATTGTATCACCTATGATTTTCTTTTTGGATCGAACATTGAGGATAAAACTATGAGATATGAAACTCTAGTTATCTTGTATGCTTTATAATTTTATAAAATGATGGTCAACATGATGGAAGAGAGGATTTCATGCACAATGAAAAATATATCTTGATATATGAATAAGGCTAAGAATGATATATCTCGTTTGTTTCTTTAATGTTTTCATAATACTTTTGATATTTATGTCATGTTTTAAAATTTGTTTACTTTATTATGAATGCACTTCAATATTATGAATTTATTGTCCATGTCTTGTATTGGATGTTGGTAGTGGAACATTTTGGGAGACTTATGTGGAAATAAATCTCCTAACTCGGAATCTTGGCACAAGTGCCTTTGTTGTAGCCAGGAACTAGGACGTCATTGCGCTAGTAATAGGTGGAGGGAAGTGATTCCCTAAGAAGCCCTCCTAGTACGTCCCAAGTTGGACGGTCGATTGTGCATACACAAGGTTTTTAAAGTGGCCTAACGAGGGACACCCCACTACCAATATTTAATACAAGCAACCTAGGAATTAGGTTACCTTCCTTTTAAGCATTAATTTTAAGCCATTAATAGGATCTAGCATACCTTCCATTTAATTTTTGAATTAAAAATACATATCATGACTAGCATACCTCCTATTTAAATAATCAATTCAACTTATAAATGGAAAATAAAGTTAGTATTTACCTATTTCTATTTATGGTATTAAAATACATCCTCTAAAACATCATCCCTTAGATAAATAATTCTTGGTCTTTTGTATCTTAAACCTTGTAATTTTATACCATTGAATCTAGTTGTAGTCCTTACATTATAAGGTCCTAAAAACTAAAACATTTAAAATCTTAAACCTTGGGCCATAATCAAACTATAGATATTACCTAACATAACCAAATGATAGACGTTTTCTTGAATGTAACCTAATTATAGACTTTTCCTAACTCTATAATTTACCTAACTCTAGAATTTCTACTAACCATAATCAAAGCTACATTGCCTAACATAAACAAACTATAGATTTTCCCCTAACCATAACCTAATTATAGACTTTATCCTATGCCTTGACCTCCAAAGAATTAGATCTTACACTCTTAAAACTTATGGTAGAGACGTTCACTCATTAGTCCATTGATTTATGGAGCATAATTTCCAAGATATCTTAAGACTTTTTACATGAAACATTTAAAATATCTAAACCCCTACTCCTAGAACCTAGATATTAAAAACCACAAAAATTTAGAGTATGAATCTAAATGAATAGATTTTAGGACCCTTTGTAAAGCTTAGGATTTTTAACATGTGAGATTTTTTATTGTAAAAGCTAC
Source organism: Wollemia nobilis (assembly GCA_028583015.1). NCBI lineage: Eukaryota > Viridiplantae > Streptophyta > Pinopsida > Araucariales > Araucariaceae > Wollemia > Wollemia nobilis. Next base: position 313,314 of record JAQPPZ010003507.1, on the reverse strand, counting down.
ACTCTAGGACCTTAGGCAAGTTCAATTTAAAAACTTTAATTTTGGACATGAGAACCTATTTCAATCCTAGGATTTTTGGCCCTATATATTGTATCATTAATTCCTTAACCTTACACCCATGACCCCTAGAACCCTTACTAAAATTCAAAACTTTTAAATGAGAAGACTAAGCTTTATGGTTTAATAACTAGACCTTTAGATCTTAGCATTAAAAACATAGATTCATAGACCTAACCTATAAATATAAACCTTAGGCTATAAACCATAACTTTAAATATGTAATCTCTAGATCTATACACTTTATATCTTGTCTTTAAGTATACCATGAAACATCTAACTTATATAATAGCTTTAAGATATCAAACTTCCAAATAAATAATTTAAAAATTAACCTTTCTAGTTTAATAACTAGACCTTTAGATCTTAGCATTAGAAAATATAGATTTATAAATCTAATCTATGGATAGAAACCTTAGTCTATAAACCATATAGACATGTAATATCTAGATCTATACACTTTATATCATGTCTACCATGAAACATCTTAGGTGAATCTAAAGTGTTAGATTATAAATCTTCAAACCGTAGATGCAAAACACCTAAAATCCTCGTTTAATGTACCTTAAATTTAAAAATGTATTTACCCTTGGTTTACAATCTTAGGCTAAAGATCTTAAATATCATGTGTCCTTACACCTTAAAATTTAGAAATTAGGAGTTTAGACTTAAACCTTAGGACCTATTCAATGAATACCAGTTTTTAGAACTCTAGATATTTATGTCCTTAGAACCTTAGGGCATGAGTCTAAATCATTAAATCCTATGATCATCCATAATCCCAAGTCTTAGGACTTGTACCTTTGATCATAAAAGTTTAACACTACATATTAGAATTGTATACAAAATTCTTGAAATTTAGACCAAATATCCTAGTAGTAGTCCTTAAATTCTAAGCTCCTACAATTTGAATTTGCCTAAAATATGATAGAATTTTCTCATTATAACCTAATTATAGACTTTGCTAGCTCTATATTTTCTACTAACCATAACCAAGTTACATTGTAACCAAACTATAGACTTTGCCACCCTTTGTAAAGCTTAGGATTTTAACATATGAGATTTTTTATTGTAAAAATTACACTCTAGGACCCTATGTAGTTCAATTTAAAAACTTAAGTTTTGGATATGAGAAATATCCTAAGATTTTTGACCCTATATCTTTTATCATTAATTCCTTAACCTTACACCCATGATCCTTAGAACCCTTACTAAACTTCAAAAATTTTAAATGAGGAGATTAAGCTTTATAGTTTAATAACTAGATCTTTAGATCTTAGCATTAAAAAACATAGATTCATATATCTAACCTATGAATATAAAGCTTAGGCTATAAACCATAACTTTAAATATGTAATTCGATACACTTATATATTGTCTTTAATTGGACCATGAAATATCTAACTTATATAATAGCTTTAAGACATCAAACTTCCATTTTTTTTTAAATTGACCTTTCTAGTTTAATAAATAGACTTTTAGATCTTGGCATTAGAAAACATAGATTCGTAAGTTTAACCTATGGATAGAAACCTTAGGCTATAAACCATGTAAATATGTAATATCTAGATCTATACACTTTATATATTGTCTACGTCTACCATAAAATATTTAAAACTACATAATCATCATCCTCTTGCATTAGGTGAATATAAATCTTCAAACCTATATGCAAAACACCTCAAACCCTCGTTTAATGTACCTTAGATTTATAAATGTATTTAACCTAATCGCTACTTTACCCTTACTTTCCCCTTTTAAGCTTTTTTTCTTTTTTTTTTCCTCTACCCTGGATTTTACTTTTTTGTATGGCTCTAAGTTTTTGCCCTATTTTTTTTTTCCTTAACCTTACACCCATGATAGTTAGAACCCTTACTAAACTTCAAAAATTTTAAATGAGGAGATTAATATTTATAGTTTAATAACTAGATCTTTAGATCTTAGCATTAAAAAATATAGATTCAAAAATATAACCTATGAATATAAAGCTTTGGCTATAAACCATAACTTTAAATATGTAATCTCTAGATCTATACATTTTATATATTATATTTAATTGTACCATGAAACATCTTATATAATAGCTTTAAGACATCAAACTTCCAAAAAAAATATTTAAAAATTGACCCTTCTAGTTTAATAAATAGAATTTTAGATCTTAGAAAACATAGATTCGTAAGTCTGACCTATGGATAGAAACCTTAGGCTATAAACCATCTAGACATGTAATATTTGGATCTATACACTTTATATCATCCTACCTTGAACATCTTAGGTGAATCTAGAGTGTTAAATTATAAATATTCAAACCTTAGATGCAAAACACCTAAAACCCTCGTTTAATGTACCTTAGATTTAAAAATGTATTTACCCTTGGTTTACAATCTTAGGCTAAAGATCTTAAACTTGAGATCATGTATCCTTGCACCTTAGAAATTTAGAAATTAGGAGCTTAGACTTAAATCTTAGCACCTATCAATGAATCCTAGATTCTAGAACTCTAAATATTTATGTCCTTAGAATCTTAGGGCATGAGTCTAAATCATTAAATCCTATGATCATCCATATTCCCAAGTCTTAGGACTTGTATCTTTGATCATAAAAGTTTAACACTACATAGTAGAATTGTATACAATTTTTTTGAAATTTAGACCAAATATCCTAGTAGTAGTCCTTAAATTCTAAGCTTTTACAACTTAAAATTACCTAAAATATGATAGACTTCCCTGGTCATAACCTAATTATAGAATTTGCTAACTCTAGATTTTCTACTAACCATAACCAAGCTACATTGTTTAATATAACCAAACTATAGGCTTTGCCACCCTTTGTAAAGCTTATGATTTTTAATATATGGGATTTTTTATTGTAAAAATTACACTCTAGACCCTAGGTAGTTCAATTTAAAAACTTAAATTTTGGATATGAGAACAATCCTAAGATTTTTGACCCTATATATTTTAGCATTAATTCCTTAACCTTACACCAATGATCCCTAGAACCCTTACTAAACTTCAAAAATTTTAAATGAGGAGATTAAGCTTTATAGTTTAATAACTAGATCTTTAGATCTTAGCATTAAAAAACATAGATTCATAAATCTAACCTATGAATATAAAGCTTAGGCTACAAACCATAACTTTAAATATGTAATATATAGATCTATACACTTTATATATTATCTTTAATTGTACCATGAAACATCTAACTTATATAATAGCTTTAAGACATCAAACTTCTAAAAAAATATTTAAAATTTGACCTTTCTAGTTTAATAAATAGACTTTTAGATCTTGGCATTAGAAAACATGGATTCGTAAGTCTAACTTATGGATAGAAACCTTAGGCTATAAACCATCTAAATATGTAATATCTAGATCTATACACTTTATATATTGTCTACCATGAAACATATAATTTATATCCTTGGGATATTAAACATTCAAAATATATATTTAAAACTACATAATCATCATCCTCATGCATTAGGTGAATATAAATCTTCAAACCTTAGGTGCAAAACACCTCAAACCCTCGTTTAATGTACCTTAGATTTAAAAATATATTTAACCTTAGTTGACAATCTTAGGCTAAAGATCTTAAACTTGAGATCATGTATCTTTGCACCTTAGAAATTAGAAATTAGTCATTAAATTCTAAGCTCCTACAACTTAAAACCTTTAAAATATTAAACCTTGGGTAGTAACCAGACTATATAACATAATTATTTAATTTTCTAACTCCAGATTTTCTACTAACCATAACCAAGCTACATTATCTAATATAACAAACTATAGGCTTTACCCTTAAGCATAACCAAATCATAGACTTTACCCTTATATTTTTTATTATAATAGCTACATTCTAGGCACCATACACTGTTCAATCTAAAACAAAATAAAACATGTTCTAAACTCTTATAATGTCTAATGTTTCAAATCTTAATTCTTATACTAAGTGCTAAAATCCTTAGACCCTAAAGCAACAAAACTTGAACAAAAATCAACAAAGATCATCACATGCTTCTAGACATTAAAACTTTATAAACTAGTGCTTGATTTTCTACTAACAATAACCAATCTATATTGTCTAACATAACCAAACTATAGACTTTACCCTAAACATAACCTAATAATAGACTTTGCCCTTAGATTTTTTATTAAAATATCTACATTCTAGGCACCAAAAGCAAAACATGACCTAATAATAGACTTTACCCTTACCCTAAACATAACCTAATCATAGAATTTACCCTTATATTTATTATTATGTTTTATTTTATCAATAAAATAAAATATGTTCTAAACTCTAATAATGTCCAATGTTTCAAATCTTAATTCTTATACTAAGTGCTAAATCCTTAGACCCTAAAGCAACAAAACTTGAACAAAAATCAACAAAGATCATCACATGCTTCTAGATTTCAAACTTTATAAACTAGTGCTTGATTTGCTACTAACCATAACCAAGCTACATTGTCTACATTCTAGGTACCCTACATAGTTCAATCTAAAATATCAAACCTTGTTAATATTAGGATCCTTAGACCCTAAGGCATCAACAAAATAAAACATGTTCTAAACTCTAATAATGTCCAATATTTTAAATCTTAATCCTTATACTAAGTGATATAATCCTTAGACCCTAAAGCAACAAAACTTAACAAAAATCAACAAAGATCATCACATGCTTCTAGAATTTAAAACCTTATAAACTAGTACTTGGTTCATAGACCTTTGACCATACACCCATGACCCCTAGACCCTTTATTAAACTTTAAAAATTTTAAACAAGAAGATTGACCTTTATATTTTAATAACCAGGCTTCTAGATCTTAACATTGGAAACCATATATTCATAAATCTAACCTATGGATAGAAACCTTAGGCTATAATCCATAACTCTAAGTACATAATCTCTAGATCTATATAGTTTATATCATGTCTTTCATTGGATCATGAAACACCTAAGCTATACCATAGCTTTGGGATATAAAACTTCTAAAATTTATGTTTAAAAAATACATAATTATCCTTATGCATTAGGTCATAAATATTAGGAAATAGAATTTTAAACAAAGTAAACTTTTTTAGCCTTAAACCTTAGATCATTAAATCTTATAGCTAAACATAAATATATAAACCTTTTTATAAATTGTGAAATGATGAATGCTCACAAAGCTCTAGAACCTTTGATATCAAATAGAAGCTCTAAAGTATAAAAACAATTAAAACCTATAGGAACCCAAAACCCATTGACCCATTAGCTCTTAAGACATAAAAATCTAAATCCTAAACCTTTAGATTATAAATATTTATATTCTGTAATCCTTAAAAGTCCATTTCCTTAGTTTATTGTTGAACACCTTAGAACCTTAATCACTAGACCTTAAAATTAAATTATGGTAATTAAAATTTAAACCATGGTGTTCTTTGTAGATAATGCTTTACATTAATAAAGTGTTAGATTGTAAACCTTTAGATGCAAAACATTAAATTGTATATTCTAGAACTCTAGATATTTATATCCTTAGAACATGAGTATAAATCATTGTCATAATCTCCTATCAAGTTAGGTTGTATAAAATATTAACACCACTACATATTAAATGATAAAAATATTGAAATATAAACCATAGATCTTAGTACTAGTGCTTAAATTCTAAGCTTCTACAACCTAAAACCTTTAAAATTTTAAACCTATAGATATTTCCTAACATCACCAAATAATGTTTCCTATGGGGTGTGTGTTTGGGAGTGTGGTTGTGATTACCCTAATCTCATAACCCAACTTGCACAAATCATACAACTTGTATGGTCTCCATCGTACACTAGGTCAATATGCGAAAACAACTTGTACGATCACTAAACCATACAAATGTACAATACAAATCATACAACATAGTACCTTGTACAATTTGGTACTCAACCAACTCACTGAAACTGGTTTTGCAAGTTAAATCGATCATTTTTGTAATTGATTCCTCCAAAATAGCATTATCTCCTTAATTGGTAGGTTTTGGGTTGTAACTTTATTGCCAAATTGGGTAAACGAACAACTTGTACGATTTGGTACAGTACTTGTACAATTTGTATGAACCCTTGCTGCAACTAATATTCAGCTCTATCACTCTGTATTACCAATCCTTCCAAGATATGTTTTGGTAAGTTTCTATGTATCAATTGCTCCAATTCTTCCTAACATGCAAACTTGAAATCAATAGCAATGAATTGTATTCATCCTGGGCAATTCCAAAAAACATACAACTACATAGAAACATTAAAATATAGTTGTAAATGTTCATATAATCAATTCCATTCTCCATACCAAGTCTGGAAAGTAATCAAGATCATTCACAATGCCATTCCCTCCATATACATACCAAGTTATACATCAAACATTAACTATGTAACCCGCAACAATCAAAACGTATGATGGAATTCATAAGGGTAAGGAAATAAGAAGAATTATTGTAATATCTATATTATGAGTAGTCCTATACAATATAGCCATTAACATTGCTCCCAACCATAATAATTATCACAATGAACAACATATAACTCAACAATCAATACTCCATGAATTAGATATCAATGCATCAACAATGAACTATGAATGAACATCATTGAACAACCAAAAAAATGAATGGGGGGCTATATAATGAATACCTAGAATATTCCCAAGTGGTTTTTGAAGCATCACAATATTTAAAACTGCCTTCCTGAACTAATTTCCAAAATAACTGTTTTACAAGGTTCACTTAGGTTTATCAAATTAACCCCAAATACATACTTTACCTTAATTTTATTTCATTTCACCTCATATATTTGCAACGTTGTACGTTTTTCTCTTGCTTGTACGTTTTGACACTTGTACATTTTAGTCAAAATTGAGCAAAACTACACAAAACTATGGAAATCCAAAGATCACTTCTTCTTCTAGGAGGTGAATTTTCTATCTACATCTTCCCTCCCCTTTAAATAAGGTAGTGTTCTCACCATCTCAATATTATTTATTTTGGTCGATGTACCCTTATGATACTCAACAAGCTATATATGCAATGTGGTATGTTCATCTTTCAAGCGAGTTGCATATTTACTAACTTCTAGGGCTTTCAACTTGTACTCATTAGCCTTATCTTCTACAAGAGCCAATAGTGCACCTAGATCCTTTTAACACATGGATGCTCCCTTGCGTAGATTCTCTATCAACAAGGCTTTAGTTTTGGTTGCTATGGATAATTCTTCATTCTTATCCACAATGACCAACAAATGCTGATGTATGTCGACTTCATAAGCCATAATGCTCTCATCCTTAGCCTTAAGCCAAGCGTTATGATCCATAATAATTTCATTATAGCGCGTGGTATCCTTTGCCATATCTTCAATCTTACGGTCTTTTTCCTATAGTTATTCCTCAACTACCTTCTACTGATTTTCCTATTTGGCCAGTTGTTAATTTTGCACTACTAATTGAGCTTTTAATTGCTTTGTACGCTCTTCTGCCTACTAGATCACAAGCTATTTTTCTACCTCCTTTGAGCATAGCTTATCCTTATATATCTACTTGATGCTAGTTCTTACTCCATCGCAACCATCTCCTATCGAGTAGCTCCCACTTCCTCCCATTGTGCTTCCTTGGCTTGATACATCTGTTCAAGTCCTAAGCTAAGCCACTCGATCCAGTATGTCAAGAAATTCAATCTCCTCAATGTGAAAGCCAATTTTGAGGGTACTCTCCAATATTCTATACCCATTATATTCAACAGATAAGTCTAATAAGTTTTACTATCCAGATACACACATGGAATTATGCAGTAATTGGTCTTCACTCCTTACGATAACTCTTGTCTTCCCATCATCATCGTTACATCTTCCCAGGGAACAACCATGGATGTTGTGCATGGATGTGTGTTATATACATTGTGTGATCCTCATTGCACACCCACTCCATAATCGTTTCTAATTTAGTGAAGGTTTTCTCCCTCCACTGTTTCAACTACCCAACACCACCAATACAAAACTATAGCCTGATGCTCATGAATATTTTACTAGCCTATCAAAAAAAGTGTTCCACTTGCAATTAGTATTTTCACACACATCCTTCGAATTATCAAAGTGAGGTACTTCTGCTAGAAAGCTTGTACATAGCTCTGTAGTAGTATCCTATGGTGGAGTCTATCCTTCTTCTTCTACTCGTGGATGAGAACTTCCTTTGACTTCCTTAATAATATTGGTTACTTTCTCTTCTTATAGCGGGTTGTGTGCTACTGTCTCACTTATCTCTCATTTTATTAATGATTGTCTCCTTGACAATAATAATTTTCTTTATATATTGTTGTTCTTCCACGGGTACTTGGACTTCCTCTCATGATTTAGGTAAGTCCTCTTGTTGTATCTTTGTCAACTCTTCATCTTGTAGGTTCGGGTTCACTACCCTTAGAGTTGCAAGTATCTGGCTAGGAGTAGGCTCTTCCTATGGTGCCTGTGTACTTGTTTGCTCTTGTTAGCTATTACCACCTCTCATCATAATTTTTATCTTCTTTGTTCCTTTGGGCTCCTTATGGAACATTCGTCACGACTTTTTATTTTGAATCTGGTGGCATTACCGTCGTTCTAGTCAAATATTTGGATGAATCCAAAAGTTTAAAATCAGAGGTCTATAGAAATTTTGGAGATCCCATTCCTCTTCCTACTCCTTCCAGACTTGGTATTTTAAAATTTAGCATATTTAACTCTTTCGAGTTAGAGTATCCTTCTTCTAGTATTAATTTGATTTGCTCTTGTTGTATGGGATTCTTTTTTTTCTCCCTTTGCCTACATGTTTGAATCCTTATAGGGTTGGATTACTATTCCACCCTCTCCTCTTCAAAAGATATTGGATGCTCCTACAATCGTTGGGATTAGGCCTGTTGTTCTAAGACTAGTTCTATCTTCATCTCTTCCTTTACGGATGAACATATTCATTGAATACAATGTCAACCTCTTCCTGTATCAGAGATATTGGTTGCTTTGTGCTCTTCTTGAACTTTAATTTATCTGTAGTTGCCTCCCATAAAGATACAGTCTTTTCCCATCATAGTATGGTAGGCTGATCTAGAGATATTTATCGTGGTTGGGTCTTACTAGGAAAGTGAATTCCCATTACAGATACTGCATCCAATAAAAGTGCAATGGCATGAAAAGTCATGGTGAACATCTTCCTCCTAAATGCCAATGATTGCTACATTTTTTCCTATAAATATGTTCCCTAATCATACTTCACACCATTATAAACTCATTTCATTTACTGTGCCATTCATATTAGTATTTCTAAAGCTCATGATTCTCCAAATAGTTGAGCTATAACAACATTCATCACGTAACCTAACTCATCAATCTTCAAATGACTCTATTTGATTCCACAGGTCCCAGTACTCGAGATATTGTTTACGACCTTTAACTTCATATATGTGAGTGATGAACCTATGATTCTCAATAGGATCTACAGTCTTCTTCAAAACTAGAGTTTCACTTCTGGGTAATCCGAATGTCCATAGAAATGCCTCTGCTAAAAAATCCTCCTTGATATACCTATTACCTACTCATACTAGTGTGTGGTTCTCAACAGGTTCATATGATTAGAGAATCTACAACAAGTATTCATTAAAGAACACTTTATCTTGTGGTGAGATTTGCACTATAATACTCACTCTGGCCTTTCTCAATGTCTTATTTTAGATGATTGACATCATGTTTGTCCCACCATTTCCTACAAAAATATTTTGTTTGCTAGCCAAAAATGACATCATCAATATCCACTTGCTCCTTTGCTTCACTGGGTAGGTCCTCCTATTCTTTTGGAGTCTTTTCTTGATGAAATTCATAACAAAGTTCCTTTTTGTGTGCCTTAGGTGGCTCCATATCCTTCCTTTTGTATTGCAGTATTGCACCTCCTCTACTACCAAGCCAATATTACTAACCCCTCCATGACCTACATCCTTTCCCTCTCCAAGGATGATTACCACACCTCTTGTGTGACTGAAATCAACACCCTTGGTCTTAAATAGGGTAAACTAAGGCAAATCGATTGGGTTGTGATTCTCTCTAGTGTAATGGTTTGGGTGATATATATAAACTAAATATCACAATGTGATCATGATGATCTTGATATTCTCTCTTGGAACTCCAACTTTTGCCATTGCTGAGTGAAAATCACTTTCACACTCTTTCCTCAACGTGACAATTCAAGACAATTCCATACAAAATCATTCCAAAAGTTCATAAGGTTTCTTCTAAAACATATATAAACTATCAATATCACACAATACCTCCACAAAATCATATATGTATATTTTTAAATCATACAATCCTTCTTAGATCATACAACTCTAGTCGGATCTGTTCAATCACACCCAATTCCATACAATTGCAACAAAGTGCTTCAAATCGTACAACCTGGATATGAAGGCATACAAGCTAAAATAAAATCATACAGAGGTTCCTCCCTTCCATATAACCTCATCAAGATTTGTACAACTATGAAAAATTTTGTACAAACTCTTCAAAATTGCACAAATTGGCTCTTTAGAATCCTAAAAATCATACAATGTGTTTCAAAATCATACAATCACGACCCCAAATCATACATAGGGCCTTGAAAAATATTAATTGGCCAAAAACCACTATTTTTCTTCAACTGATATGATTTTTGTGGAACCCATTTGTTGAAAACCTTCAATCTCTCCTTTCAATTTAATTTCGATGGGGTTTATGCAATTTCTCCTTCACTTGGTGTAATATTCCTCCAAAATGAAAATTTCCCATAGTATGGAAGCATTGTATGACCATTCTTTCCAACTTCTTCACACATGTAAGCTTAAAAAAATTGTTTCCATGCTTTTATGATGAATTTATGTACCAGGGTTTGCTTATTTTACCTCCTTCCAATTTCCCATTTCCCTATTTATGGAAAATCAAAATATAGCCCTCATTTTTCTGAATTAAGGGTTTCCTTGGTTACTTTATTTCCTCCAACCCTTGCTCGTACAACCACTACTATTTACCAGCAACATGATTTCTAAAAATACTTGGCTTTTCCTAGGGTAAAAACCCTAATTCTGGTCTCTTTTCCTCCAATCGGGTAGTTTTTTCAAAACCAATTTTTTTTGTGGTGCAATTTTAAAATGGGTCACAAAAATTACATCAATGTGGTGAATTATAACTACCCATATGGAAATTTATCTTCAATTACACCCTTTTTACCTTCAAACTCTCTAAATTTCCAATGTTGCATGTTTACGATCTACAAACGGGAAAGAAAGCTTCTGCATGGTACTTTACTTTATATAATTTTTAACACTAATGTATTTATGTATACAATTCTACCACCTTATCCTCCTCTGCATGTGGTTGTATTTTTGTATGAATGATTGACAACTCATCACCCTTGTGCATGCGATTTTGTCTTATCCTTTCTTTACCTTTAATTTTATTTCTTTTTATTTTCATTTATTTTCTTTTCTTTTCTTTTTTTTCCTATAGGGGACCACTATTTTTGGTTTTCAACCACCCTCTATCTTAATTGCATCCCAAGGAATTTTCACAATTAATATAATTTTATTTTTCTCCTTTTTTTCTAAGAAGGGGTCTTCGTTTCTAGTTTTCAACCCATTCTGTCTTAATTGCATCCTGGAATATTTTTACCGTCACGAGAATCATGCAGTGATATTCACTTGCACAACTCCATTTTTTGACTCATTATTTGGGTTTCCCACTTCTACATTACAAGTAATCGCATCATTAGGTGCCAACTAACCATCTGTTCAATATCCTTCTCTTTGATTGCCATGTGTACAATTTGGAATCATGCAATTACAATTTGCAAGACTCCGTCTTGGCAATCCTTCATTTTTGTATTCTATTGATTGACCAAAATGTAGAATTGCTCTTACTGGTCTAATGTCATTTGAGCGACTCCTCTACCTATCTCCTCATATCAAATCAGCTTCTAAGCTTGGTGAACGAGTTCTTTGTAGTTTTTGTCTCCTTTCATTGATGAAGTGTACTCTTCCTCTACTGGTGAGACCTCTTCCTTGCACAGGTCTTCATCGACCTAGTCCTCTTAATGCAGGGCCTTTGTGAATATTCCATGGAACTTCTCTCTCCTAGGGCAATCTTATTTTGGTTCCTACTCTTCTTGGTCCTAGTCGAATTAATGGAGGTAATACTCATGGTTGTCTTCCTCTTAGGTTTGGAACAATCCCTTTCAACCAGGGGATACCTTGCAGGTTTTTGGTCGAATTCAAATAGGTCAATGGTATGTCTCTCGACCATATAGGAGTAGCGGGTCGAATCCTTCATCGTTCTCTACCTCCTCTAGGTGAAATATCTCCTCTACCCATTCTAGTATTTAGTGGATTTACTTCCCCTCTACGACCTTACTACTGTCTTGGGGGTTCTTGTAGGTTCATTTCAGGAGTTATATCCATGAATTCTATGTTGGCCATGTACCCTTCATTTCTTTATGTTCCAAGTGACAACTGTTGTAGTGCTCTTCCTCTGTAGTATCACATCTTGTCATTTATGAGGCTTCCATATTAAAATTATTTGTCCTATCTGTATATCATACTATTAGTCTTATTCTTCATCGATTTTCTAGTGGTTGGGGTAATTCTCTATACTCCAACTATGGATACACTATTCCTTATTCTTCTAGGTTCCTTCTTTACCTTGGGGGAATCTCTCTTTCAGCTTCTTCCTCAATCCTTTTAGTCCCATCTACAAACCTTATGTGTTCTCGCATCCTTTTTCTCTCATCGAGTCGAGGTACCAACTCTTCTTGTTCGATAATTGGTCTTATATCCACCCCTTATGTAAATAGGTGTATGAGTCCTATGTCAAGGTCCTCTCGTGGTAGGCCTTGAATTCTAGTTTGCTACTTGTTGGACTGAGTTTTTTGTCTTTATTCAACTTCTTCTAAAGCAATAAATAGACACTATACTTTATATGGCTTCAACTTTGATCCATTTACAGTATCTTATGCTTTCATCCTATTCAAGTTTTGTAGTTTAAATACTCCCTTGTCCCTCACTTCTATGACTTGAAAGGAACCAAGCCATAAGGTTTTTAACTTACCCGACTTTATTTCTCGTTTCCCATTAAAATTTAAAACTAAGTCACCTTGCTTAAGTTCTAATATTCAAAGATGCTTCTCATGCTACAACTTACTTCTCTTCTAGACCACTTCAATCACCCATTGTACCGTGAATCTTTCTCATCCAATTTTATTAGTGTTGTTAGTTTTTCTTCTATACTCTCTTAGTCACCTAAGCGATGCTCCATAGTTATCCATAAATTTGGTACAAAGAATTCTATTGGAACTACTACCTCTTGATCATACATTAGTTGAAATGATGTAGGATCTACCTTTGGTTTAAATGTAGTTCGATATACCCAAAGAACATATGATAACCTTTCCTCCCAATCTACTCCCTCTATTCCACAGGTTTTGTACAATATTGACACTAATACCTTGTTAGTCGCTTTTGCCTACCCATTAGCTCTCAGGTAATAATAACTAGACAAGGAGTACCAAATTCTAAAATTAGTCGTCAACTTTTTGATGATATCATTCACAAAATGACCTCGATCACTTGTTATTTGTAGTGGAATGTCAAATCTTGTAATTACTTGCTCGTACCTCAAAACATTTTATTAGGTATTTAGTGGCTACCATGATATACTAATACTTCCACCTACGAGTTGTTCTTAGTGTTATGATAAAGTACAACCCCCATATCTCAAATAGTTCCTAGGGTTATGATGGGTGTAATGACATAAAGTCTCTTCGTACTAGCTTCCCCACTCTTTGGAAAGTATCACATGCTCTCATGTACTTTGCATACTATGAGCCATCGTAATACTTCTAAGAGTACTTTCTAAGTAGTTGCATCAGGCCCCATGTGTCCTATCCGTCCTTCATGAGCTTCTTTAAATTTTACTTTAACTTCATCCTCTATCAAACATCTTCGTAGGATACCATCGATACTTATTTTGTATATCAGTCTCGCTATAAACTAAAAAGGTGCTAACTTCATAATTACCTTATTTTCTATTGATGCCAGCTCTTGTGGCAACTCTATTATGGATAGGTACTGTCCAACCAACTTGTACCAGGATGGAACAATGTTGATTATGAATAAATCAGCATTAGAGAATTCATATGGAATCCTCGCTCCTAAAAGTTCTCCTGATCATATTTGAGACAATTGGTCTATAATCACATGCTTCTTACCAGGTCACACCACTACTCGAAATAAAAATTATTGTAAGGTGACAAGCCACCCGCTGACTCATCCTTATATAATTGGCTTATTTATCAAGTATAAAAAATCCTGATGATCTACATAGAAGGCAAAAGGGTTCACCAATGGGAAATGCCTAAACTTCTACACAACATATACCATCCATAGAGATTTTTGTTCTATTGTGCTATAATTCCTCTCTGCCCTTGATAATAGATGACTTGCAAAGAATATATGTTGATCCAACCTAAATTATCCTTCCTGTGCTAATGCACATCCAACTGTAAATTTTGAGGTATCAATATGGATATGGAATTCCTTATCATTATTAGGGAACACCAAAATGGAACTACTAACCAGCTTAGATTTTAACTCCTCAAAGGCTCCTTGGTGCTCCTTCATCCATCTAAAGGGAATATTCTTCTTAGTTAAAGAATCTAGTGGGTAGGATACGTGCACATAATTCCTGATAAACCTTTGATAGTATCCAGTGGATCCTAGGAAGGTTTTTAAAGAGCTCACATCATATGGCTCCTCCATGTATAGTATGACACAAATTTTATTAGGATCAGTCCTCAACCCTTCGTTGCACACTATATGTCCCAAAAGTTTCCCATACGATACCACCAAAATACACTTTATTGGATTCAGGGAGATTTATACATTTCTACTCTACTCATGCATTCATTGAGACTAGGTAAATGATCTTTTATCTTACCATAAATGGACCAATCATCTAAAATATCTTAAAATTTCATGTGGCTAATTGATCAAAGATATACAAAATAATGTGCTAAAATTTAGCTAGGGTGTTATATAACCCAAATGATATTCAATTATATGGATAGATGCCATTATCTACAATGAATGTGGTCTTCAACTTATCCTCCTCAATGAATCTTATTTGGTTGTACCTAGATAACCCATCTAGGAATGAATAAATTTAATGTCCTATGACCTCTTCCAGAATTGAGTCTGTGAAGGGAATAGGGAAGGGATATTTGATTGTCACTGCATTCAGACTCCTGAAATCTACACATATTCATATTCTATCCACTTCCTTCCTCAGGGTGACCGTAATAGATGAAACCCAATCACTAGTAGTGATTCTAAAAATATTGCTTGCCTTTAACATCTATTCAATTTATGTGTTTACCAATGCGGTATACTTAGGATTCATCCTATATGATTTTATTCTTATTGGCTATGCCCAAACATTAGTATAATCATGTGGATACATAAATCTGCTGGTACCCCCTTCAGGTCCTTATACATCCATGCAAAGACATCCTTGTACTCCAAGAATAGATTGAAAGTTGCTTCTTTCAGTACTAGGTTCCAATCATCACCACAATGGATCATCCTAGGCTCTCCCTCTATTCCTAGGTTTACATACACTATGTGAGGTCATTCATACTTAATATGTGTAGGCTTTATCACCACCTTTTCCACATTCATAGGATACATTGGTCTCGCATTAATTTTAGCATCTCCTGCTATTTATTCTGCAAAGCTTTTAGGGAATGACCATTTCTCCTCCTCTTTCTTGGGTTCTGAGGTGACCTTCATCTCATATTGTTTTTATATGGTTTCTTTTGTATCAATATAGAGGTAGGTGGGATGAAAAACCTTGTACTCCTCCATTTGCCAATGGAGTAGTCCACTATCATATCAAACTTCATCTTCTCTATAGTCTTAGAGGTACATCATCCCTTCTTCATTATGTTCATACCCCTCGTCACTAGAAGAACTACCTAACTCATCAGTCATGGCCATATCCTCATTGATCCTTTGGTTATTCAAATTGATCATATATTTATGTTATCCCTTATTAAAGGTGATTTGACCTTTTCCCCAGTTGTGATTAACTTTGGCTATTCTTAGTCATCCTCTCCTTAACAAGGTATTGTATGCCAGTTTTTGTATTGAATCACAATGAAATCTAAGACAAATTCTTGGTAAGCTATTTTAACTTGTTGTGTAGTTAAGACACCCTTTGTCTCTATTCCATACTAATTAGCACCATATAATCAGAATCTGGGTGACCATAATGATGGAGTGCCAATTTCTTGCTAAATCTTCTCAAGTAGCACATTAACATTGGATTCTCCATCGACGATGACTTGCGTCAACTTGTAACCTAATATCTCCATATGGACTAATACAAGTTTCTTTCCAACATCAATCATTAATATGGTAGGATCCATAAAATAATTCTTTTGTTCCTCTTTCTTGATTGGCTGGATTTCTACCTCCATAACCTTATGAGGCTTTATATCTTTTGCTATCACTTTATGTAATGATGGGATGGCTTATAGAAAACTTGCCATATTAATTTTGATAGTCATATTTAAAACTTGTGCTACCAAATTTTGCACCACCACTTTATTTTTCAATGGTTTCTTTAACTTTTTTCTCTCACTATTATCAATTCTTTTGCTTTCTTTGCTTCTTCATCAAGTACCCTCCTCACTATTTGCCATCGCTTCTTTTATTTGGTAGGTTCAGGCTACTTGTCCTTCCTAGCCTAATTCCTTGTCACAAATAGCACTTACTCGATCTCATCTCCTCACTAACTAGAGGTACCTTTATGTCCAAATAGTTCACATTCTACGGGTTACTAGAACTTGCTTGCTTTGGAAAACTCACTTCCTTGTGGTTCTATAGCCCACACAATCTACACGTGTATATTATTTTCTATCGTGTATCCTATTTATGGGGTGATAGATAGTTCTTCGTAAAATGCCTCCACTCCTATAAATTGAATATTGTATGATTGGTCTTCCATCCGAATCATATTGCAAGTGATTCTATCCTCCTTGTCGGTTGTCTTGATATTGTCTTCCCCCTCTATGACTATTCCTATAACCACCACTAGTGGCTTGCTAGCCACTCCCTTGAGGTTTTGGTTTCTCCTCCTGTTCTTGGATAGAGAGAACCTATGGATGCACCTTTGCATTAAATGGATATTGTATCACTTCATATCCAAGTACATTTTAAATGTGGCAATAATCATTACAAGGACAAGTTACATTCATGTGACTTTCAGACTTGCAGTTTGTACACCAAATATCAATTTTGATCTTACTTGACTTTCCATTTTATCTCTTTAATTAATTTGTTAAATTTCCTTCAGAATGATTATGTTGTTTGTTGGATTTTATCGTCTTCCTCACTTTGAATCATTATGTCGTACATGTGTTATTATCCCAATAATTGTTTGTTTAGCCTCATTTTTGAAATTATTCGTATTTTTAAAGCCTTCTTCATACATGGTTGATGGAACTACCTTATTCTTCTTGTATCTGGATAACAAACCATCATTTTACTAGCACATTTGCTAGAGGAATTTGCATTTTATCCACCAACTACTTCAATCGACAGTTATATGACTTAACATCTTTTTTAGATTTATTCTTTGTAGCGTAAATTTTAGTTATGATATCTCTATTATCCTTTAAAGGGTAAAATTGCTCAATGTATACATCTTTCATTGTATTATAAGCCTGAAATTTTAGTGTGTTCTATCTTTTTAAAGTACCAATCTATGGCCAATCCTCATAATATGGTAGGAAATAGATGTAACCATTCATCTGGTTGGTCTACACCATTTTCTCTCTAGATGGTTATACATATATCGATGTGTCTTGTCGGGTCTTCCTTTCCTTCCCCTATAAAGGGTGGGCATATCTACTTCCCTACTATATTACCTATGTGGGCCATTGGTGGTTCTTCTTCTTCACTTGATGAAGTATCACCTGGAATTCTTGACTAACTCCACCTTATGGGTGACTCACTTTGTTGGTCCTCATCGAAACTGTCTACTTGAGGAATCTTATATTCACCAAATAGTCATCTTTTAACCTCCTATGCATCTTCACTCCATGACCTTATTCACTGGTGTGTAGGTTTTGGTCTTGGTCATTCCTCCTAAGACCTCATGTGTTGTTGCTCTAGTGCCTGACTCTCATCCACTGCACTCCTTTGCAACCTATCCACCACTTTCTTAGGTGTTACCATTTACTCACCTCATTCTCACATAGTTTCCTTGTTAACATATTTACTTATATCAATGATCTCCTTGAATATAGGTGCTTCTTATTTCTCTCTCTTTATATTGATCAACAATGTATATAACCTCTTAATATCTGCTTCATCAAATATCCATACTCTATGACTAGTTCATGTGTATTGCGTTCAAAAATATTCATGTTTCCTCTTTGAGCAATTCTTGTGCTCCTCCTAACTGGGATATCCTCTCCTTGATCCTATATCCTACGCCTTTACAAAATTATGTCTATCATTCAGGTACAATATAGCCATTGGTATTGCTCCCAACCATAACAATTATCACAATGAACAACATTTAAATCAATAATCAATACTCCATGAATTATATATCAATGCATCAACAATGAACCTAGACCATTCCCAAGTAGTTTCTAAAGCATCAAAATATTTACAACTGCCTTCCCGAACTAATTTCTAAATCAACTCTTTTACAAGGTTTACTAAGGTCTAATTTGATTTTTATCAAATTAACCCCATATGCACATTTCATCTTAATTTCATTTTTCACCTCGTACATTGCAACCTTGTACATTTTGCTCTTGTATGTACGTTTTGACACTTGTACATTTTAGTCAAAATTGAGCAAAACTACACAAAATTGTGCAAAATATTATCAAAGATGAGTGTTGATGGAATTCCAAATCTACAAATGATTTGATTGAAAATGAATTTGGACACTTGGACTCCTATGCAACAGGCTAGTGGCATAGCTTCTACCCATTTTATAAAATACTCTATTGTTGTTATGATAAATTTATGACCATATGAAGAGATAGGATTAATTTTACCAATGATGTCTAAAACCCATTTAGAGAAGGGCCATGGAGAAGATATAGCTTGAAGTTCCTGAGCAGGAGTGTGAACAAGGTCTGCATGTCTTTGACACTTGTCACAATGATGCACATAATCATTGGCATCTTTTTCCATGGAAGGCCAAAAGTACCCCATTCGAAGGAGCTTTTTAGAAATGGCACTTCCACTAAAGTGTCCTCCATAGGATCCATCATGGGCTTCACTTAATGCTTTCTTAGACTCTTCTAGATTGAGGCATCTTAATAGGATACCTTCAAAATATATTTTATATAAGGTATTGCCAATAATTACAAAGTGAACAACTTGCTTACGTAATAGCCTATGTTGGTTTCTATCTAATCCTTCTAGGAAGGTCCCTTTTTGGAGAAAATTAAAGATGTCTATATACCAAGGTTTTGGGGTTATTTCATTAATTAAAAACACATCTAATGGCTCTAAATAGGACTTAGATGAGGTTGGTTCTTGGAGTTGGTGAATAATAATTGTAGCATATTCATCATCCAACTCCAAAGGCAACAAAGAGGCAGCAGTAGCCATGGCATCAACAACACGGTTGCTAGTGCGAGGGATGGCCTCCAAAGTTACTTTTTCAAATAAGGATATAAGTTTAAGAACATATTCTTTATAGGGACGAAGTTTCTCATCTCGTGTTTGATATACTTCATTAATTTGATTTATCACAAGCTGAGAATCTTTGAAGACTAATAAAAATTTAATTTTTAAAGCTAAAGTTGCTCGTAACCCAAGGATTAGAGCCTCATATTCTGTAGTATTATTAGTACAAGCAAATTGAAGTTTAAAAGATAAAGGAATAAGGTGCTTTTGTAGAGATATTAATATAATACCTGCACCTGCACCACTCATGCATCTAGCTCCATAAAAATATAAGGACCATGACTCAGAATAATCTTCTTCTAAGTTAAGATATTCATTAGGAAATTCAATGGTTATGGGATGAGTAGATTCAAGAGGCGCAACATCTAGTTGATCGGCTATAAATTGGCCTTTAATAGATTTTTGGCCAATAAACGTGAGTTTAAACTCACTTAGATCAAGAACCCACTTAGTTGTGCATCCTGAAAAGTAAGGTCTACTCATCAAATACCTTAATGGATCAGACTTAGCAATAACAATGTATTTTGACTGAGCATGTGCAGCGTAATTTTTGTGTAGAAAATACAACTGCCAAACAAAGCTTTTCTAAAGGTGTATAATGGGTTTCATAGCTTATTAATGTTCTACTTATATAATATGTGGCTCGTTCTTTCTTATCATCATCGATTTGGGCCAACATTGCTCCAAGTGCAAGTTCAAAAGCAGAAATATACAAAATAAAAGGACAATCAGGTCTAGGAGGAACAAGCACTGGAGGAGTAAGAAGATATTTTTTAAGGGCTTCAAATGCTTCTTGACATTCATTATCCCATTGAAAGGGAATGTTTTTCTTAAGTAGCTTAAGAAAAGGTCTGGTTTTATCTACCAACTTGTCAATGAAGTGATAGATAGACTGGAGTTTTCCTTGTAGACTCCTTAATTTTGATATGTTTTTAGGTGGTGGCATATCAAGGATAGCCTTAATTTTAAGGGGATCTATCTCTATGCCACACATAGAAACAATAACTCCTAACAATTTTCTAGATTTAACTCCAAATACACATTTGTTTGGATTTAAGCGAATCTTATATTCTCTTAGTCTATCAAATACTTTTCTTAGATCATCAATATGATCATCTTCCTTAGTTGAACGAGCTATAATATCATCCACATAATCATGTAGAATATCATACATCATATCATGAAATATATATGTCATAGCTCTTTGATAGGTTGCACCTGCATTCTTTAAACCAAAGGGCATTACTTTCCAACAGAATGTTCCCCAAGGTGTAATGAAAGTTGTTTTGGGTTGGTCTTCAAGAGCTATTCGGATTTGGTTGTATCCTAAAAAACCATCCATAAGGGATAACATCCCACTCCTAGCTATAAATTCTATAATCTGATCCATATTTGGGAGAGTAAAATCATCCTTAGGGAATGCAACATTAATGTCTCTAAAATCAGTGCAAACTCTAATTTTAGTGGCCTCTTTCTTGGTTATTGGAACAACATTTGATATCCAATCAACATAGTCAATAGCTTGGATAAAAACAACATCCAAAATTTTTTGTAACTCATTTTTAACTAGTAATGCTACTTTAGGATGCATTTTTCTAAGTTTTTGCTTTACGAGTTTTGCATCAGGGTGCACTACTAAATGGTGCATGACCACAGAAGAATCTAGGCCTAGCATATCTGCATATGTCCAAGCAAAAACATTAGCATACTCTGTGAGAAATGAAATATATTAATTTTGTCTCTCTTCACTTAATTTTGCTCCAATTTTAACCATGCGAGGGTTGGCTTCTATCCCAATATTGACTTGTAGAACATTTTCTACCACAATGTTTAAATATCTTTCAAAGTTGGGTGGAGCGGGTGACACACCCATTTCTTGTAATTCTTATAAGGTTAACTTAGCTAATTCTTCTTGAGGGGTGATTGTTTGAATGTGGGCTATACATGGTATAGACCCATCAAAGAAGAATCCATTCCTTAAAACTTCATCAAGAGGGATATCATGAAAAATATCCCCTTCTAAACATTCATCTGGTGCAGCAATCATTTTGGATATGCTATTGACAACATATTACAAGAATGTATCCTTTTACTTGTTTTAAAATACTCTTGATGTGCCAAGTATTCTTGATATGTTATTAGTTGATCATCATCCTCAAATGGGAATGGTTGATTTTTTGTAGGAATGTAGCCAATACCACATCGGGAAGGCCATTCCTCTACTTCTAAAGGTTCATGTATACCATTTTCAAGAGGTCCCAAACCTTTACCTTTATAACCCATGTTACACATTATTTGTTTTGATTTTACATATCCATTAGAAAAATAACATCGAGCAAACCCATTTTGATCAATTGTGAAACTCATTTTAATATTAATTTTACCAAAATCATATCCTGCATAGATAAAGGTACAACTCCCAATATGATAGATGCTTCCCAACTTTTGTGGCAAGCCCATCATGTGGGGAGATGGTGGTAATTGAGATAAAACAAGGGAATCTTGGGTAGAAAAATTAGTCTATTTTGAAGTTGTGAGTATTGAAGATAAATCTGGTAAAACTTCATCCAAAAGAGGATATGAAGTAGAAGGACTATCCACTTTAGTTGTAGGTTTAGATGATGTGGATTTAGATGATGAAGGTGTTGATGATGGAGGTGGACTAGGGTGTGTTGAAGATACAACAGGATAAAATAGAACTCCTATTGGTTCTACCATAGCACACATGTCAAATGGTCTAGGGTCACCATGGATAGTGACCAATTGATTTTTAAACTCAAACTTAACACATTGATGTAATGTAGAAGGTACTACTCTCATTGCGTTGATCCAAGGTCGACCTAGAAGGATGTTGTATGATGCAGGGCAAGATACAACAAACACGATCGTATCTAAAATCCTTGGACCAAATTGCAATGGAATCGACAATACTCCACATGTTTCTTGGGTTTCATCATTAAATGCTTTGATAATCATTTCAGTTCTTTTTAAATCTTCATTTCTAAACCCAAATCTTTGAAAAAAATCATATGTGCATATGTTTAATGATGATCCATTATCAATTAAAACTCTTTTGACACCTACATCCCCAATTAATGCTGTAATGTATAAAGGGTTATCTCTATACATACTTTGAGGAGGAATATCCTTATCTTGAAAATCTATATAATTTATTCCATGAGAAATTATAGCATTTACCACAACATCAGGTTCTATATTTTGAGGTACCATCATTTTGCTTAAGGTACTCATTAATTCTTCTCTATGTATGGATGAAGTTCTTAGAAGGTCTAGAAGAGAAATTCTTGTTGTGATATTAGCTAGTTGTTCATTAATATCATAAGGAGATTTTTGTTGTGAATTTGATACATTATTTCCTTTTGTAGGGGCTCTTAGTACAAATGGAGTTGATTTCTCATTTTGAGTTTGAGTTTGTGATTGAGAATTTTGATTTTGTGCTTGTTGTCTAGTGATGGCTCCAATGGTACCCACAATATTATTGTTTTGAAAATGACTAAAGTGGGGTCTAGCATTTATTGCTTGTTCAATTGAAAGTGTTTGTTGAGATGAAGGTCGAGTGGTCATTCTTCTAGGGAATGGTTCTTCTGGAACTAATAAATTTGTGATGGGAAGAATTTGATCTGACTCATATTTAGAACTATTTGAATTGTTTGAGGTGATGTCCATTTCACTTTCTGTTTCACTTTTTGTGTCTTCTAAAGATGAAGGTTGAAAATATTGTATGGGCCTAATTGTAACTGCAGATTGAGTAGGCACATATGAAGTTTGTAAATTTTGATGTGGTAAGAAGTTGCTAATGGTTCCCACATATCGAGTTGGAGGAGGAACATTATGATGCTCTAGTTGATTTACAACTTCCTTACCATGCTTGGGTAGAGGATGTTGGAAGATATCTAGGTTTTGATTTGCATTTTGAGTTTGTTGTTTTTGGGTATTATTTTGAGAATTATTATTTGGTGGGAATTTTTCCACTTCCATTGTTCCTTTATCAATAAAATCTTGTATCATATGTTTCAACCATTTACAAGAATTTGTTGAATGTCCATCCACTCTATGAAAGTTACAATGTAGATCAACCCTATATCCAGCTGTAGTGGTATCTGGTTGTCTTATCTCTAGAAACCATATCAAACCTTGTTCTAATAATTGAGGCAAAATCAATGTTAAGGGCTGATTCAGTCTTGTGAATTCTCTTGGAGGTTTATCAGGGATTTTTAGTACAAATTTCTTTACAGCCTCTGCAGTGTTGATGTTTGGGGTGTTTCTGCTATCAGTAACTCCATCACCTACTACTTGTTTATTCTTATATTGGTTTTTGGAAGTTTTATCCTCATCCTTTTTCTTGAACTATCCTCTTCTAATGAGGGCATCTTCTACCCTCCTTGCTAAGTCTATAGCTTGATCAAAGGAGGTTACTATAGCAGTAGAAAGTTCATAAGATAATTATTCTTGTAAATTACCAATGAATATCTCCAACATCTCTCGGTGAGGTAATGCAAAATGTAATTTTCCTAAGAGTTGTCTCCATTTGGTTAAGAACTCAACAAATCTTTCATATTTTCCTTGTTTCAAATTGTATAAATCCTTAATAGTAACATGCCTCTCTATGTAGGCATTAAATTGGTGGACAAATAATTCTGTTGTCTCTTCAAAGTTCCTCAAAGAATTTGTAGGTAGTTAATAATACCATTCTAGGGCTATGCCTTCAAGACTTTTAGGGAATATATTTAGTAACAGCAAATCATCATAGGAGATATCATGATAGGCTATCCTAAACATGTGAAGATGCTCAATAGGATCTTCGGTTCCTTTATATATCGGTAGGACTGGCATAGGGAAATGTTTGGGGTAGGGTTGAGCAACCACAATAGGATCCAAGGGTTGACTACACATCTCTCTATAATTGTATGAGGGATGGTAGGGATCTATCTGATCTAGACGTGAAGCTAATTGTTTAACCAAGGCTTCAAGTCCCTATGATTGTTCACCAAATTGATTTTGTTGTATCATGTTGTTGTGTCTTTGATGATAAGGTTGTGTTGTCATGTAAGGATTTCTAGTTGAAATACTATTGTGTAAAGTGTTGGTGGGAAAGGTGTTATGAAGTTTATATGGAATTGTGTTTTGTTGAACTATTTGTTGATTATGGTTGGAATTTTGCATCTTCTTAGCTTTTTGTGATGTAGATGCTTGTTGATGAATAGCTTGAGAAGAAGAAGAATGTTGTTTTTGTTTAGAATTAGATTGTATTGCTGGTTTTTTTATGTTTTGATTTATGTTTTGGGATGGACCAGCTTGATCTTGATATGCTTTACTCATATATGTTAATGGGTTTGCATACAACCAGAAAGCAACTTCTACAGCAGCCTCCATTGAATAATCTCCCATTGGGAGTAAATCTTCTATCTTTATCACATGATTAATTACATCTATATTATCTTTTAGAAACTCAGTGAAGTGTTGGACAGATTTAAAGCTAACATTACCTTCATTATCCATATAAGGCTTAGTAGGATCATCTATTTCATCTTCTTTATTGTTTTCTTCACCTTGTTCTGTGATTCTATCATCTTCCATATGAACTCTATCATCAAAGTTTTCTTGATCTGGATCCTCCAAGGAGTCAGATTCTATTTGCTTACCATTTCTTAAGATTCTAGGCATTTTTTTTTTAAGATGTTTTTATCTTGCAGTGATATATATATATATATATATATATATATATGCTTTAATTCTTGGGTATATATGTTATATATACCTATATAAATAATAATATATTTTATTTTTGTTTTTTGGTTTTTTTGTGTTTTTTAGATTTTGAAAATAAAGCAAAAAATATAAATTATAATATTCTAGATATTATACTTAGTCTTCCTGAAAGAGTCTATAGATATCGTTGATAGGTTCAAGCTCTTCAGGTGACATATAATGCTCTTCCTCAAATTGAAAGTTGGCTTTCAAAAATTTGACAAAATGGGCTATGGTGATACTATCAATTTCATAGTCTTGAGCATAAAAGTATATTTCATGATAATACTCATGATAATGGACTGCCCTAGGAGTTTTGTGATATCTTCTTTTATTTTCCAAGACTATTTCTTGATCTTCTATGTGTGCTAGAAATTTGTGTACTGTTATGGCATTTTCAAGATAATATTCAAAAGTATAAATAGTTGAAGAAACACTTGCTCTTTTATCCGCTAACCACCTCTCACATGATCTTTGAATATCAAAGTAGCTAGAAGAGTTATCGGGCTCCATGATTCTAGCTATGTCAAATATTTTAATTTGGCTAAGTCTTGGTTTGTTGGCTTTTATAATGTCTAATATTTTCCAAAGTTTAGTCCACTGTTCTTGAGATGGAATACTAGAATTTTCAACTACTAGAGAGATTTCCTGTGTAGATAATAATGCTCTAACATCTATGCTTACAACTCTTCCTATGTTGAAATCTAACATCTATGAAATGAACCTAAAATGTGCAAGTTTTGATTTATGATATTTTTGGTTTTTGTTTTGTTTTATATTTTTTTATGTTTTTTATGAATAAGAAATATGCCTATGTTATTCACGTCGGGTTCACCAAAGAATGTAGCTCTAAAATTTTTGCACTCCTTTCCTTCAGGCTAATGGATCCGTGCCTCGAAGGGGAATGGGAAAATGCTAGGTCTACACCTCAGAGGAGAGGCACTTGAGGTCATGCCCTCTTTGGTGATTTTTCAACGAATTGGGTGGGTTCACCAGGAAACATTTGTATGGTAGTTTCCACGCCTAGGTTGGGAGTTTGTTTGATGTGTTCTTTTTATTTTTGCTCACAATCACCTAGTTTGGCCAAAATGCAACTATCCTATACTAAATGTAATTTCTTTTCAAATGAATACAACATACAATGAATTAATGAAAATCAATGCAATGCTTAATTGTAAAAGAGATTTGACACTCTTACTCAACCCGAATGTCTGATGTAGAGTCTATTTGCTTGTTGTAGGCCGGATCGAATGTTGTAGGGTGATATCGGATGTCCGATCTACTATCGATAGGTCCAATCTAATATCGTCAAACCTGATCTTATCAAAAACTTGCAGTTTTATAGATAGACAACAAAAAAGAAACTTGCAAATCAATATGGATCTTGTCAAGCATGGATTATGTTAGGTAAAAGTCTATTGTATGCTACTTTTATAGAAAACAATATGAATATGAACTATGATATGCAAATAACACAATTGAATGCAAGGATGGTGAACTCCAAGTATGATAACAACAATTTCTAAACTAAAATGATAAATAATAAATACAATACTAGAAATGTAAATCAGAGATTAAGGAATGCAAACCAAAGTCTGAAGGTACCCCCAAGCATCCTACGGATAAGATCATATATTGCAGAGCAAGATCATATGCTTTCCAAGGATGATATCAAAGTTTGATCTCGGATCGTATCCATCGATGCACAACTACCATACTTCCAAACCTGCAAATGCTTATGAAAAACAATAGAAAATAACAATGCAAAGAACATGAGAGTGATTGCTAATCATCTAGGGAGTCAGGAAGGAATTCAAGGGGAGGATGTCTGATTAAATAGGCTAGGTAGGTTGGAGGGGTTGGGCCAAAAATAGAAGAAGTTACAACTTCTTCCAATCTAGGTGTGATCAAGAAATCCGATCCTGTAACCTCCATGCTATTAGGCAGATAAAGACAAAAGAAGTTGTAACAAATTTGTCATTTTGTTGTTCTAGGCATTTTCTATTTTTGGATGAGATCAGACATCCGATCTCGCACATTTAGGTATGATATTGAATCGAACTTCCGATATCGATCAAATAGAGTCGATATCATCAGAGGTTAAAAACTAACTTAATGCGGGTACAAAAATTAAGGCAAGAGGTTAGGAAGTTGTTTTAATTAATTTTTTGAATGTTTTTGACTTAGGGTAAATTAATGTGAGTCAATTTTAACCTATTACACATTGCATTAACCATAACTTAATTATAGACTCTGTCCTTGGATACCTTAGACCTCCAAACATTAGATCTTACACCCTTAATTTTACCTCGTATGCACATTTCACCTTAATTTTATTTTATTTCACCTTGTACATTTGCAACCTTGTACATTTTGCTCTGGCATGTACATTTTGGCACTTATACATTTTAGTCAAAATTGAGCAAAACTACATAAAATTATGTAAATCCAAAGATCACTTCTTCTTTTGGGAGGTGGATTTGTTGGCTACACTAATTATAGACATTTTCTAACTTTAGAATTTCTACTAACCATAACCAAACTATAGACATTGCCCTAACCATAACCTAATTATAGACTTTGCCCTCAGATACCTTAGACCTCCAAATATTAGATCTTAGACCCTTAAAATTTAGATGGTAGAGACCTTCATCCATTAGGCCATTGATATATAGAGCATAGTACCTAAGACATCTTAATCCTTGTAATTTTACATAAAATATTTGAAATATGTAAACTGAAACCTAAAACCTAGATATTAAATACCACAAAATTTTATATTATGAATCTAAATGAATATATTTTATGACCATTTGTAAAGCTTGTGATTTATAACATTAGTTTTAAATTATAATAACTACACTCTAGGACCCTTGACAATTCAATTTAAAATCTCAAACCTTAAAAATATTAGGATCCATAGGCCCTAAAGCATTAAAGCCATAGAACTTAAGT
This sequence comes from Wollemia nobilis, assembly GCA_028583015.1. Classification (NCBI taxonomy): domain Eukaryota; kingdom Viridiplantae; phylum Streptophyta; class Pinopsida; order Araucariales; family Araucariaceae; genus Wollemia; species Wollemia nobilis. The sequence continues at coordinate 284,750 of JAQPPZ010003507.1, read as the reverse complement.
TGTGAGTCATCACTTTACAACATGAACCAAAATTTAAAAATTCCAATGTCTTAAACTATAATAATATCCAATCTTTAAAATCTTAATTTTTATACTAAGTGTTAAATCCTTAGACCCAAAAGCAACCAAATTTGAATGAAGATCACCAGGTTTATGAGGAGATTGGACTTTATAGTTTAATAACTATACTTCTAGATTTTAGCAAACCATAGATTCGTAAATATAACCTATGAATAAAAATGATAGGCTATGAAACATAACTCTAAATATGCAATCTCTAGATCTATACACTTTATATCCTATCATTAACTTGGACCATGAAACATCTAAGTTATATTGGGATATCAAACTTGCAAAATTTATATTTAAAATTTATATAATCATCTTTACACATTAGACCACGAATCCTTAAAAACCTTATAAACTAGTGCTTGGATCATAGACTTTTATCCCTTAGTTAATCACATGCATTGAAATCCTAATTTGATATCCTTAAGCCTAAAATTTGGATATTTGACCCAATATCTTGTCATTAATTCCTTGATCATACACCCATGACCCTTAGAACCCATACTAAACTTCAAAAAATTTAAATGAGGAGACTTACCTTTATAGTTTAAATATACCACCAGAATTTAGCATTAAAAACCATAGATTCATAAATATAACCTATGTATAAAAATTTTAGGCTATAAACCATAACTCTAAATATGCAATCTCTAAGTCTATACACTTTTTATCATGTCATTAACTTAGACCATAAAACATCCAAGTTATATCATATCTTTGGGACATCAAACTTCCAAAATTTATATTTAAAAATTTATAATCATCTTTACACATTAGGTCATGAATCCTAAAAAATGGAATCCTAAACAAAGTAAAATTTTTAGCCTTTAATCTTAGATCCTTAAATCTTATGGATAAACATAAATATTTAAACCATATATTTGTAAATCTAACTTAGGATATAAACCATACCTATAAATACACAATATTTATATCATGTAATTAACTTGGACCATGGAACATCTAAGTTATATCATAGCTTTGGGACATCAAACTTCCAAATTTTTTATTTTAAAACTACATAATCATATTTACTTATTAGGCCATGAATCCTAGAAAATAAAATCCTAAAAAAAGTAAAATTTTCAACCTTAAAGATATAAAGATATAAACATAACTATTTCAACCTTTTCAAAGATATAAAGATACTTAAACCTTTTTAAACCTATTTAAGTCCTTTATGGTATTTTTTAATGGACCTTACATTTAAATATGTATTGATCCTTGGTATATAATATTAGATAGATCTTAAACTTGATATCATATAACCTTACACCTTAAAAATTTAGAAATTGCAAGCATAAACATAGAACTTGGGACCTAAACATTAAATTTTAGGATTGTATTGATCTTGAAATCTAAACCATAGATCCTAGTAGTTGTCCTTAAATTCTAAGCTCCTAAATATAAACCATATATAGTAATTGGCTGACATAAATTATAGACTTACCCATATGTTGTAGGTGAATTGGAGAGGGTAGGGTAATCCTCCAAGGGAGGTCCCTAGTTTAATTATCCACCCTACCAAATGCACATTGGGTATCTAAAATCTAGTTGATAATGCTGGTGTGGTCAGGGTCGGGCATGACTCCTGGGTGATTTTGACTATGTATAACCCCCCGCGTCGTGGTTTCTTAGACCAAGTTGACCTTGGAAGGGGTTTTTCACTAAATTCATAAAAAATATATATTATAGACTTTGTAATTGCATTCTCTAGACCTCCAAATCATTAGATATTTGACTCTTGAAAAGTATATTATAAATACCTTCATCCATAAGGCCATTGATTTATGAAGCAAAGTTCCCAAGTCATGTAAATCCTTATAATTTTATATAAAATATTTGAAAAATGTAAACCCCAAAATATCAATGCAAAGGATTATAGACTTAAAAAGAAACCTTAGGCACAACATCCTTTAGATGCTTTGATCTAAACCATTAGGTGTGGATAATAGAACATATTCTAAACCCTAAAATCTTATATTAAAAAAAAAAACAAGATCTATATCACAAGATCCTATAACCTAGATATTAAAGGCCATAAATGAAGAACACAAACTTATACTAAGAGGGGGGTGAAGAGTATAAGACCACTTTTTACTTTTCTTTCTCAAACAATATTATCTAATATAATCAATGGCAATATCAACAACAATAATCAAGCAATGCACAAATCATCACACACAATAGAGACACAAATTTAACATGGTTCACCCAATGTGGGCTACTCCACGAAAGAAAATATTTCACTAAATTTTATCACCAAATATCTTGGGAATCCTTCCTTATTACAATGTTTATGGACCACTGTCCAAAGGAGACACCAATCCCCTAATGCTCTACTTTGTGGATATCTATCTATAGGAGATACCAATCCCTTTTGTTGGTTTGTGGACATCTATCCATAGGAGAACTCCTCCTTTTCTCTGGTTGGTGATCTTCTAGAAGACTAATGTCTCCACTACATTGGCTTGTGGATCTCTCTCCACTGAAGATATATATCCTCACTACCGTAGATTATGTATCTCTATCCACTAGAGACTATTATCCTCTGCTCTATCACCTCCAAATATTTCTCTCAGCTCTACTCAATCTCTATCTCAAATATGTACTTAACACTATCCTTAGTCTAGCACAAATTTGGTCATAAGTCTATCTCTATTATGGCACAAATCTACCCTCACATTTGCACCAAAATTTGTTCTCAAATATGACTTCAAGACTTAACACAAAGCTTGATGCAATCACAAATCAACTCTGTTTAGATCTACCCCAAGCCTTAACTCAAGGCTTGAACAAATCAATCAATCAAATCTACTCTCAAGTCTTCTCAAAGGCTTACCCCAAATATATCCACAAGTTCTTCCTAGAACTTGTCTAATATTCACAATAAGTCTTCACCAAGACTTACCTCACATCTGCTCAACAAGTCCTCTCTAAAACATGTCCAATATGCTCAACAAGTCTTTACCAATGCTTATCTCAAATCTATCTATAAGTCATCCCTAGAACTTGTCCAATCTGGTCAACAAGTCTTCACTAAGACATACCTCAAATATGCTCAACAAGTCCTCTCTAGAACTTGTCCAATCTTCTCAACATGGCTTCACCAAGACTTACCTCAAATCTACTCAACAAGTCCTCTCTAGAACTTGTCTCAAATCTGCTTGCAAGCTTTCACAAAAGCTCACACAAATCTATCCTTAAGTCCTCTCTAGGTCTTATTCAAATCTTCTTATAAGCTTTCACAAAATCTTGGTTAACTCTATCCTTAAGCTTTCAAAAAAGGTTACTCAAACAACTACAAAAACTTACATACAAAACTTAATTCAATATTTTTAGAAAACCTTTTCAACACACCAACAAGTTTCACTAAGAATCTCGTTTAACCATAAAAACATATAGAGAATGATCAAAGCAAGGTTATGCATAGTGGTGAATATTCACAAATTAGGTGAATATTAGGATTTCCAAAATTAGAAATTGGTGAATATGAGGACCCTCGACGTCGGACCATTCACTTAAATTTTTTGGGACCAATTTGTTCTTAGGGTCAATTTGCCATAATATATACAAACATAGGTATATTTGTACTCATTGGAAATCTTTGTTTTTGCTTGATCTAATGCTAATGTGTTTATGAATTTATAGTGTGATTTAATAGGCCAAAATGCATCCCAAAGAGGAACTTATGTTTTAGGGCTTAAAATTCCCCAAATTGTGGTGTGAAGATGATTTATTTGATTTTATTAAGAATCACCATGATTTGCCTTGATTTCGATTAGGATTCATCATATTTTTACAAGTATATTTCTAGTTCAACCCCTTATGCATAACCCTGGATCAAAGAATTATATGTTTCACTCACAATACACTCAATAACTTTCAAACTCTCTTTCAAATCAATTCAGAAATAAAGTATAATTTGTTTCACAAAACTTGAACTATCACTCCAATAATCTTCAACCAACTTCACTCAATCATTCATGCAATGAAATACAACTTGCTTACAAACCCTAACTAGGTCTTTCATTTTACTTCCAATAAATCACACTATGGAACTCAAACCTTGACTCAAGATGATTCCAATGTCACATAACAATGATATTCATGTTCTTTCACAAACTCTAACTCAATAAATTCTCAATATCACATAACAATGATACTCATGTTATTTCACAAACCCTAGTCTAAGATAGTTCTCAATATCACATAACAATGATACTCATGTTCTTTCACAAATCCTAGTTCAAGATAGTTTCTCGAATTCACACTCAAATGATCTCATAAATATTCACCAATCATGCATATGAAAAATCACTCAAATATTTCCAAAAAATCTTTTTACTCCAACTTTACATTTTACAACATTCATTCAAATAATATTTCACTCACAAGGATGACATATCCATACCTTTTGTTTGATGGAGATATATCTTCAAAACCTATCTTAATCACAATAAAATCCTCTTTGCCAATTTCAAGATTAGATAGCAACAGACTATCTCACAATTTCCACACAAAATTCTCCTCAATATTTATTTCACTATACAAAAACATCAAGTCTCAATTACACCTTATAATTGCAAAATTTCTCAAAGTATGATTAGCAAATATTCCAATTACTCACTTTCACTATAACCTCCTTCAAACATTTAATGTATAGGATAATCAAAAATTGCTTACTTATATCTCCCTACTCAAAAATTACTGTTTCAAAATAATTAACATCATTATTAAAAAATAATCCAATGCACCTTTTAAACCAAAATTGAATAATTCACCACCTTTAAATATGGTAAAAATAATATATATTTTAACCACCTTATATCTCCCCAAGGCGCATACTATACAACCTTAGACCACATGCAAATTATAAACATTGAAATTTAAAATACCTTTACTTGCGCTGCCTTAGTGGGATTCAATCCCCTATCACACTACTGCCAATACCCTAGCCACAACCCATTTGCTACGTGAGATAGGTGCTCACTTGATGCATAAAAGTGCCTCGTGCACTTTATTCCTCCGCTTGGAACCTAAGCCAAAACAAAAAAACTCTTGCCTCTTCTTCTACCATAGGGACTCGAACGTGAGACCTGCGTTCGCTCAACTACCTACACAGCCATGCCTTACCTCAAGCCCAACCACATGGTTGGTTATAAGGCTTTAAGCCTTAATCGATTTATCCACCACGTTTTATATTACCTTTTAAAAATTAAAACCCTTTGTCTTATGCATTCACAAATTCGTATTCAACACTTTTGCCAATATTCACACATGTAATATTATTCATAAACTTGCTATAATGTGGGAAGCCTTATGGTATAAATACCATATTCCTATTTGAACGTCGGTGGAAGAGAAAATATTAAAATGATTTTGCAGCCAACCCTAACTTTAGGGTTTAATAAAATTATTTTATAAATTAATTTATAATATAAATATTATGAATAATTTATAAATAACCTTAGGCATTATTTTTAAACCTTATTATTATATTATAATATTATTTCCTTTGGGCCTAGATATTTTCCTTTTTCACCCTTAGACCTTATATGACCACCTTTAATATTAATATTATAATAATAAATATTATAATATTATTTCCTTTATGCCTAGGTATCCCCTTCCTTCAGGGTATTTAGCCATCCTTTTGACCAATCACGTGAAGATTTTAAACAAAATATCTTGGGCATAAAATATAAATATTTTAACCCTCCTTTTTCCAAATCCTTGCACTGATCACTGACACTGACTCTTGACATCAATGAAAACACAACTACTCAAAATTTCCAACAATCTCCCCATTTGTCCTTGATGGAAACCCTTTTTATTTAAGCATTCATTTTTCCTTTTTCCAAAACTCCTCCCCTTGACTGAATACTCTTACCTAAACTCAAATCTCTCCCCTTTTGACATCAATGGCAAAGGGCCACCTTTGGGGCTAAATATAAGACTCTTAGCTCAGTCCCCTCCCCACATCCTCTTCTTAAGATGGTTAATTTTGGGGTGGGAGTATCTCTACTCCTAGCATACACTGCTCTTTTCCTTTGTCCACCTTCTTCCTTGACTGATCCTTTTGATTCCTTTAAATATTCTTGTTCTTGCTTGTCTTTGGAAATTTTGTTCTACACCACTTAGCCATATGCCCAAAATTATTGTACTTATAACACTTAATGTTGTGGTTCCTTGAAGGTGCAAATATCTTGAAGTTCCTCCTGGTGAAGCCATATCCATTCCTGTCATGAACCCTACAATTAACTACCTTATGACCAAATTGATTACAAGAGTAACAATACCCTTGAAAGAGATACCCATTTATGAAATTTCTATTGATGAAACCATATCCCTATCTTTCATGTGTCCTGCACTACGAAGCCTTTTGACCAAACCTGTGACATAAAAAGCAGCGTCCATTGAAGGAATATTGCCTTGACCCTATTGATCTTTAGTCTCTTCTTCTTTGTGATTTTTCCTATTCCATCTATTCATAATTTGTGCATTGTTTCTTTCCTTGTTGAACTTTCTATTTTCCAACTTATCCTCAGAAGTCTCACTCTCTCTTACACTCTCTTCTTCTAAAAATTCTTCTTCTTTGGAGCTTGAGATTGACTCCTCTCCTCGTTCTCTATGTTCCTCTTCAAACCAAGTCATGTTTTGTTTGATGAAGATCTTTGTACCTTGATAATCTTATTCAAGGTATTTGAGCTTCTCTCAAACTTGTGTAGCTTATATTTAGACTCTTTTACTTCCTTATTTAGTGAAGCTATCTCATGCTCTAATATTTCACATTCTAAGACCTTTACCTCTAAATTTTATTTAAATATAATTGTGAAGAACACAAGCTTATACTAAGAGGGGGGGGGGTGAACAGTATAAGACCTCTTTTTACTTTTTCCTTTATACTTAAAAATAGTTAAAGCAATATACCCAAAGCAATATCAAAACAATGCACAATATCATCCACAAAGTGACACCAATTTTAACGTGGTTCACCCGGAATGCACGGGCTACGTCCACAAAACTTTTCTCTAAAAGTTATCTCAAAGTTCTTTGGGAAACCTTCCCAATTACAATGTTTATGAGCCTCGGCCCAAAGGAGACACCTTCCCCCAATCTGAATTTATGAGCCTCTGCTCAAAGGAGATACCTTCCCCTCTGCTCTGGAAATGATCCCTCGGAAGATCAACTGCCTCTACCTCTTGCCGGCCACGTGGAACTCCTTTCCACCGAAGACCTCTTGTCCTCAATGCTTAGCCTAAGAGACCTCTGCCTTCTATGATCACGTCCACAGCAGCTCAGCTACCTGTACCAAACACAGTCAGTCGGTCTAGTACAAGTCTTCCTCTGTCTAGTCAGATCTGTCCAACTCGATGAACAAATCAATCCTCTGCACACAAGCCTTCTCAAAGACTTGCCAAATCTATCCTCAGGTTCTTCTCAAAGAACCAATGCACTTCTGTCCTCAAGTTCTCTGATAGAACTCTCAAAAACTCAGCTCACAAGTCCTCTGCTAGGACCTGCCCAAATCTGCTCACAAGTCCCCATCGAAACCTGTCCAAAATCTGCTCACAAGTCCCCATCGGAACCTGTCCAAAACCTGCTCACAAGTCCCCACTAGAACCTGTCCACAACCTCAGCAAGCTCACCAAGAAAAACTTGCTTAGCATGAACTCACAAAGAGAATTGTTAGAGACCCAATGTAATTCATAAACCTCATAGAAGCATAAAGAGAATTGTTAGAGACTCAATATGTTCTATACTTAACTCCAAATCTCAATCTCAAATCTCATAGAAACATAAAGAGAATTGTTAGAGACCCAATATGTTCTATACTTAACTCCCAATCTCAATCTCAACTCAATCTCAACTCAAACTCAATCTCAAAAGAATAAGATAGATGTAGTATGCTTTTCTTAAGAATATGAAACACAACCCAACAATTGCCAACCATGCAATATCTCATATAACAATGATGCTTATATTCTTTTTACCAACAACTAGGGTTTCATCATCTCAATGCAAGTAGCAAGACTTATTAACATAAACCCTAGTGCAAAAAGTGCTTCTTCTTCCTCAACCAGAATTATGCATTCACCCAAAAGTTCAACAATAACTTTAATGCATAAGCAATCTTCAATATCCAGAAAATAAGATTTACACCAAAATACCTAGTAGACAACCTTTTCACTCCAAACTCAATTTCAGAAAATATACCATAAACAACATACATGGAAGAAGTTGCCCATACCTTTACTTTGATGAAGAAGGAGAACTTAAAAATCTGTCACAACACTAACTCTCAATTTGCCACCAATTAGAGTTAGCAACTATACAATAATACACAATAATAAAGATCCAAATATAACACCTTATTTCTCCAACTTAGTAAAAACCACCAAAGTACAATAACATACAAAATAAAACCTCTTTACACCTTATTACTCCACATAAACATTAAACATTAAACATCAATGTCAAAATAGAAAAGATACCTTAACCTTATACCTCCCGCGCATTCACGGCCACCATTCTATGCACACCGCGACCAAAAAGAAATTCCCAATGAAGAGAATCGAACTCAGCACCTCTGCCATCTAGCGCTTTCGCTTAAACGCCACCGTCGTTGGGTCACAAGTGCCCAACGAAATAAAACACCGCTGCTCTCTCTTTTATCTTTCTGAGACGCCAAGAACCTGGAAAACGTAAACGTCTTCCACAAACCGCATGCAAACAATCCATTGCCGTCAAGCCAAAGCGTAAGGATGCAGCCCAAGCTCAAATCTGATTTTGCCGAGGCACAGTCTCCAAGACACAGAACAAGCGCGATATCTAAGACGTCAAAACGGAGATCGAAAACACAGAGCAAGCTCAACTCAAGTCACCAAGCGCTGTTCGAAGGAAATAGAGCACTTGCAAACCACGGACGCCAAGCGCAAATCAGATGAAACAGTGCAAGGGCAAATCACGGACGCCAAGAGCAAATCGAGCGAAACGGAGTATATGCAAATCGTATATGCCAAGCGCAAATCAAAAAATACAGAGAGCCACAAATCGCAGATGTCAAATAATAATCGTTGGTGCTCACTTTTGAAAACCATGCCAACTTATATAGCAATTTATCCTTCATTGATTGACGTCGACGCTCCTCCAACGATGGAAATAAATCGGCGACTCTTAAGGGTTGAAAGACCCTTTAATAATAATTAAAATAATAATAATTATTATTTTATTAATAATAAATTAAACTTGGACCTTTGACAAAGGTATGAGTTAATTTAATTATTAATAATACACATGGACCTTTGCATTAAGTTAAGCTTGGTTTTAATAAAAACCCTTAATGAGTCCAAATGGTTTTAAGAAAAACCTTTAGCCTTGTCACCATGGTTTTAATAAAAACCCTTTAACATAATGAAGCTTCTCAAGATATTCTTGACATCACACTCTTTTGAAATCAACACAAAAATGCCTTTTGACATCAATGACAACTTATACATTTGAGCAAAGGCAATGTACCCAAGGTACCCAAAATTGCCAACAATCTCCCCCTTTGTCATTGATGGCAAACCTTTACTGACAACACTTCTCAAGAGCAAAAACTGAAACCAACTGAAACCAACTGTGCTAACAACTGAGAATCTTCCTTTGAAGTTTTGCTCCCCCTGACTTGAAGCTTTCCTCTTCACTTTGAAGCTCTCCCCCTTACTCATATCTCTCCCCCTTTGTCATCAATGGCAAAGGGCCACCTTTGGGGCTCGGGACTAAGAATTAACCTCTTAGCTTAGTCCCTCCCCCACCTCCTGATGAGGTGATTAATTATGGGGTGGGAGTAAAACTCCCATTAGGCACTGATCATCATCAGCGTCTATAACTTCCTTGTCGGGCCTTCTCTTGAACTCTTTGTCCATATTCCTATTCCTGTCACTATTCTTGTTTTTGTTCTCATCCCTATTTTTATCCATGCCTTGATCCTTGGACCTGATCATGCCACTGTTCTTGTTCCTGTATTCTAGAATTTTAGCTCTACACTGTCTGACTGTGTGACCTTCATTGTTGCACTTATAACACGTAACAATGTTATTTCTTTTAGGCACACCTATTCTTTGAATCCACCAGTTCTGACCAAACTTGTTCTGACCAAACCTATTTTGACCAAACCTGTTCTGATCAAACCTATTCCTGATATTTGCCTTGCAATAAACTGCCTTGTGCCCAAACTATTGACAAGAGTAGCAATACCCTTGAAAGAAATTACCACCTCTGAAACTGTCATTTACCTTCTTCACTTGAGCCATGCAATGTGAAGCCATGTGACCAAACTTGTGACAAGCAAAACATCTGCCTTGAAACTTTCCTTTATTTGACCTCTTAGGCCCTGAAAACTTCTTCTTCTCATTCTGAATTCTATTTTCTATTTATGTGCATCTATCATTCAAGGACTCATGATCTGAAATACTTTCCTCATCAGAACTTCCTTCCTTTTGGAGTCTCTTACTAGACTCTCCAACTTGTTCCTTGTGAGGCTTAACAAAACCAAGACCTATTTTATCTATTGTCTTTCTTTGACCTTTGATGAGAGACTTAACCTTTTTGGAGCTATCTTGAAACCTGTGAAGCTTATCCTTGTACCCTTTAGTTTCCTCTTTCAAAGAAGCCATTTTCTGTTCTAACTCACTATACTCAAGAACCTTAGACTCTAACTCATCCTTAAGTTCTTGTGTCTTAGCTATAGAGAAGTCAAGACTTTCTATAAGATCATCTCTCTCCATACAACATTCATCCAACTTATCCTTGAGTCTAGCATTCTTCTTTCTTTCCTTTTTCAAAGCACTAAGAGCACTAATAAGTTCACCTTTAAGATCTACTTCACCTTCCTCTATATGTTTGCTTTTTGAATCATCAAAGTCTTTTTCGGATTTCTTATCACTAGAGGTGCTACCCTTTTCAAAAACCATACATGCATCTTCCTTATAGTTTTCTGAAGCATCCTCATACATACTAGAAATCAAATCATTATTTGTGCAATCATCCTCAAGGTGACCAAAATTTCCACATCTAAGACATTTCATGATAATGAATCTATGTTTTGGTTCTTCCTCTTTTTTGATATGAACAACATCTCATTTTCATCATCACTTGAAGAACTTTCACTATCACTACTAGAACACTTACTTGCTTTGTCTAGGTAGAAACTCTTCTTGTGTTTGTGAGAATACCTCTTTCCTTGATTGTTGTGCTCATCTTTGTTTTTCCTATGATGCTTGTGCTTTTCAGAATCCTTGCTCTTACAGTCCTGTTTATCTTCATCACTTTCATCCTTGGCAATAGTACAGTCAGTAGCATAATGACCAAATTTTCCACAATTGAAACATCTTACATTTTTCATATTTTTGTGTTTTCTAGAGAACTTGCCTTTCTTGTTGTAATATGCCTCTTCATCACTAGAAGACTCATCACTCTCTTGAAGTTGTTTACCTTTGGCTTTCTTGGTAGCCTTGAAAGCTGCCTCTTTCTTGACATCAACCTTCACTTGAGTTCTTAACTCAAATGCTGCAAGTATACTATGGAGCTCATCCTTTTTCAATTTATCCAAATCTTTAGCTTCCTCAATAGCAGAAATATTTTCACTAAATCTATTAGGAAGAGATCTTAAAATCTTATCACAAACATCATTTTCAGCAAGCTCAAGACCTAAGTCTTTCATGGAGTTAACAACCTCATCCATACGAAGCATGTAGTCACTAATATTTTCATCATCATTCATCTTGAGTTGTTCAAACATACCTTTGAAGTGTCTCAACTTGGCCTTTATGACATTTGTATCACCTGTATGAACCACCTTCAACTGATTCCACATTTCACTAGTCTGTCTTGCAGTGAATCACTTTGGTGAGATCTGCTTTACGTAAGCCTTTCAGGATTGCATTCATTGCTTTTGAATTGCTGTGATGTAGGAGCCTTTCTTCTTTAGTATTAGGACCAAGTTCAGGAATAGTGTACTCATCTTCAATCACTTCCCAAACCTCATTCCCAAGTGCCATTAGATGAACCTTCATCCTTGCACTCCAAAGACCAAAATCTGACCCATCAAGAATAGGTGTTGCATTGCCACTTGAATGATCCATTGTGTTCTTTACTAGCTTTTCCTTCAAGTTGTTAAACTTTTCGAAGGCACCCGCTCTGATACCAATTGAAGAACACAAGCTTATACTTGAGAGGGGGGGTGAACAGTATAAGACCTCTTTTTACTTTTTCCTTTATACTTCAAAATAGTAAAGCAATATACCCAAAGCAATATCAAAACAATGCACAATATCATCCACAAAGTGACACCAATTTTAACGTGGTTCACCCAGAATGCATAGGCTACGTCCACAAAACTTTTCTCTAAAAGTTATCTCAAAGTTCTTTGGGAAACCTTCCCAATTACAATGTTTATGAGCCTCGGCCCAAAGGAGACACCTTCCCCCAATCTGAATTTATGAGCCTCTGCTCAAAGGAGATACCTTCCCCTCTGCTCTGGAAATGATCCCTCGGAAGATCAACTGCCTCTACCTCTTGCCGGCCACGTGGAACTCCTTTCCATCGAAGACCTCTTGTCCTCAATGCTTAGCCTAAGAGACCTCTGCCTTCTATGATCACGTCCACAGTAGCTCAGCTACCTGTACCAAACACGGTCAGTCGGTCTAGTACAAGTCTTCCTCTGTCTGTCAGATCTGTCCAACTCGATGAACAAATCAATCCTCTGCACACAAGCCTTCTCAAAGACTTGCCAAATCTATCCTCAGGTTCTTCTCAAGAACCAATGCACTTCTGTCCTCAAGTTCTCTGATAGAACTCTCAAAAACTCAGCTCACAAGTCCTCTGCTAGGACCTGCCCAAATCTGCTCACAAGTCCCCATCGAAACCTGTCCAAATCTGCTCACAAGTCCCCATCGGAACCTGTCCAAAACCTGCTCACAAGTCCCCACTAGAACCTGTCCACAACCTCAGCAAGCTCACCAAGAAAAACTTGCTTAGCATGAACTCACAAAGAGAATTGTTAGAGACCCAATGTAATTCATAAACCTCATAGAAGCATAAAGAGAATTGTTAGAGACTCAATATGTTCTATACTTAACTCCAAATCTCAATCTCAAATCTCATAGAAACATAAAGAGAATTGTTAGAGACCCAATATGTTCTATACTTAACTCCCAATCTCAATCTCAACTCAATCTCAACTCAAACTCAATCTCAAAAGAATAAGATAGATGTAGTATGCTTTTCTTAAGAATATGAAACACAACCCAACAATTGCCAACCATGCAATATCTCATATAACAATGATGCTTATATTCTTTTTACCAACAACTAGGGTTTCATCATCTCAATGCAAGTAGCAAGACTTATTAACATAAACCCTAGTGCAAAAAGTGCTTCTTCTTCCTCAACCAGAATTATGCATTCACCCAAAAGTTCAACAATAACTTTAATGCATAAGCAATCTTCAATATCCAGAAAATAAGATTTACACCAAAATACCTAGTAGACAACCTTTTCACTCCAAACTCAATTTCAGAAAATATACCATAAACAACATACATGGAAGAAGTTGCCCATACCTTTACTTTGATGAAGAAGGAGAACTTAAAAATCTGTCACAACACTAACTCTCAATTTGCCACCAATTAGAGTTAGCAACTATACAATAATACACAATAATAAAGATCCAAATATAACACCTTATTTCTCCAACTTAGTAAAAACCACCAAAGTACAATAACATACAAAATAAAACCTCTTTACACCTTATTACTCCACATAAACATTAAACATTAAACATCAATGTCAAAATAGAAAAGATACCTTAACCTTATACCTCCCGTGCATTCACGGCCACCATTCTATGCACACCGCGACCAAAAAGAAATTCCCAATGAAGAGAATCGAACTCAGCACCTCTGCCGTCTAGCGCTTTCGCTTAAACGCCACCGCCATTGGGTCACAAGTGCCCAACGAAATAAAACACCGCTGCTCTCTCTTTTATCTTTCTGAGACGCCAAGAACCTGGAAAACGTAAACGTCTTCCACAAACCGCATGCAAACAATCCACTGCCGTCAAGCCAAAGCGTAAGGATGCAGCCCAAGCTCAAATCCGATTTTGCCAGGCACAGTCTCCAAGACACAGAACAAGCGCGATATCTAAGACGTCAAAACGGAGATCGAAAACACAGAGCAAGCTCAACTCAAGTCACCAAGCGTTGTTCGAAGGAAATAGAGCACTTGCAAACCGCGGACGCCAAGCGCAAATCAGATGAAACGAGTGCAAGGGCAAATCACGGACGCCAAGAGCAAATCGAGCGAAACGAGAGTATATGCAAATCATATATGCCAAGCGCAAATCAAAAAATACGAGAGAGCCACAAATCGCAGATGTCAAAATAATAATTGTTGGTGCTCACTTTTGAAAACCATGCCAACTTATATAGCAATTTATCCTTCATCGATTGACGTCGGCGCTCCTCCAACGATGGAAATAAATCGGCGACTCTTAAGGGTTGAAAGACCCTTTAATAATAATTAAAATAATAATAATTATTATTTTATTAATAATAAATTAAACTTGGACCTTTGACAAAGGTATGAGTTAATTTAATTATTAATAATACACATGGACCTTTGCATTAAGTTAAGCTTGGTTTTAATAAAAACCCTTAATGAGTCCAAATGGTTTTAAGAAAAACCTTTAGCCTTGTCACCATGGTTTTAATAAAAACCCTTTAACATAATGAAGCTTCTCAAGATATTCTTGACATCACACTCTTTTGAAATCAACACAAAAATGCCTTTTGACATCAATGACAACTTATACATTTGAGCAAAGGCAATGTACCCAAGGTACCCAAAATTGCCAACACATTGTCTTAGCTATTGAGTTGGTTAGACCTTGTATAAGATTTCCTTTCTCTTCATCATATTCTTGAAATTGAAGCTTAAGTTTTAAGTTTTGCTTCCTTACCTTCCTTAATTCCTTAAGAGCAAAAATAAACTCACCCTAAAGATCAACTTCTCCTTCCTTTGATTCTGCCTCTATTCTTTTGTCTTTAAGATTATTTTCATTCCTTTATGATTTATCTTCAATAGGAGCATTTCCTTATTCTTCTATTTCCAAAAGAAGACTTTCTTCTTCTAGAACTTCAAGAGCATCTTCATATTCATATTCATTGAAACTGAACCCATTCCTTCTATAATTATCTTCAAGATGACCAAAGTTACCAAACCTAAAAAACTTGAGAATTATTGGTTTCCTTTTTGCCTTTTTCCTAACATCTTTTTCTACTGTCAAAAATAGAATTTCTTCTTATTCGTTGTCTGAAGACCTTCCATCACTATCACTTGAAATCTTGCATGTTTTATCTATATAAAAGCTCTTCTTATGCCTTTGGAAAAAATTCTTTCCTTGCTTGACTTGTCTATCCCTACTTTTCTTTTGATACCTATATTTTCTTGTTTCTCTATTTTTATGATCATGTTTCTCTTCATCATTGCTACTTCTAGCTTCTGGACAATCAGATGCATAGTGACCATATTTACTACAATTAAAACACTTAACTATTTTTTGTACCTTCATACTTTCTTGTGTCCTTGTTCCTTCTACCATGGTTTACTTCTTCATCACTAGATAACTCATTACTTGAATCTGACTTCTTATCCTTTGTCTTATTTGTAACTCTTCTTTCTAGGGGTTAGGCTCCTCTCTTATTCTTATCTCAAAACCTATTGAGATTTCCATGTAATTCATCCCTTCTCAAAGTTTCCATATCTTTTGTTTCTTCTATGGCTAAAACCTTTTCACTATATCTCTTAGGGAGTGACCTTAAAATATTTTGACAAAAATTTTTTTCTTCAACTTTAAACCTAAGTTCTTACATGGATTTAACGACCTCATACACATGAACTAAGTATGTAACAATTTCTTCCTCATCCTTCATATTTAGGTCTTCAAATGTTTTCTTGTAATTTTGCAATTTTGCCATCTTGACCTTTTTGTATCCCTCATATGTTTTTTGTAGCTTTTCCCAAATATTTTTTGTTGATGTGTAATGCATAACTTTTACAAACTTTGATTCATGTAAACCACTTAATATTCCATTCATTGCATTTGAATTATTCAATTGTGGGAGCTTACCATCTTTATCTATGGGTAGAGTAGCTAGCAGTGTGTACCCACCATCAATTGCTTACCATATATCATTTCCCTGCACCATTAGGAAAATATTTATTCTTACACTCCAAAATGTATAATTATTTCTATCGAACAATGGTGCCTTATTTCTTAAATATTCACTCTGAAATCCATTTGTGTTCCTGTAATATTTTTTTTCAAGCTGTTAAACTCTTCTGAAGGAACCCACTCTGATACCAATTGAAGAACATAAGCTTATACTGAGAGGAGGGGTGAATAGTATAAGATCACTTTTTACTTTTCTTTCCCAAATAATATTATCCAATATAATCAATGGCAATATCAACAACAATTATCAAGTAATGGATAAATAATAACACACAATATAGACATCAATTTAACTTGGTTTACCTAATGTGGACTACTCCACAAAGAAAATATTTCACTAAATTTTCTTAACAAATATCTTGGGAATCCTTCCTTATTACAATATTTATGGACCACTATCCAAAGGAGAGACAAATCTCCTAATGCTCTACTTTGTGGATATCTATCCACAAGATACACTAATCCCTTCTACTAGTTTGTGGATCTCTATCCATAGGAGAATTCCTTATCCTTTGCTCTGGTTGGTGATCTTCTAGAATACTACTACCTCCACTACACTTGCTTATGGATATCTCTCCACTGAAGACGTTTATCCTCACTCATAAGACCTATGTCCTTATTTCCTTGGCTTATGGATCTCTATCCACTAGAGACTATTGTCCTCTACTCTATCAACCTCCAAATCTTGCTCTCAGATCTACTCAATATCTATCTCAAATTTGTACTTAATACTGTTCTTAGTATAGCACACATATTCTCAAGAGTCTATCTCTATTCTAGCACACATTCACCTTTAAATTTACACCAAACTTTGTTCTCAAATATGAACTCAAACCTTAACACAAATCTTGATCCAATTACAAATCAATAATGTTTAGATATAACCCAAGCCTTAACTCAAGGCATGAACAAATCAATAAATTAACTTTGCTCTCAAGTCTTCTCAAAGAATTTCCTTAAATCTATCCACTAGTTCTTACTAGAACTTGTCCAATATGCTCAACAAGTCTTCACCAAGACTTGCCTTAAATCTGATCAATAAGTCCTCCATAGATCTTGTCCAATTTTCTCAACAAGTTTTCACCAAGAATTACCTCAAATCTACTCAACAAGTCCTCTCTAGAACTTGTCTAATTTGCTGAACAAGTCTTCACCAAGACTTGCCTTAAATTTGCTCAACAAGTCCTCTCTAGAACTTGTCCAATCCGCTCAACAAGTCTTCACCAAGTCCTCTCTAGAACTTGTCCAATTCGCTCAACAAGTCTTCACCAAGTCCTCTCTATAACTTATTCAAATATGCCCATTAGATTTCACAAAATCTTGGTTAACTCTGTCCTGAAGCTTTCACAAAAGGTTACTCAAACAACTGTAAAAACTTACATACAAAACTTAATTCAATATTTTCATTAAAAAATTTCAACACACCAACAAGTTTCACTTAGAATCTTGTTTAACCACATAAATATATAGAGAATTCAAAGAGTCAATATGTTTCACTCACAATACACTCAATCACTTTCAAACTCTCTTTCAAATCAATTCAAAAATAAAGTATAATTTTTTTCACAAAACTTGAATTATCACTCCAATACTTTCAATCAATAATGTTCAACCAATAAATCACACTATGGAACTCAAATATTGAATCAAGATGATTCCAATGTCACATAATAATGATACTCATGTTCTTTCACAAATCCTAACTCAAGATAGTTCTCAATCTCACATAACAATGATACTCATATTCTTTCACAAACCCTAGTTCAATATAGTTCTCAATATCACATAACAATGATACCCATGTTCTTTCACAAACCCTAGTTCAAGATAGTTTCTAAATTTTACACTCAAATGATCTCATAAATATTCACCAATCATGCATATGAAAACTCACTCAAATATTTCCAACAATCCTTTTTACTCCAACTTTGCATTTTACAACATTCAATCAAACAATATTTCACTCACAAGGATGATATGCCCATACCTTTTGTTTGATGGAGATATCTCTTCAAAACCTGTCATAATCACAATCAAATCCTCTTTGCCAATTTCAAGGTTAGATAGCAATAACGTATCTCAAAATTTCCATACAAAATTCTCCTCAATATTTATATCACCATACAAAAAAATCAAGTCTCAAGTACACCTTATAATCGCCAAATTTCTCAAAGTATGATTAGCAAATATTCCAATTACTCACTTTCACTATAACCTCCTTCAAAAAATTTAATGTACAGGATAAATTGCTTACTTATATCTCCTTACTCAAAAATTGCAGTTTCAAAATAATTAACATCTCTCTTCAAAAATTATCCAATGCACTTTTTAAACTAAAATTGAATCAGTCACCACCTTTAACAATGGCAAAAATAATATATATTTTAACCACCTTATAACTCCCCAAGACGCATACTATACAACCTTAGACCACACACAAATTATAAAAATTGAAATTTAAAATACCTTTGCGCATGTTGCCTCGGTGGGATTCGATCCCCTATCGTGCTGTCGCTAGTGCCCTAGCTGTAGCCCATCTGTAGCCTAGCCGTCGCCTGATATAGGTGCTCACTTGAGGCATAAAAGTGCCTTGTGTGCTTTATTCCTTTGCTTGGTGCCTAAACCAAAACAAAAAACTCTTGTCCCTTATTTTGCCATCGAGACTCGAACGCGAGACCTACGCTCACTCAACAACCTACACAACCATGTCTTGCCACTAGCCCAACCACATGGTTGATGATAAGGCTTTAAGTCTTAGTCGATTTATCCACCATATTTTCTATTGCCTTTTAAAAATTAAAACCCTTTGTTTTATGCGCTCACAAATTTGCATTCAACACTTTTGCCAATATTCGTACATGCAATATTATTCGGAGATTTGCTATAATGTGGTAAGAATTATGGTATAAATACCATATGCCATTTTATTCGAATGTCGGCAGGAGGAAAAGTATTAAAATTATTTTGCACCCAACCCTAACTTTAGGGCTTAATAAATTTATTTTATAAATTAATTTATAATATAAATTTTACAAATAATTTATAAATAACCTTAGGTATTATTTTTAAACCTTAATACCTTTGGGCTTAGGTATTTTCCTTTTTCACCCTTAGACCTTATCTGACAACCTTTAATATTATAATAATAAATATTATAATATTTATTATTATAATATTTATTATTATAATAATAAATATTATAATATTATTTCCTTTAGGTCTAGGTATTCCTTTCCTTTAGGGTATTTAGCCATCCTTTTAACCAATCATGTGAAGCTTTTAAACCAAATCTCTTGGGCATAAAATGTTTTTATTTTAACCCTCTTTTTGCCAAATCCTTGCACTGATCACTGACACTAACTCTTGACATCAATGACAACACAACTACTCAAAATTTTCAACAACAAAATTTTAGAGTATGACTATAAATGAATAGATATTTGTAAAGCTTAATATTTTTAACATGTGAAATTTTTGGTTGTAAATGCTACACTTTACAATTCAATATAAAATCTTAAATAGTAGACCTTAAGCTATTAATTCAACAATATAAAACATGACTCAATATTTTAGAATCCTAAAATTTGGGCATATGAACCTATTTCAAACCTAGGATATTCAATACATTATCTTGTATCATAGGCCCTATAACTTTTGAACATTATTATGTCTTAATCCTTGTACTATGTGCAAGTATTCATAGGCTTTGAGGTATTAAAATTGAACAAGGATCACCAAATAATCTTCCATACATTATAAACTAGTGCTTGTATCATGGACCTTTGTCCCTTAAAATACACTTAAATGTATGACTTGAAATCTTAATCTTATAAATACACATTAGACTTAAGTCCTATGATATAAATTATTATGTCTATCCCTCTTTGGTCATATCCTAGATTCTAGACCAGTATTTCTTAAAATCCTAAAATATATTTTTTTAAACCTCATATACTCATAAATCACGGCATATTATGATCATAGGCCCTAATTTTTTTGAATATTATTATGATTTAATTCTTATACTATGTGATAGCATCCTTAACCCTAAAATATCAAAACTAAACAAAGATCACCAAAATTTTATACTTATATAATTGGAAACCTTATAAACTAGTGCTTGTAGCATGGACATTTGCATCTTAAAATGCACTTAAACTTATACATACACATTAGACATTAAAAAAACCTAGGACATAAACAACTATCCCTATACCTCTTGGGTCATATCCTAGAATCTAGAACAATATTTTTTAAACTCCTAGAATATTATGTATAATACCTCATGTATTCATAAACCATGGTATCGTACGATATTATTTCACTTGGCTATAAATAATAATATCTTTGGACACTTTGATACATATATTTTAGACCTAAATATTAAACTAAGAGCACTTAGTTCTTAGACCCTTGAAATGCTTATACATAGATACATGTCCCTTGATTTATAAATATAAATATTTTCTAAAATATAAGCTTTTAGTTGTTGATCGTTAGACCAGACAAACCTAGAGAGAGTCATCTTGACTAGTTACATCCAAGTTAGTGGTGCAAATGCATTAAAATTATATGTTCCCTTCTATTGAGAGAATTCTTTATAGCAACAAGGTGTACCTTGTGCTTCTCCACCTGATCATATAAGTATAGTTTGTTTGAAAACCTCACATTTCCAAGGGACATAAATGTAATATGCCTTTGCCTTTGAGGTATCTAATTACCTTACAACTATTTATTTGTGACTCTTTGATGCCTTGTTTGAATATCATTGTGTATGTGAGACCATGTTGAATACCTAAATATACATAATTGAGATGTATTAGCCTTATTTTTTGCCATGTAAGATATGAATTCATCCTAGAATTTGTGATCTATCCTTTGGTAAGAGTAATACATATTTCCATCTCCATGATCACTCTATTTTTTTCTTTTAACCATACCATTATATAGGAGTGCAGTGAACAATATTTTGATATGCAATCTCATGAAAACCCAAAAAATATGAGATGTATGACTTAGGTACTCATATCCTCTATCTATCCTAAGAAATTTGACCTTTATATCCACCTAATTCTCAATAAGATCCTTCAATGTATTAAATTTCTCAAAGACCTCATCTTTAGTGTGAATATTATATAACAACACATCTAGAAAAATCATCAAAGGAAAAAGTATCACTTTTCAAGAATACATGGTGTACCCATAGGTTCAAAAATATCCCTCTATATAATCTTCAAGGGATGAGAATCCTGTCTTATAATCCCTTTTGGAAAAGTCTCTTATCATGCATCCCTAGAATACACATGTACCACTTAGAGGGGATACTTGTGCATCACTTGGAGGGGATACTTGGTCACTGATTGGAGGGGATATGTTCAAAATTCTAATGGCCATATAACAATGACTAATGAATCTCAAAGATCTATAATTGATATGCCTAAGCCTATTGTGCTACTTTTGACTTTCATCATTTGCACATGCAATCATAGAAATTTTTTTTTGTAAAAGAGGAAATAATTGTAAACATATTTTTTATATCCTTAATTATCCAACGATTAGACCAAGATTAACCTTTTATTTAAATGATTATGTTGCATTTTAAGCTAGATTATACTAGGTCCCAATATTCTTGATCTAGAGTAGACTCAAATATAAGAGTAATCAACATATAAGATGGCCAACATTATTAATACTAATATTCATAAAAATAACAAATATAGATATAAATACCCAAAATAATTCATGTAATAACATGAGGAAAACTTGTAGTAGATTTTCATACAACCCTCAATATTCATGCTTGAATGTTTCATACATTTCCTAGATATATTTCAAGGAGCTTTGTCTCCATCATATAACTATAGAAAGGTGACTCTTCAATACTTAACTATTGCAATCCTCATATTTAAGGGAGTTGCAACATTTCCTATTCTTTACATAAGATAAGTATCACATGTCCTTTGGCTTCTCATCTTACCACTTGTATACATGACTCTAGACTTTCTATTTACTTTCATACTTAACATTATGATACTTGCACTCTTCTACATGATACTTATGCACTTCTAGATGTACTTCTAATATGTGATACTTTTTCACTTTCTCATATTACATATCTGCACACTTAATTACATAACACTTGTGCACTTTTTCTCATTACAAATTTGTACTCCTACGTACATGAAACTTGTGCATATCCTACACATAGTTACTTGAAAAAAATGGGAAGTATAAATCACTCTCCTAAACTATAGACTCAAACTCTATTATAATATTTACATTGTACCATAGGTACCATGGGGGTACATTAGCATGGACCAAATAATGTAATATTCTCCAACACCCTTGTATTACATTAATTGGTCATTAAAGACTTTAGTATTTAATCTTTATCTTCATCTTCGATCTTGTGTTCATCCATTGCCTTTATTTGTAATCTCTACAAGATAATCTTAGACTATACCTAATCCATGTTCTTGTTTCCTATCTTTTGAAGAAATTAAACAAATCATATTTAATTTATTTTCATGACAAATATCATAGTATTCCTTCTAAGAAACCTATAGTGTCAAGAGAAAATATTTCATCTTTGTTGAATCCATAGCTTTAATTTTATCTTATTTCTTTATGATACATTTATTATTTCTATTTATGATTTTGAATTCCATTGTTCTTCCTTTTCCAACTAATTAAGCAACAAATATAAGATTAATAGATAATCCTAGAACATATAAAACATAATCTAGTACAAAATTTGAATAGGACATGCTAGGTATAATTTTTCCATATTCTTGAACATAATAAATCTTATTATCTATAAATATTAGAGGATCATTTGATTTGACATCTAATAATTTAAAATAATGCAAATTTTCAGTCATTTGATAACTAACTCCTAAATATATATACCATACATCCTTTTTCCTTTGTTTATTTTGGTGAGATTCAATTGAATATTTTTAATAATAATTTTGAAAATTTCTTCTATGGTTTGATCCTTTGAATTCAAAAGATTGTATATGTACTTTGAGGATTTCTCCTATTATGTGAAGATCCTATTTTCTTTTGCCAAACATCCATGTTCAATACCTTTAACTCCTTTTAATTTAAAACCCTTTTTACTCCAAAGTTCAATTAAATTGCAATTTCATTAGTCAAATCTTTTCAAAAATCAATTTAAAAATTAATTTTTTTTAAATTTTAAAGTAATAATTTTTTTATCTCCCTACTTTATTAAATTTACAAATTACCTAAATTCTTCTAATTCATATTTTCTAAATATTCAAAATTTCAAAATTTTCCCTATTTGGAGTAGAAATCTTTCTCTCCAAAATCAAATGAAAATTAAACTTTTCAAAAATATATTTTTTGAAATAATGTGTAAAAATTAATTGCAAAATAAAAATATAAAATATCTTTGGAAAATAGTTGAAGTCCTTATAACTCCCACCTAAATATTATTTTCTATAAAGTTGAATTCCTTTTAGCTCCCACTTAAATAAAGTTCCTAAGTTTCCAATTCTCCAAATTAAAAAACTTGACTTAGGACTTTATTACCTAATATTTAAAATTTTATAAATAAAAATTACAATATTGCTAACCTTATTTCTGTTGTGACTATCGCACAACACACCCCAATTTTGGGGACCCACCTTAAATTTTGATGTTGTGGAAATTTTGGTTTGTATCGAGTGATTGAGTGATAAGTCCCTACCAATGAGTTTGTAATATAGATTCCAAGGTTTGGGATGTTGGTTAGTGTCTCCTTTTAATTTATTTCAAAATGTTTAGTGTTTTGGTTAGGTTAATTGACTTATTTAATTTTTTTATTTTTAATTTTATAGTTGGTTAGCTTTGTAATGTATGTTAATTTTAATGTTTTGAATTAAACCAATTAAAACATTTGAAATTAATTTAATCAAATAAATAAATAAATAAATAAATAAATAATATATATATATATATATATATATATATATATATATATATATAAATAAGTAAAAAGATAAAAATAAATAAATAAATAAAAATATAAAAAAATAAGAGAGTGCAAAAAAAAAAAATAATAGGATTATGTCTTGTTCATTTTACACATCCTCATTACACTTTGAGTGTCATTATTTTTTATATGCTTATTTTAGGTTGATTTGGAGTTAGCATAGTCCTATATTATGGTTGTTTTTAATTGGTTTAATATAATTTATTTCTACATTATGGGTTGATTAAATTAAATTTTAAATTAATTATTTATGTTCATTTGTAGGTTGTGAAGGTCTTGGTCAGGATTGTGGAGGCGGGTCTTGATTTGATGAAGATGTGGTACCATTGGCAAAGTCTGGATTGGCGTTTTTGACATAAGATATCTTGGGTTTACTCTAATTGAACTGTATCTGAATTGAGGAGGTATACTCATCATAACTCACTGAAAAATCTCTGTGTACCATGGAAAGATGGATGGAGGTTATTATTGTTCATCTTCATTTATGGGGTTCATTAATTAGGTTATGTAAGGTCTATGGGGATAGAAACATCATTTACAATGCTAGCTGTCCACCCAGCTCAAAGTTAGTGCGCTACTGTCCAAGAAATTCTGACATTCAACAAGAAAGGAGAATCAGCAATCAGCAACGCCACAAAATTAAATAAAAATATTTTTTAATATATTAATATATATTATTAATTTTAAATATAATAAAAAATAGTTTCATCTTACTTCTACGCTTTTTAAATTTACCTTTTAATTCATCTGTCAGTTAACCTTCAATAATTTATCGGTTAAATTACATTTTGGACTGTGCTTCACTGGACTCGATGGTCAGATCTCAACGTTTTCATAAGCGGAATAAAGTCCGGCGCTTCTCTATTTACATTTTAAGGCAAAGTTTTAATAACAGTATGAAACAGGGCAAAATTTTGATAAAGTATGCATCAAAAGTGGAAAACGTGGCCTGTGGTTTTGGCCGTTCCATGGTGGAAACAGTACGATTATATTAACATTATATAGCTTTGTTAATTATTGTTATGTTGTTTTTGTGTGATTGGTGTTTGTTTTGTGTGTGTTTGGTTGTGCTTTGTTTTGTCAAACACATTTAAGGAGTATGTTTTTTTGTTTTAGCTTTTTGTGTGTTTGTGTTCATGTGTTCTTGTTTTGTGTGTGTTTGGTTGTGCTTTGTCTTATCAAACATATTCAAGGAGTATGTTTTTTTGTTTTAGCTTTTTGTGTGTTTGTGTACATGTGTTTTTGTTTTTATCAAAGACAATTAATAGATACTAGTGAGAGTGGATGTTTGATAGGGAAGTTGATAACTTATATATATTATAAATAAGATAGTAAATAATGATCTTGAATAATGAATCCTAAGTGACTGAATAATGAATCCTAAGTGACTTAACGTCAGGTTGGATGGTGAACTTGATGGTTAAAAGTGACTAGCAAAGAACATTGTAAAGAGTTGTAGTCTTGAACTAAAATGGCTAAGGAATCAATGAACTTAATTAATAGGATGAATGGTCTCAGTGCTCTTGGGCAAAGGTAAAAGAAGATGTCTTCACAAAAATGGAGGACAAAGTCATCCTTCTTGCATAGCCTTCACAAGTAGCTAGTGGGTACCTTTCCTTTTGAAGTTTATTGTTTTAATCATTTGACTAGGCCTTGTGATGGTTAGGATAAACATACAAATTATGAAAAAGAGGAAGAAGTAGAGTGTGGAAAGAGGATATTGAAAACTACTAAAAACACCTAAAGTAATGGAATGTTAGTGAAGGTAGAGAATAGTAGTGAGGCAACAATGGTTCATTACAATATATGTTGTGTTTGGGAGTTGAGTGAGATTGAGGATAACAGGTCACATTTGGAATAGGAATGTAAATGGATCTTATGAGAATATGTATTGTTCAACATATTATAAAATTTTGAGGAACTAATAATCATCATCTCTAAGGTTGTATAAAAATAGATTTAGTAGAAATGAATAATATTATTTTATATTTACGATGTCTATATGCATCCATGTAGTTTTCCATGGCAACTCCTAGGTGTTTTTTTTTTCTATTTCTATTTTTTTTATATGTTTGGATAATTAATTTAGTTCCTAAAGATGTGGTGTTAAATATTTTAGTTTATTATTGTTTTTTCTAAGCATAGTGGAAATTTTAAGGCTTTAAGAATTTATTTCTATACACAAACGACTATGATATGGTTGGTTTCATGTTATTAGGCCACTAAACATTCTATAAATATAAATTTTGATGTATTAATATCGAGATCTGCAAAATTATACTGAAATTATCAATAAATTTTGAAATGTTGACATTAATATATTTTTTATTGGTTATATGGGATTGAAACACTTTGTGCACCAACCAATATTACATCATGATCATGTTATCATAGTAATGAACCACATAATGGTACTACAACAAGCCATATTGACAACTATGCATATATTGCTTGCAAAGGTTTGATATTTGGCCTCCATTTTGGAAGCCTAGGTTTTTAACCACTTGATCTCATGCCATTTGATAAATGTTAAAATTCACATATAGGTTTGGAACCTTGGTTTATTGCATGAAGTTTTTTGCTCTTCACTGCTTGCTCCAAGGATTAGAACCTTGGTTTATGGTGTGAAACTTCTTGTTCTCCATCATTTTCTCTAAGCCTTTAGGCTAAATTTTAAGGGTCATCCATGAGATTGGAACTATAGTTTATGGTTTCAAACTCCTTATTGTCCATTAATGTCACAAACCCATTGTCCTAAATCTCTTGGGTGATAACATAATTTTAACTAAAAAAATCCTATCAATACAAAAATACTACCTACACTCAACTAAATCATCTTTCTTAGCTTAAAGTTGAAGAACACAAGCTTATATTGAGAGGGGGGGTGAACAGTATAAGACCTCTTTTTACTTTTTCCTTTATACTTCAAAACAGTAAAGCAATATACCCAAAGCAATATCAAAGCAATGCACAATATCATCCACAAAGTGACACCAATTTTAACGTGGTTCACCCAAAATGGTCAGGCTACGTCCACAAAACTTTTCTCTAAAATTTATCTCAAAGTTCTTTGGGAATCCTTCCCAATTACAATGTTTATGAGCCTCGTCCCAAAGGAGATACCTTCCCCCAATCAAAATTTATGAGCCTCTGCTCAAAGGAGATACCTTCTCCTCTGCTCTGAAAATGATCCCTCAGAAGATCAACTGCCTCTACCTCTTGCCAGCACGTGGAACTCCTTTCCATAGAAGACCTCCTGTCCTCAATGCTTAGCCTAAGAGACCTCTGCCTTCTATGATCACGTCCACAGTAGCTCAACAACCTGTACCAAACACAGTCAGTCGGTCTAGTACAAGTCTTCCTCTGTATGTTAGATCTGTCCAACGCTTAAGCTTGAACAAATCAATCCTCTTCACACAAGCCTTCTCAAAGACTTGCCAAATATGTCCTTAGGTTCTTCTCAAAGAACCAGTGCACCTCTATCCTCAAGTTCTCTGATAGAACTATCAAAATCAGCTCACAAGTCCTCTGTTAGGACCTGTCCAAATCTGCTCACAAGTCCCCATCGAAACCTATCCAAAATAGCTCACAAGTCCCCACCGGAACCTGTCCAAGACTGCTCACAAGTCCCCATCGAAACCTGTCCAAAAACTCAGCAAGCTCACCAAGAAAAAAAACTTTCTTAGTAGGAAATCACAAGGTGAATTGTTAGAGACCCAATGTGATTTGTCAAACTCATAGAAGCATAAAGAGAATTGTTAGAGACTCAATATGTTCTATACTCAACTCCCAATCTCAAAACTCAACTCAAATCAACTCAGGTCAAACTCAATCTCAAATCTGAAAACTCAACTCAATATCTGAAATGGATAGGATAGAATTTCTTTCAAGAACATGAAACCCCAACAATTGCCAACTATGCAAATAATCACATAACAATGATACTCATGTTCTTTTCACCATCAATTAGGTCTTCAACAACAATGCTCATCAAACAAGGTTCAATCAACACCATTCAACTCAAAACACAACCTTGAAGCATTTCACGATCAACATTAGAAAAGGAAACAAGTAGAACTCCTTTTCTCTCCAATATTGTTTGAACAAAAAGCATCCACCAACTCAAATCACAATAGCACAAAACAACTTTTCAAATCATCAACAAAGGAGTAAGCCCAACACTTTAACCAAGTAAAGAATAGCTTGATTATTACCAATTCAATGAAAGCAAATGTCAATCTCAAAGCTGCCCACTTAAGGTTTCACAAATTCACACAAAAATCAATTTTAATCTTAAAACATCATGCTTTCATTTCCATAATCAACCAAAAGCACTCTCAACATTACAAGAAAAAATGTATCCCTTATACACCTTATTTCTCCCTTATAGTCTTATCAAAAATAAAATTTATCTCTCATAAGAATGCAATAAGATATTTCAAACAACACCTTCAAAAGAATCTTTTATCAAAAATAAAACAAGCTTTAAACTCCTTATAACTCCTAAGCTGTTTTGCCCTCTAATAAATTTCCTCCATCCGCAAAATACACTTAGCAAAATTTAATTTCGAAAATACCTTGGCCAACATCAAAAATCATGCTATGGAGAAATTGCACACGAATTCTAACACCACCCGCTGCGTCGACTTCATGATGAAAAACCCTTTCACGTTATTCAAACACGGAACCTCCCGTTCGGGTAGTGCGCCAACATCCTAGCCGCTATCGGTGTGCCAAAGGCACCCGGTGAGGTTTAAACCTCACGCTGTTAGCCTTGTTCCTTCTGCGCCAGGGATTAAATAAAATAACAGTGCCTCCCTTTCTTCTGACGCGAACACGAAGACGAAAACCTTACGACGGATTTACGACAAACGACGAGTACAAAAAAATGAACAACGGATTCACAAAAATGGCGAAGACACAGTCGAATGACGGGTTTACGAAAATGACGAAGACACAATCGGAGAAGAAATCCGAATAGCGGATCACGAAATCATAGCGAGGAACTCTTTTCAAAAAATGTGGATGGGATCATTCTTGATTTTCATCGAGGGAGATTTATATGCATTTTTACCATAAGCTCTTGACGTCGGCAAGGAGTTTAACACGTCGACGGAGGTCTTGGCTAGCACCCACAATCTTAAAACATAGCTCCATGGGTTAGGAGAACCCATTGCAAACAATAATTTAATATTTATTTAAAAATAATTAAAGGGAACCTTAACAAGGTTTTTAATTATTTAAATAAATACTTCCTCCTGGACCCAAATGCATTAAACTAATGCATCCACCTGTAATCTTTAAACCTGCCAACTTGGGGTTTACAAAATACCTTTGAAACTGTCATGCTGAAACCTCCAAGAAACCTTTTATTAAAGCAAAAATTTTGACATCAAATAAATTCCTTCAAGAGCTTCTTGACATCAATGACAACTTATACACATGATCAAGGGCAATGTACCCAATGTACCCAAAATTGCCAACAATCTCCCCCTTTGTCATTGATGGCAAACCTTTACTGAAAACACTTCTCAAGAGCCAAAACCGAAACCAAGCTGTGCTAACAACTGAGAATCTTCCTTTGAAGTTTTGCTCCCCCTGACTTGAAGCTCTCCCCTTCACTTTGAAGCTCTCCCCCTTACTCATATCTCTCCCCCTTTGTCATCAATGGCAAAGGGTCACCTTTGGGGCTCGAGACTAAGAATGAGCCTCTTAGCTTAGTCCCTCCCCCACCTCCTAATGAGGTGATTAATTTTGGGGTGGGAGTAAAACTCCCATTAGGCACTGATCATCATCAATGTCTATAACTTCCTTGTCGGGCCTTCTCTTGAACTCTTTGTCCATATTCCTATTCTTGTCACTGTTCTTGTTCTTTTTCTCATCCCTGTTCTTGTCCATGCCTTGATCCTTGGACTTGATCATGCCACTGTTCCTGTTCCTGTATTCTGGAATTTTAGATCTACATTGTCTGATTATATGACCTTCATTGTTGCACTTGAAATACTTGACGATGTTGTTTCTCTAAGGTAAACCTGATCTTTGAATCCACCAATTTTGACCAAACTTATCTTGACCAAACCTGTTCTGACCAAACCTATTCTGACCAAACCTGTTCTGATCAAACCTATTCTGATCAAACCTGTTCCTATTATTTGCCTTGCAATAAAATGCCTTGTGCCCAAACTGTTGACAAGAGTAGCAATACCCTTGAAAGAAACTAGCACTTCTAAAATTTTCATTTACCTTCTTCACTTGAGCCATGCAATGTGAAGCCATGTGACCAAACTTGTGACAAGCAAAACATCTGCCTTGAAACTTTCCTTTATTTGACCTCTTAGGTTTTGAAAACTTCTTCTTCTCATTATGAATTATGTTTTCTGTTTCTGTGCATCTATCATTCAAGGACTCATTTTTTGAAGTACTTTCCTCATCAGAACTCTCTTCCTTTTGGAGTCTCTTACTAGACTCTCCAACTTGTTCCTTGTGTGGCTTAACAAAACCAAGGCCTGTTTTATCTGTTGTCTTTCTTTGACCTTTGATGAGTGACTTAACCTTTTTGGAGCTATCTTGAAACCTATAAAGCTTATCCTTGTACTCTTTAGTTTCCTCTTTCAAAGAAGTCATTTTCTGTTCTAACTCACTATACTTAAGAACCTTAGACTCTAACTCATCCTTGAGTTCTTGTGTCTTAGCTATAGAGAAGTCAATACTTTCTATAAGATCATCTCTCTCCATACAACATTCATCTAACTTATCCTTGAGTCTAGAATTCTTCTTTCTTTCCTTTTTCAAAGCACTAAGAGCACTAATAAGTTCACATTCAAGATCTACTTCACCTTCCTCTATATCTTCCTCTATTTGTTTGCTTTTTGAATCATCAAAGCCTTTTTCAAATTTCTTATCACTAGAGGTGCTACCCTTTTCAAAAACCATACATGCATCTTCCTTATAGTTTTCTGAAGCATCCTCATACATACTAGAAACCAAATCATTATTTGTGCAATCATCCTCAAGGTGACCAAAGTTTCCACATCTAAGACATTTCATGATAATGAATCTATGTTTTGGTTCTTCCTCTTTTTCTGATATGAACAACATCTCATTTTCATCATCACTTGAAGAACTTTCACTATCACTACTAGAACACTTACTTGCTTTGTCTAGGTAGAAACTCTTCTTGTGCTTATGAGAATACCTCTTTCCTTGATTCTTTGTGCTCATCTTTGTTCTTCTCGTGATGCTTGTGCTTTTCAGAATCCTTGCTCTTAGAATCCTGTTTATCTTCATCACTTTCATTCTTGGGAACAGATACGATCAGTAGCATAATGACCAACCTTTCCACAATTGAAACATCTTATATTTTCATACTTTTATGCTTTCTAGAGAACTTGCCTTTCTTGTTGTAATATGCCTCTTCATCACTAGAAGACTCATCACTATCTTGAAGTTGTTTACCCTTGGATTTCTTGGTAGCTTTGAAAGCTGCCTCTTTCTTGACATCAACCTTCACTTGAGTTCTCAACTCAAATGCTGCAAGTATACTATGGAGCTCATCCTTTTTCAACTTATCCAAATCTTTAGCTTCTTCAATAGTAGAAATCTTTTCACTAAATCTATTAGGAAGAGATCTTAAAATCTTATCACAAACATCATTTTTAGCAAGCTCAAGACCTAAGTATTTCATAGAGTTAACAACCTCATCCATACGAAGCATGTAGTCACTAATATTTTCATCATCATTCATCTTGAGTTGTTCAAACATACCTTTGAAGTGTCTCAACTTGGCCTTTCTGACATTTGTATCCCTTGTATGAACCACCTTCAACTATTTCCACATTTCACTAGTCTGTCTTGCGGTGAATCACCTTGGTGAGATCCGCTTTCGTAAGCCTTTCGGGATTGCATTCATTGCCTTTGAATTGCTTGTGATGTAGGAGCCTTTCTTCCTTAGTAATAGGACCATGTACAGGAATAGTGTACTCATCTTCAATCACTTCCCAAACCTCATTTCCAAGTGCCATTAGATGAACCTTCATCCTTGCACTCCAAAGACCAAAATCTGACCCATCAAGAATAGGTGCTGCATTGCCACTCAAATGATCCATTGTGTTCTTTACTAGCTTTTCCTTCAAGCTGTTAAACTTTCCGAAGGCACCGACTCTGATACCAATTGAAGAACACAAGCTTATACTGAGAGGGGGGGTGAACAGTATAAGACCTCTTTTTATTTTTTCTTTTATACTTCAAAACAGTAAAGCAATATACCCAAAGCAATGCACAATATCATCCACAAAGTGACACCAATTTTAACGTGGTTCACCCAAAATGGTTGGGCTACGTCCACAAAACTTTTCTCTAAAAGTTATCTCAAAGTTCTTTGGGAATCCTTCCCAATTACAATGTTTATGAGCCTCGGACCAAAGGAGATACCTTCCCCCAATCAAAATTTATGAGCCTCTGCTCAAAGGAGATACCTTCCCCTCTGCTCTAGAAATGATCTCTTAGAAGATCAACTGCCTCTACCTCTTGCTAGCACGTGGAACTCCTTTCCACCAAAGACCTCCTGTCCTCAATGCTTAGCCTAAGAGACCTCTGCCTTCTATGATCACGTCCATAGTAGCTTAGCAACCTGTACCAAAAATAGTCAGTCGGTCTAGTACAAGTCTTCCTCTGTATTTCAGATCTTTCCAACGCTTAAGCTTGAACAAATCAATCCTCTACACACAAGCCTTCTCAAAGACTTGCCAAATCTGTCCTTAGGTTCTTCTCAAAGAACCAGTGCACCTCTGTCCTCAAGTTCTCTGATAGAACTATCAAACTCAGCTCACAAGTCCTCTTCTAGGACCTATCCAAATCTACTCACAAGTCCCCATCGGAACCTGTCCGAAACTGCTCACAAGTCCCCACCGAAACCTGTCCAAAAACTCAACAAGCTCACCAAGAAAAAAAACTTTCTTAGTAGGAAATCACAAGGTGAATTGTTAGAGACCCAATGTGATTTGTCAAAATCATAGAAGCATAAAGAGAATTGTTAGAGACTCAATATGTTCTATACCCAACTCCCAATCACAAAACTCAACTCAAATCAACTCAGCTCAAACTCAATCTCAAATCTGAAAACTCAACTCAATATCTGAAATGGATAGGATAGACTTTCTTTCAAGAACATGAAACCCCAACAATTGCCAACTATGCAAAGAATCACATAACAATGATACTCATGTTCTTTTCACCATCAATTAGGGCTTCAACAACAATGCTCATCAAACAAGGTTCAATCAACACCAGTAAGCTCAAAACACAACCTTGAAGCATTTCAAAATCAACATTAGAAAAGGAAACAAGTAGAACTCCTTTTCTCTCCAATATTGTTTGAACAAAAAACATCCACCAACTCAAATCACAATAGCATAAAACAACTTTTCAAATCATCAACAAAGGAGTAAGCCCAACACTTTAACCAAGTAAAGAATAGCTTGATTATTACCAATTTAATGAAAGCAAATGTCAATCTCAAAGCTGCCTAATTAAGGTTTCACAACTTCACACAAGAAACAATTTTAACCTTAAAACATCATGCTTTCATTTCCATAATCAACCAAAAGCACTCTCAACATTACAAGAAAAAAATTATCCCTTATACACCTTATTTCTCCCTTATAGTCTTATCAAAAATAAAATTTATCTCTCATAAGAATGCAATAAGATATTTCAAATAACACCTTCAAAAGAATCTTTTATCAAAAATAAAACAAGCTTTAAACTCCTTATAACTCCTAAGCTGTTTTGCCCTCTAATAAATTTCCTCCATCCGCAAAATACACTCAGCAAAAATTAATTTCGAAAATACCTTGGCCATCATCAAAAATCGTGCTATGGAGAAATTGCGCACGAATTCTAACACCATCCGCTGCGTCCACTTCACGATGAAAAACCCTTTTGCGTTATTCGAACGCGAAACCTCCCGTTCGAGTAGCGTGCCAACAACCTAGCCGCTACCGATGCACCAAAGGCACCCGGTGAGGTTTAAACCTCACGTTGTTAGCCTTGTTCCTTATGTGCCAAAGATTAAATAAAACAACAGTGCCTCCCTTTCTTTTGACGCGAACATGAAGATGAAAACCTTACGGCGAATTTACGACAAACGACGAGTACAAAAAAATGAACAGCAGATTCACGAAAACGACGAAGACACAGTTGAACGACGGGTTTACGAAAATGGCGAAGACACAATCGGAGAAGAAATCCGAACAGCGGATCACGAAATCACAGCAAGGAACTCTTTTCAAAAAATGTGGATGGGATCATTCTTGATTTTCATCAAGGGAGATTTATATGCATTTTTACCATAAGCTCTTGACGTCGGCAAGGAGTTTAACATGTCGACGGAGGTCTTGGCTAGCGCCCACAATCTTAAAACATAGCGCCATGGGTTAGGAGAACCCATTCCAAACAACAATTTAATATTTATTTTAAAATAATTAAAGGGAACCTTAACAAGGTTTTTAATTATTTAAATAAATACTTCCTCCTGGACCCAAATGCATTAAACTAATGCATCCACCTGTAATCTTTAAACTTGCCAACTTGGGGTTTACAAAAGACCTTTGAAACTGTCATGCCGGAACCTCCAAGAAACCTTTTATTAAAGCAAAACTTTTGACATCAAACAAATTCCTTCAAGAGCTTCTTGACATCAATGACAACTTATACACATGATCAAGGGTAATGTACCCAAAATTGCCAACAAAAGTAATGACTAACTTTTCAAAATATAATTAAAAAGAAAAACACTCTTTTTGTATAGTTGATCTTATATCAAATATTAATTTTAATAAAAATGATAGTTCAACATAACTCAAGTTTTATCCTAGGGAAAAATACTTCATATACAAAATACATAATTTTAATTGAATAAAAAAATGATACTTTATTGATTTTATAATAACAATGTACATAAAATTTGAAAACAATCTAATTTTTTTTAATTATAAACTAATTTGACAATTAAAAACTTTAAGCCACATGTGATCATAAAACAACATTACTACCTAATCATGAAATTTTCTTTCCGAAAAGAACTCCAAATATCATCATATCATTACTCAATTCAAAACACAAAATTTACAATATAAGTAAAAAAACCAAAATTTGATTGTCCATTAGTAGGAAAAAAAGAAGAATAAATAAAAACAATTCTTTGACATCTATGCACTAAAGAAAAATTAGCCTAATAATAGCTATTACATGTTGAAACAAAGTCATGAATTGATTCCTAGAGGGTTACTAGCAGATTGCCTATCATTACTCTTAATATTTGACATCATGGATGTCCTATGACTTGTATAACCAATTGATGATTGCATTTTTTCAACAAAAGTAGAGAGTTTAGCTAGCTACTCTACCAACTTAAAGCTTACTACCTCCTTATTTAGTGAATATTTTTTGAGCAAATATACTAATTCCTATGAGATCCTTGTGATCTAATTCCATCTAATGTTTTTATCAAAAACCCTTCTTTAGATGATGTCGTCAACCTTCAAGAGAATCTCCTTTGCTGGATTAAAAAAATCCCTCAAGAGAAAAATAAATTCTTGATAACAGAAACAAACAAGTAATGAAGATTCATACACACTTTGATACCTTGTTAGATTTCATAAAAATTTGTAGAAACAAATGGAATCAAACATTATCCAATATTGCTTAGCAAAAGGAATACTCAAAATGAAAGAACACAAAATATGATGGGGTGTCCATAGACACCAAATAATGTTCAATCAAAGTAAATGAAATTATACCCCAAGTGATAATAAAATGATTGATATGAAGGGGTATTATACCCAAATACATGGTACCTGTTGTGGCTGATCCACAACACACCCCAAAATTAGGGACCCACCTTTTTGTATGCTTTCAAAGAAAACTGCAGTGGCCCAGATGCTAAAAAATCAAAGGAAGAGCAAAATACAACAAGAAAAAGAAGTGTCGCGATATCGCGACGTGTTGCTCTGTCGCGGGCAAAAATGAAAAATTGTCGTGATTTCACGATGTGTTGCTCTGTCGCTGCTCAGAAATGAAAATTGTCACGATTTTGCGACGTGTTGCTCTGTCACTACTCAGAAATGAAAGTTGTAGTGATTTCACGACGTGTTGCTCCGTCGCGGTCGAAAATGAAAAGTTGTCACGATATCGCGACATGTTGCTCCGTCGCGGCCGAAAATGAAAAGTTGTCGCGATATCGCGACATGTTGCTCCGTCACGACCGAAAATGAAAACTTGTCGCGATATCGCGACATGTTGCTCCGTCGCGGTCGAAAATGAAAAGTTGTCGCGATATCGCGACATGTCGCGTTTTCGCGGCTAGGAGCAGCAGAATGCATCATGAAGAGAAAATGTCGCGATATCGCGATGTGTTGTGAAATCGTGGGTCAAACCAGTCAAACAGGGCAAGGCACTAAAGTTGTCACGATATCGCGACAAGAAGCAGCCAAGTGGTACAAAAAGAGAAAAGCATCGCAATTTTGCAACAGAAAGCAGCAAGATGGTATGGAATGAAAAAGTGTCGCGATTTCGTGACATGTCACGTTTTCGCGGCTGAGTGCAACAAAACACAGCGAAAGAGAAAAACGTCACGATTTCACAACAGGTTGCATTTGCTCGGCTATTGACATAAAAATGTCGCGATATTGTGACATGTCTCATTTTCACGACGCGTGAAGGCGGACAAGGCTGTTGATAGGAAAATGTCGCGATATCGCGACATGTCTCATTTTCGCGATGAAAGAAGAAAAGCTAAGTTGCATGCATAAAAACGTCGCAATATCGTTACATGCTATTTTTGGTCACGATTTACATGGGTCCGTTATGAAACATGTAGAAAAGCGTGAAACACGTGGCATAAAAGTGTAAGGGCTACAGAGGCGTTACAGTTCACAGAGAAGATAAAACATTTAGACATCGAACAGAAATTCAAAGACAACGATGAGACGGGAATACGAAACGATGCGATCTGGGAGATGAAGCGAAGCGTCATAGGGCGAAACAGAGAGCATTGCTAGAAAGTATAAAAGTAGAAGCACAAATTGGTACAAGGGTCAGAAACTGTTCAGTGAATATTGCAGGAATAAAGGCAAGGCCTTGACACTGGGTTTTTCCTAGATATTTTCCTTCCACATGGACTGGTCGAAAACCGCTGCGAGCAAGGTTGCAGAGTTGAGGGTGATTAGCCGTTCTGGGCCTGTTGTGGAGTGTTTTTCTTCCCATTTTTTTGGTTTTGAGAAAACTAGAGACAATTCTGCTATTGTAACATGACAAATTTTAATGCAGAAGTATTCAAAAATTTGCATCTCATAGGCAAGAAAGGAGATCTTCTATGCATGCTATGGATTTAATGTTTATTTTTTCACTTTCTTTTAGATTTCGGATTTGTAGATAATGTTAAATACCACATTTGTGGGTTACATTAGTCAAATATTTGAAATCTAAACTTTATTTCTTACCCTAGGAACTAGCACTTAGTCTATGGGGATTATGCATGTCATGCAGGTCCAATAGGTTAGGTTGCATGTATGGAAACCTCACATCTTCGGTTTTGTTGGAATAGGATAGCATCAAACTGAATGCAATTTCATTTTCAGTTTTCCTTTTACATTTTATTTCTTTTTTCTGTATTTTATTTTTCAGAAGTTCTAACTTTATTTTAATTCTCAGGCATTAAAATAAAATTAAAATTAAAAAACTTCAAAATCCAAAAATAATTCCATCATTTATGGCATTTCATCAATTTCCATTTTGAAGTTACAGCATGGTCATATAGGGACCAAATCACATTCGCTTTATTCGGGTTCAAAGAACAATCATTAAAGTTTCATAGTAAAATAAATCAACATTGCCCCTTGTTTTCAGTTACTTGCAACCACTAAGGTGTTCCAAGAATTTAAATTGAATATCTTTGTTTGAGATTACTAATACACAGATGTAAAATGCTAATATAGCGGAGACCTTGGAGAAGTCATTTGTTTGATTTCTTTGCAAGAGAGGATTTAGAACCCAAATCCTATCGGAGAGTGTGTTTTCACAATCGGGTGAAAATACCACTCAATAGATTGGCACTAGAAGGAGGGCTTGAAAAGGTTTATTTTATCGTGATTTTAGATGCTAGAAGGAGGGCTTGAAAAGGTTTATTTTATCATGATTTTAGATGCTACATGTTTATAATTGTTTAAGAGCTTTACATTGCTAAATATTTCAAGTCCATTTGATTAGCATCTTCGGCCTCCTCTAACACCACTCGACAGATTGGCGCTAGAAGGAGGGCCTGAACGGGTTTATTTTAGTGTGATTTAAATTTAAATTTTTGTATGCTTTAGTCCTCTAACACCCAGCAGATTGTTAAAAGGACGGCCTAAATTGATTTACTTTATTCTATTTTTAAGCAATTCAGGTATGCTGTATATTATTCTAACACATTTTGATTGTTCATACAGAAATAAAGTGATTTGATTTAATTTTGAAATTTTTGGTCTTGACTAATGAAGTGTTGTTTCCATACAGTTACTTTCATTTGATTTTAATGAATACATCTCTTAGTTGATGGTAACTTGATTCTGTTTATACATTGCAGGTTGAATATTCAACAGATTTGGTTCTAAAATTACATTTTAAGTTTCACTAATGGCAACACTTGAGGAGCAAATGGTATCCCTGAGAGCTGAAATAGTGTCTCTAAGAGAGAGAATGGTATCTATGATGGAGGATCATTATAAGGGTTTGTCTATACCTATGGTACCTTATCATATTCCTAAAATGTTATTGGATTTTTTACGATGTTTTAATCAAGAGGTGCCACTAGAATACTTGCAAAGACTGCATGTCTACAAGAATACATTGTGTCAATTCCAGATTTTCTATGAGGAGGTGGCTTGTAAGTTATTTGCATACATTTTGGATGATAAACCATTCTTTTGGTATAGCCAACTACCCATAGAGGTTAGGACTTCTTGGACACAATTAGAAGCAACCTATCTTCATCACTTTGGTAATCAAGTTGACTTAAATAGGTTGCAAAATCAATTCACCTCTATGTGTAAAGAGCCTAATGAGTCCATGAGTCAATTCAATGTGAGGTTTCATGAATTGTATTCTCAAATGTGGGAAAGTTTGGGTACATCGGAAGAGGAAGGAAAACTTCACTAAAAGATACTGGAATTTTTTGGAGCAAAAGGCGTGAAGAGGATTAGAAGGATTTGAAGCTACTACCATAGTTTTTCTCACCTTGGATGTAGGCAAAGAAGGTTTTGAATATAATTTATTTTTATTGCATATCTTTCTCACACATGTATTGAGTTTATTCAATGGTGTTTTATGCATGGATATGGTAGCATCATTTAATATTTTTGATACATGCTTTTCCTCAAACTCTTGCACTTAACTAGATTTAGATTGTGTGGATATAAGTCTACCCTAGTTTTGTTTTAGTATTCATGATCTTCCATTTTCTACAAAATAGGAGGGATTAATTTACAGTAGCTTACTTTGTTCGCTTTTTTGCACTTTGTTTTCATATTATTTCATATTTTTATCATTTTTTTCCCTCTAACCTTAGATTTTGTATTTATTTATTTTCCATTTTATTTTATTTAAATTCCATCAAGCACTCAAAGCCCTAAAAGGTTATATTATTTTGCATTAA
This sequence comes from Wollemia nobilis, assembly GCA_028583015.1. NCBI lineage: Eukaryota > Viridiplantae > Streptophyta > Pinopsida > Araucariales > Araucariaceae > Wollemia > Wollemia nobilis. The sequence goes on along the minus strand of JAQPPZ010003507.1, from coordinate 244,709 downwards.
AATCAACAATGGGATTTTTGAAGTAATTAGAGCATCCAAATAAATTTTCTATTAAGGCTAATATGTTAAATTATTTGAACACATTTAATTAAGGTATTTATTAAGATTTTAAAGTAAAAAGGAAAGGATTCTTGCACCCCACAAGTTCTATCATTTTAAAATTTATTTAACAAAGCAAGATAAAAGTTGTTAACAAAGAAAGATAAAATTTGTTTAACAAAGCAAGATAAAATGGATTAAATCACCATTTCGGGATTCACATTTCAAATTTAGATTTAGTCATTTTATTTCATGCTCAAACAAAGCTTAACAAAACAAGATAAAATTTGTTTAACAAAGCAAGATAAAATTTGTTTAACAAAGAAGATAAAATGAATTAAATCACCATTCCGGGATTCACATTTCAAAGTTAGATTTAGTCATTTTATTTCATGCTCAAACAAATCTTAACAAAAGAAGATAAAATATACTTAAACAATTTGAGATAAAATAGATTTAATCACCATTATGGAATCATTATTTCAAAGTAGATAGTGAATCAATAAATACACATTTTTAAAAATCACATGAGCAACAATTATTACAAATCAAATCAATACTAAACCACAAGCCCCTTGTTAACAATTACTTGCACCTCTAAGGTATTTTAGCATATTTTAATATTTTCACAAACAATCAAGCACATATTAAGCAAATAAAAACCTTGGAGAAATTATGAATTTCTTTGCAAGAGAGGGTTTTCTAACAATACCTTGACTTTGAGTATGGTTTTGCAATTGGATAAAATTATCACTCAACAAAATTGGTGCTAAGAGGATCTGAATGGGTCATTTTATTGTTATTGTAAATGCTAAATTATTCATTATTACTTGAAAGGCTTGTTTGAAGGTATTGGTATTTATTAACGAGGTTTTGTTGATAGGTTATCACATTCATTGATTGGAAATTTCTTTAGTTGATGATGCATTGATACTAACCTTTTACAAATTGAGAATTTCTCTTATTTTTATGGTTTAATTTATGCATTGTTAACAAACACTTGTTGTCACTATTAAGCTAGAACCTAAGGGCATCATTACTACATCTAAGGCTAGAGAAGATATCATTTTACAAAGCCTATATCCTACTCAGAGACATAGAAGATCCAAGAGCAATTGTTATTCCGCCTAGTGGGGTTTTAGTTGAACCATCTATTATTCTTGTTCTTCATATTGTGTCTTTAGTCACACCACTCCCAAATCCAATGGCTAGGAATATTGCTTGGATGGGAGGGCATAGTAACCCCTTGAACATTGTTAGGGGCCCATGATATACCCAAGAACATATAGAAATTCTTTCCCAAATATAAACATAATGGCACAATATTAGCTAAGGAACACATTCAAGATTTTAAAGACATCCTAATCAGATTGCAAGTGGAACATGAATATGTTGTTTGCAGATTGTTTCCTTTGACCCTAGATGACTTGGAATATGATTGGTACATTAGTCTACATACCAAATCCATTACGTTCTGGGTCTAGTTAGAAACTACGTTTGTAAATTAATTTAGGTTGCCCTTAGATCCTACCATAATCTATAATCAATTTGCTTCTTGTATGAGGGAACCCAATGAAGCATTGAGAATGTTCAACACTAGATTTCAAAAACTCTATTGAGGCTAACTTCTCCTTATTCTCTCACTATCAATATTGCCCTTCAAATATACTTCAGGGTATTAGATCCCATGACCTATGTGTTTATTAGGATAAATACTTTGGTCACTACTCTTGCCTTAGAATACATAGAGGCCATGACTATCCAAAAGCAATTGATGCCATAGAGTTATGGGATAGGACAATTACCTACGATAGGATAGCATGGAGTATACAATCAAATCCTAATGGTAAACCAGACATTGTTATAGCAGACCCCAATATTAAATACTTTTCCTTACAATCATTTTTACCTGACCATACTCGCTTATCCTTCCAAATTTACTTATCCAACTACACTCACCCATCCAACCACTCCATTACTCTTAGAGAATCAATTAGCCACCCACAAATCCATAAAAATAAATGCTCAGGCCTTGCCTATATTCTTAAATCCAACACCCATACAGAGTTTGAATCCATTTCAAAATCCAAATATTCAAACTCAAGGTACCTTGCAAAATCAAAATGTGGTACCAAATTAGAACATTCTAGGTTTAGATAATCCAACTAATCCTACCACTACTAGTGTTCAACCTAATGATCCTAATTTAGAGGTAAAGGACCTACAAAGGTTGGTATAGAAGCTAAGTAGTGATATGGTTCAATTACAAAAGCAGGCACCACAAAACTCACAATAAAATAGAAACTATAGTTTTTAGAGGAAATAGTGGAGCACACAACCAAACAATGGGGATGTACCTAGCCCAGTTTCTAATCAGAACAATGCATATACTAGTTCTTGTCAATCTCATAAAATTGTTAATCTTTCAAATTTAACTATGAAAAACTGGTGTAGGATGCATTCCACTAAAGAGCGCAATGAAAATGAATACCCAGAGTTTTAGAATATCATAGATATTTTTAATAAAGAGATGAATGATTTGGAATTAGTACCTAATGAGGACTCTTGTCATCAAGCTAGTTCAAGAAAAGGTAAGAGAACTACCTTAGTTGTTGAAAATTTATATCCAGAATATGAGGAAGAAGAGGAGGATGATGATACCATAGAAGAAGTTTAGACCTTTATACAATTTAAAAAGGAAAATCACAACTACAAGTTGAGGAGTAAGAGTAAGATCCCAAATACTTTTTCTACTCCTCCAAATAATTTCATTATTTCACCAGATACAAAGGCAAACAACAACCCTCCACCTCCATCTCGAATTGAGTCACCCAAATAACCTCAAAAAATGTAAAATCATGACAAAAGTGCTTACAACATCATTGAATATCTAAAGAAAAGAAAAGCCAACATCACTTTGTTTGAAGTTGTCCAGTTGACAAACCAAAAAGATGCCTTGATTAAGGCACTTGGTCAACCAAGCAAAATTGATGCTAGAAAAACTATAGAGTCACTTTTGGTCTAACGAAAGGATAAAGGAGAGGCTCCCCCTTCATTCTAACAATATGAATTCCAGGAAATAATTTACACAACTTTATAATAGATTCAAGCATGTTAGGTAATGTAATGCCTTATGTTACTTATCAGAAATAGGGTTTGAAACCCACTCCTTAAAATAGAATGGTGTTACAATTAGATATATCTAAGGTGAATGTGGTAGGTATGTTTAATAACATTAATATCTAGATTGCATTAGAGCCTAAAATTTAGTAGTTTATTGAAATTCATGTTGTTGATATTCCTGATATATTTTATTGGCCAAGGATTTGAGCAAAAACTTGAATGGCTATATGACCACAAATTGTTTGCACATGTGGTTACCTTGAAAAGGGGAAGCCAATCAAATTTGAATTGAAAGAGAGCCTAGGATCAAAGAGTGGATCATGGAGTATAATAGAACAAATGAAACCCTTTATAATGAGTCTGAGTTGGGTGTTTACACATTAGATACCAATTTGGTTACAAATAAATCTAATGCTAAATTCTATCTTATGACCCACTAAATTATGATCATCTTGTTTGGACACATAAATTTGATGGATATAAATGCAAACAAGGTAGTGGAGTTGGGGTTAAAATCATTAGCCCTAAAGGTAAGTATTCTCAAACTGCATTTAGATTACAAATTCCATGTACTTGCAACGTAGTGAAGCATGAGGCATTGATTTTTTTATTACAATTAGCTCTGAATAAGAACATTAAATGTTTGAAAGTTTTTAGGGGTTCAATGTTAGTTGTTAGGAAAGTAAAGGGGCAATACACATATCACGACGAAAGGCTAATTCACTATAGAACTAGAGTTAGAGACTTAATAGATGAATTTGAAGACTTTAAGATTTCTTTGATTTCTATAAAGAGTAATCATGTTGTAGATTCTTTGGTAGTCGTAATAGGTACATTAAATCTCATCAATAAAAGAAAATTGAAATTATTTCAATAGAATTGGTTCCTTGTCCTTCTATACTTGACAATGTTAAAAATTTATAGGTATTTAAAAGTGATAGACACATCATTGACTTTGTAACTAACTCAGGTGTTTTTAAAAATTAGGTGATTGACAAATACCAATGGTTACAAGAGGATGAAGATGAGGTAACGAAGAGAACTAATGCTATCCAAAAAGGTATTGTCTCACTTGAATTTTTTTTTGATATTGACTACCAAAGCAAAAGGTGCGACAAAATCTCACCTTCAAATGATGCATCTGATGTAGTTAATATTGGAAATAACAAAGATCCACATAACATACTTATTGGGAATGCATGCACACATCAATAAAAATAAGGAATAATGCACGCACTTAAAGATTATATGGATTATATTGCATAAAATTATGAAGATCTAAAAATGTACAATCAAAATATTATCATGCATACTACTCCTTTGAAACTTGAATCTAAACCGTTTAGACAGAAATAGTGACCACTCAACCCAGTGCTAGAACCACTCATAGAGAAGGAAGTTAAAAGGGTATTATATGTAAACATTATATTTCCTATCTGAAATTCCACATGGGTTGCAAACATTGTTCCTATTTGAAATAAAAGTGGAGAGATTAGGTTGTGCATTTATTTCAGGAACCTTAATAAATATTCATAAAAATATAACAAGCCTCTTCCTTCTATCGATAAAATTTTAATTTGCTTCAAAAAAGTTAAATTAATTTATTAATTTATACTCAATTCTATTTGTGATAGTGATTAGCTTAGGCTTATTGTATGCTTTGAACACTTGCATGTAACATGTTAGATGCAAAATGCTTCCTATTAGATATTAATTTTTTTCTAGTAGATATTTATATTTTTATAACATTCTAAAGTAAATGAATAATTATAATAGAACTTGGTTAAATATGGACAAAATTTCCATCACAACTCTAACCATTATAGTGTTTCCTTATATTTTTAAGATAAAAAACTCAAGGATATCGTTACATTTTATATTTACGTCGTGAAGGTTATCTCATTATTGCTTCTTGTCATAACCCAAGTTCCCTCAACTCATTTTTTTATATCTTTTATAATACCCTATTAAGTAGTGCATACAAATAGGTATCAAGTATTAGCTAACTCTCACTTTAAAATCTAATAATACCTAAACTAGATTTACATATAGTCCTTCCTTTAAGGCACAGCCGTCCCCACAACTTACATATTTCTATCTATGTAAGTGCGCTAGGAGCTTAAACTTCGTATGCAAGTTACCCTTCTTGTTATTTCCCCAATGAAATAACTTACCTCTTTTCATTCCATTGAAAATAGCACTCTAGTTATCTCATGCTATTTAATTCTATCTAAGTAGGAGCTTAAGCATATGGAAACCACCATTCTCATATTTATATGAGCTAGTAAAATTTTTATAAAGCTCTTTTTTTTCTCATTTGTGGAATAACACAATAGGATTTCTAATAAAATTACTAATACTTTAGACATTATTCTACACAAGCCCAATTATTAGCTCATAGCAATTACTTTCCTTCCTTCCATAATTTCATAATTACGATAGATACTCCTAACATTGTTCTTCATGACATACATAAAATGGTTTAATTAACACATTCAAGTTCGTTGACTATATTAATCCACCATACTTTTTATACACTATTCCATAGATTACTTTACTGAATAAAATGCATAACCAAGTAACACCATTGCCATAAAGATCTAAGCTATGACTAAAGGAAAACTTATTATACCATAAGCATTTAACAAAATAGTCACTAAGAGAAATATTTTACAATACATTCCACAACAATTCATTTACCCTAGGAGAAACCCATTATGGAGAAAATCCAACACTAAAAACCCTTCTCCATAATTTATTACTATTTCAAAAATACCATACATCAGGTATATTCTAACTTATTATGTTCACATAAAAAAGGAGAGCCTAAGTCTTATCGACTTTACAATACGGGTCATTCATTTAAATATTTTGAATAAATTCAACCATATATTTAAAAAAAAACAAAGGTAACTCATATCACCTTTTTTATCCACATACAATCCTTTTAATAAAATACAAATGACACAAATCTTTCATAATTGAGTACATTTCGATATCCACCGTGGGTCCACATCTTAAGACCACTTCTTACAATAATAAAACCTAATTTCCATCGTCGACATCACAATGTACCATAAAAATATAACAAGGACTTTCTTTAAGGATCTGCAAAAATAAACCACATTTCTATCTACTATCAAGTAGTATATCCAGGTATAAACCCCATCATAATATCATATACTAAAACAAGGAAAGCTTTCACCTCTCTACAAGTTTTAACTCTGGATTTAGCAACATAGATCCCAAATCCATTTTTAATAATAATAAATCTATTGGAAACATCAATACTTGATGCTATAGAGTATGATTTCCTTATTCATTTACATATTTCAATACTGTTACTAATCTACTATGAAATAGAATCACATTAATAGTAAACAAGAGTCCAACTTTCCCTATTATAACCTCAAGGAGTTCTCTACTTTCCAAATTGTAAGTGTGTCGAACACTTTTCGACTCCACAAACAATTCAATAATTGTAAATTGAATTTTATGTTTTGGATATCATAATATCATCCAAAGATAACTAACATTCCACATGTATAAAAAAATCCATCCTATTTGCAAAATATATTTCGATCTCTACACCAACATGAGGTTTGCTCCTTGAGAGCTGATTTTAAAATGATTAAGGTACATTTAATAAATTTAGTCTTCACTTGATCCACTTATACTGAGAAGTAGTCACTATGGTTCACTCAGCATAAGTTGTTCTCCCTTTCAAGCTAGAATTAGATGTACTAGATGATAATCTAAGTTATCTATTTGGAACTCAAACTACACTAAGCATGTCAACCAACTTCTATAGGTTTACTCCCAATGCATCCTTCAAGAGAACAACAAGGATTACCTACAACCATCTAAATTTCCACAAGATTCACAACCAGCACCCGTGCTAAGCCCATCACAAAAACATAGCAAGGATTCTAAACCTATAGTTATTCACTCTAAAATTCCTTATTGGATTTCCCAACCATCAATACATCCATTGAAACTCCTATTCCAACTCACGTGAATTAGAAATAATTTTCAAATATCTAAATTAAGATATGCTACTCTCAAACTCCTATCACCCAATCATAATAGAGAACTAGAACCAATCAATGCATATGCTCTTAATAAAGTTTTCAACGAAGACAAATTTTCGAAATTCAACTTATTTGAATGGATTACTAAAAGAAATAGGTTGAGACTTAATAAAGTTTTCCCCTTGCTTGATTTTCGTTCATGGTCAATCCTTAATATCGATTTTGATATTACCACTGAAAAATCTCCCCATATCCTTTTTTTTTCCTTTTTGTTGTTCACACCACTCCCAAATCATAACTCATCCCCTTTTGTCACTCTTAACCGTGGAACATTGTTGGTGAGTGTGAGTGTTTTACTTCTGAGATATTAGATAGAAAATCCTTACTCAATATTTCTCTCAAGGAAGTATTCAACCCTTTCTTACCCCTTGCTAGCATTAATGACAAACACCATCATTACCTTACCACTTTTCTCTTGGTAACAACAAACCAAGTAGTTAGACAATTTATCTTATTATTTAACCAAGATTTCTATACATATTAAGAAAAATTCCATTTCCAAAATAAATAGTCATGCAATAAACAAGTTTTATATTAAACTTGATATATTATTTTATTTTTTTACAAAGCATAATATATAGCTCTATGGGGATACATTCATCCAAGTTATCTGATTATTTGACAAGTAAAATAACTCATCAACATTTAAAAGTATTTAGTTTATACTGATTATGTCTTTCTTTCAACCATGAAGGGTCAATTCTTGTAACCAATTAAAAATTAGTTAGTAGCATTGTATTTTCTTATAAAATATATATTTGGCATAACTAATCATGAATTAGACAACCATTCCATCGATAAAGCATCATAGAAAAAATATAAGTCCATCCAAATAAAAGTCTACCAAGGGTGGGTCATGACATCCTACCTCACTTAGGCTTAACACAATCATTTGTGTTTCATCAATATCTAATAATAAAACAACAATTATATAGCATTTTCAAATAGGTATGGAAAATGATTTTGCATGTCTGTTACTTTTTTACAAGTATTATTTCTTTCGAAGTAGCAGTCCACTAGACTTTACATTGTTCTAGAGTTCCTTTCCTCATCGATTTGGAATGAAACTCAAGGATTTTGAATGGTCGAATCTCTATAGCCTCTAGATCCACCATTTGTAATTTAGAAAAATACCACACATGATCAATATTAGCAACATATTTTCTAAACAAATAAATATGAAAGGTGTCATAAATCTTTGACAAAATGGGTGTTAATGCAAGTTGATATGCTATAGGATTGGTCTTTTTTATTATTTCAAAGGGTCCAACAAAACAAGAATCTAGTTTTGTGGATTTGATTTCACTCTTCCTTGGCCTCACCCTTAGAAATACTCTCTCACTTACTGTAAATTCTCTTGGTGATATTTTAATATCAACATAACTTTTCTGAAAATATACATCTTTCTTAAGCCTTTCTTAGATAGTTCTTAACCATTGCTCCATTTCCATAACTATGTTTGGTCCAAGTACAATTTGGTCCTATGGATTATCTCATGATAATGGTTTTGTACATCATATAGATATTTGAATGGAGCCATGCCTAATATTGAATGGTGACCGTTATTATAGGTAAATTCTACCAAGTGTAGGTAATCTTCCAAACGGATCTTCTAGTCCAAAAAATACATGTAAAGCATATCCTCCAACACCTAGTTCACCATTTTAGTTTATCCATCAATTTTTGGGTGGTATGTAGAGTTGATGTTTTAAACCGATGTTGATGATGTGATGTAAGGCTTACCAAAACTCAATTGTGAGTCTCGAGTCTCTATCTAAAATGATCACTTTTAAAAAACCATGAATCCTGAATATTTCTTTGGAAAATATATTAGCCACAACCACAACATCATATTTGGTATTTTTGGTATAAAATGTACAACCTTAGTGAATCTGTCGACCACAACTAGGATTGCATCATGGTGGAATCTAGTTTTTGGCAACCCTATAATAAAATACATTGAAATTACTTACCATTTTTGTGCTAGTACTTCATGAGGGTACAATAGTGGATGTCTATTTTTTACCTTCACTTTTTTGCATTCAAGACATTGGGTGACAAATTTAGTTGTCCCTCTTCATGTTGGACATTTTGAGTCCCTAAGCTAAAAAGTTATCATTGATGTCAAAAGGACCTATGCAAGTAAGCACTATGATTTTCTACACAAAGAGCTTCATGAGAAGCAAAGGTTTTGATCAAAAGGATGCATGGCATTTGGTTCCAAAAAGGAGCTTCAAGGGAAGCTTAGCAAAAGGTTTTTATTTAAAACCATGGATGGCAGATTTAAAATGCGTTTTTCTTAAAACCCAAGTTGGATTTTCATTTAATCGAAAAAGGTGCCCCGATGATGAAGATATTTAATTTTAAAGGTTTTATTTAAAACCATGGATAGCAGTTTTGAAATGGATTTTTCTTAAAACTCAAGTTGGATTTTCATTTCATCAAAAAAGGTGCCCTGGTGATGGAGATATTTAATTTTAAATATTTAGTTTAAATTTTAATTATTTAAAATTAAAATTTTAAAATTAATCAAAATTTTTCCCTCCATTTTACATCGACGCCGACTTTTATTCTTCCCCATCCGCATCTTGTATAAAATGTGCCTTGTTAAACAATGGTTTATGTCCTCCGAAATTCGAATGATAAATCCTCTTTTGCAAAAGTTATCCTCCTCCGAAATCGTGCACTATTGACGACAAAGGTTTGGGAGAAGCGCAGTTTGTAAATTCATGGGTGCCAAGAGGAAGTACTTCAAACATGAAGTATAATAGCTTCCACATGGAAATATTAGCCCACTTTGTGGGTAAAAGGAGTGCAAAGGTTCACTCACTACTACAAGTCTCGGGTTTGAGTCACCCAAAATTCATTTTTTGCTTGTGTACTGTAGCCACAATTTTCGGAGCAGAAAACAATTTTTTCCAAGGTATGTCATCACCGCAATTTTTAGATATTGAGATATAAATATTTTAATTTTCCTAAGCTAAGTTTAATGCATCATTATTGAGGGTTTGCCATGGTGGTATAGTTTATAATTTGTGTTTATATTTTGTACTATTTGATGTGGGATTTTTGCATTAAGAAGCTTAGTGAGTTATGCATTAGTGCAAAGTGTTTTTAGGAGAAATAAGGGAATGGTAAATGGTTTTGGTGATATTCATGCTATGATTAATTAGATAAGGAAATAATTATCTTTAATTATTTTCTAGTGGTGGATGTGATTTTTGACTAGGAGAAATAAGGTGTAAAAGGTTATGATAATTGTTTTGTAATTTCTCCTAACCCTCATGATGATTGGCAAAAGAATATTGTGATTGTGGCAGATTTCCAAAGAGTTTTTTCATCTTCATAAAAGGTATGGGCACATGATCCTATTGATTGTTTATGGTGGTTGACTTTTGAAATATCATTGGAGAGAAAAGGATTGATTGTGGTTTCCTTTTTGAAAGTGGTTGGTTGAATGCTTCAAGGTTTTCTGGTTTGAGAGTTGTGATTAAACATTGTTTTATAAGCATTTTTGTTGAACCCCATTGATTGTGAAATGAACTTGAAATTGAGTTAGATAAGAACATGAGTATCATTGTTATGTGAGACTTGTGATTGAGCATTGTTGGAAACATTTTGAGTTGGTTGATACATTCTTGGACTAGGGTTCATGAGAAAGGATTGATCCTTGAAGTGATTGGTTGAGTTGAGTTGATTGAGCCTAGTCAAATTATTGTGTGAAGTGGTTGTTCAAGTTCCATAAAACAAACTATTCTATATTTTGATTTGAGTTGAGTTGAGATTGATTTGATTTGATATTGGGATTTGAGTATAGAACATATTGAGTCTCTAACAATTCTCTTTATGCTTCTATGAGATTGCTAAGTTGATATTAATTTGAGTTGAGATTGGGATTTGAGTATAGAACATATTAAGTCTCTAACAATTCTCTTTATGCTTATATGAGATTGAGTTGAGATTTTATTGAGCTTATTTGAGACAAGTCTTTGAGAAGGCTTGTGGAATGATTTGAATAAGCTTTTGTTAAAGCTTGCTATCCATATTTGAGCAAGTCCTAGAGAGGACTTATTGAGTAGATTTGGAAAAGTTCTGTGTGATATTGTTGAGCATATTTGGACAAGTTATGTGTGAAATTGTTGAGCATATTTGAATAGGTTCTGTGTGGACCTGTTGAGCAGATTTGGACAGGTTCTTTGTGGACCTATTGAGCATATTTGGACAAGTTCTAAGTGAGCTTGTTGAGCAGATTTGGATAAGTTTTGAGTGAGCTTTTTGAATAGATTTGGACAATTTTTGAGTGAGCTTGTTGAGAATATTTGGACAAGTTCTGAGTGAGCTTGTTAAGCATATTTGAGTAGGTTCTGAGTGAGCCTATTGAGTAGATTTGAGCAGGTTTTGAGTGAGCCTATTGAGTATATTTGAGTAGGTTTTGAGTGAGCCTATTGAGTAGATTTAAGTAGGTTCTGAGTGAGCCTATTGAGCAAATTTGAGCAAGTTATGAGTGAACCTATTGAGTAGATTTGAGAAGGTTCTAAGTGAGCCTATTAATAGATGTTTGGAGGTGACAGAGTACATAGGACAAAGTATCAGTGGATAGAGATCCAATAGCCATGACAATTGAAGACAGATTTGAGTGAGGAGTTTTCAAGTGGAGAGAGAACCACAAGTCGGTTCAATGAGAGAGACATAGTCTTCTAGAAGATCACTAGCCAAAGTAGAAGGGGAAAGAGTTCTCCTATGGAAGATATCCATGAACTTGAGATTTAGGGATCAACTTATCCTTTGGACAGAGTTCCATAAACATTGTAATTGGGAAGGATTCCCAAAATATTGATTGAGAAAGTTTTAGAAAAATATTTTCTTCGTGGAGTAGCCCACATTAGTGAACCACGTAAATTGTTGTCTCACTTTTGTGGATGGTTTTTTGTGTATTTATTTAATTATTTCTATTTATACTGCTATCTATACAATTCATAATATTGAATTGAAAAGAAAACTAAAAAGTGGTCTTATATTGTTCACCCCCTTCTCAGTATAATCTTGTGTTCTTCAATTTATATCAGAGTGAGTTCCTTCAGAATATTTTGATAGCTTGAAGGAAAAGCTGTCTAAGAACATAATGGATCACAAGGATCAAAAGGATGGGTCATTCAATAATGCAGTACTAGTATTTTATGGAAGTGACTTCTTGTATTGGTGTATGTTGATGAGATTTTACTTGATGGCACTTGGAAATGAAGTTTGGGATGCAGTGGAACTTGGATATGATGCAACAGCCAATCCTCCTATATATAAGGAAGGTAAGCTTCTAATGCATGCAAATTCAAGAGCTATGAATGCAATTATAAAAGGATTGTGTAGATCAGAATCTATAAAGGTTATGGATTGTAAAACAACAAAAGATATGTGGGATCTACTGCATGACATATACCAGGGTGATAAAGGTGTCAGGAAAGCTAAGATCAAAAATATCAATAGAGAATTTGAGAACTTAAGAATAAGAGATAAAGGTTCCAAAAGATCCATAGATATAAGATCTATTAAGTGTTTCAATTGTATAAAGTAAGGACACTATGCAATAGAGTGCAAAGAGCCAAAGTACAATAGTGATGAAGGAAAATAGGATCACAGGTACAGAGAATCAGAAAGACATGGGTACTAGAAGAAAGGCAAGGATGGACAAAATAGACAAAGAAATAAGTTCTTCCAAAGGTAAAATAAAAGCTACCATGCAGATAATGCAAGTAAGTACTTAATTGATAGTGATGCTAGTTTTTTATACAATGATAGAGATGAAGTCCTATTTATGGTTAGAGAGAAAAAGACTCCAATTATTCTCAAATGTTTTAGATGTGGTAAATTTGGACATCTTGAAGATTATTGCACTAGGGATGGCTATAGTTTTAGTGATGATGGTTTTAAAAATGCACTTGAAAGACCATATGAGAATATTCTAATGGCTCTAGATGATGAACTAAGTGATCCCATAGAAGATAAGCCAAAAGGAAGTAATGATAAGGACAAAGGCAAAAAAATAGAGGATTAATCAATAGAGAATGATTATGATCTCAAGGGAGAACTTATCTATGCCCTTGACACAGTAAATATGGTAAGAAAGCAACACTCTAAGCTTGAAAGTTAGTTTCAATAATGTGATGAAGAAATATTACTGCTCATAGAGGATTTAGAGAAGTCAAAGGCTAAGGCAAGCAAGTTCAAGGATAAGTTAGAAGCAAATATTTTGGAATGTGAGAAGTTAGCACAAGAAGTGGCTACTCTAAAATAAGACTTAGAGGAAGCCAATATCAAGATGAAGAGTTTCAAAAATAGCTCTAAGAACTTGGATAAGTTCATCTGTGGACAACAAAGAACATCATGTTCAACAGGTCTTGGCTTTGGAAAGATTCAAAAGAGCAGGAAAAATAATCTACTTCAAATCTTGATGAAGAAGAAACTTTAGAAGAATATACATCATAAGAAGACAATTTAAGTAAAAGTGGGACATCAAAGGCTGATTTGGACAAAAAAGAGTTCAACAAAGAGAGGAACAATGCACAAACAAGATACAGATGGACCAACAATCAGAATAGGAGACCAATGAGGTCTAGGAAAGGAAGCTTCAATGGGAGATGCTTCTCATATCATAGGTTTGGGCACATGGATTCACAGTGCAGGTCATATGAAAGATAGAAATATGGGAAAGAACATCCTTTCCATTGGTATTGCTACTCATGCAATGAGTATGGTCACAAAGCAATGATTTGTAGGGTTAAAGGTAGAAGAGGATATGGCTTAACTAGAAGGTATCTTAAGACATTTGCACCTCCAAGTAATAATAACATTAAGTGTTATAAGTGCAATAATAATGGACACACAACAAGATGGTGTAGAGAAAATATTTTAGAAGTAGGTATGAATAGGAACAGGAACAGGAACATGGATGAGAATAGGAACATGAACAGGAACAAGAATAAGAATAGATACATGAACATGATCAGGAACAGGAACATGAACATGAATAGAGACTCAAAAAATAATAGAGACTCAAAAAAGAACAAGAATAGGAACATGTATGAAAACAAGAGCACAAATAAGAACATAAATGATGACAAAAACATGAATGATATCTTGGAAAGAAATAGTGAGAGGATTCAGAAAACTAACAAAAGAAGAGAGAAAGATAAAAGCATAGATCTATGATTTTGGGGAGTAGAAATTCTCCCATCCTAGAATTAACCACCTCATGTGGATGTGGGGGAGGGGCTAATATAAGAGGCTCATTATTAGCCCCGAGCCCCAAAGGTGACCCTTTGCCATTGATGATAAAGGGAGAGAGATTTGTATATTAGGGAGAGTTTTTGATATGGGGAGAGATTTGATATTTGAGAGAGCATTGAGCCAGGGGGGAGCAAAGTCATAGGGGGAGCAAAAAATAAGGTTAGATTTCTAGTAAATTAATATGGGTTGCCATCAATGACAAAGGGGGATATTGTTGGACATTTTGAGTCCCTAAGCTAAAAAGTTGTCACTGATGTCAAAAGGACCTATGCAAGTAAGCACTATGATTTTATCCACAAAGAGCTTCATGAGAAACAAAGGTTTTGATAAAAAATATGTATAACATTTGGTTCTAAAAAGGATCTTCAAGGTAAGCTTAGCAAAGGGTTTTAATTTAAAACCATGGATGGCAGATTTGAAATGGGTTTTTCTTAAAACCCAAGTTGGCTTTTTGTTTCATCAAAAAAAGGTGCCCCGGTGATGAATATATTTAATTTTAAAGGTTTTATTTAAAACCATGGACACAAAATTTGAAATGGGCTTTTCTTAAAACCCAAGTTGGCTTTTCGTTTCATCAAAAAATGTGCCCTAGTGATGGAGATATTTAATTTTAAATATTTAGTTTAAATTTTAATTATTTAAAATTAATCAAAAGTTTTCCCTCCATTTTCCATCGACGTCAAATTTTATTCTTCCCCATCCGCATATTGTATAAAATTTGCATTGTTAAGCAATGGTTTATGTCCTCCGAAAATTGACTGATAAATTCTCTTTTGCAAAATTTATCCTTCTTCGAAATCGTGCACTATTGACGGTGAAGGTTTGGGAGAAGCGTAGTTTGTAAATTCGTGGGCACCAAGAGGAAGTAATTTAAGCACAAAGTAGAATACCTTCTATGTGGGAAGCTTAACCCACTTTGTGGGCAGAAGGAGTGCAAAGGCACACTCACTGCTGCAGGTCTCGGGTTTGAGTCACCTTAAAATCGTTTTTCGCTTGTGTTGTCGCCGCAATTTTCAGAGCAGAAAACAAATTTTTCCAAGTTATGTCATCACCACAATTTTTGGAGATTGAGATACAAATGTTTTAATTTGCCTAAGCTAAGGTTAATGCATAATTATTGAGGGTTTTCCATAGTGCTATAGTTTATAAGTTGTGGCTTATATTTTGCACTAGTTGATGTGGGATTTTTGCATTAAGAAGCTTAGTGAGTTGTGCATTAGTGCAAAGTGTTTTTTGAGAAATAAGGGAATGGTAAATGGTTTTGGTGATATTCATGCTATGCTTAATTAGATAAGAAAATAATTATCTTTAATTATTTTCTAGTGGTGGATGTGATTTTTGACTAGGAGAAATAACGTGTAAAAGGTTATGATAATTGTTTTGTAATTTCTTCTAACCCTCATGAAGATTGGCAAAAGAATATTGTGATTGTGGCAGATTTCCAAAGAGGTTTTTTCATCTTCATAAAAGGTATGGGCACATTCTCCTATTGATTTTTTATGGTGGTTGATTTTTGAAATATCATTGGAGAGAAAAGGATTGATTGTGGTTTCCTTTTTGAAAGTGGTTGGTTGAATGCTTCAAGGTTTTCTGGTTTGAGAGTTGTGATTAAACATTGTTTTATAAGCATTTTTGTTGAAGCCCATTGATTGTGAAATGAACTTGAACTTGAGTTAGATAAGAACATGAGTATCATTGTTATGTGAGACTTGTGATTGAGCATTGTTGGAAACATTTTGAGTTGGTTGATACATGCTTGGACTAGGGTTTGTGAGAAAGGATTGATCCTTGAAGTGATTGGTTGAGTTGAGTTGATTGAGCCTAGTCAAGTTATTGTGTGAAGTGGTTGTTCAAGTTCCATAAAACAAACTATTCTATATTTTGATTTGAGTTGAGTTGAGATTGATTTGATTTGATATTGGGATTTGAGTATAGAACATATTGAGTCTCTAACAATTCTCTTTATGCTTCTATGAGATTGCTAAGTTGATATTAATTTGAGTTGAGATTGGGATTTGAGTATAGAACATATTAAGTCTCTAACAATTCTCTTTATGCTTATATGAGATTGAGTTGAGATTTTATTGAGCTTATTTGAGACAAGTCTTTGAGAAGGCTTGTGGAATGATTTGAATAAGCTTTTGTTAAAGCTTGCTATCCATATTTGAGCAAGTCCTAGAGAGGACTTATTGAGTAGATTTGGAAAAGTTCTGTGTGATATTGTTGAGCATATTTGGAAAAGTTATGTGTGAACTTGTTGAGCATATTTGAATAGGTTCTGTGTGGACCTGTTGAGCAGATTTGGACAGGTTCTTTGTGGACCTATTGAGCAGATTTGGACAAGTTCTAAGTGAGCTTGTTGAGCAGATTTGGATAAGTTTTGAGTGAGCTTTTTGAACAGATTTGGACAATTTTTGAGTGAGCTTGTTGAGAATATTTGGACAAGTTCTGAGTGAGCTTGTTGAGCATATTTGAGTAGGTTCTGAGTGAGCCTATTGAGTAGATTTGAGCAGGTTTTGAGTGAGCTTATTGAGTATATTTGAGTAGGTTTTGAGTGAGCCTATTGAGTAGATTTAAGTAGGTTTTGAGTGAGCCTATTGAGCAAATTTGAGCAAGTTATGAGTGAACCTATTGAGTAGATTTTAGAAGGTTCTAAGTGAGCCTATTAATAGATGTTTGGAGGTGACAGAGTACATAGGACAAAGTATCAGTGGATAGAGATCCAATAGCCATGACAATTGAAGACAGATTTGAGTGAGGAGTTTTCAAGTGGAGAGAGAACCACAAGTCAGTTCAGCAGAGAGACATAGTCTTCTAGAAGATCACTAGCCAAAGTAGAAGGGGAAAGAGTTCTCCTATGGAAGATATCCATGAACTTGAGATTTAGGGATCAACTTATCCTTTGGACAGAGTTCCATAAACATTGTAATTGGGAAGGATTCCCAAAATATTGATTGAGAAAGTTTTAGAAAAATATTTTCTTCGTGGAGTAGCCCACATTAGTGAACCACGTAAATTGTTGTCTCACTTTTGTGGATGGTTTTTTGTGTATTTATTTAATTATTTCTATTTATACTGCTATCTATACAATTCATAATATTGAATTGAAAAGAAAACTAAAAAGTGGTCTTATATTGTTCACCCCCTCAGTATAAGCTTGTGTTCTTCAATTTATATCAGAGTGAGTTCCTTCAGAATATTTTGATAGCTTGAAGGAAAAGCTGTCTAAGAACATAATGGATCACAAGGATCAAAAGGATGGGTCATTCAATAATGCAGTACTAGTATTTTATGGAAGTGACTTCTTGTATTGGTGTATGTTGATGAGATTTTACTTGATGGCACTTGGAAATGAAGTTTGGGATGCAGTGGAACTTGGATATGATGCAACAGCCAATCCTCCTATATATGAGGAAGGTAAGCTTCTAATGCATGCAAATTAAAAAGCTATGAATGCAATTATAAAAGGATTGGGTAGATCAGAATCTATAAAGGTTATGGATTGTAAAACAACAAAAGATATGTGGGATCTACTGCATGACATATACCAGGGTGATAAAGGTGTCAGGAAAGCTAAGATCAAAAATATCAATAGAGAATTTGAGAACTTAAGAATAAGAGATAAAGGTTCCAAAAGATCCATAGATATAAGATCTATTAAGTGTTTCAATTGTATAAAGTAAGGACACTATGCAATAGAGTGCAAAGAGCCAAAGTACAATAGTGATGAAGGAAAATAGGATCACGGATACGAGAGAATCGAGAAGACATGGGTACTAGAAGAAAGGCAAGGATGGACAAAATAGACAAAGAAATAAGTTCTTCCAAAGGTAAAATAAAAGCTACCATGCGAGATAATGCAAGTAAGTACTTAATTGATAGTGATGCTAGTTTTTTATACAATGATAGAGATGAAGTCCTATTTATGGTTAGAGAGAAAAAGACTCCAATTATTCTCAAATGTTTTAGATGTGGTAAATTTGGACATCTTGAAGATTATTGCACTAGGGATGGCTATAGTTTTAGTGATGATGGTTTTAAAAATGCACTTGAAAGACCAGATGAGAATATTCTAATGGCTCTAGATGATGAACTAAGTGATCCCATAGAAGATAAGCCAAAAGGAAGTAATGATAAGGACAAAGGCAAAAAAATAGAGGATTAATCAATAGAGAATGATTATGATCTCAAGGTAGAACTTATCTATGCCCTTGACACAGTAAATATGGTAAGAAAGCAACACTCTAAGCTTGAAAGTTAGTTTCAATAATGTGATGAAGAAATATTACTGCTCATAGAGGATTTAGAGAAGTCAAAGGCTAAGGCAAGCAAGTTCAAGGATAAGTTAGAAGCAAATATTTTGGAATGTGAGAAGTTAGCACAAGAAGTGGCTACTCTAAAATAAGACTTAGAGGAAGCCAAGATCAAGATGAAGAGTTTCAAAAATAGCTCTAAGAACTTGGATAAGTTCATCTGTGGACAACAAAGAACATCATGTTCAACAGGTCTTGGCTTTGGAAAGATTCAAAAGAGCGGGGAAAAATAATCTACTTCAAATATTGATGAAGAAGAAACTTTAGAAGAATATACATTAGAAGAAGACATTTCAATTAAAAGTGGGACATCAAAGGTTGAGTCGAACAACAAAGAGTTCAACAAATAGAGGAACAATTCACAAACAAGATACAGATGGAGCAACAATCCGAATAGGAGACCAATTAGGTCTAGGAAAGGAAGCTTCAATGGGAGATGCTTCTCATATCATAGGTTTGGGCATATGGATTCACGGTGCAGGTCATATGAAAGATAGAAATATGGGAAAGAACATCCTTTCCATGGGTATTGCTACTCATGCAATGAGTATGGTCACAAAGCAATGATTTGTAGGGTTAAAGGTAGAAGAGGATATGGCTTAACTAGAAGGTATCTTAAGACATTTGCACCTCCAAGTAATAATAACATTAAGTGTTATAAGTGCAATAATAATGGACACACAACAAGATGGTGTAGAGAAAATATTTTAGAAGTAGGTATGAATAGGAACAGGAACAGGAACATGGATGAGAATAGGAACATGAACAGGAACAGGAATAAGAATAGATACATGAACATGATCAGGAACAGGAACATGAACATGAATAGAGACTCAAAAAATAATAGAGACTCAAAAAAGAACAAGAATAGGAACATGGATGAAAACAAGAGCACAAATAAGAACATAAATGATGACAAAAACATGAATGATATCTTGGAAAGAAATAGTGAGAGGATTCAGAAAACTAACAAAAGAAGAGAGAAAGATAAAAGCATAGATCTATGATTTTGGGGAGTAGAAATTCTCCCATCCTAGAATTAACCACCTCATGTGGATGTGGGGGAGGGTCTAATATAAGAGGCTCATTCTTAGCCCCGAGCCCCAAAGGTGACCCTTTGCCATTGATGATAAAGGGAGAGAGATTTGTATATTAGGGAGAGTTTTTGATATGGGGAGAGATTTGATATTTGAGAGAGCATTGAGCCAGGGGGAGCAAAGTCATAGGGGGAGCAAAAAATAAGGTTAGATTTCTAGTAAATTAATATGGGTTGCCATCAATGACAAAGGGGGATATTGTTGGACATTTTGAGTCCCTAAGCTAAAAAGTTGTCACTGATGTCAAAAGGACCTATGCAAGTAAGCACTATGATTTTATCCACAAAGAGCTTCATGAGAAACAAAGGTTTTGATAAAAAATTTGTATAACATTTGGTTCTAAAAAGGAGCTTCAAGGTAAGCTTAGCAAAGGGTTTTAATTTAAAACCATGGATTGCAGATTTGAAATGGGTTTTTCTTAAAACCCAAGTTGGCTTTTTGTTTCATCAAAAAAAGGTGCCCCGGTGATGAATATATTTAATTTTAAAGGTTTTATTTAAAACCATGGACACAAAATTTGAAATGGGATTTTCTTAAAACCCAAGTTGGCTTTTCGTTTCATCAAAAAAGGTGCCCTAGTGATGGAGATATTTAATTTTAAATATTTAGTTTAAATTTTAATTATTTAAAATTAATCAAAAGTTTTCCCTCCATTTTCCATCGACGTCAAATTTTATTCTTCCCCATCCGCATATTGTATAAAATTTGCATTGTTAAGCAATGGTTTATGTCCTCCGAAAATCGACTGATAAATTCTCTTTTGCAAAATTTATCCTTCTTCGAAATCGTGCACTATTGACGGTGAAGGTTTGGGAGAAGCGTAGTTTGTAAATTCGTGGGCACCAAGAGGAAGTAATTTAAGCACAAAGTATAATACCTTCCATGTGGGAAGCTTAACCCACTTGGTGGGCAGAAGGAGTGCAAAGGCACACTCGCTGCTGCAGGTCTCGGGTTTGAGTCACCTTAAAATCGTTTTTCGCTTGTGTTGTCGCCGCAATTTTCAGAGCAGAAAACAAATTTTTCCAAGTTATGTCATCACCACAATTTTTGGAGATTGAGATATAAATGTTTTAATTTTCCTAAGCTAAGGTTAATGCATAATTATTGAGGGTTTATGATAGTGCTATAGTTTATAAGTTGTGGCTTATATTTTGCACTAGTTGATGTGGGATTTTTGCATTAAGAAGCTTAGTGAGTTGTGCATTAGTGCAAAGTGTTTTTTGAGAAATAAGGGAATGGTAAATGGTTGAGGTGATATTCATGCTATGCTTAATTAGATAAGAAAATAATTATCTTTAATTATTTTCTAGTGGTGGATGTGATTTTTGACTAGGAGAAATAACGTGTAAAAGGTTATGATAATTGTTTTGTAATTTCTTCTAACCCTCATGAAGATTGGCAAAAGAATATTGTGATTGTGGCAGATTTCCAAAGAGGTTTTTTCATCTTCATAAAAGGTATGGGCACATTCTCCTATTGATTTTTTATGGTGGTTGATTTCTAAAATATCATTAGAGAGAAAAGGATTGATTGTGGTTTCCTTTTTGAAAGTGGTTGGTTGAATGCTTCAAGGTTTTCTAGTTTGACAGTTGTGATTAAAACTTGTTTTATAAGCATTTGTTGAAGCCCATTGATTGTGAAATGAACTTGAACTTGAGTTAGAGAAGAACATGAGTATCATTGTTATGTGAGACTTGTGATTGAACATTGTTGGAAACATTTTGAGTTGGTTGATACATGCTTGGACTAGGGTTTACGAGAAAGGATTGATCCTTGAAGTGATTGGTTGAGTTGAGTTGATTGAGCCTTGTCAAGTGATTGTGTGAAGAAATTGTTCAAGTTCCATATAAAAAACTATTCTATATTCTGATTTGAGTTGATATTAGGATTTGAGTATAAAACATATTGAGTCTCTAACAATTCTCTTTATGCTTCTATGAGATTGTTGAGTTGAGATTGATTTGATTTGAGATTGGGATTTGAGTATAGAACATATTGAGTCTCTAACAATTCTCTTTATGCTTCTATGAGATTGAGTTGAGATTTTATTGAGCTTATTTGAGACAAGTCTTTGAGAAGGCTTGTGGACTGATTTGAGTAAGCTTTTGTGAAAGCTTGCTATGCAGATTTGAGCAAGTCCTAAAGAGGACTTATTAAGAAGATTTGGACAAGTTTTGTGTGCCCTTGTTGAGAAGATTTGGACAAGTTCTATGTAAAATTGTTGAGCATATTTGGAGAAGTTCTATTTGAACCTGTTGAGCAGATTTGGACAGGTTATGTGTGGACCTGTTGAGCAGATTTGGACAAATTCTGAGTGAGCTTGTTGAGAAGATTTTGACAAGTTCTTGTTGGCATTTTTTCCACTTTTATTGTCATTATTGATTATGCATGCTTAAGCTATGGCCCAATGCAGTTTTGTGAGTTTCGATGATTAAAAGCAGTCCAAAATTAAATATTTTACGGATTTCCAATGCGGTCAAGATAGAAGAACGCCCAAGCTACCAGAATTGAAGATTTTATTTATTCGAAGCTGCTGTTCGCGGATTGTTCTAACGGTTTCATACATATGTTCGAGAACACAATTTAATGAAGACTGCCGACTCTTTATGGCATTTAATTTTTTGGTCTTCAAGGCTACGATTAAGGGGATTATGTTCATTGTTTTCGTTGCACAAATTGTAGATCTCAAGAAGGTCGGTTGCAAATTTTAAATGCTGCAAAGAGGCCAGCCCTCTATAAAAATCAATGTAAATCTCATTTGCAAATGTCGGGAGTTTTCTGCTAAAAGCTTGAAGTTCATTTGCAGGAATGAAAGAATTGGCCTCTGATTTTTCAAGCAATTGTTTGGGTGATTTTCCTTTCTGTTATTTACATTTCTAATAACACTCATATTCCTTAGTTGCTGTTACATTTGAATTATGCATGTTGGATTTGAATATTGCTTGTAAGGGAATGAGTCCTGGAATGTAATCTTGGAGGGATTTTCTGCGTACGATTGTGAGGGAATTAAGTTGATATCTTCTGTTACTTGCTATTGCTGTACTTTAAGTGATCTGTTGTTGTTCTTCCCGATCTTATAACTTTGGCTACGGCCATATTTTCTGTTTCTTTCCGCAAAGTTTTAATCTCTTTCCAGCAACTCTAATCTTAAAACAAAATTAGTTTAGTAATGGAACCAGCCCACTCTGGAGATTGGTCTGGGAGCCATTTCTTGCTTCCAGCCTTTCAATGTTGGTCGGGTCTAGGGTGCAGTTTATATAAAAATCCTTTCCTGTGGCGGATTCGTGACCAACAGTTTTTGGCACGCCCGGTGGGACAGACTTCTTCTGTCTCAAAAGATCCATAAGTTTTATTGTTTAACACCCGGAGGTCTCAAGATTTGATGAGCTATCTTGGCCTCATAGCGGAGATTTGTAAGTTCATCTGGCGACTTTGCTGAGTTGAAGATCCAAATTTCTTGATCGTGGACGCCTACCTTTTTCAAGTTAAAAGAATGTTCATCTGGCGACTCTGACTTAATGGCGATAGCCGTGATCCCGCAGACCACTGCTACAAAGGCGAGGGTTTTTCCTAGATGGGATGATCTTGGCCCTCTGAATCTCCAAATTCGACATGAAATTCCCAAAGGTGCCCTGAAGGTCCTAGCAAAATATGATGGTACCAAAGGCATGGCTCTAGATCATGTTGAAGATATTGCTACTTTGTCAATGATCCATGTCATAAATCATGAGGATGTCATGATCAAACTTCTAGTTCTGTCTTTGGAAGGAAGGGCATTGCAGTGGTACAGAATGCTCAGGCGTCAAAGCATCAGCTCATGGGATGATCTAGCAGGAGCACTAATCAGAAGATTTGATGAAGATCCCTTTTACAGTTCTTTGGATCTCTATCAGTTTTTAATGTACATCAAGCAAGCACCTCTAGAGAGCATCACGGACTTCAATGTCTGATTCAGCAGAAGCTGGAAGAGAATTCCAGAGAAGATCTTACCATCACCCACCCAAGCCCACATCTTCTATGTTTGAGCTTTCCATTCTGACATAGGCCTCCTCTTGCTGCAATCAGGTGAACGAAGGTTCCCTCAAATCTTTGAAGAAGCAGTGCGAGCGGAACAACTTTTGCTCTTATCAGGAAAATTACCGTGGGGAGAAACTCCATTACTTTCTCTGGTAGTTGCTGCTCCTGTCTATCTCGTGCAGTATTTTTCATGCCATATCCCTTATACTGAGCAAAAACCTGAGATGCAGTTGTGTGGAGCTCAAGGGACAGATCTCATCCAAAGCCAAGGATTGGAATATGCAAGAACTTTCCTGGCAATGAACAATATGGTTGCTTGCAGTTTTCATAAGGAGATGGATTTAGAGGATATAAGCGAAGAAGAAGAACAGATTCAAGTGGCAGAACCTGAGCACAAGGAGGGCACATCTTTGCACCCTGTTTGTATCCCAGGGCATGACACACAAGCATTTAGTCAGAACCTGTTAAATATGTCAGATCAACAGGTAGAGTCTGAAGAGATCCTGGAGAAAGGACTGTTGCTAGACAATTTCTGTGATCAGATCCAGGAGTTGGAGGAACCCATTCTTAGTTCACAACCAGAGAACCCTTCAAGATGGTGGGATTGGCTTCAGTAATTACTACAATTGGTACCTACAGGAGCCCGTCATATGACAAATTTCTTTGCTGCATTATTTTTCAATTGTGTGGGTACTGGCATACAGCATAACTTACCTATGTCTGCAACATGGAGAACTTCAGGAAGAAGCCAGCCCAATTTCAAGGACCGACTCAAGTATGATCAGATCTGGTCGGGACATTGCAGATTTACCGGATAACTCCTTAGACTGGGTTTGTGGTGGCGACATGCCAATCATGTCGTGAACTATTGTATATAGTATAAAAACAAAAAACAAAAAAAGAGAAAAGAGAAAAAAAAAAGAGGTATTGTTTTTATTTGTTCATCTCGACTCTTTTTGCATGCGAGCCGCAGGTGCTTTTTTTTCTTTTGTTTTTCTTTTCCCAGCAGTTGGTGGCTTTCTAGAAAATTCTTCCGTTCCCTTCCCTTTTTCTTTCCTTCCTTTCTTCATCTTCCTCCTTCTTCTTCTTTTTCTTTTGTAGTAAAAAAAAAAAAAAGAGCCACGACTGTTGTTTCTTTTCCCCATTCCTATTATTCTCGTTCCTTCTTATCCCTTTCTTCTAAGTTCTGTCATTTTACGCATTTATTTACAGTTTAGTTCATTCTCATTCCACAGCCTTCATATTTCCATTTCCATTCCATAAGTTCATTTACTTTCCTTCCATATCCATTGCAGCTGGTAGCATAGCAGCATTCTGCTACAGTGTTTACCACATCACTCCTCCACTCCACTATTTCATTTCATTTTCATTTGCATTTCACCGCCTGCGCATCTGCAGGATCTCATTCCATTCATTTCCATTCCATGTTTAGTTCAGCCAAATGCAGATTTCTTTAAGTTTCGATTATTCAGCAAAAGTTTCTATTGCAACAGTCCACTGAGATGTACCACAGCAGCCAGCTTTTTGTTCTAAGTTTTATGACTCTGTTGCCCAATGGATTCAGGCCTGGATTCTTGCATACGGTAGAACTGTATACCCCACGAGCCGCCAAGAATGTTGGCATTTTTGCCACATTTATTGTCATTATTGATTATGCATGCTTAAGCTGTGGCCCAATGCAGTTTTGTGAGTTTCGATGATTAAAAGCAGTCCAAAATTAAATATTTTGCAGATTTCCAATGCGGTCAAGATAGAAGAACGCCCAAGCTACCAGAATTGAAGATTTTATTTATTCGAAGCTGCTGTTCGTAGATTTTTCTAACGGTTTCAAACATATGTTCGAGAACACAATTTAATGAATACTGCCGACTCTTTATGGCATTTAATTTTTCGGTCTTCAAGGCTGCGATTAAGGGGATTATGTTCATTGTTTCCGTTACACAAATTGTAGATCTCAAGAAGGTCGGTTGCAAATTTTAAATGCTGCAAAGAGGCCAACCCTCTATAAAAATCAATGTAAATCTCATTTGCAAATGTCGGGAGTTTTCTGCTAAAAGCTTGAAGTTCATTTACAGGAATGAAAGAATTGGCCTCTGATTTTTCAAGCGACTTTTTGGGTGATTTTCCTTTCTGTTATTTACATTTCTAATAACACTCATATTCCTTAGTTGCTGTTACATTTGAATTCTGCATGTTGGATTTGAATATTGCTTATAAGGGAATGAGTCCTGGAATGTAATCTTGGAGGGATTTTCTGCGTACGGTTGTAAGGGAATTAAGTTGATATATTATGTTATTTGTTGTTGTTGTACTTTAAGTGATCTGTTGTTGTTCTTCCCGATCTTATAACTTCGGCTACGACCATATTTCCTGTTTCTTTTCGCAAAGTTTTAATCTCTTTCCAGCAACTCTAATCTTAAAACAAACTTAGTTTAGTAAGGGAACCGACCCACTCTGGATATTGGTCTGGGAGCCATTTCTTGCTTCCAGCCTTTCAATGTTGGCCGGGTCTAGGGTGCAGTTTATATAAAAATCCTTTCCTGTGGCAAATTCGTGACCAACAGTTTTTAATGAGCTTGCTGAGCAGATTTTGACAAGTTCTGAGTGAGCTTGTTGAGAAGATTTGGACAGGTTCTAAGTGACATTGTTGAGAATATTTAAGAAGGTTCTAAGTGAGCCTATTGAGCATATTTGAGCAGGTTTTGAGTGAGCCTATTGAGCATATTTGAGAAGGTTCTGAGTGAGCCTATTGAGTAGATTTGAGCAGGTTCTAAGTGAGCCTATTGAGCATATTTGAGGAGGTTTTGAGTGAATCTATTGAGCATATTTGATAAGGTTATAAGTGAGCCTATTGATAGATATTTGTAGGTGACATGGTACAGAGGATAGAGTCTCAATGGACATATATCCAGTAGCTAGTACAATTGAAGATAGATCTGAGTGAGGAGTATTCAAGTGGAGAGAGATCCACAAGTCAGTGCAGCATAGAGATAGAGTCTTCTAAAAGATCACTAGCCAGAGTAGAAGGAGAAAGATTTCTCTTATGGAAGAGATAAACGAACTTGAGATTTAGGGGATCAACATATCCTTTGGAAAAATTTCCATAAACATTGTAATTGGGAAGGATTCCCAAGATATTGATTGAGAAAGTTTTAGCAAAATATTTTCTTCGTGGAGTAGCCCGCATTGGGTGAACCACGTAAATTTTTGTGTCACTTTTGTGGATGGTGTTTTGTGTATTGCTTTGATTATTGCTATTGATACTACTATCTATACACTTCATAATATTGAATTGAAAATAAAAGTAAAAAGTGGTCTTATACTGTTCACCCCCCCTCTCAGTATAAGCTTGTGTTCTTCACTTCATTCCTGGTCAATAGATTATTTTCTTAATATTCTCTCTCATTTTTGACCCTCTTAGGTGAGCAAAATATGGATATTTATGTGCTTCATTCATGAACATTTTCTTCAAATCCTCGATCTCAAGAATTATTACCTATCCTTAAAATTTAGGTGTAGAGTGACATAAGATGTTCGGGTACTAGTGGAATAGTTATTTATATTACAAAAAGTCTCTATCTCGTTCAACCAAACTTAAAATTTATCAACATCTTCCTCTCCACTGAATTTGGAGGACTTTAGGTGTTTCATGTCTTTTCCCAGTTCTGCATCAAGTCAAATTCTAGCCTATTATACTTCTGACTAGACCTCATTCTTCTGTCATACTCTAGGATTTCCAGCATGTGAATCTTGATTAACTATAGCCTCCAATAGTTGTTTTTGTGTTTCCATATATTCCATTAGTAAGGCAACTATTGTAGTAATATCCAACCTCTCATTATTAGAAGCATCTATACCTATATCTAGTGTCTCGACCTCTATATTATTTTTCTATGTCTTCCTAGTCAATGGGGCAACACTCCCTCTCCTTCTCTTAGGTGACATTGTCCTTAGATATACATAGAAGAGATAGGAGGAGTCAGTTTCACTTGAATTGCCTCTGCTACTAGAATTTATATTCTTAGTTATTCAAACTAGACAATCAAGGTTTGCTTTTGATAGGTACACTATTTTTATAGGTATAGTCTCTACACAATCTACATCTTATTGCACTCTATCTTGCACAAGAAAAATTTTATCCCTATGAACCAAGTGCTTTGATACCAAATATCATAACCCAATTTCCCTCAACTAATTTTTTTATATCTTTTATAATACCCTATTAAGTAGTGCATACAAATAGATATTAAGTATTTAGCAAACTCTCACTTTAAAATCTAATCATCACCAAACTAGATTTCTGCATAGTCCTTCCTTTGAGGCACACCCATACCCACAACTTACATATTTCTATCTATGTAAGTGTACTAGGAGCTTAAACTTTGTATGCAAGTTATACTTCTCATTATTTTCCCACCGAGCTAACTTGCCTCTTTTCATTCCATAGAAAATAATATGGTAGTTATAACACCCTATATAAGTTTATCTAAGTAGAATCTTAATCATATGGAAACCAACTATCATTCTCATATTTCGATGAGCTACTCAAATCGTTATAAGCCTCTTAATTTTCTCATTTGTTGAATAACAATATATAGTTTCTAAAAAAATTGCTAATGCTTTAGGCATTATTCTACATAAGCCCAATTATTAGCTCATAGCAATTACTTTCCTTCTTTCCATAATTTTTTAATTAGGATAGCTACTTATAACATGGTTCTTTATGACATATATAAAATGGTGTAATTAACACATTCAAGTTCATTGATCATATTAATTCACCATACTTGTTATACACTATTCCATAGATTATTTTACTAAAGAAAATGCATAACCTAGTAACACCATTACCATAAAGAGCTAAGTTATGATTAAAGGAAAACTTATTAAACCATGAGCATTTAACAAAACAATCACTAAGAGAAATATTTCACAATACATTCCACAACAATTCATTTACCCTAGAAGAAAGCCCTTATGGAAAAAAACCTAACACTAAATATCCTTCCCTATAACTTATTACTGTTTCAAAAATACCATACATCAGGTAGATTCTACCTTATTGCATTGACAACAACAAGGAGAGCCTAAGTCTTATCAACTTTACAATACAGGTCATTTCTTTAACCCTTCTGAATAAATTTGATCATATATTTGGCTTTTGAAAACCCAAAGGTAACTCATAGCACCTTAATTATCCACATACAATCCTTTTAATGAAGTATAAATGACACACCTCTTTCATAATCAAGTACATTCCAATATACAACATGGGTTCACATCATAAGACCACTTCTTACAATAATAAAACTCGATTTCCATTGCAAACATCACAATGTAACATAAAAATATAATAAGATCCTTCTTTAAGAATTTCCAAAAACAAACCATTTTTCCATATACTCTCAAGTAGTATATCCAGGTATAAAACCCCATCCTGATATCATATACTAAAATAAGGAAATAATTCACCTCTCTAAAAGTTTTAACTCTGGATTTATCACCATAGATCTCAAATCCATTTTTTTAAATAATAATAAATCTACCAGAAACATCAATAATTTATTCCACAGAGTGTGATTTCCTTATTTATTCCAATACTTCAATACTATTACTAATCTACTATGAAACATAATCACATTAATAGTAAACAAAAGTCCAACTTTACCTGTTATAACCTTAAGGATTTCTCTACTTTCTAAACTGTAAACGTGTCAAACACTTTTCAACTCCACCAATAGTTCAACAATCATAAACTGGCTATTAAGTTTTGGGTAGCATCATATCATCCAAATATAAATAACATACTAAACATATTAATAAATCCATATTATTTGTACTATGTTTTCCAGTATCTACACCAACATGAGGCTTGCTCCTTTAGAGCCGATTCTAAAATAGTTAAGGTACATTTAAGAAATTTAATCTTCACCTGCTCCACTTATACTAAGAAATAGTCATGATGGTTCATTCAACATAATTTATTCCTTATTTCAAGCCATAATTAGATGTACTAGATGATAGTCTAAGTTATCTATCAAGGACTCAAATTGTACTAAGCATGCCAACTAGCTTCTATTAGGTTATACTCTAAATGCATCCTTCAGGAGAACAACAAGGCTTACCTACAACCATCTAATTCTCCACAAGTTTTACAACTAGCACCCATGCCAAGCCCATCACAAAAACACAAAGAGGATTGTAAACCTATAGTTATTCACTCTAAAATTCCTTATTGGGTTGCCCAACTATCAATACATCCACTAAAACTCCTATTCAAACTCAGGTGAATCGTAACTCATTTTCTATCATCTGAATTAAGAGATTATACTCACAAACTTCTATCACCCAACCATAATAGAGAACTAGAACCTATCAATGTATATACTCTTAATAAAGTTTTCTAGAAATATAACTTTCCTAGGTTTGACTTATACAAAAGGCTTACTAAAATAAATAGGTTGAGACTTTCCAAAGAATATAGTTCTTAACTAGTAAACATACCACTTTCAAAGTTATAAAACCAATTACGATCACTTGGAAAATTTCATAAACTATTCAATAAATAAAAGAAGATTTATTGAGCCTACCTGATAGTATCAAGCAAGATTGCTATCACAATATTTCAACCATAGTTGAAAGGATATCCCCTTACCTGGTTTTCATTCATGATCTCTCCTCAATGTCAAACCCGATTTCCATCATAGACATCACAATGTAACATAAAAATATAACAAGACACTTCTTTAAGAATTTGCAAAAACAAACCACACTTCCATCTAATATCAAGCAGTATATCCATGTATAAAACCCCATCCTTATGTCATATACTAAAAAAAGGAAAATATTCACCTCTCTACAAGTTTTAACTTTCAATTTAGCAACATAGAGCCCAAATCCATTTTTTTTAATTAATAATAAATCTACCAAAAATATCAATACTTGATTCCATTGAGTATGATTTCCTTATTCATTCCCATATTCCAATACTATTACTAATATATTATGAAACAAAATCACATTAATAGTAAACAAGAGTCAAATTTTTCTGTAATATAATCTTAAGGAGTTCTCTACTTTCCAAACTGTAAATGTGTCAAATACTTTTTGGCTTTGTAAATAGTTCAAAAGTTATAAACTAGTTGTTAAGTTCTAGGTTGCATCATATCATCCAAAGATAACTGATTTCCTAGATGTATAAATAGATCCATCTTATTTGCATAATGTTTTTCGATCTCTACACCAACATGAGGCTTGCTCCCTTAGAGATGATTCTAAAACAATTAAGGTACATTTAAGAAAGTTAATCTTCACTCGCTCCACTTGTACTAAGAAGTAATCATGATAGTTTGCTCAGAATAAGTTGTTCCCATTTTCAAGCCAAAATTAGATGTACTAGATGATAGTCTAAGTTATCTATTTGGCACTCAAACTACACTAAGCATGTCAACCAACTTCTATTAGTTTCTACTTCGAATGCATCCTTCAGGAGAACAACAAGGTTTACCTACAACCATCTAATTTTCCATAAGCTTTATAGTCAATACCTATTCCAATCCCATCACAAAAATATAGAAAGGATTCTAAACCTATAGTTATTCACTCTAAAATTTCTTATTGGCTTAACCAATTATCAATACATCCACTGAAACTCCTATTCAATCTCAGGTGAATCAAAACTCATTTTCTATCATCTGAATTAAGAGATGCTACTCTCAAAATCCGATCACCTAACCATAATAGAGAAGTAGACCCAATCAGTGTATATGCTCTTAATAAAGTTTTCCAAAAAGGGATCTTTTTGAAGTTCGACTTATTTAAAATGCTTACTAAAATAAATAGGTTGAAACTTCCCAAATAATAGAGTTCTTAACTAGTAAACATGCCACTCTCAAAGTTATAAAATCAATTGTGATCACTTGGAAAATATCATCAACACGTTTATAACCAAAGGAATATCTATTGAGCCTACCTGATAGTATCAAGAAAGATTATTGTTACAGTATTTCAACCATATTTGAAAGGATATTCCCTTGCTTGGTTTTCATTCACGATCATTACTTGATGTCTATTTTGATCTTACAATTGAAAAATCCCCCCATATATTTTTATTTCTTTTTGTTGCTCACACAACTCCCAAACCATAACTCATCCCCTTTCATTTCCCTTAACCGCAAAACGTCATTGTTGATTGTGAGTGTTTAATCCCTCTCCCACTCTACATGTTCTCGAGTGTGTTTCCAAAATATCTATGAAAAAATTCATGCCTCCCATTATTAATATACATTTCCTTACTTAAAGGCTTCATTTTCAAAATTAGAGATAAGCTTCCCACTTAAAAATGGTATGGTTAATACAACCAAAAAAAAATATTATGATTTGGTTAGTCTTCTATTGTGGCATTGGTTTTATTTTCTTCTTGGTGAATTTAATAAGAATTACTTGAAAGCTACTAGATAAAAAATCCTTACTCAATATTTCTATCAAGGAAGTATTCAATCCTTTCTTACCCCTTGCTAGAATTACTGATAAACAGCATCATTACTAGCACCGACAGCAAAGGAGGGATATAGTAGTGAAATGGTTTGGGTATTGTTAGTGGACGAACTGCTCAGGTGCTTGTAATATCAAATATCTAGGCCTCTAGGACCTTGATTCATCAAAATGAATCATATTTTATAATCCACCCTTGATCATGTTAGGGTTTCGATGACACCAACGAGTGGTTGATATTAAAATATGAGGAAGGGTTGAGATTAAATTTGAGCATGTGACATGGATTAAATAATATATATATATATATATATATATATATATATATAATGAATGGTTGTGATTTGAGGAAGCGGGTGGATGATATGTGGCTAGATTTTGGTGTCTACACTAAGTTCAAGCGACTTATTTTAGTAGTATTAATTTCCCTAAACAATTCATGTAAATTTAACCATACCTTAATTGGTTCATGTTGGAAGTCAACAATGACCCCTATGCCTTAGGAACCATGACTACTTACATATGTGGTTCTCTTCAGGTGTGTCTAGTACCCACACCTTGCTTGGATAGCTAGTCTTGGGAAGTATGAGAAGCATGGGACTTGGCTCCTTCAAAATACCTTTAGGTTTTTTATTAAGGCTAAATCTTTGATTGGGTATAATATTTGATGCTCTTCCTTCAACGCTATCCTAATCTAATGAGTATTTTTTAAGAAAAATAGGAAATAAGTAAAATTAGTAACGTAAATCTAATTAGCCTAAGCTATGGATGATGATGTACCAAGGATTGTAATTTCCATTTTGCACTCAGACCACAAGAAGATACATGAACACTTAGACCAAGATAGATATGTTGTAGTCATAGCTCCTTGTATTCATATTAAGGCTTTGCAAAAGGTTAAGGTTGATGAAGATTTTCAATATTAAAAGAACTCAATATATCTGCCCTAATGAGAGGGAAACTATAAGTATAATGAGATTTGAGTATTGTTTTCTTTTGAATTTTTAAATCCTCTTAGTTCCTCTCAATACTCACCCTTACTTTATGGAAACTATAAGTATAGATAAGAGTTTATCAAGGGGTGTAGTCTTGAAATGTAGAGAATTCAAACTATTTTTTCTTTGGATTTTCTTAGAACTTACCCTTACTAGAGGGAAACTATAACTGAGAGAGATATCCAAAAGAAATAATGGATGAATGAAAAATATATGCCAGGCCTTTATACCGAGTGCCTCCAAAAACCTGCCCTTTACATAAGGGAAACTATAATTTTTTAGTGGTAATGATACATGGAACGTAGGCAAATATATTTTGAGGATGAAGATATTAATTTTAAACACAATTATATGTTTGTTTAAATAACAAATATAAAAAGAAGTTGATTTTTTTTAATATTTCAACAATAACACCTTAGTGAGAAAAAAATTAATATCTCTTCCTTACAATATTAATTTGAAATATGTTAACATAACAAATATGAAAAGAAGTTGAGTGTTTTAATATTTAAACAATAACACCTTAGTGAAAAAATGTTAAAATCTCTCCTTAAAATATTTATTTGAAATAAATATGTTAACATTAAAGAAGATAAATTAATTTAAAAAAAAAAAAACTAGAAATCCTTTTGATAAAATATGTTGTAACAATATCTACTTATAAAAGAAATTTAGTTATTCCCTTAAAAAGATAATCAAAATAGGAGAATTATTTTAGAGAGTGTAAGCATATGCAATTTTATATCTATTAATTACACCTCTAAATAAATATGCCTAAAAGGGAAAAAAATGAGGAGAAGATAGGAAAAATTATACAACCCCCCTAAAGAGACACAAATGTGCATTAAATTACACATAAACCCCCCCCCACCCCCCCCAATTTTTTTTTTATTGGTTACAATTGACTACGACTTTTCAAAGGCCCTTTAAAAGGCTCTTTGAAGAGGAGTCCAATTTATACTTCGAAATCAAAGTTTTTAATAACTCTTTTAAAAAATATATTTGGAGGAAAAAAAAATTAAACAATGCCTTTTGGGACCAGAGAAAAAATAGGAAAAAAACAAAGAGATAGCCTATTCGGAGCAAATGATATGGGATTCAATAGAAAGGAGAGTGGTCAAAAAAGATACAGGTTTATTAGATCAGAAGAGGCGCTCAGGGAGATGAAAACTCCCTCCAGAACAGGCTTCAAAAAAATATTTCCTTCTCTATAGCGACATTGGTTTGATCTAGGTAGAGCTAACCCGAGAGCTGAGGACACCGAGAATGAAATGACGCCACCTGCGCAGACAAACCAAAGGGACTATAGAAATATATAAAATATATTACCTTGATTTCGAGGAACCAAGGACACGAGGATGATTGAAACTGAAGTTGTTACCTGCACGTACAAAATAAATATATCCAAAAAATATAGTATATATATATATATATATATATTTATATAATATACCTTTTGTTATTTGCAAAATTTTCAAGATGAGAGCTTGGTTTTCACAGAGGTTTGTGTGAAAACATTGAGTTTTTAAGAACCTTCCCTGCGGAATAAATTAGAGATAAAAATAATTCTAAACTTTGAATTAGGCAAGTGCAAGGAACGAGAGACAATAAAATAGTAGATATGTGAGTTCTTCCACCAGATGAGAAGAATATAAGGAGTGATGCAAAATAGAGCATTGTATCTAGATACACCTAGTAAGAAGATTCAAATATATGAAGGAGGATGCCGAGAGCCATGTGTGGGTGGTGCACCAAGCCTAACATTATTTAAGAAAACACACTTGAATTTGAATTAAAAAAATCAATTTCCCTGCAAAATATTTTAGAAAAAAACTACACTTTAAAACAAGTACTAGGAACCAAAGATGTTAAAATAGTAGAGATGTGAGTTGTTCTTCCACTAGGCGAGAAGAATATAAGGAGCAATGCGTTAGAGAGTTTTGTATCCAGGTACACGTAGTGTTAATATTCAAAGCTACGAAGGAGGACACCAAGAGCCACATGTGTGTGCCATGCCAAGCCTAATGTACCCGAAGAAATCACACTTGAAGTTGAATAAAAAATGTATCTCGTTAATAGATAAAATGGATTCAAAATTTAGCTATATTAATTGTAATATAAAACCATAAAATCTAATTGCAATCTGTGGTCCAAAAAAAAGGAACCACGTGTATGGAGGCAGCGTCAAATAAAAATTTGGGCCTCGAAAAAAGAAATGTAGCACCAAAAAGAGGATTTGGTCTATGAACTTTAAATAAAACACAGCTTAAAATTTTATTTTAGACCATGAAAAATAGTAAATGAATCGAAACGAGGAATGAGAAATATATTTTTTGAAAAAAAAATCTCAAGCATGAAACAATTTCAATTCATATATTTTAACAATGAATATTTTGCTAAGAAAAAATATGGATAAAAAATTGACTTCTTGCATTATAATAGAACAAGTTAGTCAAATAAAAATCCAAACAAGTGAACCAGATACTTAGGACCTTCAAGGGAGAATGCTAGAAAAATTTATCCTGCTCTGATACCATGTTATAATTTCATAATAATAGATATGCAAAGCATTACACAAAATATGAAGAGAAGAGTGGAACTGATTGATTTAATCCAAGGATCAACTTTGTATAAATAGTAGAGTTGATCATTGAGAGCCTTTGGATTACAACAACTCATCAGACCTAATGAAGACCATTGAGAGTTTTCCTGACACATGGAGGAGTGGAAACTCAAGCGTGTATCCTAGTGGAACTTAAGAGAATATTCTCTTATTCTCTTTAATTTACCCTCTAAGGTGGTTGCTAAACTAGATAGCATCTGCAAATCCTTCCTATGGATAGGCCCTGAGTTGAAAGGAAAATTCCACCTTGTCTCATGGGAGCATATTTGTAAGAGGAAGAGGCAAGGGGATCTCAATCTAAAAAATGTGGTAATGATGAACAAAGCTCTTGTGGTGAAACTTGGTTGGAAAGTTGCTATGAATTCTAACATTATTTGGTGTAATATCCTTAAGACTAAATATACCTTTTATTATTTTTTAGCATATTTCCTTCCTAGTAGAGGTTCGGCCTTCTAGAATAGCCTCATCAAATCTCGCAGGTTCCTCAATTCTTATTACAGTTAGATTATTGGAAGTGGTGAGGCACTTAATTTTTGGGATGAAATTTGGGCCAGGGAAAGTCCCTTAGGGGATGATCTATGGTATGCCTCCCTTGTTGCTCATTATAGATCCCAAAGGCTTGAAAATATCGTAGAATTTATTACTGCCCAATATGGACGTAGATTTTGGTTGCCCTCCCTTCCAGAGTTGGTCGTCGATGTAGATGTAATATTGTAGCATGCTTTATTGGTGAAGCTAAGGCTTATTATGGTATGTAATATTTTAACAGATGATATATTGGTGTGGATGGATGACCTGGATGGGTCCTATTCAATTAAATATACCTACGTTGTTCTTAGCTCAGTGGAGGAAGACTTTTTTCCTGCAAATCAAATTTGGTTAAAATATCTAACGTTGAAGATTAACATTTTCTATTGGTTGGTTGTGCAAAAAAAATTTCTCTCAATCAAGAATATTCTCTAGTGGGAGATGTGCCTAGTCAACAGATGCTATTTATGTAAGAATTATTGGGAGTTGATGGCTCATCTTTTGTTCAGTTATCATGGTACGCAAAATATTCAAGATTCAATTCTCTCTTGTTTGGATGTTGCATGGGTGTTTCCTAATTCCTTAATGAGTTGTATCATCCAATGGAAGTCACCCTTTATTTCTTCTCGGATTAAATGTTTTTGGAAATTTCTCCTCCCACACTCCTTTTGGGGAGTGTGGAAGGAAAGAAACTCAAGGGCATTCAAAGAAGTGGAAAACAATATCACTCAAATAAGCTTCAATATTTTGTGGAAGGTGTCGAAAAATGTGTCTTCGGATCTCAACAATTTCTATCCTTAAAAATTAATTTTGATGCTCTCCCCAAGCAAGCGGTTGTTGGAAGAGCAACTTGGTTTTGTACTATTAGCCCACCCCCCTCCTACTCCTGACTCAAGGAGAGAGCTTTGTTGGTCTTCACCACCCGTTGGGTAATTCAAACTTAACTTTGATGGTGCCTCTAAAGACAACCTTGTCTTAGCTAGTGCAGGTGGTGCAATGAGGGACAACAATGGTGATCTTATTCTAGCTTACGTGGACTACCTTGGAGTTCAGTATTCCATAGTTGCTTAAGCTAGAGAAACCTTTATTATCTTGGAGCAGCTTAAGAACCTTGTCAGCAGAAGTGCAATTATTGAAGGGGATTCCCTATCCATCATCAACATGCTTCATGAAGTTTCCCATCCGGGATAGAAAACAGCTAATTTAATTGATGAAGTAACTTGGCTTTCCTGTTCCTTTTCTAACATGGATTTGTCACATATTTTTAGATAAGACAATTTAATGGTTGATATCTTAGAAAACATGGGAGTTCATTCTCAAGACTTATCTATATAGAAGTGGAATTTTCATATCCATATTATACTTTGCATAAGGGAGGAAGCTCCTTAACTCTTATTAGATTTTGGTTCCTCTCGAAGATATAGACAATCTAGTTGGTACCCATAAGTTTAAACATTTTATGGTGTGTACTGGCCTTTATTATGCTAAACCTTTAGTATGTTCTTGCCTTACTTGATTGTCCCTTCTGGCCCCTTGGTGATGTCGCCCCTTCTTATGCCTAGGCTTGTCGAACATTGCAACCTATTATGACTTCCAAATTTTAAACAATGCATTTATTTAGGTTGGTAGTTTTTGGCCCCCTACATTGTCCTACTATTCTTTAGGACCGAGTTTTTTAGGTTTTGCTCTCTGTCTTACCTTCATGGGATGGTGTGAACTCCCTCGATTCCCCTTCCCCGGGGGATGCTTACCTCAGTTTGTAATACATTGTTATTCTTTAGACATGCAATTTTCATTAACCATGCAATGACTGTCAAGCCCATCATATGGAGCTTCATTGAGGTATCCCATGTAAAATAATCCATAATATTTCCCATATCTTAGAAGGAGTACTTATTCAACATATCCCTAATATATTTGTAAATATTCTAAGAATCTATTTGTTGTAACATAATTCGTATATAGGGAGTACGAATTGAATAATCATGCACACCTAAATAAAATTTGGATTTGGATGTAGTACTACATTCATCCTGCACTCGAGCAATAAATGTGTTAGTTGTATCATTAGATATATAAAAATAGAGAAAAAAAGGTTGTATTTCAGTTAACAATGATGAAAATAAGCCAAATAATTGAAAGCATGCAAGTGTATTACCCATGTTAAAGCATGGAAATAGTAAGAAAAAAACAAATCAATTATAAAGAGGATCATTAGCGATTACAAATGTTACAATTTCATCCTTAGAATGGCCACTGATATGAGATGTGCACTCCTCAAAGTTTACTACTTGGATGTATTGATATTCTTGTTGGTACAGGGAGTTGTGAATTGGCAAGTGGAATTTTATATATAATGAGTGCAAAGTCAAGCCTTTGCCTTAACAAATGGAATCAAAGGACTTTTAAAGCTAAATATTAATTTAATAGACCTACTAAACTTTGAATTTTACCATTTGCATGATATATCACAAGGAATACTCCTATGAAATGTAGACCCTAAAACGAATAGTTTCTAATCTGCTTAAAGAATTGTTGTCAATGAAATTTTGTATTTTTATTTATTTTCAAGTTGCTTAAGAATTGTTTTTAAGGAAATTTTATATTTTTGATTTATTTTCAAGTTACTTTTCCAACCTTACAAGTCAATTTCACAACATCTTGGAGAAAACACTCTTTTCATTGATCACCAGCAAGAGGATTAAGAAAAATTTCAAGATAAATTTTGACATTTGGCTTTTTTTTTAATACATGGAGAAAGCCTTCATACAACAACACTCCATTAAAAGTTAACATTTGGATGACCCATGTATTGATTAGGTGACAACTTCATAATAGATGATCTTCTTGTATCTTTATATGATCTTATTGGTATATGACTTGGTAAATGGATGAAAGGGTCAAATTTAACTTCATATGGTAAAATCTTATGATTATAACTCTAGAATATTCTTATAGATGATAAGTCATGTGATGAGATATTTCTTTAGATGGTAATATCTTTAGATGATAATTTTTCTCTAGATGATAGCTCTTCTCCAAATGATAATAATTTTCTAAACAACTTTGGATGACAACTCATATCCAAATGATATCTCTAGATGATAACTCTTTTTTATATGGTAGCTCTTATCCAAAAGACCTAATTTTATAATGGAATAATTAGATGATTATATTATAATTAGACATCAACTTTTTTCAAATGACCATATTTTATGATGGCATGATCTTCATACATTAATTATCTTGTACAATTAATCTTGATTCACTATTGTACATCTACAACATAAATAATGGTAGCAAAATACAAAAAGGATGATTGCTAATATCTCTAGTGCAATCATCTCGATGATAACAACAATTTTACAACTCCAAGTTCTCTTGCATAACTAAAAATATATAAAACATAAAAAAAGTATCTTCTCTAGTGTTCATATGATCATAATGATTCTCTTTACTCCTTAACAATGCATTCCAATTAAATGTGTACTTCTTTACAACTTCTATCAATCTTGTGACCCTCTAGATCCTCTCAACTATAATGCTTGGTAATGTTTTTTCTTTATTCAAAACCTTCATCCATGATGGAATTTCTACACCTCAATCTAATATTCCTCCAAATAGCACCTTGTAAAATTGATCTATTTTTTCTCATGCTTTAGAATAGATTATTGCTTTGATACCACATGTTGGACCAACATGGTGTTGGTTACAGATTCATTAATAAAAATATGAATATATATTATGAACATGAGATATTTTGGATAACAAAATATCAATCACCTATTTGGGTGTCAATCTTGAATATGTAATCCTAACTATATTACATGATGTATTAAATTCCTAATATTTTTGAGGAACAAAAAATCATATGTATACCAAATATTGGCTACTTGTGAGACACAATATTAGAGGAGGTACATTGTACCACAAATTCTAGCCATGTTGGTATGACTAAAATGATAGAAGACCTAGAAAAGTTATTTTTTGGTCTGGGTTAAAGAAAGACACAATAATATTTGTTGTTAAATGCTTGATATTCCAATGAGTTAAATCTATCCAATAAGTATGTTGTATCCACATGATATACTAGAGTGTAAATGGGAGATATTTAGCATGTATTGTATTCAAGGTTTACTAATGTCAAATTTTAAGCTATACGGCCCTTGTTGAAAATTAGCTAAAAGGACATGTTGCCTTGTGGTAGGCCAAAGTGTAGACTTAGTGAAATAGCAAGGGTAATGAAAAATACAAGATGGTATATAATGCTTACCAAGTTGAAAGGATTAATCCTTATTATTTATTACAAATTCTAACCTATTGAACACACTTTCAAATATAGAGAGAGTTAAATGTGGAAGACTACATGGAGGATATTTATAAGATCGTTGTTAAAGTTTTTTAAAATAAAGTTGATCAAAATGGTTACAAAATGTGTTAATAAATTAGAACTAAACATCTAGGATGATATCAACATGATAGAACTATAGATACTAGAGAAATATTGTTGATAGAATTTGGAATAAGAAGACAACTTTTCTCCAAAATATCATAACTCCTTATAATTTATAGAAATATTTAGTAAATAAAAAACATCAAGACAATAAAACAAAATAAATTTAACAAGAAGATCAATTTTTTTTTTCAAAAATCCAAAATCATCCATATAATGAAGGAAAATTGAATACAAAAAGAAAAATTTACAACCAAGGGGAAAAGTTAGTGATACTTACCTTTGATGTGGTCAAGTATGTCAATGGGGCAGTGAATACACTCAAGCCATCAAAATACCAATAGAAAAAGGAATGAGAAAAAATACATGTGCTAAAAATAGAAGAAAGGTCAATAACATCATTGATTTTCATGGAAGAGCCTAAACAAGGAGAGAACCCCATGTTGAGAAAAATAGTATTGATGCTAGAGAAAGAGCGAAAACTAAAGAAAAAAAAGTTAATTTTTGGCCATTTACAAGTAGTGGGCGTGTTGCAAAGAAATTATATATAGTGACAATACTAATAATTTGGTGTTAAGTGAAATGATAGAGAAACTTGAGCTGAAAATAGTAGTGTATCCTAGTCCTTAGAAGATGCCTTGGCTTAATAATGGACATCAATTAGTCATGAAAGAGTAATGTCTAGTTAATTTTTATATTAGGTATGAAATTTGGTATGATGTAGTAACCATGGATGTTTGTCATGTCTTGTTGGGAAGACCATGATGATATTATGCAAAGGTAATTTATGATAGAACATCAAGTATTATAATGATTGAGAAGAGTGGTAAGAAATACACCTTGGTTCCTTGGAAGGAAAAATAATATAGAGTGGTCCAAATAGCAAATTTCTTTTTGTGATGAGCAAATATTTATGAAGGATAATAAAAAAGAAGGATAATATTATGTCATAATTTCCAAATAAATGAATTTCAATACAATGCATCAAGCAAGTGGCAATACGAAAGCAAGTGAGTAAGTTGGTTGAATATTATGAGGATATTATTTACAAGCCACTAAATAGAAATTTTAGGTTGTATACACCATTACTAGTTCCTTATCACTTTCTTGTAGGCCTTGGGAATCCATAATCATGGATAATATCTCAAATTTATAAATGTTTTATCTGTGGTTTGTACTTGTGTTTGACATAGAAGTGAGTTGATAAAATCCAATCTCTCTAATATTGAATAAAATTTTAAAGGTAAAGAAGTAATTTCTATATTTTGATGATGTATATTAAAGGAAATGCAATCACAATATGTAAAATAAGTAAGCTATGATAAGTATATGATAATGACACAATAATATGTAGGCAAATAATAAGAAAAACTTTTGCAATAACTTAGAAATATGCCATTAATGAAAGCTCACAAAAATAGTACAATGCAATAAAGGATGACATGAACACTCCATCAACTATTTTTTGAAGAGATACATTTTACTTACTCTACTAGTGATATTCCACTATTCTATGCACTCTCTATGCTATCTATCATATGAACCTCTTTCACTCTCTATAAAGCCTATATATAGGAAGATATGTTCCTTGGCATTTACTCTACCCTCGACTCTTCATCTACCTATCCTATGACTCATGTACATGTGGACTACATGTATATTTACATCATCACATATTCTAACACTTGTGTATTTATTACATGGCTTAAAGTAACTACTCAAAACTTAATATATAATTAACTCCTAATATAATAATGTACCCAAGGTGGTACATTGGCATGTACCAAATAATATGATATACTATAACACCTTCTATATTACATTATTTGGGTATTGAATACTTTAGTATTCAATATGGATCTTCGTATTTCAAATATTCTTCAGCTTGATTAGGTTCTTTGTATTATCTTTAATTTACTTTGCATTGTATGCCTCCTTGGTCTAGTTATTTGTGTTCTTCTTCTTTATCCTTGTCTCTGGAGCTAGTTTTTGTGCTTTCATAAGTGGTTGTACTATTGCATTATTTTTGCAAAATTATTTCCTCTTTACCTTTGTCCTTATTTTCATTATTATTGTTTAGTATCGAAGCTTCTGAACAAACACTTAAGGCATCATGATAAGATATTGAGTTAGTATAAATTTAAGTATCAATACTGCATGAGGATTGAAATATGTTCTTTAGGAATGATTCATCCATTGTTATTTTATATTTAAGTGATTCAACCAATCCTTTTTGTACTACATTCTCATCCTTGTAACATTTGAATATAAGTAATGTCATGTATAATATGTTACCAATGTCTAAAGGAATTTGAAAAACATTATTTTCATTATCAATTGCTTCAGTGAGTCGAGCATATAGATTATATTCCAAGGTCTCAAAGTTTTCTTCTAATGCTTAGTTATGAATCACTTTAGAAGTAACGTCTAATTTTCCTTAAAACTTTATACGTAAATTATTTATTCCAATTTTTATAATATTTTCCCTTTCTTTTCTAATGTTGTTGTCCATATCATTGTTCACTGTATTATTTGATGTAGACATATTTCTTTTTCCTTAGTTTTAATATACTATTATTACTTGGAGACCTTTTATCTTCCTATCTAAATTCTAGGTTTTATTTGAGTATATGACCAAGTTCTATCTTTTAATTCCTCAAATCTTGTAGTATATGGTTAGTCAATATGAATTATTTTTAGCCCTTTAGTGTTTTGAGAGTAATTTTGATAGAACCTTTGTAGTAGTCTACCTTATGAATCTCTAGTTTATAATATGTGAACTAACTTGATAAAATCTTATTACTATCAAGTTTTGTAGAATACCTTATATCTCCCATGTGATTTGATTATGCTATAATCTTGATAAAGTACTTAGCATTTATTAGTTTTCCTTTTGAGTTTATTTTCTAATATTTTGAATACAATGGAAATATAATAATCAACTCCTATTTCACCTTATTTATCCCTATTGAAATATGCACTTTTTAATTTAAATAAGTTCACTATGGTTGTATTTATTTTGTCTCTTTAATA
This sequence comes from Wollemia nobilis, assembly GCA_028583015.1. Classification (NCBI taxonomy): domain Eukaryota; kingdom Viridiplantae; phylum Streptophyta; class Pinopsida; order Araucariales; family Araucariaceae; genus Wollemia; species Wollemia nobilis. The sequence continues at coordinate 200,623 of JAQPPZ010003507.1, read as the reverse complement.
TTTTTTTTATTTGTCTTTTGTCACTTTAATATGAATATGAGACAAAGTTTAACCAATAAATTCCAACTCTTTTAAGTAATTAATGATTTGGCTTATATATCCCTAATTTTCAATGGTTCAATTTTCTAAATTACAATAAACTAAATTTTGATGTAGATTTCCTTATATCTCCCTAATTTGTAAATTTAGAAAGTAATAATATTTGTAAACTAATATTTCAATTTTCCAATATTAAAAAACTTATATATCCTACTATGATTATTTGCAAATATTATGATATTTGTATTTCAACTAATGTAATTTTTAAATACTACTTAAGGATATAAAATCCTAGTATGATTTTCTTTCTAATTCACTAAGGTTGGCAATTACTTATATCTCAGATGCAGTAATAAGTTCAACCTTATATTGTGCACCTTATAATTTATTTTATTTTTAATGAAAGAAAATATTGAAATCATTGTGAATTTACCTTTCTAATGTTGTGGTTTTATTGGCTTCAATCTTCGCTTCTTTAACGAGGCTTCGGGTGTTGTATTCATTTTTATTTGATCATATTTCAATGAGCGTTTAATGCTCATATTTTAATGGATTACTTATATCAGTATTATCTTTCTTTGACCTCTCTAAACATATGGTATTTCAATGCTCAATCTCCAAGCTTCATTCTGCTTTGACTCCTCTCTACGTGGATGCTGAATATGTGCTCTCCCTTCATTTCTTAACTCAAATTATTAATAGCTTTATGTCACTTCTTGTAATGCAATCCACTTGGCACATTACTTTTTTGATGTTTGTATGTGTTTTTACTACGTGAAATTGGGAGGTTACGCTCTTTGGTGAGTGTTATTTTAAGTGGCACAGTCCTTTAATGTTGCTCAATAATTATTAATCCCTTCAATGCTTGAGTTGAGCATTACTCCAACCTGCATCCTCCCTTCTTATGCATAAGAATTATGTGCTATAATATTACCAAGAATAAATAGGTGTTCACCTTTCATTGTGTTAAATGGTACAAACTATCTTCGATGAGATAGGTGGAGGTCTCTTCTTTGCATGTGACTTGCCTCTTCAATGTCCTTATCTCCTCAATAAATTTTCAATTATTTTTAGAAGTGTTTGGATTCCTTTTCAGTATGCATTCTAGAGCTTCTACATTGGTGGCTCTTCTTCCAGCTAAGGTGGCTCTTCTTCTATCTAAGGTAGATATTTCTTCTAAGTAAGGTGGTTCTTTCTTCCAGTTGGATGGCTCCTCTCTGTGATGCTTCAACACATTCTCCATATTGGTTATTTTTCCAAGTTCTTCTTGGTTAATGTTCAAAGTTATCCTCCTTCTTTGCACCTTTTTTTGCCACTTGTACTACCTTACTCTATATGCTATTTTACTTGTAACTTGTATATTGTCCTTGCAATGGCCACGTACATGGATTTTTTCAATGTTGCAAGTCTCTTCTACTACATTGCTTTAGGAATTATTTTTATGAGATTAGGGTATTGTAATGGGTGTCTTTAAACACCTTGAATAGACTGATGTTGAGCCATTTTTATGGCTTTATCTCCTATGTGGCTAAGATTTGTAATGTTACCACTTAATGGATGTACTATGGGCTACATTATGTCCTAAATACAATTGAGTATTGTATTCATTTTATTTGCTTTTTGAAGATAAATATGTAGTTGTATACCATAAATTAAATATACAAACTACGAAGATATATTATTGAAGAACACAAGCTTATACTGAGAGGGGGGGTGAATAGTATAAGACCTCTTTTTATTTTTTCCTTTATACTTCAAAATAGTAAAGAAATATACGCAAAGCAATATCAAAGCAATGCACAATATAATCCACAAAGTGACACCAATTTTAACGTGGTTCACCCAAAATGGCTGGGCTACGTCCACAAAACTTTTCTCTAAAAGTTATCTCAAAGTTCTTTGGGAATCCTTCCCAATTACAATGTTTATGAGACTCGGCCCAAAGGAGATACCTTCCCCCAATCAGAATTTATGAGCCTCTGCTCAAAGGAGATACCTTCCCCTATGCTCTGGAAATGATCCCTCAGAAGATCAACTGCCTCTACATCTTGCTAGCACATGGAACTCCTTTCCATCGAAGACCTCCTGTCCTCAATGCTTAGCCTAAGAGACCTTTGCATTCTATGATCACATCCACAATAGCTCAGCAACCTGTACCAAACACAGTCAGTCGGTCTAGTACAAGTCTTCCTCTGTCTGTCAGATATGTCCAATGCTTAAGCTTGAACAAATCAATCCTCTGCACACAAGCCTTCTCAAAGACTTGCCAAATCTATCCTTAGGTTCTTCTCAAAGAACCAGTGCACCTTTGTCCTCAAGTTCTCTGATAGAACTATCAAACTCAACTCATAAGTCCTCTTCTAGGACCTATCCAAATCTGCTCACAATTCCCCATCGGAACCTGTCCAAAATTGCTCAAAAGTCCCCATCGAAACCTGTCCAAGACTGCTCACAAGTCCCCATCGGAACCTGTCCAAAACTTAGCAAGCTCACCAAGAAAAAAAAACTTTCTTAGTAGGAAATCAGAAGGTGAATGGTTAGAGACCCAATGTGATTTGTCAAACTCATAGAAGCATAAAGAGAATTGTTAGAGACTCAATATGTTCTATACTCAACTCCCAATCTCAAAACTCAACTCAAATCAACTCAGCTCAAACTCAATCTCAAATCTGAAAACTCAACTCAATATCTGAAATGGATAGGATAGAATTCTTTCTTTCAATAAAATGAAACTCCAACAATTGCCAACCATGCAAAGAATCACATAACAATGATACTCATGTTCTTTTCACCATCAATTAGGGCTTCAACAACAATGCTCATCAAACAAGGTTCAATCAACACCATTCAACTCAAAACACAACCTTGAAGCATTTCACAATCAACATCAGAAAAGGAAACAAGTAGAACTCCTTTTCTCTCCAATATTGTTTGAACAAAAAGCATCTACCAACTCAAATCAATAAGAGCACACACAACTTTTCAAATCATCAACAAAGGAGTAAGCCCAACACTTTAACCAAGTAAAGAATAGCTTGATTATTACCAATTTAATGAAAGCAAATGTCAATCTCAAAGCTGCCCACTTAAGGTTTTACAACTTCACACAAGAAGCAATTTTAACCTTAAAACATCATGCTTTCATTTCCATAATCAACCAAAAACACTCTCAACATTACAAGAAAAATTTATCCCTTATACACCTTATTTCTCCCTTATAGTCTTATCAAAAATAAAATTTATCTCTCATAAGAATGCAATAAGATATTTCAAACAACACCTTCAAAAGAATCTTTTATCAAAATAAAACAAGCTTTAAACTCCTTATAACTCCTAAGCTGTTTTTCCCTCTAATAAACTTCCTCCATCCGTAAAATACACTTAGCAAAAATTAATTTCGAAAGTACCTTGGCCAACATAAAAAATTGTGCTATGGAGAAATTGTGCACATATTATAACACCACCCACTGCATCCACTTCCTGATGTAAAACCATTTCACGTTATTCGAACGTGGAACCTACCGTTTGGGTAGTGCGCCAACAACCTAACCGCTACCGGTGCGCCAAAGGCGCTCGATGAGGTTTAAACCTCATGCTGTTAGCCTTATTCCTTCTGCGCCAGGTATTAAATAAAACAATAGTGCCTCCATTTCTTCTGACGTGAAAATGAAGATGAAAACCTTACGACGGATTTACGACAAGCAACGAGTACAAAAAATGAACAGCGGATCACGAAATCACAGCGAGGAAGAAATCGAACAGCAGATCACGAATTCACAACGAGAAACTCTTTTCAAAATGCGGATGGGATAATTCTTGATTTTCATCGAGGGAGATTTATATGCATTTTTACCATAATCTCTTGACGTCGACGAGGAGTTTAACATGTCGGCAGAGGTCTTGGCTAGCGCCCACAATCTTAAAACATAGCGCCCACATAGTTAAGACATTTGCGCCATGGGTTAGGAGAACCCATTGCAAACAATGATTTAATATTTATTTAAAAATAATTAAAGGGAACCTTAACAAGGTTTTTAATTATTTAAATAAATACTTCCTCCTAGACCCAAATGCATTAAACTAATGCATCCACCTGTAATCTTTAAACCTGCCAAAATGGGGTTTACAAAAGACCTTTGAAACTGTCATGTCGTAACCTTCATCAAAACAAATTATTTGACATCAAATCAAATTCCTTCAAGAGCTTCTTGACATCAATGACAACTTATACACTTGAGCAAAGGCAATGTACCCAAAGTACCCAAAATTGCCAACAATTATCTTAGTTTCACCTTGGTTTTTATGGTAGCTTCTTTCCTATTCCTTGGTGGTTATAATGCATCCCATAATACCTTCTCTTCACCATGATTCACTATTGTTTACCTACACTCAATAGTATCTCTTGACACTTCAACTAGATCTCTTTTGTGCACTAATTTTCATTATTAACTTAATAATTAATGCACTTTCATAACTCTTAAGAATAATTAATAGAATGCACTATTAACTTCCCTTATTGCTCCATGTATCATGCACTATAATATATGCAACTTTTATTTAAGCGTAATATCTTCTTTCCTTTCAATATACAATAGAGATTTGATAATTTTCTTTCTCTTGAAATATACCTAACTCCTACTTCTTATGTGTAGGTTAAACTTTGTAGAAAGTATCTTTTGCACTCCCTTGAAGACTTTGATATAAAACATTTTCCTCACAAATTTTAACCTCTAATATGGTGCTTAATGAAACTTAATAATGAACCATGTAACTAATGTTCAAGTAATGAACTTCTTGCATCAAACATGCTTACCTTTATGACCTCTATAGATGATATATTTCTTGGTGATTAGATTCACCAAAATGCTACCCTTTTACTAGATGAAATTGTAGTTCTTCTTTTCTATCCAAAACAACTCTTTAACTCAACAACTTGCAACTTTGTAACTCTAACTTGTTGCCTAAAACTATAGTTTGGTGGATTTAACTATCCTTCATATACTCCTAGAACTATGAAACACAGTAGTTGGTAATGCTGACTAAATTGTTACCCATAACTCTGAATCTTTCAGATTCTAACAAAGTTAATTTTTCCTCCAAATTGGTGTCCTTCAATCTTTCCAATTTTATAGGAAGCTCCTCCAAATTGTATCTAAAACATATCTCCTAGATACCTTCAATTTTCTATTGTAAAATCAACAGACTCTTTTCTCTTAAATAGCCTTCAAGCTTTTAACAAAAAAAATCAAATCTCTTGAATTTGGTGGCTTCTTCTATCTACTTTCTCCTTCAACCTTCTTATTGAATTTTGAATATGAACTTGGACTATCTAGTGGCTTTATTCTCAAGATTTTGACTGTCTTGAGGTATTCACTATTCTCATTTGAAATTAGGCTAACTCCTTACCAAACATTTCTCCTTTTGGGCTTGTTATCAGATGGCGATAATTATCCCAAATACACCTTTACTAGGAACTCCTTCTAGCAAATTTCTTCAATGGGTTATTCTAAAATCTTATCCAATGGCCTTATCTAAAACCCCTTCAATGAGGCTTTTCTAGCCTACCTTGAGACCTCTTCTCTAGGTTCTTCAATATTCACAGCTTCTTAAGTCTTCTTGTTAAAACCTTAATGAGAACTTCCTTGATCTCTTCAATATTATCCTTTGGAAATTTTTGTAATGGGATCTCTTATCATATCTCTCAAATCTGGTACTTCTAGAATAAGATCTTTGCTAGTCCTTATCTATCTCTAATCTTCCAAATCTAGAAGTTCTTCAATGGGATCTCTTGCAGGTCTCTTTAGCTTCTTGAGTTGTTTTATTCTTCTCCTTCAATCTACAATCTACAGTCTTAAATATTCAATGGATATCACCAACCTCTAATCTTCTCTTGAACTCTTCTCTAGAGTCTCTTCTTCCTTCAATCTATAGTAAGGCTCCTTCGACATTTTCTCCAATCTGCAATAAGGCTTCTCTAACATTGTCTCTATTCTACAATTTACAGGTCAACAACTCTAACAATGATATATTTTCCTTAAGTTCTCAAATCTGCTACTTCTAGAATAGGATATTTGCTAGTCCTTATCTATCTCTAATCTTCCAAATCTAGAAGTTCTTCAATGGGACCTCTTGCAGGTCTCTTTAGCTTCTTGAGTTGTTTTCTTCTTCTCCTTCAATTTGCAATCTACAGTATTCAATATTCAATGGATATCACCAACCTCTAATCTTCTCCTGAACTCTTCTCTGGAGTCTCTTCTTCCTTCAATCTATAGTAAGGCTCCTCCGGCATTTTCTCCAATCTGCAATAAGGCTTCTCTGGCATTTTCTCTCTTCTACAATTTACAGGTCTGCAACTCTAACAATGAGATATTTTCCTTAAGTTCTTAATATTTATTTCTTATGTTTGTTACTTTAGGTATTGGATTGATTCCAAAGAAAATATTCTTTCTAGGTCTATGTAGGAAGCTTCCAAGATTTCTTTGAGTCTTATTTTCTATAATAAAATATTAGAAACTATAATAGAAGAAAATTTATATCTAGAGATAATAAATCTTCACTAGTTGATTTGTCAATCTAGTGGAATCAATGTTGAGTCCTAGTCTTCATGAATATTTCTGTAACTCTGCAGAAAGACTCTAGCCAACTATAATTTAAAAAAAAATTGAAAATGATATTTTTGATCTCCTCTTAATATCTCTTGTGGCTCTATCACTATTTCGTATTGATCTACCATGACTCTGATACCACTTTTAAATTTTGATGATGTATATTAAAGGAAATGCAACCACAAGATGTAAATAAACAAGTTGTGATAAGTATATGATAATGGCACTATAATGTGTAGGAAAATTAATAAGAAAATCTTCTGTAACAAGTAAAATATTTCATTAGTGAAAGCTCATGAAAATAGTACAATGTAATATAATAGAGGACATAAACACTCCATAAACTATTTTTTGAAGAGCTACATTGTACTTACTCTACTAGTGTTATTCCACTATTCTATGCACTATCTATGCTATCTCTCATATGCACTTTTTTTACTCTCTATAAGGCTTATATATAGGTAGATATATTCCTTGGCCTTTACTCTACCTTTGACTCTTCATATACCTATCCTATGACTCATGTACATGTGGACTACATGTACATTTACATTATTGCACATTATAACACTTGTGGATTTATTACATTGCTTGAAGTAACTACTCAAAACCTAATATGTGATTAACTCCTAACCTAATAATGTACCCAAGTTGGTACATTGGCATGTACCAAATAATGTAATATACTCTAACAATAATCCATTGATATTTTATTATATTAGACATAGAAGAAATTTGAAAAGCATAATTCATTGGACTAGAACAAGATATTGAAGGGTGTTAAGACAATAACTTTCTAGTCTTATTATTATAATACAAATAAGGTAGTTGATAATCCCAAGTCATTTGTCTTTAATGAGACATTAAAAAGAACTAGTAAATCAATTTCACTAGTTTTGTATCATACATAGAAGGGAGTTTTTTTTTGGCTAGATTATAAGGGATTGTACTTGGGTCCCCCATCATTGAAAAAATACAAATCTCTTCTTTAGATATTGAGAGTTTACAAATAGATACACTTCTCATCTCAATTGAGATGCTATAGGTAGAAACCTACATCATTTTACATAAAATGTTTGAATTCTTGATTTTCATTTTCTAGATCTTTTTAATTTTTTGTATGAAAATAAATATTATAGAATTTAGCATCTTTCTTGATATTTTTATAGCATCCTTCACAATACCAAAATTTCACCTCTACTATCTATGCATTGCATCTTAGTAGAGTAATATTTCCAAAACATTGCACTATCATAGTTTGATTTACCAAATCTAGATTGCTAGTTTCCTTCCTAAAACACAAGTGCAAATGGAAAACATTAGAGTAAATATTAATCATTATTTAATTTAGGCAATCAACATTTTCTTGTTAGCTTCAGCTAAACTTACTACTTCCTCTAATCAAGGAAAGGAGAATTTAACTTCACGATCCTCAATTAAAATCCCTCTATTGGCTAGCCTATCTACACATTTTTTTCCTTCCTTTAATGTATATGTAAACTTGATTTCTTAACACTCTTTAGCAAGATCTTGAATTTCCACAATTATCTCTTGTCTATTCCATGGAGCCTTTGTTTTCCTTAAAATTGTATTTATTACTATGAGAGAATCACCTTCCATCCATACTTCATGCCATTTTCCTCCTTCTACTAGTCTTGAACTTCCTTTAGATGCTCCATAAAAATTCAATTTAACCCACTTCACATCTAGTGGTTTCCATTTTATATTTTTTGCCTTCTTTTTGCTTTTATTATACCCAATATCATAATTCCATTTAATGACTTGACTCCATCTATCAAGGCTCTCTACTTTCATATTAGGGACTAGGTGAGTTGATAGGGTTGGTTTAGACTCCTCTATGGCTAAACATATCTTCCTTTTCATTACCTCTAAAATGATTTCATTACATTTAAATATTCTTCTATTCCTTTCTAGCCATATAGTCCAAAGTGTTGTATCTTTTGATACATCCCATATTGTCTATAAAGCCTCACTTTTATAAGTGCTCTACAATTACTTTAACCAATTTTGAATTATGCTATTCATCACCATGCATTTACCAAACATATTAAGTATACATTGCCATAGTTTCTAGACTATTGAACAATATTTAAAGAGATGGTTTGTATTCTCGTTATTTTTACAAATAACACATTGAGAGGGACCATGAAACCCCTTTTATAAGGTTATTCTAGGATAAATTATTTCTATGACCTACTAGCCAAACAAATATTTTGACTTTAGAAATTCTTGGACTTTCCCAAATATCTCTTCGTATTCTAGTGATATTACTATTTTTTTGGTGTTGTACAGTATATTCTCTTGAGCTATTCAACTCCCAAATCAATTTCTCCTTGGCTTCCCTTAGAATAATCATAGTTGTTATATTTTTACTCAATTTTCTCCTAGCATCAATGTCTTGTATACTTGTAAAAAATATTCTTTCCATTTATATATTCCTTCCTGATCCTTGTATAAAATTATTGAAATCCTATCACCATTTTTTTCTTGAATCAATATCTTCCAAGGTTTCAAAATTAGATCTAAATTGAGTGGTTTTTTATCACACCAAGTATCCATCAAAATAGAAAAATTTTCTTCAGTTCCCACCACCAATATTAAACCTTTAATCATTAGATCAATATATTTTTTTAAACCTTTCTAAAGAGCTGAACCATTTGGTAAAGAGAATGCATAAATTTTTAAACATGGATCATTGGGCTCAACATGCTTACTTAGAAGAATTCTTACCCATCGTCTTTGACTCTCTTTGTACAATATCTAGATTACTTTTACCCTAAGAGCTAAGTTTGCATCTATAAGAACTCTTAAACCAAGACCTCCCCTAGCTTCATCATCATACATCTTGATCCATTTCACCAAAGAAAATTTTCTTTTATCATGTAAACATGATCATAAAAAAGGATCTCATAATATAGATTATTATTTTTTAATTGATTTTGGCATAGAATACAATGACATATAATATGTTGGAATGACATGTAAGATTGACTTCATTAATTATACTCTTCCTGCTAACAATAACCATCTACCTTTCCAAGTTGGAAGTTTAATCTAAAATTTACTAATAACTGGATTCCATTATTCTATCCTCATTCTTCACTCAAATAAAGACATCCCTAGATAAGTAGCTAGCAAATTTACCTCATCCATTTGAAGTAACTTGTAAATTCTTGCTTTGATATTAGCTAGAGTGTTAAGGAAGTAAATTTTGGATTTTGTCTTCTTTACTTTTTGCCCTTATGCTTTTTCATATTCCTTTAAAAATTTATTCAAAGCTCTGGCCTAATTTATCCTTACCCTTCCAAAAAGGGTTGTATCATCTACAAACTATTGATGGGTTATGTTGTTGATGTTATTACTAACCTTAAGTTCACTTATAAGCCCATATTTGTAAGCCTTATTCAAGTTCCTACTCAAAACCTCAATCGTAATAATGAGTTAGTAAATCAAAATTCACTAGTCTTACATGATACATAGAAGGGAGTTGAATAAATAAAATTATTGGATTAGAACAAGATGTTAGAGGGGATAAAGTTAGCAACTTGTTGATCTTGTATTTGATAAAGGATTTGAACAAACCAACTCATGGGTCTTGAATGAATCAAATGTAAAATGATGTTGAACAAACCAAACTCACTAGACTTGAAAAACACATTGGAGTTAATAAATTATACTCATTGGTATTGTATCATAATTGAATAAACCTAGTTTCTTGTCTTATATGAACATGGAAAAGAGTTGTAAAAGGTCAACTCATTGGTCTTAAATAATATGTTTATGGGAGTTAATAAATTAATCTCATTCGTATTGTGTAAGGTAATAAAGTGAGATATCCACTAGTTTCTTGGGTCTAATAGGATTTTCTAATTTTGTATAAGATATTCCAGGGTAAGTCGTTGGTCTTTCTAATATGAAGATAAGGGATGAATAAATACACTCACAAGCAGAGAATAATAGACTTCCTACTTTTTATAACCAAGCTAAATTTCCAAACATACTCAAACTATAAATGTTTCCCTAACCATAATCTAATTATAGACATTTCCATTTGATACCTTGGACCACCAAAGAATTAGATCTTATATCCTTAAAATATGGCTATAAAGACCTTTATCCATTAGGCCATTTATTTATGGAGCATATTTCCCAAGATATCTTAAGCATTGTTGTAATTTTAAATGAAATATTTGAAAGATGAAAACCTTGATATCTTAGGACCTAGATATTAAAGGCCACAAAATTTAGAATATGAAATGAATTGGTTTTCTTCTCTTGGATGAAAGTAGAGTGGTAGAGAAAATAGAGTTGGAGAGGGAAGCATATGGTATCATAGCTAAGCTCCAAGACAAGCATGACCTTGTTCTCCATGTGTAATTCATTAAGGCAATTTAGGGTGCCATTCCACTTGTTCACAACTCAAGAAATTATCACAAGTGTACATATGTTTAAATGTTGAAGCATATCATTGTATTTTGTACCAAATTCTTGAGCAAGGACCAAAATTGTGGAGGAACTAGTGAAATCAAGAAATTTATCTCTAGACAATACAAGAGGGAAAAATAAGAAAAATATGTATTATATGATCTCTCCAATGGCCAATTTCAAATGTTGTTCTTGATTTTCCCTGAAGCTTTAGAAAAAAAGCCTTTATCGTTAAGTTTTACTTTTCAACATTTTTCCAACCAAAATAATTTAGATGTCATTTTCACTTTTCGATCCTTCTAGAAACAATTTGAGTCTGAATTATTTTTGCAAATAAAAATTTAATTTCTAACTATTTACAAGTAGTGGGAGCATTGCAAATTAATTATAGATAGTGGTTATACTAATAATTTGGTGTTAAGTGAAATCATAGAGAAATTTGGGCTGAAAATGATAGTTTATCCTAGTCCATAGAATATGTCATGGCTTCATAATAGTCATTAGTTGGTCATGAATTAATGTCTAGTTAATTATTAGATTAAGTGTAAAATTTTGTATGATGTAGTTACCATGGATGTTTGATATGTCTTGTTGGGAATACCATGATAATATCAAGCAAAGGTCATTGATGTTAGAATATCAAGTATTATAATGATTGAGAAGAGTGGTAGGAAATACACCTTGGTTCCTTTGAAGGACAAATAAGATAGAGTGGTCCAAAATAGTAAATTTGTTTTAGTGACAAGCAAAAAGTTATGAAGGATGATAAATAAAGTATAATGTTATGCCATAATTTCCAAATCTATGAAGGTTAATACAACACACACGACAAGTGACAATTGCAAAGCAAGTGAGTGAGTTGCTTGAATATTACAAGGATAATATTTACTAGGTTTGTTATATTATCATAGGTCCCAATATCAAGATATTGAGTAGTCTCAAATATTAGAGCAATTTAATATAACTGGCCAATATAAATGAACATAACATTCATGTAACTAAAAATAATATGAACTAAAATGATCAATAGCATTCATTAAAATAACATGAAGAAAAATTATAGTAGAAATGCTCAAGCTATATACAAGCTTCAATATTTAGTGCTCCTTTGATAATACATTCTTGATACATTTATTGGAGCTTTATCTCCGTTATATAACCTTAGAAAGGTGAATCTTGGACTATATGACTATTGCTCTTCTCAAATATTTGAGCAATGCAACCTTTCCTATTCCATGCATAATATAAACCTCTCATGCCTCTTGGCTTCTCATCTTACCACTTGTATACATGACTCTTGATTGTCTATTTACTCTTGCACACTTTATTCTATGATACTTGCATACTCTTACTTGCACACTTGTAAACTTTACTACATGACAATTGTGCATGTACTTGCACAAATTATTACATGACACATGTGTACTTTCTCACTCTTCACACTTACACATATAATTACATGATACTTGTGCACATCTTGCACATAGACACATACATAAGGGAAATATAAATCACACTTCTAAAATATAGAATCAAACTTTATTCTAATATTAATATTTGTACCATAGGTACCATGGGCGTACATTTTTTTTTTTGAAAAAATTGAAAAAAACTTGTATTAAAACAAAGATCAGTTACAATTGGGAGTAGACACATCCTAGCCGAAAACAATGAAAGCACATGATTACAAGAGAAGAGGAAGATTTGCAATGGAGCCAAATCTCTTGAACCAATACCAAGCTAGCTGAGGGAGCTGATTGATCTGTTACAACAACTGGTCGTGAAATCGCGCAGCAAACACCAACTTCACCTTTGGTCATGAAAAAATAGCAAGTCACGAAATCATGACACAAGACTCCTCTGACCGCAAAAAGTCAACATGTCATGAAATCATGACATGTCACGAAATCGCGACAACAATCCTCCCTTGGCCGCAAAAAGTCAACCTGTCGCGAAATCGTGACATGTCGTGAAATCGCGACAACAATCCTCCCTTGGCCGTGATGGAGTAATAGGTCATGAAATCGCAACACCTTTCCACCTTTGGCCACGACGGAGCAACATGTCACGAAATCGCAACAACTTTCCTCTCTTGGCTGCGACGAAGCAACATGTGATATCGTGACAACTTTCCTCCAGCGGCCGCAACGGCGCAACACGTCGCGAAATCGTGAGAACTTTCCTCCAGCGGCCGCGATGGCGCAACATGTTGCAATATCATGACAAATTTCCTCCCTTGGTCGTGACGGCGCAACATGTCGCAATATCGTGACCAATTCCTCCAGCAGCCGTGACGGCACAACATGTCACGATATCGCGACAACTTTCCTCCCTTGGCCGCGATGGCGCAACATGTCATGATATCACAACTTTCCCACAGCAGCCATGACGGCGTAACATGTCGCGATATCATGACAAATTTTCTCCAGTAGCCACGATGGCACAACATGTCGCGATATCGCGACAACTTTCCTCCAGCGGCTGCGCCAGCGCAACATGTCGTGATATTGCGACAAATTTCCCACAGCGTCCGCGATGGCGCAACATGTTGCGATATCGTGACAACTTTTCTCCAACAACCACGATGGCGCAACATGTCGCGATATCGTGACAACTTTCCTCTAATGACCGCGACGATGCAACATGTCACGATATCGCGACAACTTTCCTCCAGCAACCGCGACGGTGCAACATGTTGCGATATTTTGACAACTTTCCTCCAACGGCCGCGATGGTGCAACATGTCATGATTTCATGACAACTTTCCTCCAGTGGCCATGATGGTGCAACACATCGCGATATTGCGACAGCTTACCTCCAATGGCCGCGATGGCGCGACAGGTCGCGAAATCATGACAAAAACCATCCTTAGCTTTTTCTTTTATCATTGTCTCAAGGATCTTTCAAGGCCCTGCCTAATCACCTCATCTTCAATAGGCATGTCACTGTGCAGCTGCACCCCTACCTCTTTCTCAGCACCCATCTTAGCCAGGAAATCGGTCGCTTTGTTTAAATCTTTGCGCACATAAATTGGAATCACATCATCTAATTCCCTCCGTAATTCCTTGATTTGAGAGAACAAAATCCTCAACCTCCAAGCTTTCAACACAAATTTCCTCATGCAGTCTAGATATCCAATCAGAATTTAAGAATAAGATTCAAGAATTATCCTCTTTTGGCCCTGGGTGACTACCCAAATAGAAGCATATTTGATAGCAATGGCTTCTACTTCATTATTTGTGGCTCTACCCAAGCCCTGCAGTTTCCAATAGATCACTGATCCCTCATGATTTCGGTAGACCACGCCAATGCCGGCACTACCCGGATTGCCATTTGCAGCACCATCAGTATTGATTTTAATCTAGCCTACTAGGGGCGGTTTCCAACTGGCACTGTCCTGTCCCTCTTGCTTTTCAACTCCCTCTTCCATTAGCCCAGGACCAGCCTGAGTTTCCTCTTTAGCGTAACCATGGGCGTACATTAGCATGTAACAAATAATGTAATATTCTCCAAAACCCCCTGTATTACATTATTTAGTCTTTGAAAATTTTTAATTTTCAATCATTGTCTTCATATTGCACCTTCATTTTCCACTAGTTTTGACATTGCATGTGATTTTAGCACTAATTCAATTTTATCTCATGTATCATTGTTGGTACTACATTTTCTATAATTATAATGATTTTAAAATTTTGCTTTAATAATAAACTATTTGAGTACCTCATCCATGCCATTAGTAAAATTTCCTTCATAAGATTTCATTCATGGACATCATTCCCTTTACACCAACATGTTCTTTTGGTATGATTATAACTCCCACAATTTGGGCAATGAGCCTACCTCTAAAAATATTTAGTCTTATGTCTAAACTTATTATTTTTTTTAAATTTTATTTTTAGATAGAGTTTAACGGGAACATAAAACTAATTTTTTGGTTTTGTAGTTATTTTTTGATATCATAGTAGATCCATAACTTGTTTTATCTTTTTTTTATTTGTGGAAAACATCCCAAAAGGGATGCCACTTTCGGGTAAGACCCAAGGAGGCAGGGGTATCCATTCCACCAAAAACACCCAGGACTCGGACCTGGCCTACCACCTTTGACATACTCAAGGAGCAAACAAACACACAAAACCAATTTAAAAATAAGTAAATAACAACAAAAATAATAAAATAAAATAAAAAACATGCTCCTTGAGTGTGTCAAAAACAAAAGCACAACCAAACACGCACAATAAGATAAAAGAAACCACAACACGAACCACATAGAAAAACACAAGAACCACATAACAAAACACAAACAAGACAAAAACAATAGAACACTACAAAGACATAACCCAAAAAAAACATGAAAAATAAACACAACCAAAACCTAAAAAATTAAAAAAATAAAATAAAAATAAAAATAAAAAACAACCAACAACATACAATAAACAAAAACAAAAAACATAGAAAACACTCACACATAAAAACACGAATTAACACAAACAAAGAGAAACCCAAGAACAAGAACGAAAAAAACACAAGAACAATAACAAAAAACATAAAAAAAAAAACACAAAACAACAAAAACACAAGAACAACAAAAAACAACACAAAGAACACAAAAACAAAAAAACAAAAAAAAAACAAAAGAACCCACCCACCTTAAAAAACTAAACAAAAAAGAAAAAAGAAAAAAAAATTGAACATAACAATGACCTATCTAGACCAGAAGACTATTAAGGCAAGAATCAACAGAGGAAACAAAAGAAAGAATAGAATGAGCTAGGGAACTAAAAAAAACTGAATGAACCAAAGAGAAGCAAAAAAAAAAGCAAGAAGAAACTAGGTACCTTCGAACTGGAGCCATCCAAAGAAATGATAGAAAGAAGAGCTTCCCTAATTTGAGAAGCCCACCATCTAGGAGGGTGGCCATAACAAGTAAGATCACCTTTGTCCAAAGCCCAATTAGCTAAAGCATCAACACTCTTGTTTTGATCTCCGACCACATGATTGTAATCAACTTTCAAAAATCCCATCTGGATTAATTGAATCTTCTCAATAATTCTTTTTATTCTCCAATCCACCTTATGATTCTTAGAAGGAGTCTTCAAGAGATTAATCATAAGTTGAGAGTCAGACTCAACTAACACCTTTTCCCATCCAACCTTAGTAGCCTCCTGAAGGCCTCCGAGGATACCATACCCCTCAGCAAGGTTATTGGAAAGAATACCCAAATTCTCAGCAAAAGTAAAAACCAGGGAGCCATCTGAAAGTCTACCAATTCCTCCCACACTGGCTTTCCCAGGGTTCCCTCTAGAGGCTCCATCAGTATTGACTTTTCCAAAATCCTTAGGAGGAGGTTGCCAATTTCTTGTCCTATCCATCTTACTAATACTCACATTCCCTTTAAGTTGGTTGCCCTTAGAAGATTTAATCTTCAATATTTGCATCACTTGATCCCATATTTGGTGGGAGTTTTGGGGGTGATTAAGGAGTTGATGGACTGATTCAACTAAGTTGGCTATGGTATTTTGCCAAATATAGTGAATATCCTTCCTATCTTGATTAAAAATTTGGTTGTTCCTTTCATTCCAAATATTCCAAAGAAGAATGGTAGAACCCATCCAAACTAATTGCCTAATAAAATGATCAACACCCTCTTGATTAGGCCAATCCCTCCAAAGTTGTTCAAAAGTAAAAAAATTGGACCACTGTAAGCCAAGTAAAGTGGCCATTCTCCTCCATAGCTCAGAGGCTAAAGTACACTCAATAAAAATATGGTTGAGAGTTTCTACATTCTCTTCACACATTTCACATCTAAAAGGGCCATGAAAACCACGCTTCATAAGTTGCTCACCAGTAAGCACCCTACGATGCAATAAAAGCCAATTAAAGAACCTCACCTTAGGCCAGAGCTTTTGAGCCCACAATCGAGAAAATATGTCAGAAGAATGGTTGGGATTATTATGGCATAAGGTCAAATAACCTTGAGCAACTGAATACTCACCCTTAGTAGTGTTGTTCCATCCAAAACAATCTTTTTCATGGGACCAAGAGAGGGATCTCATATGAAGGATGCCTTGGATATCTTGTCTTTGCCTTTCTGGGATTTGAATAGGCCGAGTCCTCAATAGGGATCCAATATCTACCAACCTTTGAATTACCAGTATGGTACCGACAATAATTAGCCACCTTTATCCAGATTAGCTCGGTGAAGCTCCTCCATCCAAGGCCTCCAATCGGGAAACCGAGTTATCAAAGGCTTGTGACCATCCCAAGAATCTATCCAAAAATTTGCCTGTTGACCATTATGAATGATCCAAAATAATTTTTTCTTTATCAAATCCTCACCAGTCTTAAGAACTGCTAAAATGGGAGAACCTTTGGTAGGAAGTTGATAGCGAACAAGGTCTTCAGGACTTTTGTTCTGAGCATATTTAGCACGGAGATTATTGGCCCAAAGAGCATTGGGGTTATGCAACATCCTCCAATATAATTTAGCAGCTAAAGCTTTGTTGTTATTAATAGAAGACCAGAATCCTAACCCCCCTTCATTCTTAGGAAGACATAAAGTATCCCATTTCACCAAGGCCCATTTTCTTTTCTCCTTAGTACCACTCCAAAGGAAACGATGACTGATTTGATCCAATTCTCGAAGAACAACCTTTGGGATATTCAAAATGGAAGAAACATAAATAGGAATAGCTTGAAGGACTGATTTTACCAAGGTGATTCTACCCCCAGAAGAAAGCCACCTGTTGGTCCACTTTCCAATTTTCTTCTTGACTTTGTCCAACAACCAATTCCAATATTTATTTTTCTGCCTTTGAATATTTATGGGAATACCTAAATAAGTGATTGGAAGGGAGGTCTTCTTATATCTTAATTTATCCAAGACCATGGATTCCTGTCTAGCAGAGCAGTGAAAGAAAATAACTTTAGATTTGTCTTCATTGATCAACCGCTCGATAGCCTTAGAAAAATAGCTAATGATTTGCTTAATATTAGAAGCTTCCTTAACCGTAGCTTTACCTAAAAGAGTAGAGTCATCCACAAATTGAAGATGAGAGATAGGTCTAGCTCCATGAGCAATGGTAACTCCCTCAAGGGTTTTGTTTTCCCTCTTTTTGGTTATAGTCCTACCCAAGCATTCAACAAGAATGATGAATAAATAAGGGGATAGCGGGTCACCTTGCCTAATACCTCTGGAAGCTGGGAATGACTGAGAAGGCCTGCCATTGATAAGAACTAAGTAGGAAACTAAAGAGATACATCCCATAATCCAATCCATCCAATCCTTAGAGAAACCAAATTGCCTCAAAACTTTGATAAGGAAGTGCCAATCCACTCTGTCATAAGCTTTGGATAAGTCTAACCGAATGAACATGGAAGGAGATTTTTGCATATCCATGGAATGGATGGCTTCCTGAGCAAGAACTATCTCATCTACTATTTGACGTCCTTCCACATAACCCCCTTGCTCTGGGGAAATAATCTTATGCAAAAGAGGCTTCAACCTTTCTACCATGATTTTAGTAATGATTTTGAGAAGAACATTACATAAAGCAATAGGTCTAAAAGCTGAGATATGATCAACCTCTTGAGCTTTTGGAACAAGAGTAATATAAGTTTTATTGATAACCTTCAAAATTTCTTTGGCTTTCCTGGCTTCTTCCACCACCTCTAATAAATCAACATGAAGGATATCCCAGAACTCTTGGTAGAACTCAATGGGAAAACCATCAGGACCCGGGGTTTTCCCTTTTTGCATTTTAAAAACTACTTGTTGAAGCTCATTGATAGTAACAGGAGCAATCAAAATAGAGTTCTCCTCAGAAGTGATAAGAGAAGGGATTGCTTGAAGAACATTTTGTTGTGAAGCTGAGTCAAGAGGAGTAGCAGACAAAAATATTGGAAAAGTAATCAACAACAATAGAGTTCATGCCATCCCAAGTATAAACAACATCTCCAGAATCTGATTTTAAGGAAGAAATAAAGTTGTGAGATCTTCGAGCTAGAAGAGATTTGTGGAAGAAATTTGTGTTTCGATCTCCTTCTTTGAGCCATTGAATTCTAGATTTTTGCTTCCATAAGATTTCTTCTCTTTTTTCCCATTCCTCTAACTGAGTTGTGAGTTTAATTTCATCTGCACTTCTCTTCTCTGTGAGGCCATCTAAATGGATTTTCTTATTCAAATTTTCAAGATGAGCAATAACTTCATGTTTTTTTTATGAACATCCCCAAACTCTTTCCGGTTCCAAGTCTTGATTTTGGATTTAATGTATTGCAGTCTTTTGGCAAAATAGAACATCTTAGTCCCATGCCTAGGTTTACCTTCCTTCCACCATTGTTGCACATGAGGTCTGAAGGAAATGTCTCTAAGCCACATTAATTGAAAACAAAAAGGAGAGAAACTCACATTGGTTTTCCACATTTCCACCATGACTGGCCAATGATCCGAACCAGCATTATTAAGAGTCTTCACTTTAGGAATGTGACCATGGATTAAGAAATTTTTAGAGAGCAAAAACCTATCCAATCTCTCCATTATACAAGCTAAGCCTTGCCTTCTGTTAGACCAAGTCATAAGGCCATTATCTGGTTGGATATCCACAAGATGGAGGTTTGCAATATATTCGCTCATGAGGTCGGTGCTTTTGTCCAAATTTCTATTTCCCCCCTTTTCTCATCCAGAGAGAGGATGGTATTGAAATCTCCTCCGATCAAGATCCAAGCTTTAGGAAAATGAGAGATAATATGAGTAATATCCTTCCACTGTCTTCTTTTTTCCTCCAAAGAAGTCGGAGCATAAACAGTAATGCAGAGCATAATTTGGTTGGAATGTCTACTTTGAATAGCTATAGCCAACAAACCCCAACTGCCAACCATATGGTGAATAACTACCTCTTTTGGGTCCCAAAGACAAGCAATGCCACCAGAAGTCCCTTGGGAACCGAGGGAAACCACTTTTCTAGTCGGCCAAATTTTACTGGCAATTGAGTCCATATCCTCCATTGACATCTTTGTTTCTTGAAGGAAAACAAGATGTGGATGATTTATCCGAATCATTCTTCTAATTTCATTTTGTTTTGAAAGACTCCCTTTGAGTCCTCTAATATTCCAAGTGATGATCTTCATTAATACCAGGGCTAAAAAAGTTGGGAAGGGCATTAATCTTACCTTCCTCTACAAGCTTTTCACCTTCTTTTACCATATGATATTGATTGGTCTTGCGACCTACTTTTTGATTAGAATCCATCTTCAATTTTTTTTCCCTGTTTCTTGACTTATTCCAATTGAATCTGAGATGGCTTCTAACCTTGAAGAATGCTCGTACACAACCAAAATTTTACTAGATGGTTCAACGGAGTCTATATTGGGACTTGCATTATTTGAAGTTTTGACATTTGAAAGATTGTTTTTCTTGTGTAAATTTTCTCCCTTTTTTTCTGTTGAAAACCTTTGATTTGTTGGTTTGTCTCCGAGTTCTTCCCTTCATATTTAAATTGTGTTTCTAAGATTTTAGTTTCCATTATTTCCTCTTCCTCACTTGGGACATCATTTGTGGAAAGGATTTCAAACATATTAATAGATGACTTTGATTGATCCTTCATAACTGGTTTTTTTCGAGTGTTCTTCTTCTTAGGTATTTGGAAACCTGCTGAGTTTATATCTTCTTTCTTTTGATCAGGAATTTTATTTGGGCAAGCACTGGCCAAATGACCATATTCATGGCAAATTCTACAACGAAAAGGAATGTTCTCATAGTCCACTACTTGCTCCCAAGTGTCTTCCCCAAATTGTAATGTGATATTTTTAGGTAGGGGTTTGTCAAAATCCATTAAAACACAAATCCGAGCATAAATAATATGTTCAAAATTTTGAGTACAATCAGTAGTCATCATAAAAGTTCCTAAAGAGTTTCCAATTGAAGAAAAAATAGTAGGATTCCAAAATTCAATAGGGAGGCCAAAGAGTCTAACCCACACGGGAGCTATAGAAGGCATCTCTTCTTCGACTTTAAATTTAGTATGCCGGGGCTTCATGAAAAGCCCTGCCCTTCCAAAAAACCAAGGACCCCCTTGAAAAGTTTTCTCTCTATCTTCATTATTAGCAAATAAAACAAGAAAATAACCATTTGGATAAATAGAGATTTGTAACTCACCTTTAGTTTTCTAGCTTTTTGCAGCCCAAACTTTGAAAGTAGATAGACTCGAACGAAAACCCACGAACCGACAAATTAGTCCTCTTTTTTCCAAATCTTCAATGCCAGTATGAATGTTACCCATATCAAGCTTAACAATAGGAGTTCCATCAGCTGCTTTAAGACATCCTGACTCCATTTTCCTGGGATCAATCTTAGGCATTCTTAGAGGTTTATGGGAAGCCCTAAGATTGATATTAGCATTGGGCTGAGGCTGTCCACCACGGAGGGCATCCCTAAAATTCATTTTTGGGGCTGAGTCTTCAAAATTCTTACCCTTGACAGGGGTTTTCATAGTAGAATTATTTTGTGGGTGCACCTTAGCACCAGATTCACTTGAGATATGAGCCATTTTTTGATCAACTACTTGAAACTTGTTTCGTGATCTCTTTAATCCTTGCCCTAGATGCCGTGGAAAGGTATGGTTTTCACTTTTCTTTTGTGCAGCAAATTGGAAGTCGTTGTCACTCAAGTTCATAGTATGATCTGTTGAAAGATAAATTTCTAACCCATCTTGGATCCCCTACAACATTTCCTGCTAAAATATTGAGCATAAACCACAAAAATATTGGCCGCTAGGGCCCGAAGGCCCTAAAAACCAACCTCTGGAGCTGCTTGCACTCAACCCAGATGAAACCCTCGCATAGCCGCTTGCCAAATATCTCGTTCACACATAGGGATGCGCTAGGATCTGTGTTGCTCCAAATGATATGAAAATTTGTGGAGACGTTCTAGGGTTTTTCAGGCATCTACCCTCAAAATTTTAGCTCAATCCGAGTCCGGATGAGTGAGATATGGCCGAAACGAGTTCGACAGTTTGGGCAGTCCTACGAAAAACGTCCCTCCACCTCATCCACTTTTTTTTTTTGTCATTGTTGCTCTACCTTATTATCATTTTTTATGACATCATAGTTTTATGACATCATAGTTACATATAACTATCACTTGTTTTAACTTCATTATGAGCATCTTCAATGCATTGTTTAAGAATCACAAAAATGATATTTTAGCTTCATTTTTAATAAATTGGATATGCTCTATTAATTTTTGACTCTTAGAATTTTTTCCTCTTTCTTGAGCATTCATTCTTCTTTACCATCTATTTATTTCTTCAAAAAAAAAATCCTTTGGAGTAGAAGTCCTTATTACACCAAATTTCAAAATTTTAATTTTACAAATCAAATTCTCCAATGTAATTTTTTTTCAAACAAATCTTCAAATTTCACAAATCAATTCTTTTAGAGTTGGAAACCTTATGGCTCCCAAATTTCAAATAAATAATTCTAATTTACAAAATTTAACTAATCAAAAATTTCAAATTTTCTTTTGGATTAGAATCCCTTACTTTTCCAACTTTAACCAATATTACTTTTTTTTCAAAAATAAAGTTTTTGAAATAAAAAAATTCTATAAAATATAGAATTCCTTTTAACTCCATAATTTTAACTTTTCAAAAATTAAATTTTTGAAATAACTTCAATTAAAAAAAAAAAATTCAAAAACTTTATAACATGTTATTGCTTTACCTTTATTAAAAAATTAAATTAAATTTAAATTTCACTTAAGCACTCATTCAAAATAGAAGTATTTTAAATCATACCTTACGAAACCTTTACCAAATTCTCTAGACATCGTCAAATGCTTCAAGTGGTAACTAAATTTCTAAGGTGCTCTCCTATCACTGTCACCCAATTATCTTCAATATTCTTTTCAATTTCTCCAAAAGTGTTATGAATATATTAGGTGCTAATATATCAATTTTTATCAATGTGCTCACAGGTTTTACAATGACACTCAAATAACTTTGGCACTTAATCTTTTCTAGAGCTCAAATCTCTCTAGCACTTCAATCTAGAAATTGATTCTACAATGTAATGATGCTTATTTCTTAGACGATCAATCTATTGTAATGTTTAGTTTTCTCTAGTACTCCAAATTATGATTGGTTCTACTACTACTCAATTACTCTAAGGTTTTCATGAAGAACATAAGATTATACTAAGAAGGGGGTGAATAGTATAAGATAAATTTATTTACTTATTAATTCAAATGATAACAATAATAATATCAAAGTAGTAAATAATGCACACATCATCACACACATGAGAGACATAATTTATCGTGGTTCACCCAATGTGGGCTACTCCATGGATAAAATATTCATTATAATTTTTTCTCAACGAATATTTAGGAATCAAATCCTTAATACAATTTTTATGGACCTCTATCCAAAGGAGACACCAATATCCTATGCTTTAGTTTGTGGATCTCTCTCCATAAGAAACCTTTATCCCACTGATTTGGTTTGCGGATCTTTCTCCACAAGAAAACTCTATCCCCTTTGCTCTGGTTGGTGATATTTTAGAAGACTACTTCCCCCACTGCTTTGGCTTGTAGATATCTCTCCACAGGAGACTTGTGTTCCTACTACACTTGTTGATGTATCTCTATCCAATAGATATTTTTGTCCTCTCTACTCTGTCACCTCAAAATATTTCTCTTAAATTTATCTCAAATATACACACACTCTATCCCAAGTCTAGCATAAATCTGCTCTAAATCTGCTCACAAATATGCACCAAACTCTGTCTCAAGTCTAACACAAATTTTCTCTAAGTATTATCACAAAACTATTCTCAAAATCTATCTCAAATCTATCCTCAAGCCTTCTAAAAATACTTTCTCAAATCTATCCTCAACCCTTCTCAAAAGACTTGATAAAATTTATCCTCAAGCCTTCTCAAAAGACTTGTTCATTCATATTCAAAATAACTCAAACAAATATTCAAATATTTCCAACAATACTTATCAATCAATCATTTTATCTCCACCTTATATTTCAAGACATTTACTTCAAAAAAACACTTTAAACAAGGAATGATGTGCCCATACCTATTTATTTTCTTTGATGGAGATATGTCTTCAAAATCTGTCTCACCAACAACCAATTCTTATTGTACCACTTCAAGGGTTAGATAGAAAAAATCTATTTTAAAAATATCCACATGAATTTTCCCTCAATAAGGTGCTCAATGAATTCTAGAAATAAAGTTCTAGGACTCTTCTTTTGTTCTCAAGGACAATTCAAAAACTCTCTCAAAATTTTCCTTTTTATAAAGCAAGAATTACAAACAATAAAAATACCTTTTACACCATTTATCTCCCACTCTCTCAAAACAATTTCCAATCCACTTTAATATCCAAGAACAAAGAATTATAATTCTAAATAAACCATTTACAAACTTATCACTCCAAACTTTGCATATAAAATAAATAGCAACAATTCCCTTTAAATATTATGCAAAAATTTATTTCTCCTTATGCCAAACTATACACCAAATCACATCCACCATTAATTAACTTGGAGCATACCTTATAAAAAATTAATTCTTGTTGTCATGGATAGGAATCGACCCTTCAACCTCAAGATCCTAAGCGCAATGCTCGACCACTTGTTCTAAACAAGCAGTTGAGACCTAACACATGGCCTCCAACCTGTATTTCCTATCGTGTCCATCGAAAAATACAAAGCCCTTTCAAAATCGACATTCACGAGAATTGAACCACGACATGTTCTCTATAAACACCTTACATAGGACCCACCTACCACTTGGGCTACTAGCCCTTGCTGAAACTCAAAGTGCATCTCCTTGTCCTTATATGCTGCCACTTGCTGAATGAATGGCATTTCGAACACTTTTCTCTGCATTCCTCGATCGATTAATATTTGCACACCTTCCTTAGTAACTATTTAAAATGATTTATCTCCCTCCTTTTATATGCATTCAATGCCTTGCTATGGCATAGACAAAAACCTTCATTTGCCTTTATTTAAATTTACATTTTGGCACCCTTTGCCAATTTCAAATTTAATTTTTATTTAATATAATATTTAATTTTTTGTTAAATATTATATTATTTAAGTTTATTATTAAACAATAATTTTGCATGGAGTCTGTCAAATTTTTCATTTTTCTTTTAATAAGCCCTTTTGGCTTAATTATTATAATATTATAATATTTTCTCTGTTCTTTTAAAAACATCGGCGCAAACTTTTGCCTTCAACCTTTTAACCAACCTCTTTGGGTTATAATGTAAAATATTATAACCATTTATTTTTACCAATTTTTTGTATCATAATGAACTTTACCTTATACCAAATACTTGATATCAATGAAAACATAATTACTCAAAATTTCCAACAATATCCCCCTTTATCATTGATGGCAACCTTTTTCTAAAAAATATTTTTTCCCTTTTACAAATCCGCTCTCCCTGAGAAACTACTCCTCCTGACTAAATGCTCTCCCTCTTACTCAAATATCTACCCCTTTGACATCAATGGTAAAGGTACTCCTTTGGGGCTAAAGATAATACTCTTAGCTTAGCTTCCTCCCCACCTCCTTTCCTTGAGGTTATTAATTTTGGGGTGGGAGTAAAACTACTCGTAATTTTCCTCTAAGATACTCAAGAGTTTTCTTTGGAAATGGCTTAGTGAAAATATCCGCAATCTGTTCCTTTGTAGTAACATATTCTAATTTGACTTGCTTATGCATCACCTATTCTCTCAAAATTGGTATTTGATCATAATGTGCTTGGTCCTGGAGTGCATCACTGGATTCTTTGAAATGTTTATAACACTTGTATTATCACATAGTATGGAGATAGGATGATCATGCTCTATCTTGAAGTCCTTTAAAGTTTACTTCATCCATAACACCTGTGTACAACAAGCAACTACTGCAAGGATACTGATACCTATTTCTTGCTTAGCCAAGAGACTAAAAAATCTCTAAGAAAGAAAACTCCTCCACTTGTGCTTTTTTTCATCAATAATTCCTGCCCAATTTGCATCTGTATATGCTATGAGAGTGAAATTTTTTCTTCTGGAATATTATTGTCCAAAATCCATAGTTCCTTTTAAATACTTGAGAATCCTCTTTACTACCATTACATGTGTTTCCTTTGGTGCTGCTTGAAATTTTACCACCAATCCCACTACCTGCATTATATATGGTCTTATAGCTATGAGATATAGTAAATTGCCAATCATAGATCTATACAATATCTGATTTACCTTAGAATATTCATCATCTTTACTCAAATTTCATTCTATAATCATGGGGTTACTTACTGGTTTGCAGTCTTCTAACTTGAATGTATTCAATATCTCTTTTATGTACTTGGTTTGTGAGAGAAATACACCCTTCTTTGATTGTGAAATTTGTTGTCCAAGAAATAAGGACAACTCACCAAGCATTGACATTTCAAATTTATTTTGTATGCTCTTTGTAAATTTATGACACATCTTATCATTATTTCCTCCAAAAATGATATCATCAACATAAACAACCACAATTAGTAAGTCATTTTATTCATTTTTTATGTATAAGTTAATATCCACTATTCCTTTCCTAAAACCCTATTTCTAAAGATACTTATCCAACCTTGAATACCAAGCTCTAGGAGCTTGCTTTAGTTCATAAAGTGCCTTCTTTAATTTGCATACATAATCTGGTTTATCAATTGGGTTGAATCCCTCAAGTTGCTCAATGTAGACCTCTTCTTCCAAGACACCATTAAGAAAAGTTGATATAACATCCATTTGATATACTTTGAAGTTTTTAAAACTTGAAAAAGCTAAAAATATCCTTATGGCCTCAAGTCGTGCAACAAGAGAAATATTTCATCGAAATCAATCCCTTCAACCTGTGCATAATTCTTGCATACCAATCTTGTTTTATTCTTGACAACCTGACCATCTCCATTTAACTTATTTTTGAAAATCCATTTAGTGCCAATTGCATTCTTATCTTTTGGTCGTGGAACAAGTTCTCAAGTCTCACTTTTTTTCTATTTGATCCAACTCCTCATCCATTGCCTTGACCCAAAACTTATCTTGTCTTGCCTCATTGAAATCCTTGGGCTCAATTTTAGATAACAAAGAAATATTTGCATGCTCACTAGTTCCTATTATATTCCTCCTTGTTTATATTTCACCTAGATTTCCAATAATTATATCTCTTGGATGATTTTTCTGCACATACCTGGATGGAGTCTTAGGTAGTATTCTTTGAGTTTCTTCTTCTTTTGATTCTCAACTAATTCTTCTTGGTAAATTTCTTATTCAATTTCTTTAATTGGTTCTTTTGACCCTGTTTGTTCATCACCTGTCACATTTATACTTTCCATAATTGTATGTGTCCTCTTATTATATCACCTATAGGATTTGCTCTTATTGGAATACCCAAGGAAATTCCCGTCATCACATCTTGAATCAAACATATCCAATTTTTTCTCTTCTCGTCTTATGTAGCATTTGCTTCAAAAAATTTTGAAATATTTTATAGTAGATGATCTCCCTTTCCAAAGCTCATATGGTGTTTTGTGATGATTTACTCTTACATGAGCTCTATTGATGATATACTATTGTATGAACTGCATCTCTCCAAAAACCATTTTAAATCTTAGACTCATTCAACATAGCTCTGGAAATATTTTCTATAGTCATATTTTTCCTTTCAACTACTCCATTTTTTTGAGGATTTCTTGTTGCTAAATATTCTCTTTTGAACCCATGTTGTTCACAAAGTCTATGAATTCACTTTAATGAAATTCTCCTCTTTTATCTGATCTTAAACACTTAATCCTTCTACTTGTTCAATTCTCTACTAATTTTTTAAATGCCTTGAACTTCTCAAAGGCTTTTGAATTTTCTTTTAAGAATGCTAACCAAGTCATTATAGAGAAATCATCTATAATCCAAGATCCGAGGGATGGACAACAAATTGTTCGTCAATCCAGGAACATAGAGAACCTTTTCAATCTGATATTTTCCATATGGAAGAGTGACAAAAATATCTCCTTCACCCTGGACTCGGTAGGTCTTATCATCAATTATTGTCATTGGCTTACCTTCTTTGCCTCAAATATCTCAAACCATAATTTATAACCAGTCATGTGTTTGTTGGCACCAAAATTAATATACCACACAAGATCCTTCTACTGATAAGATGCATGGGTCATGAGCACTTTGTGTGCTATCTCTGAGTCTGAGTTTGATTCCTCATAAGAAATATATCCCCTAGGTTGCTTATTCTTCTTTTGTGGTTTGTATATCTATTTTCTCTTTTTTCTTATGACCTTTTGGTCATTGGGTTGTTTATTCTTAAAATAACACTGATTGGTGTCATGGTTATTCATATCACAGATTTTGCAATATTGTGTTTATTTCTATTGAGGTTGTTTCCCTTTTCCTTTAGATGAAGATCCTCCCTTCTGAAAGTTACCTTGCTTATTTCCCCCTTGTTTTGAGAAAAGTGTATTATCTTGCACTTCATCTCTTTGAAGCTGATTTGCCTCCTCAATTTGAAGTAAATTTACCAATTCAACAAAAGTAACTTGTCTACCAAGAACTTGTAGAGATGTGATCAACACCTTGTAGGATTCTAGTAAAGCTCTCAAAATGACAAAAGTCAAGGGAGTAATTGCTATTGTCTCTTCCATAGCGTTCAATTTGGCTTTCAAAATAAGTTACACAAATAGATATAAAATTTGGGATATTTTCTTTTCTTTGTATATTTTTTACCTTATGATTGAAATGCAAAAACAACCATAAGTGCCCATAAATTTAAACACTTAGGTGTCGGTTTCCACCGAAAATGCACCTATTACAATGCCAGTTTTGTTACAATATTTTTTACAAAATATATATGAGGTTTTGGTTTGCAAAAATGATATTCAAATCCACAATTTTCTCCCCCCCTTGTCTTAGAAATTTCCAAGAGAAAAAATGCTTTTGATCCCCCCTTTTTTATTGCAAAAGAAACAAGGATGAAAAATTGTGATATACCCTTTTATTTTTCAAAAGAAACTAAGTACAAAATTCATTTATCCCTCCATGGAAAAATATGCACTAAATTGTTTGTTCTTTGTTTTAATAGCAACAAAAACAAAATATTGACTTGTGAAAAGAAAAACAAATGCAAGTTGCTTATCCCTCCAAAAAAAATTGCCACCTTTCTTGCTTTGTGTTGATAGGTTTATAATTGCAAAAATATAGGAGGATTTGCAATTAAAAATTAACCTAAGGTATAAAAAAATACCTTTAATATATATTTTTTGGTAAAAAAAAATTGATTTTGGACTCGAGGAGTTTGAACCCCGATATTACACCCGAGTGCCTTCACAAACCGCTCCCAACCAACTTGGCTACAAGCTCTGACGAGAAGGAGAAATACAAGTTTCTACTTAACATCACTTTGTCTTCTATTAGAGAAAAAAAAAAGAAAACTTTATTACACCCCACGGAAGTCGAACAGTGGCGTTTAGCTTAGGGTCTTTGCAATGGGCGGTAAGGCAGTCGAGCTACAGCTTCAGACGAGGAAATAATGGAATGAATTGGACTTTGTTGGGTTCCCTGCCCAATGACAAGAGAAAAAATATATATGTTGGCTTTTATCCCACATGCACCACATAGGTGCTTGAATATTATTTAAAAATAGTAAAGCGTATGCGGTATCGTGACTGCCTATGAGCAGTTAACCCTTCCACGATATTTTTCTATCTACCACACAAACCAACGGATGAATGCCACATCAACGATACCTCCAACTACTACCACGTCACACCACATCAACCACCTCCAACATGTTGTCATGTCACGCCATGAGCCATATCATTCGCTTAACATTGCCACATAAAACCGCCACTTGTTTGTATCAAAATTCGTGCTCTACCTCATGAATGCCTACCTTGCAATTATAGCTACCCTATTAGATGCCATGTCATCCTGTGCTCCTCGATTTGTGTGCTCTAAAAATATGCAAAATACTTTTTTATTTGCATGTTCAAAAAACATGTAGAAGGCTTCTCGAACTACGTGTAAATCTACGTGCTTCTATGTTTGATGACTGAAGGCTCCTCGAACTATGTGTAAAATCTACGTGCTCCTATGGTTGGTGACTTTACATCAAGAGATTGGAGAGAATAAAGTTAGATTGGAGTGATTGAATGCCGAATTAAATCACATTGTCCAAAAGAAACATCCACATTACCCAAAACCTCCATAGCACTCTGATACCATGTAAAAGTTGCACGAGCATTAGATCTTATTTATGATGGTGAAAAGTATATGTAGAGCAATATTGATAGTTCGGGTAGTTGAACTGAATGAACCAACCCTAACTAACATATGCCCTAAATGAAGCGCTTTGAGAAAACGCGCTCATTATAATATAATAAATCATAGACTATAAACTATAGTCTATGCTAACAACTTTGACTTTCATCATGGAAGTAAAATTGAAAATGACCTTTTTGGAGGGACCGTCTAAATCTTCTCCAAGCATGTGGGAATGATGTGGGTAAGATTGATGCCATGCCCCTTTTCCTTTCATCTGACAATAACTTTTGGATGAAAAAATGAAATCTACCATATATACAATTCATTTTTTCTTTTCTCTAGTGACCACCCCATAAATAAATTTGGATGACGACTAATATTGATTGTCTTTCAAATTAAGGTTTGCATGACACTTGT
Source organism: Wollemia nobilis (assembly GCA_028583015.1). Taxonomy (NCBI): domain Eukaryota; kingdom Viridiplantae; phylum Streptophyta; class Pinopsida; order Araucariales; family Araucariaceae; genus Wollemia; species Wollemia nobilis. The sequence goes on along the minus strand of JAQPPZ010003507.1, from coordinate 169,803 downwards.
AAAAGTTAGGATTAGTGGTAATATTTAGAGATATTCAAAAAAGGAGATGCATTCCAAGATGTCTATATTTCATCTTTATACTTTTAAAGAGTACGTGAAAGGGAATTCAATAAAATTGATGGCACTTACCTCAAAACCCTTCTGGAAAAGGATGATGAGTTATAGGAGTTTAAGCCAAACAATCAAAAAGAATTAGGGTAAAAAATGGAGTGAATATCAAAACTGGTTTCCCTTATTTCTCTTTGATTATTTATAGAGAATAATAGCTCAGACACCATTGTTGCAGCTATGTTAGGCATTATATAAGTAGGTCAAAGCACGACAACATTACCTGTAACTGTAGGTCAGAGATACCGTATATACAGAACACTGCGGTGCAATAAGTTACACAAATAGATATAAAATTTGGGATCTTTTCTTTTCTTTGTATATTTTTTACCTTATGATTGAAATGCAAAAAAATAGAAAATTTCAATGCAAAAACAACCATAAGTGCCCACAAATTTAAACACTTAGGTGTTGGTTTCCACCGAAAATGCACCTATTACAATGTCAGTTTTGTTACAATATTTTTTACAAAATATATATGAGGTTTTGGTTTGCAAAAATGATATTCAAATCCACATTTTCTTCCCTCCCTTGTCTTAGAAATTTGCAAGAGAAAAAATGCTTTTGATCCCCCCTTTTTTATTGTAAAAGAAACAAGGATGAAAAATTGTGATATACCCTTTTCAATTTTCAAAAGAAACTAAGTGCAAAATTCATTTATCCCTCCATGGAAAAATATGCACTAAGATTTTTGGTCTTTGTTTTAATAGCAACAAAAACAAAAATATTGGCTTGTGAAAAGAAAAACAAATGCAAGTTGTTTATCCCTAAAAAAAAAACTGCCACGTTTCTTACTTTGTGTTGATAGGTTTATAATTGCAAAAAGATAGGAGGATTTGCAATTAAAAATTAACCTAAGGTATAAAAAATACCTTTAATATATCTTCGCTGATCAAAAAAATTTGATTTTGGACTCAAGGAGTTTGAACCCCGATCTTACACCCGAGTGCCTTCAAAAACCGCTCCCAACCAACTCGGCTACGAGCTCTGACGAGAAGGAGAAATGCAAGTTTCTACTTAATATCACTTCATCGTTTGTTGGAGAAAAAACAAAAAAAACTTTATTACACCTCGTGGGAGTCGAACCTCTGACGTCCAATCTAGGGTCTTAGCAACGGGTAGTAAACCAATCGAGCTGCGACTTCACATGAGGAAAGAAAGGAATGAATTGGACTTTGTTGGGTTCCCTCCCCGATGACAAGAGAAAAAAAATATGTGGGTTTTTATCCCACATGCACCACATAGGTGCTTGAATGTTGTTTAAAAACAACAAAGCGTATGCAGTATTGTGATTGCCTTCGAGCAGTTAGCCCTTCCATGATATTTTACCATCTGCCACACCAACCAACGGATGAATGCCATATCAGCGACACCTCCAACTATTACCACGTCACACCACGTCAGCCACCTCCAACATGTTGTCATGTCACACCACGAGTCACGTCATCCGCCTAACATTGCCACGTCAGACCGCCACTTATCTGTATCGAAATTCATGATCTACCTTATCAACACCTACCTTGCAATATTAGCTACCCTATTGGATGCCATGTCATCCTGTGCTCCTCGATCTGTGTGCTCTAAAAATGTGCAAAATGCTTTTTGATCTGCATGTTCAAAAAACATGTAGAAGGCTCCTTGAACTACATGTAAATCTACGTGCTTCTATATTTTATGACTAAAGGCTCCTCGAACTACGTGCAAAATCTACGTGCTCCTATGGTCGATGACTTTACATCAAGATATTGGAGAGAATAAAGTAGATTAGAGTGATTGAATGCCGGATTAAATCATATTGTCCAAAAGAATCATCCACATTGCCCAAAATCTCCATAGCACTTTGATACCATGTAAAAGTTGCACGGGCATTAGATCTTATTCATGATGGTGAAAAGTATATGTAGAGCAACATTGGTAGTTCGGGTAGTTGAACTAAATGAATCAACCCTAACTAACATATGCCCTAAATGAAGCGCTTTGAGAAAACGTGCTCATTATACTGTAATAAATTATAAACTATAAACTATAGTCTACTCTAACAACTTTGACTTTGGTCATGAAAGTAAAATTGAAAATTATATTTTTGGAAGGATCGTGTAGATCTACTCCAAGCATGTGGGAATGATGTGGGTAAGATTGTTGCCATGCTCCTTTCCCTTTCATTTGACAATCACTTTTGGAGATGAAAAAAATGAAATCTACCATAGATACAATTCATTTATTCTTTTCTCTAGTGACCACCCCATAAATAAATTTGGATGACGACTAATGTTGATTGTCTTTCAAATTAAGGTTTGCATGACACCTGTAAAATTTAGGATTAGTGGTAATAATTAGAGATATCCGAAAAAGAAGATGCATTCCAAGATGTCTATATTTCAGTCTTTATTGAGCTCATGATGTGATTCCACTTGGCGTCTTGCTTTCACAACATAAAGTAAATAAGTACAACATTTTTTTTTGGAAACTATGCATGACATATGAAAGCGTCCTAACAAACAATGATCCATAGACCAGGTGTTGTACATTAGGAACTCATATTCATGTGATAAATTTTTTAATTTGTCTATGTACACATTTTTGTTCTATATTTACAAGTGAATAAAATATACCTTTTGTTTTTAGAGGAGCCCAATTCCTTAATTATAAAATTTTATTGAGGTTTTAAGTTTTGTAACTCATTTTGGAGGAAGAGAACATTTTCTTCTGGTGTCCATTCCGTTTTAAAAAACTATCTTGTAATATTTCATGTCAACATATGAAATTATAAAATTATAAAATTTTCTACTATGTTCTACTGAGGTTTTAAGTTTTATATCTCATTTCTTCCAAAGAAGAGAACGTTTTCTTCCGGTGTCCATTCCGTTTTAAAAAATTATCTTGTGATATTTCATGTCAACATATGACAATGTTGACATATATGTTTTCACAAGCAAAACAAGTCAGAAGTGATAAACATCTAAATTCCTTCATACAATGATATACCTCCACATTGCATAAGTTTGGAACACTAGTAAGGGATGCTATAAACACCGTAAGGAATTGTCAAATATGAGTACAAGCTTAACAGGTTTGGATCACAATAAAACTGCCATCTAGACACATCTATTTAGATATAGAACTAACAATTAACATTTGGTAAACTTAGATGTTTCATACACAAATAGCTATCATGTTAGGTGTAAAAGCGTTGATCTTTTGTTTAAAAAATAAAATCTAGAGATATATATATATATATATATATATATATATATATATATATATATATATATATATATATATTTAACATGGTGGAATCGATAGCTAGGTGTAAAAACGTTGATTTTTATCCAAAAAAAATAAAATCTAGACAAATAATTTATATATATATATTTAATATGGTGGAATGGGTAGTTGCCACGAATTCGGGTAGACTATCCAGTTTTTATGACCGCCATATTATTTTGCGTTGTCCGATCCTGAAACCGCTACACAGATTTACTTACAGTCTGCCCTATAACCGGCAAGACAAATAAAATTTTAAACTAACTTTAATCTTGTTAAGATGACCTTTAATATATTATAAAACTAAGGTAGTCTATCTATTCTTTAATATATTATAAAACTAAGGTAGTCTATGTATCCTTTAATATATTACAAAACTAAGGTATTCTAGATATTCTTTCGGACCACAGCAACTCCCTGTTCATGAACCTCGTTTGTGGTGCATGACAGCGACCCGTCGTGGGCCGGCCGGACTCCAAATCGATATCAATACGCCCCTCCTTAGACTTATCTTCCCTCAAATTCAAGCTCCACCGCTCCGCGGCGTCGAGGTGGAGCTTCCCATCCCACGGACTGAATCCGTGCGCCAGAGTCTCCAGCGTCCCGTCGAACGGTTTTTCGTCCCCGTGGTTGCCATTGTAGAAGGCGAATTTTATGTTGGTGGAAAAGTAATTCTCGGTCGTCTTAAACTTGATGGGAATCACCTCAGCCCATCTGTTGAACGCCCGCGAAAACACGGTCGCTCGACATTCAAGACAGAAAAGATTCACGAAAACATTCGAGGAACGTTTTTTCCTCATCCTTTAGTTGAAGTTTCGCTACTTTTCCAACCTGTGGACTTTTCGTTCTGGTTGGATATACCAATTGCAGTATGGATTTGTCAAATTTTGCTAGCATGGGGTCCAATATAGGTGAGTGAGTTGGGGACAAGGGAGGAATCGTGGAATTCTTGTAAATCGGTGCAACTGTTGTTGGAAGAGGGGTCGGATCTGGTTTTCTTTGAAGCTGGAGGACTAATAGACTCCAGTATGGCGGGAAAACTTGCAGGATGGGAGACTCACGGCTTCCCTACTACTATGGAAGGTAGGTATAAGTACTGTTACAATTTCTTCTTGTTATGTTCTTGTTATTATTATTTATCTCTTTTTAAATATCTTTTAGCTTTTTCTGCGAGGGTTCGGATTACAGTTGGGGCACACTTTATCTGGCAAGTGGAATAATTCTCTGATTTAGAGATAGTTAGTTACATATCGTGTTGATGGGAAATTTTGGTGAGGTTTTAGAAAGTGTGAAACGTGCCTGGGTGGGTTCACAGTATTATAGCGAAAATCTTTCGGTTTGTTGTGGTGAAAGCATTCATGAGACGGTCAATTGTTTTTAGTCTTTTATGGTCGAAATCTTTGGAACAAAGTGGATTACTGTAGTGAAAGCTTTCGTGAGCCCGTAATTTTTTTAAATCTTAGGAAAATCTTTAACAAAGAGCTCGATTTGCACGAAAGGTTTAAAATTCACCTAATTACTTGTGGCTGGGAAGCATTGTTTCTTGCATTCTTAATTATTTTATGGAATTTTTGGCCCTCGTGGAATTAGTAAAATGGTCCAGGGGAGAGAAGGCGTAGGTGATTTTTTTAAATCTTAGGAAAATCTTTAACAAAGAGCTCGATTTTGCACGAAAGGTTTAAAATTCACCTAATTACTTGTGGTTGGGAAGCATTGTTAAATTTTCTTGCATTCTTAATTATTTTATGGAATTTTTGGCCCTCGCGGAATTAGTAAAATGGTCCAGGGGAGAGAAGGCGTAGGTGAGGGTTCGCTTCGGCAGGGGCCGTTGAAAAAAGAATAATTTTGTACATTAAAGCTCTGTTGTCGAGATTTTTCGTCACGGGCACCAGCGCAGCCGACTTAAGCCTCTCGTCGTAGAAATCCATGGTGTTGTTGTCTATTGCTTCAGAATTTAGGTATCCAAAACTCAAGAAGTACCACTTTAATTTCGTGATCCCTTCCATCGCTTGCTTCTCACTGCGGTGAAATCAAGTCCGAAAGGTCCACCCAGAAGAGTGTGTGTAATTCCCGAAAACCGGTCGGGGATAAGAGTTGTCCATTTTCTCAATACACCCCTCTCTATTTTAAAATGGGGCGGGGAAGGATGCTTTTTTAAGCTTGCTTCTCAGCAGCCGCCCCTATATTTTAATAAAGGGCTTTGCTCATAATTTGTTGCGGACCCTAACCTTTCAGTATTTCATACATCTACCCCTATAGGTACGTCTACATCTCATTTTTCACTCTGCTTTGCCTGTTACCCCTACTTTAGGGTTTTTATCTGTTCTACCCTACGTCTTCTTGTTCTCTTGCTGCTTGTTTCTTGTTTCTGAAGGTGGTTGGGTTTTTGAGATACGGATTTAAAAAAACAAAAAACTGGATTCGCCATGAGGATGCGAGTGGGGACTGAATATTTGCCCACATTTTTCTTTCATTTTCAGCATACAATAGAGGCAAATTTCCAAGGTCAGCTTCAACAGCTTGATCATTGGCTCTAACATTTTTTCAGCATACAATAGAGGCAAATTTCTAAAGTCAGCTTCAGCGGCTTGATCACTTGATCATTGGTTCTACGTTTTGATGTTAAATTTGTTAGGATATAAGTTGGGAAAATCTATTTACACTAAAAAATGGGCAAATAAGCTCTTACCAGACAAGCTCTTACCAAGCCCAAAAAATCAAGTGTTGTTATGTTTTCTGAAGTACCTTGCATAGAACTTTGATTTTCGAAATGTTCGAGTTAAATAATATTTTGATTTTTCTGAAAATCAAAAGTGTTGTTCGGTTTCCAAAATCAAAGTGTTGCTCCGTTTCCCAAAATCAAAGTGTTGCTCTGTAAGGTACTTCGGAAAACAGAGCAATGCTTTGATTTTAAGAATGTTCAAGTTGAACAATGCTTTGATTTTTAGGATTATTCAAGTTCAACGCTTTGACTTTTGGAAAATAGAGCAACACTTTATAACCTTACAACACATAACACACTGCCATAACACAACACATGCTGGAAAATCCCAACCCAATGACCCTTTGATTTTCGAAAAACAGAGCAGCACTTTATAACCTTACAACACATAACACACTGCCATAACACAACACATGCTAGCAACTCCCAACCCAGTGTGGCCCTATGTGCGCTTTACATTGCCAATGGTCCCTTCCTGACCCACACTTGACACATAACTTTGAACAAACCTTAACAATGTGCGCTTTACATTGCCAATGGTCCCTTCCTAACCCACACTTGGCACATAACTTTGAACAAACCTTAACAATGTGCGCTTTACATTGCCAATGGTCCCTTCCTAACCCACACTTCGCACTTGGCACATAACTTTGAGCAAACCTTAACATGATAGAATGTAAAATTTTTATTTTATTTAATTGAATTTAATTTGTTATAATATATATATTTTTAATTGTAATTTAAAATATAAAGAAGATATGAATATATGATATTTTTTAAGATTTTAAATATCTTTAAATTTTAGTTTATTAATAATATTAAGTAATATCTGTGTGATGTGGTCTACAGGTAAAAGATGTCACTTGCATTATCCATGATGTGACCTGGGTTCAATCCTCACGACGTATATGTATATGTATAAGAAGTATTTACTTATTAAAAAATAATATTAAGTAGTTGATTTTTAATTGATATTTTTTTAGCTAGAATTCTTAACAACATATTCATTTATAACTTAATATTCTTTTTATAAGTTTATGTATTTTTATAAAATTTCATATAAAAAATAGATGGATTTTCGATGAGGATGTCAGTGGCGACTGAATATTTATTCACATTTTTCTTTTATTTTTAGCATAGAATAGAGGCAAATTTCCAAGGTCAGCTTCAGCGGCTCTGACGTTTTGATGTTAAATTTGTGAGGATATAAGTTGGAAAATTTATTTGCACTAAAAAAAACTTGCAAAGAACCTGGCTCTTACGTAAGTCCATGTTATGTTTTCTCAAGTACTTTACATAATAACACTTTGATTTTGGAAATGTTCAAGTTAAGCAAAGTTTTGATTTTCGAGAAACAAAAACGAAAAATTTCAAAAATAAAAGTGCTGCTCTGTTTTCCAAATCAAACCAAAGTGCTGCTTTAAACAACGCTTTGATTTTCAAAATGTTCAAGTTGAGCGATACTTTGATTTTCAAAATGTTCAAGTTCAGCAATACTTTAATTTTCGGAAAACAGAGTAGCACTTTGTAGCCTTACAACACATAGCACACTGTCATGCGCGCTGGCAACTCCCAACCCAGTGTGGCCTCTGTGCGCTTTACATTGACAATGGTCCCTTCCTGACCCGCACTTGGCACGAGAAAGCCTTAGGCTTTTAAAATAAAATAGATTATATCATTAGAAAGTTTGGTCGAATTTTTATCTTATTTAACTATTTAACTGAATTTAATTTGTTATTATATATATTTTTAATTGTAATTTAAAATATAAAGAAGATATGAATTTGAATTTAAATTTGAATTTGTATTAATTCCATGGGTGACTAAAAGAAGTCAATAGGACTGTAAAGTAAGACATATACAAAGCAACGGGAGTGGTAATGCAGTTTCAGAGAAAATAAAGAAAAAAAAATAGTAAACAAGATGACATATGATATACAAGATTTGTGGATCAAGGATTACTCCCAACATTCAAAGCTGAAGAAAAGTGAGTGATGTAAGAGTTGGATGTCATCGTAGATGTTCTTTGTTGGAGTCAACGATGAGTTGATCTTGTTGTATGTCTGTGATCACCTTGGCGCTTCGTGGTCGTGGTCTTTGGAGGTTGGAAGAATGAAGTGATAAGTCGGGATCCTGTTATTTTCTACAAATTGTTACTAAGTAGTTCTTTTCTGAGATTGAATAATTCTCAGATGAAAAGGGCAATGCATCTTTGATCTTCATAATTAATCCAAGATTTTAGTGGATGGGTGTCTTTGAATAAGCAATGATATTTGCCTCGTATCTCATAGTAGACAGTATCTCATAGTAGACATGACAGGTGAAAATGAAATGCTCCTCGGATTCCACATCAAGACTACACAATTTGCAAATACACTCGTCTTTGGGGAGGTGATTATCTGTCTCAATACGTAGCTGGTGGGAGTAAACTCGTAGCTGAGCTAGAGGAAATCTGAGGTTGTGTGACATTTGTATCAAGTTATATTTTGGAGTAGTGATCAATCCATTCTTTAGTTGGATATAAAAGTGAGAGTAATTAGTTGGAGATAAAAGTGAGAGTAATGAAGCAGTTTTGATGAAAGAGGTTCCTTTGGATCAGTCCAATTAGTTTTCATATATGCTGAGTAAATCTCATCTCGAATATCCTTATTGGAGTATGGTGCATTGATTGATGCTTTAGTAAGAGGAGGTCTCATGATGTCTATGTTAATATATTATATTTTTTATGATTTTAAAAATCTTTAAATTTTACTTTATTAATAATATTAAGTAGTTGATTTTTAAGTGATTTTTTTTAATTTATTTATTTGTAATTCCCTATACATAGCATATCCGCAACATGTGAGGGGAGAGATTTGAACATGGGACCTCTCGATTTCAATTGGAGAGTTTTAACTACCCACTTGCTCTTCAACTCCTCTACATGAGCGGATATTAAGTGATGTGATATTTTTTATAAGCTAGAATTAGAATTCGTAGCTAGTAGGTCATTTTGATTTCTAACTTAATATTTTTTTTATATGTTAATGTATTTTTATAGAATTTCATATTAATACTTGGTGATTAAATTTTACATGCAAAATTTAGCTAAAAAAACCTTACTTTGGTTTGGCTTATTATTTTTGTATAAAATTTATTTATTTATTTTTTCTATATTACAGTATATAATTATTTTATTTTAATTAAAATTATAATATTTATAAATTTCTAATCATATTTAAGATTTAAATTATTATAATATTTACAAATGATTAAAATAAGTAGTATTTAATATTTTTTACAGCCTTTATTTTTTATATTAAAAAAATGAAAGTTTAATGCACAATTTAGGTTCTAGCTTCCGCTAAGGGCCTTACTTTGGCTTGGCTTAAGAGGGTCTTGTAGCTTATTATTTTTCTACAGGATTTTTTTTTCCAACATACAATAAGTTTATTTTAATTAAAATTATTATAATATTTACAAATGATAAAGATAAATGAAATTAGATATTTTTTAAAACAATGTTTATTATGAGGTTGACAACTTTTTCTATATACTACTAAGGTTTAAAAAAAAAAATTGAAGACATTGATTTTCATGTACATGTGGCTCTAATAAATGATTTATTGAATATTTTCTTAAGGTTTAAGACATGTTTTTCATATAAATATTTTATTTGAAATATGTTATGATTTGTTTTGATTTAGAAACTAAATTCTCAAGCTAGTAAAGTGTAATATCTAAATTGATTTTTCTTTGAAATAATATCCCTCAAAGTCTTATACACATTCACTTATTAATGTTTTTAAAATTTTAGAGAGGTGCAATAACAATGCTCAATGAGGGTGCAGATGCACTTATCACCAGTAATGTGTATGATCTCTCTCTTTTTTTATTTTTGTTTTCCAATTCTTTTTTATTGTAAATATTTAGTATCTTCTTCTTGAGTTGGGTGGTCTTCCTTCTTGAGATGCTAGAGATCTGTTGCAGGGATCTTTTGCCATTAATGAGCTCGAGTTTGTAATTACCTCTTTAGAGAACTCATGATAATGTCTTAGATGTTATACCTTCTCATAGAGAAAATACCACCCATTCAGGGGACCGTACAACCTCACATCATATGTAGGACTTGGGTTGTTTGTGCATTCCTTGAACCAGTTAGCAGTCTTTATGGTAGTTTCACCTTTCTATTTTATGTTATTATTCCAATCACTACCGCTAGTTGGATGCCCATTTATTTGATTTGGTCGGACATCCTTGGGTTAAACTTCTTCTTTTTTGGGCTCTAACACTCAGTATGTTGTTGTGCCTTTAGATTTTACTAGAACTCTAATTATGCTTTCTTGTTGTGAGCCTTTGCCATGTGGGTTTTATTGGGGATTTGACCTCCTTTGGCTCTGATGCTTGACGTCCTTCCAATTACTGAATGTGAAGTTTGAAGGTTTCTCGTTAATCTTGGAGCTTCTTTGCATAATTGTACTACTTGGCCCATTCTACACCATATGCATTATCCTTATCTTCCATTTCCTACAATTGTTTCAAAAGTTCCTCCTCACATCTGACAAAGATGTCCTTCATTCGTTGTTGTGTTAGAGTAGAGGAAGTTGGTTTGTTGTGTTCCAATTCAGTTTTGAAAGTTGCTTCATGTTGTTGTCTGAGCCAAATCTCTAAGCAATGTATGTTTTTTTTGGTCTGTCCCATCTCCTTCAACAAGGCATTCTCACGTTGGTTTTTCTAGAGCCAGTAACTCTGCTTATTGTTGCAACAATAATGCCTTCATCGATTATTGTTGCAACAATTTCTCATCCATTTCCATAATAATTTGTTTTCTATTTTTGAGCTAAGCATGAAGATCTTGTAATTCCTTTTACTTTACCTAAATTTTATGCATAGTCTCTTGCAGGTGAATTGCATCATTATCCAACTTTTATTCTGTTTCTTGCAGTTTTTCTTTTGTGACCTGCATTTTTCCTTCCATACCTTGCAATAGTTGGACCAGTATTTTTATTCATGTGAATATGCTTGATCCCCTCGGCTAGTCAATATAGCTAACGTGCTACAAAGTTCATTTGGCTTTACATTGGGAATAATTCAGGTACCAGTTCCACCTATGACCTACTTCCTATCATGCTTTGAGAAGATGTATGAGTACTATGTCCCACCACATACACTTGAGCTAGTTCAAGATAAAGTGTCGATATCCCCTCAAGCAGTTTCTTCATTCCCTCCATTATGTTGAGATGATCAGTGGGAAGATCCCATGATTGTTCTTGGTAAATGTTGAAAATATTTGCTCACCAATTACCTTTTCTAGCCTATTGTACCAATTTATCTAGCTCCTCTTCCACCATCAACTACCATTATTTCCACTATCTGACACAACCCACTTAAAACTCGAGCCTCATTCTATCCATCACATGGGTTAACTTGGTAAAAGAAGCAACCACTTGCTGATTAGTGCACATCCCTAATTTTGGTGGATCTTGAAAATTAGGCACTTCTATTATTATGTGGTTAGATAGGTCCTCATCTTCTACATCAAATTCATCTTCTTTAGAATTTACCTCTGGCTCTTTCCCTTTTCCTGAAAGGTCAATTGGCTTCTTAGTCGCTTTCCCATTTGTAATCATATTTTGCTTTGAAGGTAAATATGACTAGCTACTTTTTCTAGTAGTTGGTACCGGTTCCATTTCAGGTATGCTCTATTGTAGATTCTCTTGTGTTGTCATCAGTTCCTTTTGAACATTGATCAATTATTCCTCTACTGAAATAGGATTTAATTGAGTTCCTACTAGGTCCTGCCTTTTTAAGTGGCATTGCTTCTTCACTCCTCTTCTCCTGTTCTATCTCCTTTGTTGTGTCTTCCTCTTTCTTTCCTTTTTTTTTCCTTTTTTTTGTGCTTGGGGTATTTTTTCAAATGAATAAGCTCATAATATTTGTGTGACTGAGGTTCTTTCATACCAAAATTATGAGGGTACATTAGGTGATGCCAAGGATTTCCGAACTTGGGCTTCCACCAAAAATTTTGTAGGCCCAACATGAAAAACACTACATGTTCCCTCTACTGGTACTGCCTTAAGAGGCTCTAGAATCTCAAAGTCTTCCTCGTGTATCCCCATAACTTCTTACAATGGTATAGTTTATGCCTATTGCAATGATTGCTTAATGTTATGTACCACCACTTAACTTATGGTGATTTTCTCTATTATCATCCTTTGAATAGACTTTGGAAACTGTGATGGTGATGGTACGGGTGGCAAAAACTTCCTCCTCTACCTTACTGGTGCTGTAACTTCCCTTTTTGGTGGTGACACTTCATTTTATCTTGGTGTAGTTTCCTTCCCTTTGAATTCCAAAATAGGTCATTCAAGTAAAGTTTTTTTAAAACTTTTGTTTTACTCTCTGTATTTTACTTGGAGTAGGCTTCTTCACTTGTGGTTTAGCATCCATACACTTCAAAATTGATGGTGCTAACTATAGTAAGTCCTTGGGAGGGTCCAATACTGGAATCTACACACATGTCCTCTATACGACATCCAAAAATAGGCCAATCACATGGAAGACCATTGAGAAGTTCTTGGTGGTATGCATCAAAATGTTCTAGATATGTATGCCTAGTAGGTTGTCGAGTCATAAGCTACCCCCTTCTCGATGCCTTGTAAGTAGAGTATCAACCAAATCAGTAATTCTAAAGATCGCTGCTCCACAAACAACCTAGCCATTAGTACATTCATAATGCATTAAAGTCCCTTATGCAACAATTGAGTCGGTTTGACCCCATGACTTCCATGTGATAATATACTGTCAAGTTCACCTTCAGAGTCGTGACACTCTAGATCAATTGTTGATATTATTTAGGGTTGAATCATTCATTTACTATAGGTTTTCTCCCATTTGATAATCCAAATATTATTTTGAACACCTCAGCTAAATATACCACTCGTATCTCGTTGTCTCCCACTTGTACTATACTAGTATGCTTGATCGGATCATACGTTACTAATATTTGCAACATATACTCCTTATAAAATGCCTTATCAAAATTAAGGATTTGCAAGATAAAATTTTCTTTGACCTCCTTTAATTTTTTCTTGAGTACATCCTTGAGTGGTGTTTGCTCCCATCACTGTCTTCAATAGTCCCTAGTGGCATGAATTTACGTAATCTCCTTAAGGGGTATTTGATCTTTATCAGATTATCATATCTTCTTTTCTCTTGTTTCTAACACCATTATTCGTGAGCACATTTGCTTTCCTTGAGTTTGTACCTTCTCAATATTTGGTACTTGTTTGTGTGCCTTCCCTTCAGTGCATGAGTGTTCCTGGTGGTGTTGGACTCATTTTCTAGACTCTAACTTTGGTTGTGCTTCTTATTGTAGATTTATATGTGCTCTTTCACCTCGAGAGTGCTTTGAATTAGTCACTTTGATCTGACTCGATCGACTTTGAATCATTCTTTCCTGATGATGATAATACTTTTTCCCTAATTTTGTAATTGTGGTAGCACTTGTGGCTCTCCTTGGTTGATTACTTCCTTTGTTGTTGTTTTCATCAAATGATGACACTGCTCTGATAACAACCTCTCAGTTGATGTGTCTAATGGCTCCCTCCTTACGGACCTACTTAAATATAACTTTCGATGCATACGATGACTTCCTCCTTGCAAACATGTCTAACAACCCCTTCCTCATCGACCTACCTGACAAAAACTATCGATGTGTCTAACGACTTCTTCCTTGTCGACTTGCTTAATGATAACTACTAACACATGTGAGGACTCCCTCTTTACCGATCTGCTTGATGGTAACTATTGGAACGTTTGATGGCTAGTTCACTTGTTGATGGAAGGAAAATTATGATAGAAGATGTGGCTCCTTGCAATCATAAATAAATTGTTTGTTCTTCCATATCTCTGTGTTGCAGTTGCAATTATTTTCTAAGGTTGTCCAACTATGAATATCGTAGCATAAATATCTTGCAAATGTATAGTAAATATGGAAATAATATTTATAAGTGACGATGAAGAAGAAGTAGTAGACAATTTCGTGAATCAAGAGATAGCATCCCCACAACAAGAGGAACAAGCAATCAATGATAGAGTAAATCAAGTCAAATTTGACTTAAATTTGTAATCTCTTCTTTCTTCTTTCTTCTTCCTTCCTTATTTGAAAAAGTAGAGTGCTTTATTGTAATCGTGAAATAAAAAGAGTTTTTTAGTAACTATGGCCTCACACAATAGTTTACCTATACCAGAGTTCAAATGTTATGACTACGAGTATTGGTCTATAAAAATGAAGACCCTGCTCATAGAAAGAGGTTTGTGGGACATAATAGAAGAGGGTTACACAGAACCCTTAGACTGGACAACACTAAGTGTCGCAGACAAAAAAAACATGAAAAGAAGGACAAAAGAGCAACTCTTCTCCTCTTTCTCATCTCCAAGCAGCGTTGGAGAAAAGTATATTCCCTAGAATCGCTGCATAGAAAGCTTTGAGTGATGGATTCTAGGGTAGTAATCAAGTGAAGTAGGTGAGGCTTCAAACACTAAAAAGAGATTTTGAAAATCTCAGAATGAAAGATGATGAAAAAGTCGGTGATTATTGTGTTAGAGTAAAAGCAATTGTTGATAAAATGGTTACACTTGGCGAGGAAATCAAGCCTGAGATAATTGTAACAAAAGTTTTGTGAACACTTCCATAGAGATAGAATCATATTTCCATAATTATAGAAGAATCCAAATATCTTTCCACTTTAACATTTGATCCATTAATTCGATCATTAATGTCACATGAAGAGAGATTTTCGTAATCTCCTTCAACCAGCTACGGAGGCAACGAGAAGGCCTTCACTTCCAATGAAAACAATGAAAGAGGACATGGAAGAGGTCAAGGCAGAGGACAACAAAGAGTTAGAGGCAGAGGCAACTACAGAGGAGGCAACCAAAATAGAGGAGACAACTCCAACAGAGGAGGCAAATCATACAGAGAAGGTAATCAACATAGAGGTGGAAATCAAAAATGAGGAGGAAATCCAGGACAAAGTGGAAATCAAGGGCGAGAAAGTGACAAGTCTAAAACAACTTGTTTCAACTGTGGCAAGCCAGGTCACTTTGCTTGCGACTGCTGGTCAAAATCTTCACAAGACAACAGTAGTCAATATGGAAATTATGGAGAAGAAGATGATACCTCTAATATTTTTCTTTCAGAAGGACTAAAGAAAGTGAATGACATCTATTACACTCCAAAGCTCCAACACAATCTGTTAAGCATTGGGCAAATGATGGAGAACAATTATAAACTTGTATTTGATGAAGGACAATGTATCATTTTTGATAAAAACAATTGTAATCGTGTCATCACACAGGTCCCCATGACCAAGAATTGGTTATTCCCTCTCAAATTTGGTGAGCCAAGAGGATCTCAACTTGCAAATGTAGCTATAACAAATCCAAATGTGCTTTGGCACTTGCGATATGGTCACCTTAATTCCACTAGCTTGGAACTGCTCACTTCTCAAGCTATGGTGACAGGACTTCCCAAAATCAATGAATAGAAGGAGGTCTGTGAAGGATGTGCTTTGGGAAAGAACTCAAGGTTGAAGTTTTCGAAAGGACAAGCATGGAGTGCCAACTATCCACTTCAATTAGTGCATTCGGATATCTGTGGTCCAATGCAAACACAGAGTCTCAAAAATAATTCTTATTTTCTCACTTTCATAGATGATTTCTCTAGAATGTGCTGGATTTATTTCTTGAAACATAAATATGAAGCTTTTGATTGCTTCATAGATTTCAGAAACAATGTAGAGAATCAAAGTGGAAATAATGTAAAATGTCTTAGGACAAATCGAGGAGGTGAGTACTCCTCAAAAGCATTCTTGAAATATTGTAAAGCAAGTGGGATAAAAAGGCAATTCACCACTGTCTATACCCCACAACAGAATGGTGTGGCAGAGAGAAAGAACCGCACCATAGTTGAGATGGCGAGAATAATGCTTCAGACTAAGCATCTAACTAATATATACTGGGCTGATGCTGTAAGAACTAGTGTATACATTCTAAATAGAAGTCCAACTTCTAGTTTAGATGGTGTCACTCCTTATGAGGGGTGGTACGGAAAGAAACCAAATGTAAAGCACTTCAAATTTTTTGGTTCTTTAGCATATGCGCACATTCCTGATGAGAAAAGGAAGAAGCTTGATCCCAAAATTCAAGCTTGTATATTTGTAGGGTATTGTGAGTCTACAAAAGCATATAGACTCTACAACCCCAAGACTCATAAAATTGTACTCTCCAGGGATGTAATTTTTGATGAAGGGGGAGAATGGGGTCATCAAAGAATTTTTGTTGATGATGAGTCCCAAAATGTAAGTTCTTCATAGGTACAGTAGGTGTCTCCCAAGAAAAACAAAGGCACACCACCCCCTCCAAGCCCATACAGGAGTACTACATCAAGTACTTCAACCGCCACTCCAAGTCCTTCTCCATAGAGATCAGTAAGTTCTTCACCGATGGACATTGACAGAGACTCTCCATCAAGAGGCAAAAGAACATTACAACATCATCCATATTTTCAAATGTTGGATCAGAATTTCCAGAGAAGATTCTCTAGAAGCCAAGCTAGTGAAATGAATACAGTTTTGCAACAACTTGAAAATTTGCAATTGTATGGGGATGATGACTCCCATGATCCTAGGGGAGATGTAGTCAATTATGCTTTATTGGCTAATGCTCAGCTAGAACCAGCTAGCTATGAGAAGGCTTGTACTCAAAATGTATGGCAAGAAGCCATGAAAGAGGAAATAACCTCTATAAAAAATAATGATAAATGGGAGCTAGTAAAGCTACCGAAAGGAAAAAATGTGTTGGATGTAAATGGGTCTACAAGACTAAATACAATGCTGATGGAAGCATTGAAAGGCATAAGGCGAGACTAGTAGCAAAAGGTTTTACTCAAAAATTTGGCATTGACTATGAGGAAACCTTTGCTCCAGTTGCAATCATATATGTTCTTTCCTTAGCAGCCCATAAAGGATGGAATGTTCAACACATGGATGTGAAAAGTGTTTTTCTGAATGGATACTTGACAGAGGAGGTTTATGTTCAACAACCTCAAGGCTTTAAAGAACAGGGAAAGGAGAACCTTGTTTATAAATTGAAAAAAGCACTTTATGGCCTCAAGCAAGCACCAAGAGCTTGGTACTCACACATTGATGGCTATTTCAGCAAGTATGAATTCACAAGAAGTAAAAGTGAACCAACTTTGTACTACCTAAAGTATGGAGTACACATTCTCATAGTTTTTTTGTATGTGGATGATCTAATATTTATGGGTAGTAACACTAAAATGAATATGGAGTTCAAAAACTCCATGATGAAACAGTTTGAGATGAAAGATATTGGTCTAATGCGATACTTCCTAGGCATGGAAGTGCATCAATCAAACAAAGGGATCTTCATATGTCAACACAAGTATGCTCGAGACATGATCAAGAAATTTGCCATGGAGCAGTGCAAATCAGTTGCAACTCCAACTGGACATGGGATCCAATTCAGCAAGGATGACGGAGCATCAAAGGTTGACATGACCACTTACAGAAGCATGGTTGGGAGTCTGATGTTTCTCACCAACACAAGGCCCGATATTCAATATGTTGTTTCTCTAGTTTCAAGGTTTATGGCAAGTCCATCTGAGATGCATCTACAAGCAACTAAAAGAATCTTAAGATATGTAAAAGGTACATTGGATTTTGGAATCCATTACCAAAAATGTAATTTTGTGAAATTAGTTGGCTTTAGTGACAGTGATTGGGGTAGCAATATAGATGATAGGAAATCTACATCAGGAAATTGTTTTAGTCTAGGGTCAGGACTAATTACATGGAGTTCCAAGAAACAAACTATTGTAGCATTGTCATCTACTGAGGTTGAGTATATAGCCATCACACATGCTAGTACTCAAACCCTATGATTGAGAAAAGTCCTTGAAGAGATTGGAGAAAGTCAAAGTGGTCCAACTCGACTATATTGTGATAATATAAGTGTCATTCAGTTGGCATACAATCCAATCGACCATAGCAGATCAAAGCATATTGATATGAAGTATCACTTCATTCGAGACATGGTGGAACAACAGATAGTTGAGCTTCAATATTGCAACACTTTGGATAACATTGCAGACATCTTCACCAAAGGTATAGCTAAAGGTCAATATATAAAGCTGAGATACTGTATAGTCAGTCCTCTCAAATTTAAGGGGGAGAATGTTGGAAGTTAAAGTGGTAAAAGGTAAAAAATTTGTTTGACAATGGTAAGCTTTGGACCTTACCCTTTTACCTCCTTGGACGACAGCTGACTGGGCAGATTGGATGGCTTGGACGACAGCTGACTGGGCATATTGGATGACAACTGACTGTAGGGAGTTCGACTCCTATTTCATTTCCTCCTTTCCTCCCTATTTTTATTCTTCCCTATCTATTCCCTAAGTTTTCTACAGTTAATTCTTCTATTATTTAAGCATTGTAAACACTTCATTTTGGTGAATTAATAATACCTTACATCTTTTCTATTGCTCCACCTAACTACCGTGCAACAACCTCGATCATTCTTGATGACATATTTGATTCCCATGGGCTCAATAAGGTAGGCCTAGTATCCCATCCTCATAAACTTGTGCTTACTTGTTTTTTAATGTACCTGGAAATAGTCTCAACCTCCTATCTTCTCACAATAATCTTCTTTTCCACCTTACCTGTTCAAAGTGTATTTATGGTTCAAATTGCGTTAATGCATCCCTATACTGATATGAGAAAGTAGAGTCAGTTCTTGAATCATTCTCCTTGACTGTTGTGTGCATAGGTCTCCTCAAAGTTTCCTGCACTTTTATTTACAATCTCATAACTTATCTTCTTTGTCTTCTCAATTGTCATGCAATGACTTGATACTCTTGTACCTTTGGTCTCCCTTGTGGTCATCTTATTGATTCATTATTGCCATTTGAATCATTTTCCATTCTTTCTTCCTCCTCCTGAGGCATTAATGGTTCATTATTTTCAATCACTTGAACCATTTCGAGAAATTGTACCCGATTTGCTGACTTCAAGCTTCATCTCTTTGTATTCTCTGCTCAATATTGGGACTTGGGTATGGAGTATTAGGATCCCTAGAAAATTTTTCATTGTTGATTTAATCTTCTATCCATCCTCTGTTCCTAGGTTGTTCACGTACTTCTCTAACATCTCTCCATAAAATGGTAGTAGTTTGTTCTTTGCTCACTCGATGTTGTATACTTGTAGACACCAAAACAACACCAATCCGATTATGTGATGACAAGCACCGATCGCATTGACACACATAGCCCCTAGGGCAGCCCCCAGAGGTTAAACAGTGGTCCTAACCACTCCCAAAAGCATTTTGGAAGGTCAGAGGTCAATTTGGCATATTTTTGGCACTTTGCTCCTTACTCGTCCCACCCTAGGATGATTACAAACTGGTATTCATCCCACCCAGGGATGAGTATCAGCATTCACCCCAGGGTGGGGCGAATAGAAGGTTTGATTGGCAAAAAGTCAAACCTCGATAGGTCCGCTAGTTAACTGCAGCTTCAGGCCATGCAATTGTGAGGAACTGCTTCAAATCAAGAAGAGAGACTTCAGTCATGCATGTATTTGAATTTGGAGGCCTCATGCAAGGAGACTCTAAATCAGGGAATAATATTTTCTCTCAAAATAGGACAAGCAACTCAAGTGGCGCCCTCGCATGCGCATTCAAATAGAGAGACCCTAGGTCTATAAATTGGTGAGTCTTCTAACCCAAAGGAGAACGGGGAGAAGGAGCATTTTGAGCAACAAAGTGCTGTCATTTTACATCCACACACACCTTTTGATTTGTGCCTTTCACATCCTTGATCTCTTTTGGAAGGGAGGTCATAGGGTGGTTATTGGAAGCGCAAATCCGGAGCCCAAACCCGAACATTTAGCCACAATATCCCACCAAATTTTCCGAAAACACCCCATAAGAGGTTTTGGACCCATCCCAAGTGGATTGGTGCCGAAAAGAGTCCCAAATGGCGGGCATCCTACCCCGGGCGCCCCCAAATTATCGTAGTCCTAATCGCCCCGCCCCAGAGCGATTAGAAATATGTGGTAGATATCCTTTATGTTATTTTTGCATCTGATTCTATACTACTTAGATAGGTTGTCATTTAAATTTCATATCATTTTGAGCATTTTTTATCATGTTTTTATCATTTCTCGTCTTTACTAACATACAAGTAGCATCATCAAATTCCTGGTGATAAAGGCCAAATTGGGAAAATATGACCTTCTGGGTCTTCCCAAAATACCCCCAATTAGCTAACCCCAACTTTGTAGGTGATTTGGAGCTTCCCGGATGTGACATTTGGGACTATGCTTTTTGACACTTTGTTGTAGGTCTATTCGTCCCGCCCCGGAGCGAATACGAATCTGTGGTGAATTTTCTGACTGTTCCATTTGCAGTGTCTTCCTTGTGATGTTTTGATGCCCCTGTCAAGTTTTTAGTTCATTTGGATCTATTTCAGTTATCGTTTTATTTATATTTTGCATGTGCTAATTGAAGGCGTGGGGATTGCATGTTTCATTTTATCTACAGGTGCTACTGACTATTTTCTATTTCCTTGAATGTAGGATATGGACATTAGAGGAGCATCAAGGAGTCAAGATTCATCAACACAAGCGACGATGACATTTGGTCCGCCCATTTTACATGTGGGCACGCGGAAGAAGGAATAGCATCCATGGGTGTAACAAGAACACATTTAACGCTCCTAGCCCCTAAAAAGGGAGGAGGCGAATTGTAACAGAATTCTAAAGCATATTAATAAAAAAGTGTTGTCTTCCATATTGGATTTCTATTTGGTTTCGATTCGTTCATGCCTCTTTCCTTTCATGCACTTTCAATTCATAGGATTTAGCGTTATCTTTTGTTTCGTTTGCATCGCATCTTGGCTTTTCCTTTTTGTTTTCGTATCCTCGTGCTTCCAGTGGCGATCACGGTGGGACCTCTATCCCTTGATTTTAATATTAACTTTTTGATCAAAAGTTGCTTGTTTTTGCTTGCAGGTACCAAGTTTTTAAACGTTGGACTGTTGTTCGTTCCAGTCTGTGACGAGTACAAAGCTGGAATTCGTCTTACCCAGGGACGAATGGGCATTCGTCCCACCCTGTGATGAATACAGTTTTGTTATTCATTTCACCCAAGAATGAATATCTCTCTGTGCAATTTCAGAACATAAATTCAGAGACATCCGATTTGGGCAGAGAAGAGGTCCCCCCCCCTCCCTTTTTTTTTTTTTTTTTTTTTTTTTTTTTTTTTTTTTGGTGGAGGGGGGGGGGTTGTTGGTTTTTTTTTTAAAAAAAAAAAAAAAAAACCCCCCCCCCCCCACGCAAAGGAACGGGGAGGGGGGGGCCGCCCCCCCCCCCCCCGGCGCGGCGAGGGGGTCCCCCCCCCCCGCCGCGCGCAGAGAGACCACCCCCCCCGCGTGGGGGGGAGACGAGGGAGGCGGGGGGGGGGGGGGGGGGGTGCGGGGGGGGGGGGGTGGGGGGGGGGGGAGAAGGGGCCCCCCCCCCCCCCCCCCCTTCCCCCCCCCCCCCCCCCCCCCAAAGTTTTCCCCCCGAAGGGCGGGTATATAGAGAGGTTGGTATATCATCCTGGCAATGGTATATCGAAGGGGCGACCATTTTTGGGAGTCATAAGAGCCATCATATTGCATTTAAACATTCTTTACAAAAGCTTTCAAAACAAAAATCAAAACACACTAAACCATATTTAGGGCACACTTTTAATATTTAAACGAGATAATCATTGCTTCGATTGTGTGTTTCCCTTCTATTTAGTGTAGCATAAAAATCATAAAAAGAGATAAAAATCTACGCATCTTGTAGGAAAACATCACCATGGTGTACACCCGTAGTCGAGCCCAATCACGGGCAGGAGCTGCAGAGAGTGCACAAAGGGGGACAAGTCACCTCCGATATAGTCCTGAGGACTTGGTCATCCCGCCTTGGCGGCCTGACACACAAGATAGTCCACATCATGCCATTACAGAACATGACTATAGAGGCACCTCTTTGAGGGGCACCCCCACTCAGCATAGATCCTTGCAAGAGGAGGACATACACGTGGCACTCAACATAGACAGGAGGCCTCCCTTAGACGCTCGTTATGAGTGGCCTAGTGATGAAGCGCTAGAGCAACATAGGGTCCATAAGGAGGGGCCACATGATTTCGTCATCCCTCCTTTACCCCTTATTACTGTTAGAAACACTAGACAAAATCCAGAGCACAAGGCTCTCCAGACATGGCAAGCCAATTCTACCCGCCCCTTTCACACATATGAAAGGGAGTACGAGGAAGACCACTACGTTCCTCAGGAGCAATACACAACATGGGAGCAATGCGCCTCCGCACTTGCTATGTATCAGGATCACCCAATGAGGCCAGAGCCTCGGGTGAATGTCGCTAACCTCGACAGAGGAAAGCAACCCATAGGGATCTCGGATCACCACGACCGAGATAGACATGTAGGAGAGGCATCTAGGCTTCCTAAACACAAGACGGTGGAACAAATTGACTTGGCATTTGCCAAACATGCTGCCCGCCAAGCGCAAATCACGTAGCTCAGGCAAGATCAACAATAGTTAGAGCATCTATATCGCCTTAACAAAGAGTGCATTCAGCGTTAGACAACCGAATTGCTTCAAAACACTGTGCCTAAGAAGGTCCCAACCCCTCGCGCACATAAAGTAGAAGTGTATGAGAGGCACAACCCCTTGGTGCGAGACAGGTCCCTACGACCTTATCAAACATTACCTCCAAGACCTCCTAGACCTGAGCGGGAGGCCACTCCCAGAAACAACGATGGGCACCCTCCACGGGCACCCACCCATGTTTATAGGTCTCATCCAGAAACTCCTCAAGAAGCCTATGAGGAGTATGAGCAAGAAGAAGAGCGGGCCGAAACACCCTACCAAGGTGGAAGGGTTGTTATCCGGCCACCCCTCCATAGGCCTCAAGTTCCCCGCAACCCACAGCGGGAGCAAACCAAGGAGGAAGAGATCAAAGCCTTCGATGCATATAAAGCATTGCTAGAGCGTTTAGAGTCTATGGAGACCAAGACTTCTGGGCCCCAAAAGCCCACTTTATGCCAACTCCATAGTCACCCTGTGCATCCGTCAGTACCGGCACCCCCATACCCTGAACACTTTAAAATGCCCTAGTTGGCACTCTTTAGAGGAGAGGAGGATGCCCAAGAGCACGTGACTAGATTCCTAAGCCAATGCTTTGGCATTCAGGACAATGATGCTTTGTTGCTAAGAACATTTATAACCACATTCGTAGGCCCTACCTCGGATTGGTTCACTTAGTTGCCAAAACATAGCATCAGTAACTTGGATCAGCTAGTGGACGCGTTCCTCGAATGCTTCGCCTTCAACACCAAGAAAAGGATGTCACTAAGTGACCTAGCTAGCCTCAAGCAGTATGAGGAAGAGACCATGGTGGCATATGGGAACCGGTGGAGGACGTTGCTTTCAAAGTTGCCCTACCTCCCTCCCATGTCCGACCTGACCCAAATGTTCTCAAAGAGTTGTTTGAGATTGATCTCCGTGCTATTGCAGCTGCAGCAATATGTCACTTTAGAGGAAGCTCTGGCGCAAGCCAGAATCATTGAGGAGATCAAGATACAGGATGGCGAGATTGCCAAGCCAAAGAAGAAAGAATGGTCTAAAAACACCAAAATAGGGACCACGCAACAAAAACCCGCTGTGGTCAATCAGGTTGCTATAAACGTCCCTAATCCTACACAAGCAACATAGCCCCAAAAGGCTAACTATCAGGCGGTGCCTCTTAACAATTATGACAGAGAAAATTAGAGGCAAGAACAAAATTAGCAGCGTCGCCCTAGGCGACAGTTCACACCTTACATAGAGTCCAGGGACTCCCTTTTTAATCGCTTTTCAGTGGCAAACTTGATCAACCTGCCCGAGATTCAAACCATAGACCCCAATGCGCCAAAGCCTAAGGGGTACAGGGAGGACTTGTACTGTAGGTTCCACAGATAGAAGGGACATGACCTTAATGCATGTTGGAAGTTTAAAGGCTTGGTGCAAGACCTAATCGACAACAAGACGCTGGCAGTGGACAACCCCGTAGCACCAAACAACCAACATATGGGAGTCTTCAGAGACCCCCTACCTGCCCATGATGCGTAGGAAAAACCCCTTCAAGTCAACGAGGTGACACATAATTGCCCCATGCAGGGGTATGTAGGGATGATAAGCATAGTGACTAGGAACAGGAGGTACCCAGGAGCTGCCCCCACGGTGGCCACAGGAGAGGTTCCATCGACGTCACAACCTCAACAACACCCTACGCAACCTCCCCCACCTAGACCAGTGGCCACGATTCGGACTAGACTTACCCAAAGTCTAAGGACCACGTCGGCTAGGCTCTCCATATACGAGCTCATTCAACAATCAGTACCCCATCGAGAGGCTCTAATGGAGATATTAAAAGTCATCGAGCTGCAACCCCATGAAGCAAATTCTTTCAACAACTTTGTGGGACATGTAAAACAATGTACAGAACCAGTCATCACCTTTAGAGAAGATGAATTGAAATCAGTGACTGGTGATGTGGCGGATCCACCTCTGCATGTCATTGCATGGGTCAACGGGATTCTGTATAAGAGGGTGTTGGTGGACACTGGCTCATCCAGTAATATAATTACAATAGCCGCATTGAAACATCTAAATTTTTTGGCATCTCACATCGTGGCCTCCACCTATACTCTTTGAGCATTCAATGATGCGATATGCTCGATGGTTGGCACAATTGTCCTACCCATCCAAGTGGGACAAAATACTATTCATACATTGTGCCACATCTTGGAAGGTGAGATGGCCTATAATATCTTGTTGGGGCAGCCTTGGATTAGGGACATGAAGTGTGTCCCTTCAATAGCTCATCAGTGCCTAAAGTATACATTTGAAGGACAGGTGCATGTAGTCCCGGTAGACTTAGAGCCCTTCAAGTACTGTAATACGGTGCAGCTAATGCCGCAATCGACCCTTCCATCAACGCATTTGGATTTTCAGTTGAATCCATCTAAACAGGGTCCGATTCCATAGGCATCCCCATTGACAAGTCCATCAAGTCCCCAACCAGGTCCATCTTCCTCATCTGGTCCTTCACCAACGATGCCACCTACGGTGGCCACACCAAAGGACAAGGGAAAGAAACCCCTAGAAGAGGAACCACCCCTCGTCTCAACCATCTCTATCGAAGAGATGCCTAGCCGAATGGAAGTCGAGATGCCTAGTTTGCCCTACATGGAGTGGACTCGAGAAGAACTCCCATTCGCTCCCCCTCAACCACCAATGATCATCGTTGAGATGGCCAACACGGGCCTGGGGGAGTATTTAGTGTAGAAAATTGTAGCAACACCCGCACTTGAGTCCATGCAGGACATGGGGAGACCTCGCCTCCCCATCGGCATTGTGGTTCCTCTAGGCTACCCACCCAATCAGACAAACTTTGTTTATGGGGGCTTGGATAATGGCATTGAACCTCATATGCAAGAAGACGAAGATGAAGAACCCTTTGCTAAGGACGTCAACTATTTGTCCAACCCAGACTTCGCATTAAGATATCTTGGCCAATGCAATTGGCATGGATATGGGTTGGGCAAGTATGAGCAAGGAGTGCGTGTTCTTTGCCAACCAAGATATCAAATGTCGTATGACAAGTCAGGAGTAGGGTTCAACCACCCCTTGCCCCTGGACATCTTGGTAGAGAACATGCAAGGCCTAGGGATAGGCAACAAGGATGGGTTGGCATTAGATCCATATGCCAATCCTAACACAACATATACATTGGGGGATTATCACCCATTGCTAACAACCAACCTTGTTGACCTTAACAACCCTTTCCCTTCGGTCAAAAAAGTAGAAAGTTCGAGGACTCACCTACAAGAGGGATATAGACAAGACCAAGAAGGGTCTTTAGAAGACCAGTTGGAGTACGAGGTAGCGCCTTGGGATCCTTTCAAATCTGATAGCAATCATTCACAAGTGACCCCCATAGATGATTATCAGGAGAGCTTCCTGACAATGTTCCCTTTGAATGCTCCAATTGAGCATATGCCACCTCAAGAGAATCAGGTCCCCCCACAAAGAGCGAAACAACCCCGATGGGACCACATTAATTTGCTCGAGCAAGATGAGCCTCATATGTCGCAAATAGTTGTTGGAGCCAACGAAGGCCTTTGGATCTCCGATAGTGATTATGAAGATGAATCTGAGATGGCCTATCTCAATCATATGCGACAGTAGCAATATCCCTTGGACATATACATGTTTGAACAACTACACATAGGGCCAAGGCATAGGTGGCACCTAAACCAGGCATAGTTGGACCAATTACTACACCCGCCACTCCAGGTGTACAGAGAACATCTTCCACCTGGAGACCCTATAGAGCCATCAGTGCCTCGGGCGGACCCTGTCCTCTTATCCGCACATAGGGCTGATCCATTTGTGCCAGTACCCACAGACTCCGGAGCACAAAGATCATCTAGGATGTCCGAGCAGCCACACCTGCAGTAATGGAGACCAAAATCATTTCATCAACATGATCTCCATTGATTTAACCGCCCCCATCCATAATCCAATCGACCCAACACGGTCATTGCATCTAGACCTAGATGCTATAGATTGGGACTGTGCTGACACACTGCCATCCCCATCAGAGTACTGGCCTTGTGGTGGGATGTTCCATTTCACCCCCGGATAGACTCAGGATGTCTTCCATGTTGAAGAGGAACCTGACGTTTCGAACGATGATCTAAATTCAGCAAATGATATCCACTTGATCCCAACTCCACACCAGTTGGAGGACGGGTCCCACATGTCGGTTGAGGAGACGACTGACGTAGACATCGGCTCAGATCCAATGAATTTGCAAATCATCAAGCTGGGGGTAAGTCTATCCCCCAAAGAGCAAGCCGA
Organism: Wollemia nobilis; assembly: GCA_028583015.1. Taxonomy (NCBI): domain Eukaryota; kingdom Viridiplantae; phylum Streptophyta; class Pinopsida; order Araucariales; family Araucariaceae; genus Wollemia; species Wollemia nobilis. The sequence continues at coordinate 142,686 of JAQPPZ010003507.1, read as the reverse complement.
CTACATTGCCCTTCTCAAAGAGAAGAAGGAGGTTTTTGCATGGTCTTACAAAGACATGCCAGGACTAGACCCGTAGCTAGTCACGCATAATCTAACGCTTGATCTGAAAGTCAAGCTAGTAAAGCAAAAACTATGTAAGATGCATCCAACAGTAGCCTTAATGGTAAAATACGAGCTACAAAAGTTGTTGGATGCACAGTTTGTCATCTACGTGGATTACCCACCATGGTTGTCTAACATGGTGCCCATCAAAAATCTCGACGGGAGGATTCGCATATGCATCGATTTTCGAGATCTAAACAAAGTGAGTCCTAAGGATGATTTCCCCTTGCCTAGCATCGACGCATTGGTAGACGCTACAATGGGCCATGAAATTCTTTCCCTCATGGATGTTTTCTCAGGATACAATCAAATTCGTATCAATCCCGAGGACCAACTAAAAATGGTGTTCACAATGCCTTGGGGGACATTTTGTTATAAGGTCATGCCCTTTGGCCTTAAAAAAGTTGGCGCCACCTACCAACGTGCCATGACATACATCTTCCATGATCACATGCACAAAACTTTGGAAGATTACATGGATGATTTGTTGGCCAAATCTCTTTTGCGCCCGAGATCATCTCGATGACTTAAGCAAGATCCTCGATCGCCTCATTGAACATAAAGTCGGACTAAACCCCAAGAAGTGCGTATTTGGCATCACATCTAGAAAACTCTTGGGTTTCATAGTCTCAAAATGAGGCATCGAGGTGGACCCAAACAAAGTCAAGGCAATCCTTGAAATGCTTCCCCCAACTACCATCAAGCAGCTTAGAAGCCTGCAGGGAAAGGTCGCGTCAATCAAGCACTTCATAGCGTAGCTATCTGACAAGTGTCGATCCATGAATAAATTATTGCACAAGGGGGTAGCATTTCACTGGGATGACGAGTTCCAGTCAGCATTTGATGATATTAAACAATACTTGGCTTCACCGCTAGTATTGGCACCACCTAGACCAGGAGTGTCGTTCTACTTATACATCTCAGCTATTGAGGTGGCATTGGGTGCCATGTTGTCCCAGAAAAATGAACTACACAAAGAACAGGCTAATTACTATCTTAGTCACACCCTGGTTATGAACTTAACTATGCATACGTTGAGAAGCTCTACTTGGCAGTGGTGTTTGCTACCAAAAAGCTATGCCACTACATGCTCAGCAATACGACATATGTCATGTCTAAGGAGAATCCATTGCGATACATGATGAGTCGTACTTATCATAGTAGCAGCATGGCGAAATGGATCATGTTGTTGATGGAGTTTGACATAGAATTCATTGGACATAAATCCATAAAAGTTCAAGTCATCACCGATCAACTAGTAGAGGCTCCTCTTGAAGATGATCAACCTCTGATCGTAGAACTACCGGATGATGGGGTCTTCCATGTTTCAGAATCACCAGATTCTAATGAGCCTGAGTCACAGGCCGACATGACCCTATTCTTTGATGGTTCTAAATGTGAGCAAGGAGGTGGCATGGGAATTGTATTCTTCACACCACAAGGTGCTCCAATGCCTCTATCATTTAAATTAGACTTCCCGTGCACCAACAACAATGCAGAATATGAAGCCTTGCTCATAGGTCTTCAAACAACAGTCACCATGAACATTAAACGTTTAAACATCTTTGGTGATTCGCTGTTAATTGTCAATCAATTAAAGGGGGTATTCCAATGTAAATGCCCAGTTCTGCAGGCCTACAAAGCCCTTGTGGACAAATTCCTGGCACAACTTGAATGGTACGACATTGAGGCACTCCCTCGATCATCGAATCGTTTTGCGGATACTATGGCCTCCTTGGGGTCACTAATCCCGCAAGACCCTTCCGATGAAATGACGACCATTCAGGTCAAAACATTATCGCAATCCATGATGGAGCGAGCAAGCTCTGACCTAACGCCAAGAATCCACCTAATCCAGATTGAACCATCTTAGTATAGGTTCTCTCGAATCCATGATTGTCTGACTCAAGCCAACTGGGGGTCCTTGTTCTCCCCGACCCCTCTTAATAGCAACACAACGCTATTTTTACAAGTTCTTTCCCGCTCAGCTTTTGCTAGGGATGAACTTCAAGAGGGATTGGTCGTTCATACCATCGAGGTTTCTGTCTTCTTCCTCCCCCCCCCCCCTTTCCCTTCCTTTCTCCTTCCCCCCCTTTCTCTTCTTTTTCCTCCCTCTCCCCTCTCTCCCTTCCTCTCCTCCCCTTTCCTTTTTCCCTTTCCTTTCCCTTCCCTTCCCTTCTCTCTCCCCTTCCTCCTTCCTCCTCCTCCTTCCCTCTCTCTCTTCCTCTTTCCTTCTCCCCCTTTCCCTCCTTCTTTCCCCCCTTCCTTCTCCCTCCCCTTTCTCCTCCCTTTCCTTCTCCTTCCCTCTTCTCTCTCCTCCTTCCCCCTTCCCTTCTTTCTCTCCTTTCCCTTTTTCCTTCCCCTTTCTCCCTTCCCCCTCCCCTCCTCCTTCCTCCCTTCCTCCTCTCTCCCCTCCCCTCTTCCCTCCTTTCCTCCTTCTCTTTCCTTCCTCTTCTCTCTTCCCTCTTCTCCCTTTCCTCCTTCTCTTCTCTCTTTCCTTTCTTCCCCTCCTTTTCTTCTCCTCTCCCCCCTCTCTCTTCTCTTCCTTCTCTCCCTCTTCCTCCTTCTCCTTTCCCCTCTCCTCCTTCTCCTCCCTTTTTCCCCCCTCTTTTCCCCTCCCCTTTCCCCTTTTCCTTTTCCCCTTTTTCCCCTTTCTCCCTTTCCCTCCCTCTTCCCTTTTCCCCTTCTCCCCCTCCCCTCCCCTTCCCCTTCTCCCTTCTCCCTCTCTCCTTTTCTTCTCTCTTTCCTCCCTTCTTCCCCTCCCTCCTCCTCCCTTCCCCCCTCCCCTTCCCCCTTTCTCCCCTTTTCCCCTCTCTTTCTTTCCCCCTTTTTCCTTTTCTTTTCCCCTTTTTTTCCCCTCTCCTCCCCCCTTTCTCTCCTTTCCCTCCTCCTCTTCCCTCTCTTCTTCCCCCTTTTCCTTTCTCCCTCCCCTTTCTTCTCTCTCCCCCCCCCTCTTCCCCCCTCTCCTCCCTCCTCTCCTTCTTTTCTTCTTTCCCTCTCTTCCCTTTCTCCCCTCCCCTCTTTCTTTTCTTCTTCCCTCTCCCTTCTCCTCTCTTTCCCCTCTTTTCTCTTTCTTTTTTCCTCTTCCTTTTCTCCTTCTCTTTTTTCCTTTCTTTCCTTTCTCTTTTTCCTTCTCCTCCTTCTTTTTTCTCTTTCTTTCTCCCTTTCTCCCTCTTCCTTCTTTCCTCCTCTTCTCTTCTTCTTTCTTTTTTTCCCTTTTTTTTTTTCCTTTTTTCTCCTTTTCTTCTCTTCCTTCCCTTTCCTTTTTCTTTTCCCTCCTTTCTTCCTCTCCTTCCTTCCTCCTCCTTCTCCCTTTCCTTCTCTTCCTTTCCTTCCCTTTTCCTTCTTTCCTCCTTTTTCTCCTCCTCCTCCTCCTTCTCCTTCCTCTTCCTTTCCTTTTTCCTCTCTTCCCTTTTTCCTTCCTTCTCTCTTCTTTTTCCTTTCTCTCCTTTTTCTTTCTTCTTTCTCTTTCCTTTTTTCTTTCCTTTTCTCCCCTTCTCTCCTTTTTTCTCCCTTCCTTTCTTCTCTTCTTTTTTCCCTTCTCTCCTCCCTTTCCTCTTTTTCTCCTCTCTTTCTCTTCCCTTCCTTTCTCCCTTTCCCTTCCCTTTCCTCCCTCCCTCTCCTCTTCCCCTTTTCCCTTTTTTCCTTCCTTTCTCTTTTCTTTCTTTTTTTTTTTTCCTTTTCCCTTCTTCCCCTTCCTCTTCCTCTTTTCCTTCTCTCTCTCTTCTCTTCCTTCTCTTTTTTCCTCTTTTTTTTCTTTTCTTTTCTTTCTTCTTTCTCCTTCTTCCTTTCTCTTTTTTCTCTTTTTTCTTTTTTTTTTTTTCCTTTTCTCCCTCTTTCTTTCCTTTTTCCTTCTCCCTTCTCCCTCTTTCCTTTCCTTTCCTCTCCTTTTCTTTCTTTTCTTCCTTCCCCTTCTCTCTTTCCTTTTTTTTTTTTTTTTTCCCTCCTCTCTCTCTTCTCCTTCTTTCCTCTCCTCTTCTTTTTTCCTCTCCTTTTTTTTTTTTCTTTTTTTTTTTTTTTTTCCTCTTTCCCTCCCCTTCTCTTCCTTTCTTCTCCCTTTCCCTCTCTTCCCTCCTCTTCTTCCTTCTCCCTTTTTTCTTTCCTTCTCCCCCCCTTTCTTTCTTCTTCCTCCCTCTTCTCTCCCTTCCCTCCTTCTCCTCCTTTTTTCTCTCCCCTTCTTCTTCCCTTTCCCCTCTCCTCTTCCTTCTTTTTTTTCTTTCTTTTTTTTTTCTCTTTCTCTTTTTTCTTTCCTTTTCTTTCTTTTTCCCTTCTCCTTCCTTCCCTTTTTTTTTTTCTCCTTTTTCTCTTTTCTTTTTCTTTTTTTTTTTTTCTTCTCTTCCTCTCTTCCCTCCCTTTTCCCTCCCTTTTCTCTTCTCCTTCCCCTCTTTCTTTCCTTTTTTTTCTTCTTTTCTTTCTTCCCTCTTCTTCCCTCTTCTTTCCTTTCCCCTTCCTTTCTTTCTTCTTCTTTCCTTTCCCTCCCCCCCTTTCCTTCCTTTTTCCTTTTCTTTTTTCTCCTCTTCTCCTTCCTCTCCTCCTTCCTTCTCCCTTTTTTCCCTTCTTCTTCTCTTTCCTTTCCCCCCCCTTTCCTTCCCTTTCTTCCCTTTTTTCTTTTTCCTCCCTCTCTTCCTTTTCTCCCTCTTCCTTTCCCTTTCTCCTTCCCTTTCTCTTTCCTTCTTCCTTTTCCTCTCTTTCTTTCCCTTCCTTTTTCCCTTTTCTCCTTCCTTCCCCTTTTTCCTTTCTCCCCCCCCTTTCTCCTTTTTCCCTCCCTTTCTCTCTTCCTTCTCCCTTCCTTCTCCTTTTCCTTTCCTTCTCCCCTTCGATCAGCGAGGATTGGTACACACCCATAAGGGATTACCTCAAGTTAGGTAACCTCCCACTTGGATTGACACAAGCCGCGAAAAGATCATTTAAACAAAAAGCGGCAAAACATGTCTTGCTAGGAGACATTTTGTATCGTCGGAGCTATGAAGGAATCCTCCTCCGTTGCTTGGACCAGCAGGAGTCCGCTTGGGCGATCACCCAAGCCCATGATGGTACATGCGATGGCCATTTCAGCGGTATGGCCATCGCAAAGCGCATTCTCCACATGGGTTATTATTGGCCATCTTTAGAGCGAGATTGTTGCGCATATGTAAAGAAGTGCGTGAAGTGTCAACACCATGCCAATTTGACACATGTACCTTCTTAGGCCTTGCAACCGATTCAATCGGCTTGGCCTTTTTCGTAGTGGGGCTTTGATCTAATCGAAAAGATCCCCCTGCGTCGTCGGGTCATCACACGTTCATCATAACGGCCACAGAGTACTTCACCAAGTGGGTGGAAGCAATTTCGCTAACCTCTACGATTGGAACCCGCATTGCGGAGTTTATTTTACATAACATCATATGTCATTTTGGTATTCCATCCAAGATCATCTCGGATAATGGGACGTCATTCAAGAATAAAGATGTGCGTGCTTTGACAACAAAGTACAAAATTCAGCACAGTTTTTCAACACCCTATTATCTGTAGGAAAATGGGCAAGCAGAGGCGTCAAACAAAATGCTAGTCGCCATCCTCAAAAATACCATTGCAGATAGTCATAAAGATTGGCACATTCAAATCCGCTTGCCCTATGGGCTTATCGCACTAGCATTCGGATGCCCACTAGGGCAACTCCATTTTTTCTGGTGTATGGCTCCGAGGCAGTCATGCCTCTCGAGTTGGAAATCCCTTCCCTACGCATTTCAATGCAAGAGTTCATCGATGATGACACTGCATGGCAGGCCCGGTTAGACCAACTTACATTGCTCGACGAATGATGCGTCAATGCTCTCGAGCATTTGCGTATCTATCAAGAGCGACTTAAGAAAGCATACAACATGAAGGTTCACCTAAGGGACTTTCAGGTTGGTGACTTGGTCTTAAAAGAGAACCAACAGAATTCTAATTTGCCACCCCATATAAGGGACAAGTTCGCAGCAAACTGGTTAGGTCCTTATGTGATTGACAGTAAAATAGGACCTGGAACATACCGACTCGCCTCTCTTGAAGGAATCAAGGAACTAGAACCCTTGAACATCAGTCATTTGAGGCCATTCCACATTTAGAGAGCCATAGGCCACCCCAAAAGCTCCAAGGATTCCCACAATCGCTTGGTCAACCTCAAACGCTCCAAAGATATCCATAAACCCTTTGGTCAAACCAAAAGCTCCAAGGATTCCCACAATCGCTTGGTCAACCTCAAAATGCCCCAAAGGTATCCATAAACCCTTTGGTCAAACCAAAAGCTCCAAGGATTCCCACAATCGCTTGGTCAATTCCAAAATGCCCCAAAGGTATCCATAAACCCTTTGGTCAAACCAAAAGCTCCAAGGATTCCCACAATTGCTTGGTCAACCCCAAAAAATGCCCCAAAGGTGTCCATAAACCCTTTGGTCAAACCAAAAGCTCCAAGGATTCTCCCAATCTCTTGGTCAAACCCAAAATGCCCCAAAGGTGTCCATAAACCCTTTGGTCAAACCAAAAGCTCCAAGGATTCTCCCAATCTCTTGGTCAACCCCAAAATGCCCCAAAGGTGTCCATAAACCCTTTGGTCAAACCAAAAGCTCCAAGGATTCCCACGATCGCTTGGTCAACCCCAAAAATGCCCCAAAGGTATCCATAAACCCTTTGGTCAAGCCAAACGCTCCAAGGGTACCCATAACCGCTTGGTCAAAATAAATATTCAAAAACAAACAAAAACAATAAAATCATCAAAAATAACAAAAAAAATTGCATCTCAATTCCATGCATACTCATAAAAATCAAAATACAAAAATATAAGTTGCATTAGGCATCGCATCCATACATTGCATATTTGCTGGTCATACATGTCCCAAACACCATCGACTGTAATTGCTCGACAATTCCTTCATTTTCCACATTCCATCCATTTTATAAATACATACATCCATAATAACACCATCCCCATTTTTAGCATAGTCAGTTGTCTCCTAATGTATGTAGGGTTTTCGTCATTCAGTTGTCTTTAAATTTCTAGCCAAAAACTGTACAAAGTTAAACGGATTTTACAAGGGAAAGTTTTACTTGGATCACGCCTCGTTATGTAACATCCCTACACAAGTTAAAACACATAAAATAATTCCCAAGTTGTGTGAATGCAAGAGACACCTACAAAGCATTCTAGGATACCATAGGTGAAAGATTATCCTGTTCATCCCCCTGTGCGAATGGTTCAAGAGTGCTGAGAATTGACAAAAGGACAAGCTCTTCCCCATCAATTCCCCCTAATAAATAGTGGTTTTCACCACTACCAAAAATCCCAATCCCCGTTGGTCCCCAAAGTTGTAAGGATTCGTACTACACGCCCTTGACAAGGATGGGTAGTCATCCCCAAGGCCTAAAAGGATCAATGCCATTCAAAAGCAAACTCCCAAAAAACCATCATCACGACCATCTCCAATCACCTTTGGTCTCCAAAGTCATAAGGATTCATACTACACACCCCTGACAAGGATGGGTAGTCATCCCTAAGGCCTAAAATATCAATGCCCTTACTTCATAATATCCCTAATCCCCTTTGGTTCCCAAAGTCGTAAGGATTCATACTACACGTCCCTGAACAGGATGGGTAGTCATCCCCAAGGCCAAAAGGATCAAGGTCATTCATAAGCCAAAAACCTACAAGCTCAACCTTACGAAGCTCAAAATGCAAAATCAAATAACAGTGGTTATCACCACTATTCAACATCCTTGCTCAAAAAGAAAAACAAAAAGAGAAAAATAAACAGTGATTTTCATCATTATGTATACGAGCAAGTATCCTAACACGTTGAGAAAATAATAGATGCCTGAGCTTGAATCCCTAGAATTCTTAGCATTCGAAAACCATCTAGGTGATCCTCATTACGGGTTTGGTGGACAGCCTACCTAGCAATGGCGGTATCCTAAACGCATGACGATATGTCTATCACATTAGCTTTGCGTGTGAGCAGACCAATGTTTGCATGTGGATGAGCTAGCTTATGGTACCTTAGATTGTCTCATGGATTAATCTTACTAAATACAACAATGGAGTTAGTGGAGCTAATTAGGTGATCCTCAGTATAGGTTTGGTTGACAGCCTATCTGGCACTGGCGGTATCCTAACAAATACCACATAAACGAACTCAATTGCACACACAGGGATGTGAAATAACTTGGTCAAACTCAAGTCTGATTTATACCTTGTTCAAAAGTCTTACGAGATAAATGTACAATTTTGGCTAGTTAGTTAAAATATCTGAATCTCAGAAAACCTTAACTACATTTTAAAAACAACTGGAACATTTCATTACGTACATCACCATCAAAAAATATGCAAAATACAAAAACAAAGTTATCACATGCAAAGTCATTCCACATAGCCATCACATAAGTACAGAAATCCAGTCAATCTTGTACAGTCTATGGTGCCATCGACAAGTTATCAACAACTCATTTCATTCATTCCATATGCATACATCATCTAATTAGACACATCGCATTCATAATACCACATGCATACATCATCATATATAACTGTGCATAAATAGAAAAACAAACCATGACAAGTGTATAAACACAAAGAAAATTCATGTATCTATATATCGTCAACATGCCCGTAGGCTACAATAAAACGGTCCTCTGACCTCACAAACAAAAATAAAAAAATAGCAAAACCTGCACAAAATGCACCAAAAACAAGCAATAAAATTGTCCAAAGAGAGTGCTTTTGCACTTGACATTCCGGGCATGCAAAATAGACGTCGGAGTCACAAATCCTCACTATCCTCTTCCCTAAGAAGGCTACCATAGCCGGACCACTCCACGGGAGGACGGATTGTCGAGAATTTCATCCCCAAATGGCGTCACCAAAAGGGTCCAAACCCACCCAAAAACAAGCACTAAAATTGTCCAATAAGAGTGTTTTTGCACTTGACATTCCGGGCATGCAAAATAGACGTCGAGGTCACAAATCCTCACTATCCTATTCCCTAAGAAGGCTACCATAGCCGGACCGCTCCACGAGAGGACGGATTGTCGAGAATTTCATCCCCAAACAGTGTCACAAAAAGGGTCCAAACCCACCCAAAAATAGCCATAGCATTTCCGAACGAAGGCGCCTTTGCGCCTGACATTCTTGGCATCCAAAACAGATGTTGGGGTCACAAATTGTCACTATCCTACTCCCTAAGAAGGCTACCATAGCCGAACCGCTCCATGGGAGGACGGATTTTTGACAATTTCCGCTCCAAAATGCGTCACAAAATGGGTTGAAACCCACCAAAAATAGGTCAGAATGTTGGGAAACTGCATAAGCATTCAAAGCAAAACAACTGAAGGCACCCTTACACAAGTCATCTTGGGTCAAGCGACTCGTCGCTTTTCTCATGTAGGTCATTCCCTCATCGATTCGTCGCTTGAGGGGTAAGTCACACTTAGTCACCAATCAACAAATACACACCCAATCATGGAAATGACATGCATTCAAAGAATCATTGACAAAGACAATCACGCCCTTGCTTGGGGTAGCAAACAAGCAATAATCACAAGTTGATCAAACACTTGGCATTCGTGAATCATGAACTCAAGGTTCCCATAGACAAAAGGTTGCGCCCTTTGCCTATTCATGATTGAACAATGTCCAAGATCAAGTAACACCTCACCAAAAAAGGTTAACACTTGAATTAAGCTCCTTAGCTCATCAAAAGCAAGGATTCAAGAATGCGTGCCCTTTCCATACTTGGGGCATCAAGAGTTGGTTAGGTTACTAAGAAACCCTAATCATTAGTGCTTTGGGAATCTATTTTTGCTCGACGTTGCGCCTTGCACAACGCATCCCAAAAAGGGGCATTTGTAGACACCAAAACAACACCAATCCGATTATGTGATGACAAGCACTGATCGCATTGACACACATAGCCCCTAGGGCAGCCCCCAGAGGTTAAACAGTGGTCCTAACCACTCCCAAAAGTAGTTTGGAAGGTCAAAGGTCAATTTGGCACCTTTTTGGCACTTTGCTCCTTACTCGTCCCACCCTGGGATGATTACAAATTGGTATTCGTCCCACCCAGGGACGATTATCAACATTCGCCCCAAGGTGGGGCGAATAGAAGGTTTGACTGGCAAAAAGTCAAACCTCGATAGGTCCGCCAGTTAACTGCAGCTTCAGGCCATGCAATTGCGAGGAACGACTTCAAATCAAGAAGAGAGACTTCAGTCATGCATGTCTTTGATTTTGGAGGCCTCATGCAAGGAGACTCTAAATCAAGGAATAATCTTTTCTCTCAAAATAGGACAAGCAACTCAAGTGGCGCCCTCGCATGCGCATTCAAACAGAGAGACCCTAGGTCTATAAATTGGTGAATCTTCTCACCCAAAATAGGAAGAGAGAAGGAGCATTTTGAGCAATGAAGTGCTACCATTTTACATCCACACACACCTTTTGATTTGTGCCTTCCACATCTTTGATCTCTCTTTTGGATGGAGGTTATTGGGTGATTATTGGAAGCGCAATCCGGACCCAAACCCAAACATTTGGCCACAATATCCCACCAAATTTACCGACACAACCCCATAAGAGGTTTTGGACCCATCCCAAGTGGATTGGTGCCGAAACAGAGTCCCAAACGATGGGCGTCCTGCCCTCGAGCGCCCCCCACACTATTGCAGTCCTAATCGCCCCACCTCGGAGTGATTAGAAATCTGTGGTAGATTTCCTTTCTGTTATTTTTGCATCTGATTCTATACTACTTAGATAGGTTGTCATTTAAATTTCACATCGTTTTGAGTATTTTTTATCATGTTTTTATCATTTCCCGCCTTTACTAACATGCAGGTAGCATCATCAAATTCCCGATGATAGAGGCCAAATTGGGAAAATATGACCTTCTAGGTCTTCCCAAAATACCCCCTTTTAGCTAACCCCCAACTTTGCAGGTGATTTGGAGCTTCCCAAATGTGACATTTGGGACTGTGCTTTTTGATACTTTGTTGCAGGTCTATTCGTCCCGCCCCGGAGCGAATACGAATCTGTGGCGAATTTTCCAACTGTTCCATTTGCAGTGTCTTCCTTGTGATGTTTTGATGCCCCTGTCAAGTTTTTAGTTCATTTGGATCTATTTTAGTTATCGTTTTATTTATATTTTGCATGTGCTAATTGAAGGCGTGGGGATTGCATGTTTCATTTTATCTACAAGTGCTACTGACTATTTTCTGTTTCCTTGAACGTAGGATCTGGACATTAGAGGAGCAACAAGGAGTCAAGATTCATCAACGCAAGCGGTGGCAATGTTTGGTCCGCCCATTTTACATGTGGGCACGCGGAAGAAGGAATAGCATCCATGGGTGTAACAAGAACACATTTAACGCTCCTAGCCCCTGAAAAGGGAGGAGGCGAATTGTAACCGAATTCTGAAGCATATTAATAAAAAAGGGTTGTCTTCCATATTGGCTTTCTATTTGGTTTCGATTCGTTCATGCCTCTTTCCTTTCATGCACTTTCAATTCATAGGATTTAGCGTTATCTTTTGTTTCGTTTGCATCGCATCTTGGATTTTCCTTTTTGTTTCCGTATCCTCATGCTTCCATATACAATCAACAAGACCTTGTTGAGATTTATTCTTGAGTCTTCCTTGAAGTTTAATTGTCTCCTCTTGCTCTGGTGGTATCATATTCCTTTATCTCATAGAACATCTTATCGATGGGGAGGTACTACTAGAAGATTTTTTTGTATTCATTTGAATTCTCAATGTCTCTAAAGAGAAACTACTAAAGTCTAAGGAGAATAAGCTACTTTTTGAAGGTGCTTCCTCATTGCTATTTGCACTTTTCCTTAACTCCATTGTATTTATCTCTAATTGATGGTCTATGTAAAAAGCAAATGGGTTGTATATTAGGGAATACCTAAACTTTTATATTGCACAAACCATCCCCAATGCATCCTATTTTTTTGTGCTATAATTCTTCTTTGTCCTTGACAACAACTAAGTTGTGAAATAAATGGGCTAGTCCAATCCAAACTACCCTTCTCCCAAGGCATAGCCAATCGCACAGTTTAAGGCATCTACGTGAACATGGAACTCTTCCCAATTTGGATAAAATAAAATAGATTATTTCAACAAATGTGCTTTCAATCCTTCAAAAGTATCTTGGTGCTCCTCCACCCACTTGAAAGGAACACTCTTACGTATGAGAGCATCTAGTGGATGGGCAATTTGTGCATAGTTTATGATAAATATCCAATGATAGCCTATCATTTCTAAGAAGGTTTTCATGGAACTTATATCATATGGTTCTTCTATCAGTAATATTACATGAATCTTATTTGGTTCTGGCTTCAAGCCTTCTTGACATACAATATTTTCTAATAGTTTCTTATGTGGCACCATCAAGATACATTTTCTTGGATTCAGTGTGACTTGTGCTCTCCTACATAAACTCATGCATTCTTCCAATACCTTCAAGTGTTCCAGTCCTCGTCCATACAAGGACTAATCATCTAGAAGGCTTTGAAATTTCCTAAGAACATTTTATCAAAAATATACAAGATTATTTGAAAGGTAGTCGATGCATCACATAATCCAAAAGGTATACAATTATATGCATATATGTCATTTTCTACTATGAAAGTGATCTTCAATTTATCTTATTCTGCAATGCTAATTTTTTTATAGCCTAAAAATCCATCTAAAAGTAAATAGATCTTGTATTTGGCTGCTTCCTCCAATATGGAGTCTATGAAAGGAATCAAGGAGGGATCTTTTATAGTTATGACATTCAGACTTTGAAAATCCACACAAGTTTGAATCTTGTTTGCTTTCTCTTTTCAAGGTAATCACTATAGGTGACACCCATTCACTTGTCATAACTTTGAAGATAATGCCTGTGTCTAGCATCTTCTCTATCTCGGCATTCACCAAATGTGCATACTTTGGATTCATTTTTTATGGTCTTCTTCGTACTAGTTGTGTACCTTCGATAAAAGGAATCTTTGTAGGTCCATCCAACCACATATTTATACTCCATAAAGATCTTAAATATTGTTTCTTTGAGTACAAGATCCCAATCATCTCCACACTTGATCATCTTCTCCTTGCCTTCCTCACCAAGGTTAATCTGCACCATCCTTGGTCCTTCGTATTTGATAGATTTGGACTCTTCTACCACCTTTAGAACATAAATGGTATGATTTGGTTTATCTTTAATTACTGCATCACCCATAGTATATTCTATAAAGTTTTTTAGAAATATCCACTTTTCATTTTCTTGGTCCTTCTCTATTGTTGATCTCTTTTTGCTACTTTGACCTTTTTCTAGCTCATTTTCTTCCTCTTGGATTTTATCTTCTGGGTAGATGCATAAGCATTAATGTGTAAATACATCATACTCATAGTCTTCCATTTACCAATGAAGTAGGAACTCTGTCGTCATCCCTCTCATCTTACATGTACTCCAATTGCAACACTCTTTCATTAGGTTCATATCTTGTTTTACCATTTGATGATGAACTTCCTGATTCATCCGAGGTTGCATGGTCTTGGCTAAAAGACCGATTCTTCAATTTAATCATGTACTTGTGTTTGCCTTTCTTAAAAGTGAGATGTTTCTCCTAGTTATGGTTTACTTTCATCATTCTTAGCCATCCATGTCCAAGCAATACGTCATAATTAGGTTTTTATTTGACCATCACTACGAAATCCAAGGTGAAATCTTGCTCTGCTATATGCACTCTTTGATTCATCAGTACACCTCTCATCTCTATTTCGTACTAGTCTACTCCATACAATCTTAAATGTAAATATGACAATATGGGTTGTCCAATACTTTTCCATGTCTTCTTCGGTATCATGTTCACACTTAATCCTCCATCTACGATAACTTGAGTTAGCTTGTGGTCCAATATCTCCATGTGAACCAAGGTTGGCTTCTTTTTGGATTCGATCATTAGGATTTTGGGATCAATGAATTACTCCTATTCGACGTTGGCTACTTCCCAAACTTATATTTTTCTTGTTTTTATCATTTCACCAATTGTGGTGTATAATTTGGGCACTACACTAAGTAGACTTGATACTTTAACTTCCATGGTTGTGCTTAGTACTTGTATCACTAAATATTCCATCGATGCTTGCTTACTTGTCACTATATTCAACCTTTTCATGGCTTTCTCTTTGAGTAATATTTCCTATTCTCCTTCTCCAACTCTTCCTTTACCACTTTGTGGGCTTCTTGTCATCGTTTTTTTTCTTAGCAGGGTTTGGATACTTTTCCATTTTTCTAGCGTGAGCTCTTGTCACTGCTAGTACTCGCTTTTCTTTTTCTTTTTCTTGAGTATCACTGACTTTGCCAATTTCAATTAGATTGACATTCTATGTGTTATCGATATTTGTTTTGTTCAGGAAATTTACTTTCTTGTGGTTACCCGGTCCACACCATCGACACATATGAGTGATATTTTTTGTGTTTCCTCCAATTTGTGGCATGGGATAAATATTTGTAAAGTGTCCCCACTCTTGGCAATTTTGACATTGTATGATAGGTCTTCCATCTGAATCATACTACATTTGACTTTGTCCTCTCTACCTTCCACCTCGGTGGTTGTTCTTATATTCGCCACTTGTTGCACCTTATCCATTTCTTGGGGTATTCATTTGTTCCACCTATTGCACCACCATTGTTTGGTGCCTTACTCCCTTCAAATTGAATGGAAAATTGGAGATTGGATGACCTCCCACATCGTATATATTGTAATACATATTCTTAGAAAATTTGATATTCGTGTGACCTTATTTGCAATCCAAACAATAAATTTATTTTCATTTCTTTTGTACTTCTTTGAATTCTTTGATGTTCTTGTCAAACTCTTTTTAAAAAGAGTAGATAGCAGTTTGCACCTTGTCATCTCCATTGCTATCTGAATCAACATTCCTCGAATACCCCACTATTCTAGCTATTATTTATTTTTCTTGGCTCTCAAAATTCTTTGCTTTTTCTAGAGCTTCAACATATGTGAAGGACGACACAACCTTCATCTTCTTCTTGTATTTAGGTAGAAGTTCGTCTATGAACCAACATTTTACAAGTCCATCTACAAGTGGCATCTGCATTTTATCAACCAATTGCTTTAGTCTCCTATTATAATTCTTAACATCTTCTTTCGACTTTTGTTTCATGGCGTAAATCCCCACCTATCATCTTACTTCCAACTGGTATAATAGTCTACTCTGATTGGTATGGTAGCCTCTTTGTATTGGCATGACACCTTGTTCTAACTAGTATGACACCCTTCCTCTAACTGGTACACCAACCTCCAAACACTTACTCAGATGATAGCCTTTGTCTCCTAATGACCTGTTCAAAGATAGGGTTTCTAGTTCGCTCAACTACTTCGATTGACCACTCGTATGATTTTATTTTATTATCTTGTTATCTTTTCCCATTTTCTATTTTTATTTTTCAAAATTGAAATGTGCCTTTTGCATCTAAATGCACCATATTATTTGTATAATTTTGGAAATTGCCACTTCGATCATGCAGTCGATCATTGGATCTCACTTCCTACTATCGATGCACATCTTCTTCTTGGCTCTAGTTTCGCCTACTCCATCATCTCCTAAATGCTTGGTATTTTTTACATATTGAATTGCAACTACTATTTTAGATATCTACTGCTACTTGTATGGCCTTTTCCATTTTGCTACTCACACTAGTAGAACATCTGTCATCTTACTTCCAACTAGTAGGGCACCTATCATCTTACTTCCAACTGGTATGGTAGTCTACTCTAATTGGTATGGTAGCCTCTTTGGATTGACATGACACCTTGTTTTGACGAGTATGACACCCTTCCTCTAACTGGTATGACAACCTCCAAATCCTTACTCAGACGATAGCCTTTGTCTCCTAATGACTTGTTCAACATAAGGTTTCTAGTTCACTCAAAAACTTCCATTGATCACTCGCATGTTTTTTTTTCTTGTTCTCTTTTCTCTTTTTCTATTTTATTTTTTATTTTTCAAAATTGAAACGTGCCTATTGCATCTAAATGCACCATATGATTTGTATAATAATGGTAACTGTCACTTCGATCATGCAGTCGATCAATGGATATCGCTTCCTACTATCGATGAGCATCTGCCTGATTTACCATCTAACTTGTACGATGATATTTTGCCTTTGTTGTACCATTACCTATCCCCATTGTACCAATTCATGCACCTCCTGTGTCATTACCTACTCCTACCATACCATCATATGCATTATTTATATAGTTTAAATTAGTAAGATACTCATTGGTACAATCTTCATTAGTATAACCTTCACTAGTACAACCTTCATTTGTATGATATTCATTCATAATTTTGCTTCTTTCAACAATACATATCCACTTTGGTACCTATCGTATCTAACCAGGTACTTCATTTTCTTGCTCCTTCCTTGGTCGTTGTCATCACCTACTCCATTGTAACAATCCACTTTCAAGCATATTCCTTCTATCAATTTTCCCTTCCACGTAGGTCTCCTTGACTTAGGACTGTCTAGTTCTTCCTCTAGGTTGTCCAAGGTCCATCTATACTCTTCCTTAATTCCTTGACTGTCTATTATGATATTTTTAGTTTAGAAGTGAACTAAGGGGTGGTCTTGATAGGTCAACATGCTAGTTACATCGTCCCTAGTTGATTTGTACATGAATAGGAAAATGTCCTTGTTGGACTTTCCACTAATCATGTGGCCTAGGGATAGTTGAAGGGAAGATCCTTTCCTACAAACTACCAATAGGGAAGCCAACCAAATGCCTCCCTTGGCCAGACAACCATGGATAGTGAGGAAGACTTGATGATCTTTCCATATTGCCTACATTACCTCTTTTTAATACTGATGTGATAATGTCTAGTAGTTTATGCAAACTACTCTAATATTACACTTCTTCTATGGCATTTGCTAGCATATAATTTATTCGTATTTTCATTCACCTTTCTACCTTAAAGTAATTTTGAGGATTTTCATCTTCTAGCTTAGGGACTAGTTGCAATCTTGACACATTCCTCCTAGATCGCCTTATAAGTGGTGAACTTAAACTACCAATGCTTGTGTATGAAATTAAGTGCATATGATCTACTACTCAAATCACTAGAGCTAGTGTCTTCCATATTCTCCTTGCAATATTGGTGTTTTAAAAATATCTCTCCAAAATAGTTGAGCCATTTCTTATTTGTTCCACCTTCATTACCCCATTTCGTTCATCACCTATTGTCTTGCGTTGACTATGTCCAATTTTTGAATGATCCTTCCTATCTTGTGTGCAATTTGTACCCTCATTTGCACTCCTCATACTCCTCTTGAAACATTTTTATTTCAAGGCATATCCTTTGTTTTTGCATACCAACTTCTTATAGTGGGCTCATTTCCTCATTCTCATTTCGATCACTCAATGGTTCATACTCTAATCATTGCACATCATCATGTGTCGATGATCGAAGTCGTATTTCCTCTTCCATAACCAAGAATTGTACATGAACATGTACATGTATTCTTATTGTAGGAAGAGGTTCCAACTCCTCTTCTTTTATCACAAGCTACTCTCTTGAATTCCCAAATAATTACCATAGTTCTAGATCATTGTTGGTTATGCCTTCCACTACATTTACACCTTCTTCTTGTCTCATTCTTTCTAAAGGACTATCCCTTCGAATTCTTGTGAAAACTAATGTGATGTTGTCACCAACCTTCCTTTATGTTTATCATACTTACTCAGCTTAAAATTAACCATAGTTACTTATGCTTTCACTTGACACGGTTTCAATCTCGACTCATCAACTATTTTGGAAATGGTTGTCTCATCCAATTCTTACAATTTCACTATGCCATAATCCATCATCTCAATCACTCGAAAGGGTCCAAGTCATAAAGTCTTCAACTTTCTTGGCTTTATCGCTCGTTTGCTATTATATCTTAAGACCAAATCACTTGGATCTAATTCACTTGACGAAAGAGCAAAGCTCTAATTTAAGATTTATGATGTCTCCCACTTAAGTAGTACATTATATAATCTTACCTTGATTAGTACTAACTATTAACATCTACATATGATATCATTACAAATAAATATGATGTTAGGATGGAGGTTCTAGTGTATAATAGCCAATTTATTATACTATCACTATGTGGTCATAAGATAATACAATTGGACCCCATATCAATCCTACATAATAAATTAAAAAAAGTAATTAATATCATAATATAATAAAATTATAATATTAAACACTATATAATTTATCACTGTAAATAATTAAATAATAATATGAAAAAAAAAATCCTAGGGTACTCCTCACAATGAGTTTTAGGGTAGATGTTGGCCCAAGTACTTCCCCTAGTTCAACGGTCGGGACTTACACCCGATCCTGCAAGAGGTTATTAGTCTAATGCATACGCTTATTAAGCACCGAAAATAAAAACCTATAAAACTTTATAATTAATATATATTATAATTATTATACCTATAAAAATATGATATTATAACAACTTAATAATTATATATAGCATAAACAAGATTTAAACATAAATTTATGAAAATAACTTATTGAACTAATACCATTAAATTTAAAAACATATTTATTATAATAAATACTTTTACAACCAACCTATCTCTTTCTAAACGAATACATAACATTAAAAATTAAAAGCTACCTCTCTTCAAAATATTATAATTTGTTTTAAACATATATATGTTTTCCTTCAAATGCATTTAAACATTGACCCTCAATAAAGTGAGGGTTTGTTAGGTTCAAAATATTACAATTTATTTTAAACACATGAATATGTTTTTCTTTTCTTCAAATGCATTTAAACATTGATCCTCAATAAAGTGATGACGAGTTAGGTTTGTTATGTGATTGTTTTATAAAACTATTGCTTTCATGATAATAAAAAAAATGGTGATATGAGAAACACCGTATTTCTTTTAAAAAATTAAATGTTTTGTCAAATCTATCAATTGTCTAATCTTAACTCATAAACCTATACATGAGATAAATATTTGTAAAGTGTCCCCACTCTTGGCAATTTTGACATTGTATGATAGGTCTTCCATCTGAATCATACTACATTTGACTTTGTCCTCTCTACCTTCCACCTCGGTGGTTGTTCTTATATTCGCCACTTGTTGCACCTTATCCATTTCTTGCGGTATTCGTTTGTTCCACCTATTGCACCGCCATTGTTTGGTGCCTTACTCCCTTCAAATTGAATGGACAATTGGAGATTGGATGACCTCCCACATCGTATATATTGTAATACATATTCTTAGAAAAATTGATATTCGTGTGACCTTATTTGCAATCCAAACAATAAATTTATTTTCATTTCTTTCGTACTTATTTGAATTCTTTGATGTTCTTGTCAAACTATTTTTAAAAAGAGTATATAGCATTTTGCACCTTGTCATCTCCATTGCTATCTGAATCAACATTCCTCGAATACCCCACTATTCTAGCTATTATTTATTTTTCTTGGCTCTCAAAATTCTTTGCTTTTTCTAGAGCTTCAACATATGTGAAGGACGACACAACCTTCATCTTCTTCTTGTATTTAGGTAGAAGTTCATCTATGAACCAACATTTTATAAGTCCATCTACAAGTGACATCTGCATTTTATAAACCAATTGCTTTAGTCTCCTATTATAATTCTTAACATCTTCTTTCAACTTTTGTTTCATGGCGTAAATCCCCACCTATCATCTTACTTCCAACTGGTATAATAGTCTACTCTGATTGGTATGGTCGCATCTTTGTATTGGCATGACACCTTTTTCTGAATAGTATGACACCCTTCCTCTAACTGGTACACCAACCTCCAAACACTTACTCAGATGATAGCCTTTGTCTCCTAATGACCTGTTCAACATAGGGTTTCTAGTTCGCTCAACTACTTCAATTGACCACTCGTATGATTTTATTTTATGTCTTGTTCTCTTTTCCCCTTTTCTATTTTTATTTTTATTTTTATTTTTCAAAATTGAAATGTGCCTTTTGCATCTAAATGCACCATATTATTTGTATAATTTTGGAAATTGCCACTTCAATCATGCAGTCGATCATTGGATCTCACTTCCTACTATCGATGCACATCTTCTTGGCTCTAGTTTTGCCTACACCATCATCTCCTAAATGCTTGGTATTTTTTGCATATTGAATTGCAACCACTATTTTAGATATCTACTGCTACTTTTATGGCCTTTTCCATTTTGCTACTCACACTAGTAGAACATCTGTCATCTTACTTCCAACTAGTAGGGCACCTATCATCTTACTTCCAACTGGTATGGTACTCTACTCTAATTGGTATGATAGCCTCTTTGGATTGACATGACACCTTGTTTTGACGAGTATGACACCCTTCCTCTAACTGGTATGACAACCTCCAAATCCTTACTCAGACGATAGCCTTTGTCTCCTAATGACTTGTTCAACATAAGGTTCTAGTTCACTCAAAAACTTCCATTGATCACTCGCATGTTTTTTTTTTCTTGTTCTCTTTTCTCTTTTTCTATTTTATTTTTTATTTTTCAAAATTGAAACGTGCCTATTGCATCTAAATGCACCATATGATTTGTATAATAATGGTAACTGTCACTTCGATCATGCAGTCGATCAATGGATATCGCTTCCTACTATCGATGAGCATCTGCCTGATTTACCATCTAACTTGTATGATGATCTTTTGCCTTTGTTGTACCATTACCTATCCCCATTGTACCAATTCATGCACCTCCCATGTCATTACCTACTCCTACCATACCATCATATGCATTATTTATATAGTTTGAATTAGTAAGATACTCATTGGTACAATCTTCATTAGTATAACCTTCACTAGTACAACCTTCATTTGTATGATATTCATTCATAATTTTACTTCTTTCAACAATACATATCCACTTTGGTACCTATCGTATCTAACTAGGTACTTCATTTTCTTGCTCCTTCCTTGGTCGTTGTCATCACCTGCTCCATTGTAACAATCCACTTTCAAGCATATTCCTTCTATCAATTTTCCCTTCCACATAGGTCTCCTTGACTTAGGACTATCTAGTTCTTCCTCTAGGTTGTCCAAGGTCCATCTATACTCTTCCTTAATTCCTTGACTGTCTATTATGATATTTTTAGTTTAGAAGTGAACTAAGGGGTGGTCTTGATAGGTCAACATGCTAGTTACATCGTCCCTAGTTGATTTGTACATGAATAGGAAAATGTCCTTGTTGGACTTTCCACTAATCATGTGGCCTAGGGATAGTTGAAGGGAAGATCCTTTCCTACAAACTACCAATAGGGAAGCCAACCAAATGCCTCCCTTGGCCAGACAACCATGGATAGTGAGGAAGACTTGATGATCTTTCCATATAGCCTACATTACCTCTTTTTAATACTGATGTTATAATGTCTAGTAGTTTATGCAAACTACTCTAATATTACACTTCTTCTATGGTATTTTCTAGCATATAATTTATTTGTATTTTCATTCACCTTTCTACCTTAAAGTAATTTTGAGGGTTTTCATCTTCTAGCTTAGGGACTAGTTGCAATCTTGACACATTCCTCCTAGATCGCCTTATAAGTGGTGAACTTAAACTACCAATGCTTGTGTATGAAATTAAGTGCATATGATCTACTACTCAAATCACTAGAGCTAGTGTCTTCCATATTCTCCTTGCAATGTTGGTGTTTTAAAAATATATCTCCAAAATAGTTGAGCCATTTCTTATTTGTTCCACCTTCATTACCCCATTTCGTTCATCACATATTGTCTTGCGTTGACTATGTCTAATTTTTGAATGATCCTTCCTATCTTGTGTGCAATTTATACCCTCATTTGCACTCCTCATACTCCTCTTGAAACATTTTTATTTCAAGGCATATCCTTGTTTTTTGCATACCAACTTCTTATAGTGGGCTCATATCCTCATTCTCATTTCCATCACTCAATGGTTCATACTCTAATCATTGCACATCATCATGTGTCGGTGATCGAAGTCGTATTTCCTCTTCCATAACCAAGAATTGTACATGAACATGTACATGTATTCTTATTGTAGGAAGAGATTCCAACTCCTCTTCTTTTATCACAAGCTACTCTCTTGAATTCCCAAATAATTACCATAGTTCTAGATCATTTTTGGTTATGCCTTCCACTACATTTACACCTTCTTCTTGTCTCATTCTTTCTAAAGGACTATCCCTTCGAATTCTTGTGAAAACTAATGTGATGTTGTCACCAACCTTCCTTTATGTTTATCATACTTACTCAGCTTAAAATTAACCATAGTTACTTATGCTTTCACTTGACACGGTTTCAATCTCGACTCATTAACTATTTTGGAAATGGTTGTCTCATCCAATTATTACAATTTCACTATGCCATAATCCATCATCTCAATCACTCGAAAGGGTCCAAGTCATAAAGTCTTCAACTTTCTTGGCTTTATCGCTCGTTTGCTATTATATCTTACGACCAAATCACTTGGATCTAATTCACTTGACGGAAGATCAAAGCTCTAATGTAATATTTATGATGTCTCCCACTTAAGTAGTACATTATATAATCTTACCTTGATTAGTATTAACTATTAACATCTACATATGATATCATTACAAATAAATATGATGTTAGGATGGAGGTTCTAGTGTATAATAGCCAATTTATTATACTATCACTATGTGGTCATAAGATAATACAATTGGACCCCATATCAATCCTACATAATAAATTAAAAAAAGTAATTAATATCATAATATAATAAAATTATAATATTAAACATTATAAAATTTATCACTGTAAATAATTAAATAATAATATGAAAAAAAAATCCTGGGGTACTCCTCACAATGAGTTTTAGGGCAAATGTTGGCCCAAGTACTTCCCCTAGTTCAGCGGTCGGGACTTACACCCGATCCTGCAAGAGGTTATTAGTCTAATGCAGACGCTTATTAAGCACCGAAAATAAAAACCTATAAAACTTTATAATTAATATATATTATAATTATTATACCTAGAAAAAAATGATATTATAACAACTTAATAATTATATATAGCATAAACAAATTTAAACATAAATTTATAAAAATAACTTATTGAACTAATACCATTTAATTTAAAAACATATTTATTATAATAAATACTTTTACAACCAACCTATCCCTTTCTAAACAAATACATAACATTAAAAATTAAAAGCTACCTCTCTTCAAAATATTATAATTTGTTTTAAACATATATATATGTTTTCCTTCAAACGCATTTAAACATTGATCCTCAATAAAGTGAGGGTTTGTTAGGTTCAAAATATTACAATTTATTTTAAACACATGAATATGTTTTTTCTTTTCTTCAAATGCATTTAAACATTGATCCTCAATAAAGTGATGACGAGTTAGGTTTGTTATGTGATTGTTTTATAAAACTATTGCTTTCATGATAATCAAAAGAACGGTGATATGAGAAACACCGTATTTCTTTTAAAAAAATTAAATGTTTTGTCAAATCTATCAATTGTCTAATCTTAACTCATAAACCTATACATGAGACCTACCATTTGCTTTGTTAACTCATAAACGCACACATGATATATATAAGTGGGACAACAATGTATTATCAAATCTACCAATTGTCTAATATTAACTCATAAACACATGCATGGAAACAACCATGTATTGAAATCTATCAATTGTCTAATTTGTAAACACATGTATTATATATATTTACCCATTGCCTAATCTTAACTTGTAAACACCAACAATGAATTGTCAAATCTAACAGTTGTCTAATCTTAACTCATAAAGATATGCGTGGTATATATATATTTTTGGGACAACTCTTCTAATAAAAAAAAAAAAAACAAACAAACATACATACATGAAACAACGAAACTAAACATATAAAAAAAATAAAAATCTTGCTATAAAAGACTCGTAACGATAACTATAAACTACAGTGGCAAATAACGTGCCCTCTCAATTTTTTATTTTTTTTGCCCTTAGTGCTCGTCTCCTTGGTCTTGTCAACTCTCTATAAGTTAGGCCTGAATCAGATCCTCACAACTTGCCAATAAAATACAATAATAACAATCATTGAAAAAAAGAAGTAAAGTTAGCAGTCATTCTCAGCAACCCTCATGGTCTCATTTCCAAGGGCACACCTGTTTTATTTTTGTTTTTATAATATGCTCGTGACTTAAGCCATCCCATATCATGCAAATACTTGACAACGACATTCCTTGTTGTGAATCCCCATTTTAAATATATAGGCTATAAAGACACATTCTCTGCTTTTAAATTTCCATTTTTAAATATATAGGCTGTGGTTGTTACTTGTTTATGTTATTATACGAAGTTCCAAAAGGCAGATTATATAACCAAAACTACTTATGTTCTTTAGATTTCTACAGATCTCCACAGATCAGGAGATTCTCTCCAGCTAGCAGCAAGAAAAAATTGGGGTAAAATAATGTGTCCTGTTTCCATTGCCAATGTTTTAAACCATCTTGTTAGCAAGAAGACCGAGGAAAAAGAATGTGTGTTGTCACCATTGCTTCTCTATATTATTAAATTAATAAAAAACGAGTGCATTAAACAGATGTAAAAAGACATTTAATTGTGTATCTTTTTTAAGATAATTATAATCTTGGAGATTATAATCTTGGAGATAATTATAATATTTTTTAAGATAATTATAATCATCAGCAAAAGCAGGAAGATGAGGGAGAAAATGAGGGAGAAAATAACGTGATCACATTATTACATTGAGAAAGGAATGACCGCATTCTACAGATCTACAAAACATGTATTCATTTTATCTTTTTATATTATCATAATTCAGCACATTCTGCTGATCGGCAAAAACAGTAAGATTAGAGGAAATAATTATCATACTGAGAAAGAATCACTACATTCTACAGAACTGCAAGACATTCAAGGGAGCAAAATGATTCAATTAAAATATGATTCCGCCCCCGCTCCCGTTCGAATAATAATTGTGAAATGCTTGAAGTTGTTCATTACCCAAAGTTGTGTACATTTTTATTGTATTACACAGGTGGTATATAGTAAGGTCATTAAGATAACAAGGAAATATTAATATCATAAACAAATAAAATAGAAATTTGTAAACTAAATTTTATGTTTTTATTCCAACATTCACCATCCACAGGTTGCCCTTTTAAAATGTGGTGCAATTAAAGATAAGTATGATATTAGCCATAGAATCAATAAAATCAACGGTAAGATTAAACGCTTGAGACATTTGCAAGACACCAATTGTTTTTTACCACGTCAACTTCGTAAAAGTCTCGTGCCTGCCACAATCCGTAAGTAATGCACTCTTCTGTACGTTTTGTCCCTGCATTATTAATATATAAATAAACAGTAACGTGAACGTTTATATGAACCTTTGTGTCATTGTATGCTCTGGTGTGTCATCAATATTTTTTTGAAAAGAAAATTCCAAATGCTAACCAAGAGACCTTGTTCATCACTCTTCGGATCATTTACAGCAAATAATATTATCAATTTTCTTATTTAATATATTTTTCTCTTATATAATATATTTTTTTCATATTTTGTGGTCTCATATCATATGATGGTCAGTCCAAAAAAAAAAAAAATTATATTTTATGATCCTTCATCAAGTAGTATATTAGCCAAAGTTGTGTGCATTTTTACTCTTTTTAAATTATGTCATATAGGAACAAACAAGGATTCAATAATTCAGTTATTTTTAAACTATGATTTGTTTTTAAGGATATGCACATTTTGAAGATAGTAATTAACTTTTAAATATACACTTGATTTTAAGAGCATTTTGATGAAGATGATTTTAAAAGTTAAAAGATTATAAAATATAGTAAAGTCATGTAGAGTCTTGATTAAATTAAGATTATAATGTAGGAATGTAACATTTTTGGGACATGGTTCCATATTTCAGAAATTATTTTTATTCTAACCACATTCTTAGGGTCATAACTTTGTACTTAAAATTTTAATTTGATCCATTGATAATGAGAAATCACTTTTGTACTCTTTAAAGGTTTATTACCTATTCAAAAGCCCTTAAAAGATAAAATTATATATGGTGTGCCCTTGGATATCTATGATGTGATTTTAGGCTTTGGTGTTGATGAGTTTGCCTCCCAAAGTGTCATCCTCACTAGTGATGGTTTATGCTTTTTGATGATCAAGTCACAAAGCAGGAAGAACAATGTTACATCTATCATAGACTTTGTATAGTAGAGCCCGATGGACCAAAATCATAACAAAATATGATGACTTATTCAATTTGCCAATTGGGTTAAAATATTTGATTATAGACTTTGCCCTTAGATGTCTTGGACCTCCAAATCATTAGATCTTAGATCCTTAGAACTTAGATTATAGAGACCTTCATCCATTAGGCCATTGATTATGGGGCATAGTTCCTAGGACATCTTAAGCATTGTTGTAATTTTACATCAAATATTTGAAAGATGTAAACCTAAAGATCCTAGAACCTAGATATTAAAAGCTACAATATTTAGAATATGAATCTAAATGAATTGCTTTTCTTATCTTGGAGGAAAGTAGAGTAGTAGAGAAAATATAGTTGGAGAGGGGAGTGTATGACATCATAGCTAAGGTCCAATATGGGAATGATCTCGTTCTCCATGTGTAATTTATTAAGGTGATCGAGGGTGTCATTCCATTTGTTCATAGTTTAATAAATGATCACAGGTATACAAATATTTAAAGTTGGAAGCATATCTTCATATTTTGTACCAAATTGTTGAGTGAGGATGAAGCTTATGGAGGAACTAGTGAAACAATATTTTTTTTTGCATACAATACACAAGGAGAAAAGTAAGAAAAAGCTTTATAATAAGATATCTCAAATGACCAATTTATTCTTTTTTGCATCTAAAGCAAATCAATTCAAATTGTGTTCTCAATCTTCTCCAAAGATTTTGGAAAAAAATATTTTACCGTTAAGTTTTACTTTTCACTATTTTCTAACCAAAATAATTTAGATGTTGTTTCTGCTTTTTGTTCCTTCCAAAAAAATTTAAATTTGATTTTTTTTTGCAAATAAAGAGTTAATTTCCAACCATTTACAAGTAGTTGGAGTGTTGGAAAGTAATTATAGATAGTGGTTATAATAATAATTTGGTGTGAAGTGAAATGATAGAGAAAATTCGACTGAATGTGATAGTGTATCCTAGTCCTTAGATGTCATGGCTTAATAATGGACATCAGTTGGTCATAAATTAGTTATGTCTAGTTAATTTTTAGATTAGATATGAAATTTGATATGATGTAGTTACCTTGGATGTTTGTCATGCCTCGTTGAGAATACCATGATAATATTATGCAAATATCATTTATGATAGAAGAATAGGTATTATAATGATTGAAAAGAATTGTAGGAAATACACCTTGGTTTCTCTTAAGGAAAAATAAGGTAGAGTGGTCCAAAATAACAAAGTTCTTTTAGTGAAAAGAAAATATTTATGCAAAATAATAAATAAATAAGGATAATGTTATGTCATAATTTCCAACTCATTGAAGGTTAATACAATGGATAAGGCAAGTGACAATGTCGAAGTAAGTGAGTGAGTTGCTTGAATATTATAAGGATATTATTTACAGGGTTTTCCACCAAATAGTAATTTTAGGTTGTGCATGCCATTACTAGTTCCATATCACTTCCTTGTACGCCTTGGGAATCCATCACCATGGATCATCTCTCAAAGTTATAAAGTCTTTCTCTTTGGTTTGGACTTGTGTTAGACATAGAAGTGAGTTGATCAAATCCTATCTCTCTAATATTGAATAATATTTTAAAGGTGATAAGAAGCAATCTGTCGGTATTTTATGTATTAGACATAGAAAAAATTTGAAAAGCATAACTCGTTGGACTAGAATAAGATATTGAAGGATGTTAAGATAATAACCTGCTAGTCTTATAATAATACATAGAAGGGAGTTGATAATCCCAACTAACTGGTTTTAATGAGATATTAAAGGGTCTAAGGGCTTGGTTCAATGGTCAAAACGCTTTTGTAGGAGTGTGGAGATCAGGGTTCTAATCCCTCGGGCTCTGTAATACTACTGGGCATGTTACGTCAGTGTAGCCGACTACGTAAAAGGTTTACCTGATGCAACTAAAGGTTATAGTGGGGATAAGGAGTGAGATTCAAACCCACAAAGAGGCATAGAAAATTGTAATGAGTTACCGATTCCTCTAGTATAATAAAAAAATGAGACATTATAGGGAAAAAAGTAAATCAAAATTCATTAGTATTGTATCATACACAACAAATTTAAATAAATAAACTCATTGGTTTGGAACAAGATGTTAGAGGGGGACCAGTAAGCTCATTGATCTTATATCAGTTGAAAAGACCAACTCATGGATCTTGAATTAACATTGAAAAGAGTTAGATATTAAAATTTTTAGTCTAGAATCAAATATAAAATGGTGTTGAACAAACCAAACTTACTAGACTCGAACAACACAATGAAGGGAGCTAATAAATTATACTCATTGGTCCTGTATAATAATTGAATAAACATGATTTCTTATCTTATATGGACATGGAACAAAATTGTAAAAAATTATCTCATTGGTCTTAAATAATATTTTCATGAAAGTTAAGAAATTAATCTCATTGGTCTTGTGTAAGGTAATGAAGGGAGATATCCAGTAGATTCTTAGGTCCAATATGATTTTCCAATTTTGGATAAGATATATAAAGGTAAGTTATTGGTATTTCTAAGATGAAGATAAGATATGAATAAATACATACACAAGAATAAAATAATAAACTTCCTACTAGTCATAACCAATCTAAATTTTATGACATATTCAAACTATAAACATTACCCTAACTATAACCTAATTATATATTTTATCCTGTATGCCTTGGACCTCGAAAGTATTAGATCTTATATTCTCAAAACATATATTATAGAGGCCTTCATCCATTAGGCCATTAATTTATGTATCATATTTCCCAAGATATCTTAAGGATTGTTGCAATTTTACATGAAAACATTTGAAAGATGTAAACCCTGAGATCTTAGAACATAGATATTAAAGGCTGGAAAATTTATAGTATGAATATAAATGAATTGGATTTCTTGTATTGGAGGAGAGTAGAGTAGTACAGAAAACAGAGTTGGATAGGGGAGCATATGGCATCAAAACTAAGCTCCAATATGGGCATGACCTCGTTCTCCATGTGTAATTCAATAAGGTGATTGAGGGTGTCATTCCACTTGTTCACAACTCAATAAATTATCATAGGTGTATATATTTTTAAAT
Source organism: Wollemia nobilis (assembly GCA_028583015.1). NCBI lineage: Eukaryota > Viridiplantae > Streptophyta > Pinopsida > Araucariales > Araucariaceae > Wollemia > Wollemia nobilis. Next base: position 113,234 of record JAQPPZ010003507.1, on the reverse strand, counting down.
ATTGAAGCATATCTTCATGTTTTGTACCAAATTGTTGAGTGAGGACCAAACTTATAGAGGAACTAGTGAAACCAAGAGATTTATCTGCAGACAATACAAGAGGAAAAAAAAAAAATTATAATATGATCACTCCAACGACCAATTTCATCTTTCTTGCAATCAAATAAAAGTAATTCAAATGTTGTTCCCAATTTCCCTCGAAGCTTCTAAGAAAAAAGTCTTTTGTCATTAAGATTTACTTTTCAACATTTTTCTAGCCAAAATAATTTAGATGTCATTTTCGTCTTTCAATCCTTCTAGAAAAAATTGAGTTTGTTTTTTTTTTGCAAATAAAAAGTTAATTTCTAACCATTTACAAGTAGTGGGAGCGTTGCAAAGTAATTATAAATGGTGGTTATACTAAAATTTGGTTTTAAGTGAAATGATAGAGAAATTTGGATTGAAAATTATAGCGTATCCTAGTCCTTAGAAGATGTCATGGCTTCATAATAGTCATTAGTTTATTATGAATTAATGTCTACTTAATTTTTAGATTAGGTATGCAATTTTGTATGATGTAGTTACCATGGGTGTTTGACATGTCTTGTTGGGAATACCATGACAATATTATGCAAAGGCTATTTATGATAGAATATCAAGTATTATAATGATTGATAAGAGTGGTAGTAAATACACCTTGGTTCCTTTGAAGGAATATATTGGTCCAAACTAGTAAAGTTCTTTTAATGACAAGAAAAGAGTTATGAAGGATACTAAAGAAAGAAGTATAATGTTATGTCATAATATCCAAATTAATAAAGGTTAATACAACACATAAAGAAAGTGATAATTCCAAAACAAGTGAGTGAGTTGTTTAAATATTACAAGGATAATATTTACGAGGTTTTCTAGATTACCACAAGTCCCAATATTAATATCTTGAGTAGTCTCAAATATTTGAGCAATTTAATATGAATACCCATTATCAATCAACATAACATTCATGTAAATAATAATAATATGAATTAAAATGGTCAATATCATTCATGCAAATAACATGAAGAAAACTTACATTATAATTGCTCAACCTATATACAATATTCTATATCCACTACTCTTTTCATCATATAACCTTAGAAAGGTGACTCTTGAAATCTATGACTATTGTTCTTCTCACATATCTGAGAGATGAAACCTTTCCTATTCTATGCATAAGACAAACCTCTCATGCCTCTTGGATTATCATATTATGACTTGAATACATGAATCTTGACTCTACATTTACTCTTGCATACTTTATTATATAACATTTACGCACTTTACTACATGACACTTGTGCACTTTCTTACTCTTCATGCTTACACACATAAATACATTACACATGTACACACCCACATATACACACATACATAAGGAAAATATAAATGACACTCTTAAATGATAGACTCAAACCCTATTCTAATATTTACATTTTTACCACATGTACCATGGGATGCATTAGCATGTACCAAATAATGTAATTTTCTCAAACACCCCTTGTATTAAATTATTTGGTTATTGAATACTTTGTCTTCAATCATTATCTTCATATTGTACCTTCTTTTTACACTAGTTTTGGCATTGCATGTGATTCTAGAACTAATCCAATTTTATCTCCTATACCATTATTGGTATTGTATTTTCTATAATTCTAATTATTTCAAGATTTTATTTAATAATAAACTATTTGAGTACCTCATCTAATGCCATTAGTAACATTTTCTTCATAATATTCCATTCATGGACATCATTCCATTTATATCAACATGTTTTTTTGGTATGATCATGACTCCTACAATTTAGGCAATGAATATGTCTTCAATAGTCTTTAGTCTTATGTCTAAACTTATTATTTTGTTTAAAGTTTATTCTTGGATAAACATTGATGGGAACATAAAACTGATTTCTTGGTTTCGTAGTTCTTTTTGATATCATAGTATATTCATAACTTGTTTTATCTTCATTACAAACATATTCACTACATTTCTTGGGAATCATAAAAATGATATTTTTAGCTTCATTTTTAATAAATTGAATATGAGTTGTTCATTATTCACTCTTAGAAATTTTTTCTTTTTCATGAGCATTCATTCTTCTTTGAAATCTATTTGTTTCTTCAAAAAAAATAAATTCCTTTGGAGTAGAAGTCATTACTCCAAATTTCAATTTTTTTATTTTGCAAATCAAATTCTCCAATGTAAAATTTTTAAAGAAATATTTAAATTTTACAAAATTAATTCCTTTGGAGTTGGAAACCTTATGGCTCCTAAATTTCAAATAAATAATTCTAATTTGTAAAATTTTAACCAATCAAAACTATTAAATTTTCTTTTGGAGTAGACTTCCTTATCTCTTCAAACCTTAATCAATTTCAAAATTTTCAAAAAATCAAGTTTTTGAAATAAACAAATTTTATCAAATATAGAATTCCTTTTAACACCCTAATTTTAACTTGTCAAAAATTCAAAATTTCAAAAATCAAAATTTTGAAAACACTTCAATTAAAAAATATTTTTTTAAAACTTTATAAAACCTTATTGCTCTCCCTTATTAAAAAAATCAATGCAATTTAAATTTCACTTAAGTGCTCACCCAATATAGAAGTATTTTAAATAATACCTTACAAAACCTAGACCAAATTATTTAGACATTGTCAAATGGTGACTGAATTGTCGGGGTGCTTTCCGATTATCATCACCCAATTATCTTCAACATTCTACCAACTTTAAATAAAACTTGAGATGTTTCAATTAATCCAAAAACATTATAAGTATCTTAGGTGCTAATATTTTAATTTTGCTCAAGATGCTTGCAGGTCTTACAATGACACTCAAATAACTTTGGCACTTAATCTTTTTTAGAGCTCAAATATCTCTGGTGCTTCATTCTATCAATTACTTCTACAACACAATGGCGCTTAGATGATTGGTCTATTCCAATGCTTAGTTTTCTCTAGCACTCCAACCAGGGTTATGCATAGTGGTGAATATTCACCAATTGGGCTAATATTAGGATTTTCAAAATTGGAAATTGGAGAATATGAGGACCCTCGACATTGGCCCATTCGCCTAAAATTTTTAGGATCAATTTTTTCTTAGGGTCAATTTGCCACAATATATATCCAAACATAGGCATATTTGTACTCGTTGGAAAACTCTTTTAATCCTGATCTAATGGTGGTATTTTTATGAAGTTATAAGATGATTTAATAGATAAAAAGTGGCCCCAAAGATGACCATACATTTTAGGGCTTCAAATACCGCAAATTTTGGTGTGAAGATGCTCGATTTGATTTTCTTAGGATTCTCCATGATTCACCTTGATTTTGATTAGGATTCACCATTTTTTTACAAGTACATTTTGAGTCCAACCCCTTATGCATAACCCCGAATCCAACTTACAATTAGTTTTGTTTCTATTCAATGATGCTAAGGTGCTCAATATATTCCTATGTTTAGTATTCTCTAGTTCTTCAATCTATCAATTGCTTCTACAAAACAATGGTACTTAGACACTCAATCTGTTCCAAAACTCAATCTTTTGGTACTTAAACTTTTAATTACTACTGTAATACAAGATCGATTAGACACTCTTAGTTTTTCTAGCACTTAGTTTTCTTTGGTGCTTCAACCTTCAAGTACTTCTACTACTATGCAATGATACTTATATGAATGCAATGGCACTTAGTTACTCAATCTTTATCTTAGGATGGTTCTCATCCTCCCTCGACTCTATATTCTATATGATAGATACTCTTAGCTCTATCTCAATCATAGGGATTTTGCCTTCTTTATATCTTTTTCAATAGGTAGGACATGGGATGCTTTAGTGGATCTCTTCTATGTACCTATGATTCTCCACTAGATATATCACAACTAGGGTAGCTCTTAATGTCTTCCTCTCAATTATGGTTATCTCACAACTTGGGAAGCTCTTAGGAGCTCCCTCTCTAATTCTTCTTGATTTCTTCATATTTGAGCAAATTTTTACTATTGTCTTTTATTTTTGTCTTTCACAATAACCTCTACTCATGGTACTATGAACTTGATTTGCAAGCTTCCTTTCCTTTGGCCTTAAAGACTTTATCAAAGATACCTTATGCTAGAACCTTTTCTTCCTTAGGTTTTGCCTCCTATAACTAGTACAACTGATGGCGAGCCGGGATTCACACAACAAAGTTCATCGTAATTTTCATTAAATTGCTTAATACAGTTTTTACAGTAGTCTTTCCAGGCATACAACTCTCCCCCCCTCAATCCCGAACTCACCATCCCTCCTTACATTTTTTTTGAGTTTTTATCGAGGCCTCGGTCCTCCGGGCAATTAATGCCCCATCTAACAAAATTCGAATTCAAAATTTTCCCCCCCTCGGGTTTTTTGAAAATTTTGTCATTAATGGCAATCTGCCCGATCTACCGAGGAACTTGCATTAAAGGCCTCACTGACCTGCACTCGTCGCTTCGGTCAGATTGTCTTCTGCATTTTTGTCTCCTCCATGAAGTTGTCACCTGTATTTATTTTGTTGCCAGAAATAATAATAAAAGAATGCGTGTTCGACACCTCCCTCATCTTGTTCCCATACACGTATTCGACTGCCTATAAATCTGGCCATGTCTTCTCCGTGTCGTAATATAATTGATGCATGTACCCTTCATAACCGCTTTGAGACACGTGGTTGTCCACGTGTCAATTCTGGCCTTGTCCGGTATTTGGCTCATTCTCTTTCGATCAATATTTCACCTGGTCGCGATATCACGACAGGTCACGATATCGCGACATGTTGCGATATCGCGACCCAAAAGCGCCTTCACAAGTCGTAGCTCTTTGGGGTCACGAAATCGTGACATGTCACGATTTCGTGACCCCCCCCTCAGCCTTCACTTCGCTGAAGTCCTTGGTAATGTTCTCTTCGCCTTGCTATAGTCTTTGATGCTTCTTGTGATTATGCCACGTGGCGGCTTCTAACTGGTCGTGATATCGCGATAGGACCCTTCCCCTTCACCTTTCTCTATAGACCGTTGTGATATCGCGACGTCTGAAGCTCCTCTCCTCTGCCATGCAATATCGTCATGATATCGCGACAAAACCCGCAAAATTTGCTCTGCGGCATTTGGGGTCACGATTTCGCGACATGTCACAAAATTGCGTCCTGTCACGATTTTGCGACCCCTCCACCCCTTGCCTTACAAAACTTTCCCAAACCAAAAATTGCTCAAAAAACCTTCTTCAATACTGAAAATAAATAGATCAAAGTGCAAAGAACTTAAAAAAATGAAAAAAAAAATTTGGAAGATGCAAGATTGCCCTACTGTCTCTGGATGCTCCTGCATCAGATACCCGGGGTAAATTAAAAGTGATCCTCACTTCTGTTTTGTTTGGGGAATACCCAGGCGGTCAACCTCCGCTTTCGACAACCAGGTTGCATCTTCAATAGGTCTGCCCTTCCACTTTATCAAATATTCTGAATATTGTTTATTTCTGGTGCTTCTGCCTTCACGGGTGTCTAATATTTCTTCGACCTCGTCTGTGGTTGGAGCAGGTGCTGGAAATTGCCATACTTATGTATTTGGTACCTCTATGCTCTCTCCCTCATGATATTCCACTAGATCTGAAATATTAAAAATAGGTGAAATATCAAGCCAACTTGGCAATTCCACTTCATATGCATTCCCTGATTCTCGTTTTCCCAGTATTCTGCATGGTCCAAATTTCTTCATATTCAATTTGTTATAAGTCTTGGCAGGAAATCTTTCTTTCCTGATATGCACCATGACCTCATCTCCTACTTTGAACTCCTTGAACCACCGCTTCTGGTCTGCCCTTGTCTTATATTGAGTATTCATTTTTATAATTTGTTTCCTTACTTCTTCATGTAGATTTTTCATATGTTTTGCAAATTCTTCTGCCTCGGCACTGCATTTTTCTCTCTTGTCCAACTTTCTCAGTTCAGATACATTTCTCGGGCTGTTCCCGTATATTATCTGGAATGGAGATTTATTGGTGCTCTTATTAACTGAACTGTTATACATAAATTCTGCCTGCGGTAAAACTAAATCCCATCCCTTGGGCTAATCTGTTATCAAACATCTCAATAAATTACCCGAGGCTTCGTTCACCACCTCTGTCCGTCCGTCGATCACGTGGGTGGTATGCAGAACTGAATTTCAGATCTGTCTTCATCTTCTTCCACAGATTTCTCCAGAAGTACCCAACAAACTTGGTATCTCTGTCAAAAACTATGCTTCTCGGTAGACCATGAAGTCGTACCACTTCCTTGAAGAATAATCCAGCAATGTGAACTGCATCACTTGTCTTCTGGCAGGGAATAAAATGTTCCATTTTGGAGAATCAATCAACCACCACAAATATAGAGTCATTTCCCCTCTGTGTTCTTGGCAATCCAAGGATAAAATCCATGCTTATGTCCTCCCATGGCCTCTCAGGTACAGGTAATGGCTGGTATAATCATGTGTTTTGCCTTATGCCCTTTGCCATCTGACATATTCTGCATCCTTGCACAAACTTCCTCACATCTTGCTGAAGTTGTGGCCAGTAATAGTTTTCATCCACTAGGGCAATAGTCTTATCCCTACCAAAGTGCCCGACCAGTCCTCCGCTATGCTTTTCCTTGATCAAGTTCTCCCGCATGGAGCTCCTTGGAATGCATAATTTGCTTCCCTTGAACAGCATTCCATCTTGGATTAGGAAATCCAACCATTTTGTTCGGTCCACCGTAACAGGTGTTAAGCAAGCCTTCCAGGCTTTTGCAAAATCTAGATCTACAGGGTACAAACCCTTTAGTTCTTCAAATCCCACTACTTCCACTATCAATTTAATCAGTAAAGTATGCCTTCTGCTCAAGGCATTTGCAACCTTGTTTTATTTCCCACTTCTGTGCTTTAGCACAAAGGTATAACTTTGAAGGAATTTTACCCACTTCATGTGCCTTTGGTTTAGTTTTGTCTGACTGTTAATGTACTGTAAAGCCTGATGATCAGTAAATAGAACAAACTCCTTTGGTAGCAAATAGTGTCTCCACTTCTTCAGAGCCTGAACTATAGCATAAAATTCTTGGTCATAAACTGAATACTTTTTCCCAGCATCATTTAACTTCTCACTGAAATAAACAACCGGTTTGCCTCCTTGACTCAGTACAGCCCCTATTGCACTGCCACTGGCATCACAATCCACTTGAAACACCTTGTCAAATTTTGGGAGTGCCAATACAGGATGTTCTATGACCTTTTTATTCAATGCATCAAAGCTCCTTTCAGCCCCTAATGTCCACTTGAACTCTTTTTTATCCCCCCTCATTGTTTCTATGAGAGGTGCACAGATGCTGCTGAAGTTCTTTATGAACTTCTTGTAAAAGCTGGCTAGACCATGAAATGATCTTACTTCTGTTGTGCTTATTGGGGTATGCCATTCAATGATGGCTCTCACCTTCTCGGGGTCCATTTTTAGACCTTCTGCTGAGATTACAAACCCCAGGTATACCAACTCTTTCTTGACAAAATTACACTTTTTTAGATTTATTAATAACTGCTCTTCTCGTAGTTTTTCAAAAACCCTCCTGATATGCATCAGGTGTTCCTCCAGGGTCCTGCTGAATATCAATATATCATCTAAATAAACAATAACAAACTTTCCCAAGAATTCCTTTAGTACTTCATTCATCAGCCGCATGAAAGTACTTGGTGCATTGGACAGCCCAAATGGCATGACCAACCACTCATACAAGCCTTCTCTTGTCTTGAAGGCTGTCTTCCATTCATCTCCCTCTCGGATACGGATCTGATGATAGCCACTCTTCAGGTCAATCTTTGTGAAGTACTCAACCCCACTTAAGCAGTCCATTATATCATCCATCCTTGGCAATGGGAATCTATATTTGATAGTGATTTTATTGATTTCTCGAGAGTCTGTGCACATTCTCCACTCCCCATCCTTCTTGGGTGCTAGTACTGTAGGCACTGCACACGGGCTAAGACTCTCCCTAATCAATCCTTTCTCCAAAAACTCCTGGACCTGTCTGTTTAACTCCTTAGTTTCTACAAGTGTCATCATGTGTGCAGCTTTATTTGGCAAGCTTGATCCTGGTACCAAATCTATATGGTGGCTGATTTTCCTTACTAGGGGTAAACCCTCCGGCACATTATCAGACACAATATCTAGAAATTCCTCCAGCAGGTCTAGGACTTCTGCTGGGGTATCCTGGCATTCCTTCTCCCTAACTCTAGGTATTATTGCATAACATAAATGTTCATGCTTCAACCCATCTAGGAACTTTCTCCCTTCAACTAAACAAATTCTGGAGTTGTTACATACCTTTTCATCCGCATCCTTTAAGGGCTTCAGTTTATGGCGTACACCATTCTTTGTCAATGAGTAGGTGTTGGCACGGCCATCATGCACTGCACTCCGGTCAAACTTCCAGGGTCTCCCCAGCAACATGTGGCAAGCATCCATGGGCAGGATGTCACACAGGACCTCATCACAGTAATTTCCAATGTTAAATTTAACGGAGCACTGTTCATTGACCAAAGCTCTATGGTCCTTCTGTAACCATGCGACCCGGTATGGATGCGGTTGCTTCTTCCTCTCCAACTGTAGTTTTGTAACCATTTCTTCTAAAACCAGGTTATCCGTGCTACCATTATCAATAATAATATTGCAAAATTTGCCCGCACACTTACATCTGGTGCGGAATAAACTTCTTCTCTGATCTATGTTCTTCTCCTCATTCAATAGGACTCTTCTTACAATCATTGCTTCCCCTCTCTCCACTTCTTTGGAATGCTTAGACTCAGCATCTTCCTTTGCCACAACAACCCTAGCTGGACCCTCAGGTCTCTTGTTCGTCCTTTCTTGGTGTTGTGGACACTCAAATGCCCGATGTCATTCTTCACCACAATGGAAACATGTCCCACGAAATACTCCTCTTCCAAATCCTCGTCCAGACCCACCCCGTCCTCTTGGGTAGCTATTCTGGTCTCGGGGCTGATAAACATCCTTTTCCCTTTGATCCCGGTTACTACTGGCTTCACCGGTCTTCTTCGAGTCTTTGTACTTTTCTGCACTGGTCCTCCCACCAGTTCTTCCACCATGGCCCCTTCCTCTTTGTTTGCCTTCAAACCGCCTATTTAGCTTTTCTTCCACCTTTAAGGCAAATTGGTAAGCATCCTCAATGGTGCTTACCTGGACCAGGCTCAGTTCTTCCTGGATACCGAGTCTCAACCCATTGATATAACGGGCCACCTTTTCTTTGTTTGCCTCTAAATGCCCAGTTCTAATGGAGATCTTGTAAAACTCCTCGATGTACTCTTGGACAGTTTTGTTTGTCTGTCTCAAACTCTGCATTTTTCTTAGCAGATCCAACTCATAATCTGTCGGGATGAACTGTCTTTTCAGCTTCTCCACCATTCTGTCCCATCTTGTTATTCTCTCCTTCCCTCTTTTGTTCCTCTCCAACTATATTCCCCTCCACCAAATGCTGGCATGACCCTTCAACTTGGTCTTCGCAAATCTGACCCGATTAGGGTCTTCAACCTCCTTGTACTTGAAATACTCCTCTAAATCATTTATCCAGTAAATTACTTCTTCTGAATTTAAGTTACCTGAGTATGTGGAAACCTCCATTTTTTGTTGCTTTCCAAAATGAGAGATGGCCTTGTACAACCGGGTTTGTGTAGGATCCATAGCCTCTTCCTCTTCCTCAGATTGGTCTTCTTCTTCAATTTTGTCCTCACTTTCCTCATACCTTTCGGGCTCGTGCCTTCTGCGTAACTCTACTTGCAGGGCTTGAACTTGTCTCTACAAGGCTCGGAAGTCTTCGACCGGCACCACATTTCCTACCCCACCACGGTTTCTTCGTGGAGGCATTATATATATTTTTTTTTAAATCCTCCCATAGATCCTGGTGTAACTGCCTCTCTCCGACGATCTGTTACATGCTCAGGAGCTCCTGCTCTGATACCACTTGATGGCAAGCCGGGATTCACACAACAAAGTTCACTGTAATTTTCATTAAATTGCTTAACACAGTTTTTACAGCAGTATTTCCAAGCATACAACTCTACCCCTTCAATCTCGAACTCACCATCCCTTCTTTACATTTTTTTTCGAGTTTTTATCGAGGCCTCGGTCCTCCCAAAAATTAATGCCCCATCTAACAAAATTCGAATTCGAATTTCCCCCCCCTCGGGTTTTTCAAAATTTTTGTCATTAATGGCAATCTGCCTGATCTACCGAGGAACTTGCATTAAAGGCCTCACTGACCTGCACCCACTGCTTCGGTCAGACTGTCTTCTGCATTGTTGTCTCCTCCATGAAGTCGTCACTTGTATTTGTTGTGTTGCCAGAAATAATAATAAAAGAATGTGTGTTCGACACCTCCCTTGTCTTTTTCCCATACGTAGCCGATCGCCTATAAATCTGGCCACGTCTTCTCCATGTCGCAATATAATTGATGCACGTACCCTTCATAACCGCTTTGAGACACGTGGTTGTCCATGTGTCAATTCCGGCCTTGTCCGGTCTTTGGATCATTCTCTTTCGATCAATATTTCACCTGGTCGCGATATCGCGACAGGTCGTGAAATCGCGACATGTCACGATATCGCGACCCAAAAGCGCCTTCACAAGCCGTAGCTCTTTGGGGTCACGAAATCATGACATGTCATGATTTCGTGACCCCTTCCCCCCTCAGCATTCACTTTGCTAAAGTCCTTGGCAATGTTCTCTTCGCCTTGCTATAGTCTTTGATGCTTCTTGTGATTATGCCACATGGCGGCTTCTAACTGGTCGTGATATCACGACAGGACCCGTGATACAAATATTGACTTTTTAGATAGATTATCATAGATCCTAGTATCTAGGATCTTGAGTAGTCTCAAATATTAGAGCAAGTTAGTATAAATGGCCAATATCAATGAATATAACATTCATGTAAATAACAATAATATGAAGTAAAATGCCCAATATAATTCATGCAAATAACTTGAAGAAAACTTACATTAGAATTGCTCAAGTTGTATACAAGATTTAATATTCAATTATCCTTTGATAATAAATTCTTGATATATTTTCTAGATCTTTGTGTCCACAATATAACCTTATAAGGGTAATCCAAATTTTCGTCTAAAAAATAATCATATGGTGATAAACTTGAGGCATGCAAGTGCATGCACACATTAGCATAGGATATTAAAGGAGGGAATTTAACAAAATTATTTTTATAAATTTTAACTGCAACCCTTTTTCTCTCAACTGTTGTACTTGGAGGGTTGGCTAGCCATAGCTCTTGAATATATTAGACCATGGGAGGTCTCAATTTCGATTCTTTATCATGTCAATTACTTTTAAAATACATTTATGGTATCAACATGCATGATGTAGAAACTTATGATGACATGGCAACTTGAAATAATGTAGCATCTTATGATAACATGGAACTTTGTGGTGATGTTATATTAGATGACATCATCCTTTTGGATAATAATAGTGGTGTGGCAAATTTTTACAAATAACATATGGTAGTCTATATAATTGATATGTAGTTTGTATAATTGATATGGTAGTTCATACAACTAACATGGTCACCAATGCATGAATTCTAAGATGATACATGGTAGTCCATGTAGATGATATGATAAACTATCTAGGTGACTTGGTAATAGATACACGATTTCTAAGGTAATATGTGGTTGCTAATGTGGCAGTCCATATAGTTGACTTAATGGCTAATGCATGAATCTTAAGAAAATAAATAATTATCCATAAAAATGGTGTGGCATAACACATGCCAGCTAGTGGAGGAATTGACTTAGTTAGTGATGTGGCATTAATATTTATGAAACACATCGCATATGATATAGGGGCTAATGCAAGTGCTTAATTTAACATGCACTAGGTGCTCTAACATGGTAGGTCATACAACCAATGTGGTAGGCCACAACCACTAGGCATGTATAATTATATGTTAGGCTAATCACATTTTTCCAGTTCATCAAACATTACAAGTAGCTTACATAGTTAACAATAGACTTGGTAATACATAAAACCTAGAATGAATTAGAATGTGACAAGTGGTACATTATGGTTTTTATATTAGCTATCAAATTAGATCATGATAAATGATATCTTGTAACTTGTTTATATGCTACATAGATAGCACATGCTTGCCACCCCTCAACCACTCACACAAAAACACATTATGGCCTCTCAATTGCTATAGGTACTAATTTAAAAAAAAAAATTGTTTAAAGGTTTTGGAGGTATTTTCTATGATTTTAGAGAAAACATTTTTAAGACCATAACATTTGTATATGAAAGGAATTCTAATTTTTATTTTTAAATTATATATATTTTTTGAACACTACATTGCTGGTGTTCTTTTTGGTCATGATTACACGTAGATTTTTATATAATGAAATAATAGTTATGTATCATTGTGTGCCCTTATTGAGTGGTCTTGATTAATCTTCCTAGAAGATCAAGACTGAAGCTCTACTCTAAAGTATTGGGTTAATAAAATATATGTACGAGGAGCCTTGTCATATTAATTCTATCGAAATAGAGCAACTCTATAGGGATAATAAGGATTAGGCTTATGGTTTCATTGCTCTTTATGTCAAAAATGTATATGATCCTTATGATAGTAGCACCACAAATCCTAAAGTGTTGTTTGAGAAATTTTAGGGGCTATATGATTGTTGAACAACCTAAAATCCCCCCATAATGAGGAATAGGGATGTAGAACAACCCAAAAACCCACCCAGAATGAGGAATAGGGATGCAATTTCGTGCCTATGACGAAGAGATCACAATAGGCAAATATATCTCACTGCAAAGGAGATGTGTTGCATAGCCAGTAGATAGGAAATCTCAGAGAATTATTTATCCACAAAGGCATCTCAGGATTGGATGGGATGATCACATACAAGGATAGCCATTAGAGATAAACTTATACAGTTGCCATGGATGCACAAGGTCCCCCTCCAAGACCAAGAGACTAAAGCCCATCAAGAAGTCACCCATAATATATTACCACTAATCCCATTGACTATCCAAATAGAGAGAAACCAGAAGACACCATTCAACTAAAATTGCACAAGAAAGCACGGGCCTACCCTAGACTAGAAAGGATCTATAGAGAACAATTCCAATGGTGAACCCTAAAAAGGACAATGAAAGGATCTTATGTGAAATATTAGAACACCTCGAACCCTCTCCATAAGCCCATATTGAAACAATTCCAAGATCTTCCAATCTATAGATGATAAATCTATGGCCCTATCCCAACACCAAAAAGGATACAAAAGAAGACCCCAAGTTGCGAACAAGACAGGAATTTGGGACAATAGGAGACCTCCTTCATGAGTCTATCACTGAAGTAGATGGAGGAAACCTTCCCAATAGAAAGCAAAAAAGCATAGGCTCCCTCCAAAGACCAAAAATGTCTATCTGGAAAGGCTTTGAAGATACCACTCACGAAACAAGCCAAATGAAAACAATCCACCACCAGAGACAGCAAGGTAAAGATACTTTAGGACTAACTATCAAGCCACAACAAGCATGTTAAAAATGGGAAAAAACATCCTGAGAAACCCTAGAATAGTCTCGTGCATGTCTTGGAAAGCAGTAGGGAGATCCCAGGAAGATCATCCCAGTAGGGTATTCATAGGACTGTAGGAGGGGAAACAATGAAACTAAAACGGGGTCTCTTGCCCAGAGCGGGAGACCACCCCACTTCCCCCCTCACCATCCATTATCTTTTCTAGACTTCATAAAAAAGGCTTTCATGTAATTTTGATGCTTTTTGGTGTGATATAAGATGTATTTATTCCAAAAATAAAATAAAAGAATTTATCACATATGTATTAGAATATTCAACAAAATAATTATTTACATTAATCATCCAATTATCATTTTTATATGTATAAGTGTATTCATTACTACTCTCAAAGATGAAACAACTTTAACAATAAAAACAGTAACAATTTCCACATAAGCACACCATTAAAATTAGTCAAGTTTGTAACTCTACTCTTGACATTGGGATGTTTACCACTGTCATGCATAGAACCAAAAATTGTTATGTTTCCATCAACCACTTGCAAGGCCAAAATGCCATAACAATAACCAACCCACAGGCCATCCTTGATACATGTAACCACATGGATGATTTCAAATATCATCCTTAGTCAAGGCAGTATAGATGAAGTTCAATAATCATTAAGCGTATTTTATCGTATTTAGACATCAATTTTGACTAGCCCTTATAGGATCCACTATAATTTGATCTGACCTAGGATGAGTATTTGGCCATGGCAATATCAAAGGTTCAAATATAAATTTGAATGTACTCATGATAGTTCACATTATTATTGGGTACACAAATACCTTACCTCAGACCATATACCCCAAGATACTACATATCACAACCCATACCATAACAATGTCAATACCTCCAACATAGTTCAAGTTCCCTTTCAACAACCTACCTATACCCTTTTCTTAGGGAACCTAAGGGCTTTGCACAACAACAATCTTGAGATGCAAAGTTTAACTAATGTGGTGAAAAACCAGGTTTAATAGTGGGCATGAGTCAGCCTCCTAGTTTCACCTACAACTACAGAGAAATGTGCAATCAACCCTTAGACCCTATCGTTACCTCTAGGCCCTACCCTAAGCATTTTTCAATACCGGTTTTACCTATCTATAAGGGAACAAAAGATCCAATTGAGCATTTAAGAATATTTAGGACACCATGTCATGATATCATATATCATGACATCCTATTGCTAAAGAAATTCCCTAAAAGCCTTAGTGGTATGAAATTAGAGTGGTATTATCAACTGGCTAATCATTCTTTGAGAAAATTTGAAGAGACAACTAAAATTTTTGTTCAACAATTCAGTGCCTATGTTGAAAAGAATGTGACTATGCAAGACATCTACATGTTAAAACAAGCTAAGGATGAAAGTTTTTTAGAATTCTATCTTGTTGAAGGAGTCTAGTTGAATGTTTGAGATATATCTTACCTCCTTGAGACATTCTTGAGATATTTATTGGAAATTTACAAGAACAAATATCTTAAAAATTGGAAACTACAACTATCACCTTTTTGGAACAAGCAATGGATCTGGCAAGAAGGGTAGAGCAAGCCCTTATTAGAAGATTTCAACTTAAAGTAAAAGAATATAGGACCACTAAAACACAATATAAGAACAAGCATGTAGTTGGTGATGGGGTAATAGATAGTAGACATGTTAACAGTGTTGTTAACACCCTACAAAATATGGTTCTTTGCCAACCTCAAAAACCCCCACCAAGAAATTTCACAAGACTCAACATGCCTATGAATGTGATCCTACAATAGCTCTTGTAAGCTAATATGATTGAGTTACCTCCCTGTTGGAATTTTTGCCACACTAAAAAATAAATTTTTATATTTTTCAAGTGAAGTACGTCTAGTAGTAAAAGTAAAATTGGATGAAATAATCTTTAGATATTTTGTTGTGATAGATCTTTTCTCAAGATTTCCAACGATATATTACAATAGCCAATAGGATGAATGGATCAAAAGTTATGTCTTCGGGAATATTTATCACCAAAAATCAATCTTCGAGGAGAAATAGAAGTAAGAAATTATTGGGCACAGTTAAAGTCAAAGTCACCCCTCAAGAGGGGTAAAAATAATTTTTGCCCTCCTCAAGGGTGAACTTGATGGGCGAAGTTGATGGGTGAAGCTGATGGGCAAAGCTGATGGGCGAAGTTGATGGGCAACTGTGATGGGTGACTGTGATGGGTGACTTTGATGGGTGACTGTGATGGGCGACTGTGATGGGCGACTGCACTTTAGGGGTGAACGTTATTAAAAAAAAAATTAAAATTTCGAGCGAAGATGTTTCGAAAAACGTATTTCAACAATGTTTGAGTTTGGGTAAAGGTGTTTTTCTTTGTTGCCCCACTTGGGAGGCGTATTTCAACTCAACATACAGAGATCTTGGATTTGCAAATGACTTGGTGCATTATTGTCTTTTAATTTACGCATTTTTTTTCATGTTCGGATTCTTTATTTGTTGCTGAATTTAAATTCTGCAAATTGAATTTGAATATTGCTGATGAGAGGAGTGAGTGTTGGAGTGCTGATTTAAAATATTATATTTCTAATTTTTAAGTAAATTTTGTTGTTCTTTATCTATTGTATGCTATTCATTTCTTGGTGTGGATTCTTGTTGTTAGTCTATTCTCATCCTACACAGTCGGCCTATGGTCATATTTCCCATTTCTTTTCGTCTTTTCTAATTTCTTTCATGCAACTCTTATCTTAAACAAATGTAGAATTTTAGTAAGGGAACTAGCCCTCTCTAGAGATTGACACAAGGGACATATCTTTCCTCCAATCATTCAATGTTGGTCTTATCTAGGGTGCACAAACACATTTTTGTTGATTAGGCAGATATTTGACCAATAATTTTTGGTATGCCCGATGGGACTCATAGTCTCCGTATTTTAAGGGAGCCCGAGTTTGGTGAATCTATGGCTTGATTTTATCTAGAAAAATCACCTAGCGACTCTATTGAGCTAAAGATCCAAGTCTCTTGATCATGGATGTCTTTTATACTAAAAAAAGACATCCTAGAGGAATCAAGGTTTGGTGAGCAGCCTTGACCTCACAAGCAGAGAAATAATATTCACCTGGTGACTTCGACCCAGTGGCAAGGACCGTAATATTTGAGGACCACTACTCTAATGGCACAAGTATGTTATCCCAGTTGGAATGATCTTGGTCCTTTTAATATCCAAAGTCAGCATGAGATTCCCAAAAGTGCCCTGAAGACTCTAACAAAATACAATGGCACTAAGGGAATGGCCTGAGAGCATATTGAAGATGTCGTTGCTCTAACGACCCTCTATGGAATAGCCCATGAAGATGTCATGATCATACTTTTGGTCTTGTCTATAGAAGGAAGGGCACTACAATGGTACAAAATGCTCAGGGGTAAGAACATCTACTCATGGGCATAATTGGCAAGAGCACTATTTTACACATTTTATGGCTCTCAGGACTCCTTTCAACTCCTGACACACCTCTCCACAATCAAGAGAGCACCTCTAGAGAGAATCATGAACTTCAATATTTGATTTTGGAGGAGTTGGAGGAGAATTCTAGAAAATATCCAACCGACACCCGATCAAGCCCACCTCTACTACATTTGGGCTTTTTACCCGGACATAGGCCTCATCCTGTTGCAATCTGGGGAAAAAATATTCTCTCAAATATTTCAAGAAGTAGGAAAAGCAGAGCAACCCCTACTACAATTGAAAAAAATATAGTGGAGAGAAATTGCCTTTCCATCACTCTCTTCGGAAGTTGTTGCTCCCATATGTCTTGCGTAATATTCACAATGGAAGATCCCTCAAACTGTGTGGATACCTGGAAAACAACTGTGTGGAGCATAAGAGGCAAATTTTATCTAGGGTCAAAAAAGGGAATATGCCAGCACTGCTCCAACAATGAACAATATGGTTGCTTGCAACTTCCATCAAGATATGGAGCAAGAAGAGGTGGATGTATCACAATATTAGTAGACAGAATATGCAAACATTACCCCAATAATGAACAATATGGTAGCTTGCAACTTTCTTCAGGAGAAGGATCGAGAAGAATCGAAGAGTCTAATGACAAAATTTGAGTGCAAAAAGGGTACAATTTTGCACCCTTTTTGTTTCCCTAAGCATAGCACGTAAGTACTCGATCAGGACCCCATAAGCATACCTCATCAAGAGACTGGTCCTAAGGAGATCCTGACAGTAGGGCTATCATCAGAAAGATCTTGCTATCACATCAAGGAGTCAAAGGAGCATGTACCAAATATCTCACAACCAGTGGACTCTCAAGAGTGGCGATATTGGTTCCAGTCATCACCGCAACCAGTACTCAAATAAGGTTCCCATATGGTAAATATTTTTGCCATATTATTCAGTAATTGTATAAGTGTTGGTATGCATGATAACCTACCACATTGTAGTTGGCTTGCAACCTGGAAAACTTTGGGAAGAGGACAGCCAAACTTTAAATATTTCTTGAAGTACAATCATATTTGGTACGAACACTGCAGATTCATCGAATAAGCACCCAAATCCAGGTTTGTGGTGGTAGCATGCCAATCATGTCACAAACTTTTGTGTAAATATTGTAAATAGGTTGGCTAATAAATAAAGTGTTGAGGACACAAAATGGTGTCGGAGCCCATAGGTACGTATTTATTCCCACCCTGTTTCATAGTCATCAATCACCATTGTTCCTTCTGCCATTCCCATTTATTCCATTCCTCTAGCTGTCAGTTGGTTTGCCTCTGCCCCTAACTTGTTTTCCATTCCACCATCATCTACCTCATGTTTCATCCTCATTAATTCCATCGTTGTTGTGAGTATACCAACCTCATCAAGGGTGAGCGTAGCCATGGCCTCATCTATTTCTGCTCCTTTCGTTGATCCAAACCCTCAATAACATCCATTTTTTTCCATTTTATTTTTTATTATAGGATCCATTGGTGTTAGAAATTGAAGTCTTGCTAAAGCACCCTAAAGCAAAGAAAATCAGTCGAGCTCGGTGAAGTACCTCGCATGGGGTGAAAAATACAATCAGGCGACTAAACAATATGAGGCAGTGCAGGAAGAAGTTGATTCCAATAGTAAATAGTTTAATGTAGTAGGAGGTTGTGAATCCATTTCCCATTGGATAAATGCCCTGGGATTGATTGCATCCAGACGAGTTGAATACCTCACGAGCCACCAAAAGTGCTAGCATTTTTGCCACACTAAAAATAAATTTTTAAATTCATCAAGTGAAGTATGTCCAATAGTGAAAGGAAAATTGGATGAGATGATCTTTAGATATTTTGTTATGACAAATATTTTCTCAAGATTTCCAACGATATATTACAATAGCCAATCGGGTGAACGGATCAAAATTTTGGCTCCGGGAAGATTTATCACCAAAAATAAATCTTCAAGGCAAAAATAGAAGTAAGAAATTGCTAGGAACAGTCAAAGTCAAAGTTGCCCCTCAGGAGGGGTGAAAATCATTTTTTCCCTCCTCAAGGATGAAGTTGATGGGTGAAGTGGATGGGCGAAGCTGCTGGGCAAAGTTTATGGGCGACTGTGATGGGTGACCGTGATGGGTGACTGTGATGGGCGACTGTGCTGGGCGACTTTGATGGGCGACTATGATGGGCAACTGCGATGGGCAAATTTGATGGGCGACTATGATGGGCAACTGCGATGGGCAAATTTGATGGGCGATTATCGGTGACTGCACTTCAGGGATGAACTTCATTAAAAGTTTTTTTAAATGTCGGGCGAAGATGTTTTGAAAAACATATTTTAGCAATGTTTGAGTTCGGGCAAAGGTGTTTTTCTTCGTTGCCCCACTTGGGAGGTGAATGGTATTTTTAAAAAGCTCGGTTGGTTTATTTTTCGCCTGAATGCAAAATTATGAGAGCATATGATGAATTAAAAGATGCAGATTTGGTCATTTATTGCCACCATCTTGGGCAATATTTAATATGTCAATTCCAATCAAGGATATGCTCAGATAAGGGCCACAATTTAATATTGGTGGCAAAGTGAAAGAAATTTTTGTTATTTTCAAGGAAACCTTCTCAAAGGTTCTACTCCCTCTCCAAATCATATTTAATACGGAGTAAATTAATGAAGATCATGTTTGATTTCCGAGAGGACGGAGGTGGCCCAAATTTAATGCCCTTGTGCCCGAATGCCTTGCCATCCTAAAATGTTTCAGGATCATGATTATCATTAGGAGAGTTCCAATAAATAATGACTCACGATTTCTCTGATTTAATGACATTGGGTATTTTTATGTATTTAATGAAAGAGGTGCAAACCTCTATAAATACTAAACAAACTTTCATTGTAAAGGGTTGAAAAAAATAGATATCCTGTGAGAAAAATCTTCAAGTTCTCTACAGTAATAGACATACAGAGCTCTTATATTTGGAAATGACTTGGTGCATTATTGTCTTTTGATTTACGCATTTCTTTTCATGCTCGGATTATTTATTTGTTGCTAAATTTAAATTCTACGAATTGAATTTGAATATTGCTGATAAGAGGGGTGAGTGTTGGAGTGTTGATTTGAAAGATTATATATTCAATTTTTTAAGTAAATTTTGTTGTTTCTTTATCTATTGTATGTTAATCATTGCTTGGTATGGATTCTTGTTGTTAGTCTATTCCCATCCCACACAGTCAGTCTGTAGCCATATTCCCATTTATTTCCGTGTTTTCTAATTTTTTCCTACAACTCTTATCTTAAACCGATGTAGAATTTTAGTAAAGGAACCAACCCTCTCTGAAGACTGACACGAGGGACATCTCTTTACTCCGGTAATTCAATGTTGGTCGTATCTAGGGCGCATAAACATAGTTTTTTTGATTAGGTAGATATTTGAGCAACACTCCCATAAGGCAACCTGATACCATGATTGATTGGTATAAGTCTAGTCAACATTGTGAATATCATAGAGTAGATGGGCACATGACATAAGGATGTAAGAGGTTGAAACATGTGGTTTAGGACTTAATTGACGAAGATCACCTTGTCATAGAATGTTTTTAGCCCAATTATCCAACAAACAATCAACCTCCTACTCAAAAAGCACTAACAACTAATCAAGACATGGGAATTTTTCAAGATCCCCTACCTAAGCATGGTCAACAAGCAACTAATAAAGTTTCATATCGTAATGTGCCACATCCCTATGATAATATGGTTAATATGATAGCAATAACTACAAGGTAACAAACACATATTCAAACAACTCAATATTTTCAACAAGAGATGAGTTCTTCATCCAACCCACCTTCAAAACTTGCCTTAGTTTTAAAAAATACCAAAAAAAGGAGCACAAGGTTAGAAAATCCACCTTTAATGTTGAAGCCACAACATAAAGTCTCCTTTGACATTCAACAACAATTAGCTTGCACCCCATCCAAGATATCTCTCTTAGAACTCTTGCAAACTTCTCTTATTCATAGGGAAGCCTTATTGAAGCTCCTAAGACAACAATATGTTCCTTAAGACATTTTCCCTAGTGTTATAACTAATATTGTAAGTTCTCTTGGGATACATCATACCACATTTTTGGATGTCGATATTCCTTCCTCAGACTACGAGGGGATTCTTCCCTCTACATCACTACATTTATTGGGGAAATGTTTATCAAATGGATTCTGATTGATAATGGTTCTCTAGGTTTATGCACTTATCAGTTCTTCCAAAAGTTTAGATTAAAATAAAAATATTTAAATAAATCTGATATCATCATCAAAGATTTCAACAATGAGTCCCAAGAGGCTTGCGGTATTATATCCCTCCCCCTTAGGGTTGGATCTAATATCCTAGAAACCTTATTCTATGTGTTGTCTTACCCCACATATTTCAATATTCTTCTTGGACGTACTTGGATTCATGTGATGAGAGTGGTCCCTCCTAATTTTCATCAATGTTTGAAGTTCAAATCTAAGAATCAACTAGTCACAATTTCAAGTGATCCTCACCCATTCAAATATTGTTTAATGGTGGAGCAAGATCAAACTGATCTTAATTTATGTCCATCAATTTTCTCATCTCACATAACTAAACAACTTGAAAATATAAAAGTGAGTTAGGAACCACTCATTAATGTTTCATCATGGGATCAAGTTAATCATTTTCTTTCAAAGCCTCTTATGGATCTTGCCAAGCTACCACCTTCACAAAGGACTATGGGTTTACCCTATAATAAGGGTGAAGTTGTACACATTGGTACATGTACCTTTATATTCACAGGAGTCTCCCTCAAGTAAAATATTTATGGTAACAACCCTCTTCCCATAGAGTGTTCTTTTACAATTGTTACCTATCCGATGATTTATCACTTCCCAAGCAAATCTTATCTGGTATGGGATATATAGGTAAAGTTTTGGGACCACAATAGAAAGGCATTCAAAAGCCTTTGGAAATGGATGTTTGACCTAGTAGATGTGGCGTAGGCTACATCCCTAATAAAAACCAACCTCCACCCATTACTAAGGATGATCACCTTGTTACTTATGTTGATTATTTAGATCATCAAAGCTTGGAGTGAAGTTATGAAGATGAGGGTCCCCCTTATCCCTTAGACATTCTTTTTTGCAATATGGTAACTGTTGGCATTTTTGCCACATTTTTTTGATTGTTGATTATTCATGCATAAAATGTTGAAGTTCTCACTCCTTTACAGGTTTTGATGCAAAAAATAGCTAAGTCCGAAGACTGTCGTGATATCGCGACAAAAAGTAGCATGGAGGGCACAGTTTCAAAACCGTCGCGATATCGCGACATGTCGCGTTATCGCGGGTCTATTGAGGAGAGAGAAGTCAAAAGCAAAGGTGTCACGAAATCGTGACCTGTCACAGTTTCGTGGTGCAAAAGGCAAAAAAGGGCTAAGCAGCAAAGTTGTCACGATTTCGTGACGTGTTCCAAAATCGTGGTCAAAATGGTCAACGGAGGTAGCGTAGCAAAATCATCGCGAAATCGCGACATGTCACGTTTTCGCGACTTACAATGGCCATGGAGTATAGTAAGAGAAAATGTCACGAAATCACGACATAACTAAGCAAAGGGTGCTGACAATAAACTTTGTAGCGATATCGCGACAAAATAATGAACAAGGCACAAAAGGTGAAAGACATCATGAAATCGCAACGTAAGTGGAAACAGAAAGCATAAGGCATGAGAAGCGTCGCGATTTCATGAAATTTGTGGAGGTGAAGTCCAAAGAAGAAGAGGGATGGACGAAGGGCAACCTAAAGAAACATGGAAACGTCACGATTTCATGACATATTGGGGCGGAAGGACCAAGTGCAGAGAATTATCGCGATTTCACGACATGTCACGTTTTCGCGAAGAGGAAGCAAGGAGGCAGCCAAATTGTACGGAATGTCATGATTTCGCGACATGACGAATTTTCACGGTCAAAAGTAGTAAAGTCTAAGGAGATAGAACATGTCACGATTTCGCGACATGATGGAGATTAACGAACCACTTGAGGCAAGAGTGTCATGTTTTCGTAGGTTGGAAGTAGGACCGTACAAGGCGGATGAAAATTGTTACGAAATCGCAACATGTTGGCTTTTCATGACTTAGAAGAGAAGATTGAGCAGTGGGTAGATAGTGTAGCGATTTTGCGACTTTCGTGACAAAAGTGTACGGAGCAGAGATATGTCGTGATTTCATGACATGTCACGTTTTCGCGACCTGTTACAGTTTCGTGCCAAAAAGCAGTTCAAACGGCCCGATGAAGTTTTGCGATTTCCAAGGATTAAAAGCACTCCAGAATTAAATGTTTTGTTGCTTTCCAATGCGAGCAAGGTAGAAGAACGTGTCCAAGCCACCAGAATTGAAGATGCTCCATTATTCAAAGCTTCTGTTCATGATTTTTCTAACGGTTCAAGCATGTTTCAAGAATGACCATTTAATGAAGACGACCGACTCCTTGTTTCATTCAATTTTTGGTTTCTCCGAGGCTGGTTTAAGGGGATCATTTCCTTGTTTCCGTTGCACATTTTGTAGATCTCGAGGAAGTTCGTTGCATGTTTTTAATGTTGTAAAGAAGCAAGACTTCTATATAAATCAATGTAGATCTCGAAAAGAGGGATCGAGAGAGAGACTTTTGCTTGAAAGCTTTGAAGTTCTTTGCATGAATGAAAGATATTTGGCCTCTAGTTTTGCAAGCAATTGTCTATGTGATTTTTCCTTCTGTCTTATACATTCCTAATTTACACTCGTATTTCTTATCTGCTGCTTAATTTGAATTCTGCATCTGAGTTTAAATATTGCTAGTGAGGAAGTGAGTTCTGGAATGTGATCTTGGAGGTTTTCTGCGCAAGGTTGTAAGTTAATTACGTTGATATCTTCTATTATATGCTGTTACTGTACTTGAAGTTATCTGTTGCTAATCTTTCCTGATCTGATAAATTCAGCCCGTGGCTATATTTCCCATTTCTTTTCTTTTTCTTTTTGCACATTTATAATTCCTTTCCAGTAACTTTAGTCTTCATCAAGCTTAGATTTAGTAAGGGAACCAGCCCTCTCTGGAGATTGGTCTGGGAGACATTTCTTTCTCCCAGCCTTTCAATGTTGGTCGGGTCTAGGGTGCATAGACGTAGAAAATCCTTTCCTGTGGCAGATTCGTGACCAACAGTTTTTGGCACGCCGGTGGGACAGACTGTTTCTGTCTCAGAAAGATCCCATAGTATTGAGGGTTTAATGTTCGCCTTCATGCCGTATAGTTAGAACATTTGGTGACTCTGCAGTACCCAGAAATCTCTGAACGTGGATGCAGTGAAAGTCGTACTTCATGATCACGAGATCAAAGTCCAAAAAAGTTGAAGATCTTGTTGAGTTTTTTGAACTTGACAACACAAAAAGAGGTGAACACTCTAGGTTGGTTTCCCCATCGCTTGCATCATCTGCCATATCCACACAAATCCCTGGTATTGTTACTAGTTTTCCATCTTCTCAATTACATACACTAGTCCCAATGGCCCAGTATCCTCCACCCCGACAGTTTTCAGCATGGAACAGCTCAAGGGCCTTGAATTTGCGAGCTCAAAATCTAGTTCCCCAGGCTGCTTTGAAAGCCTTGCCAACCTATGATGGTATGGGAAAGACTGCATACGAACATATTCATGATGTAGCTTCTCTGGCAGCCATTCATGATATAACGGACGAAGATGTGATGGTGAAGTTATTAGTGTTATCCTTGAGAGGAAAATTGTTGTACTGGTATCGATCTCTGCAACCAGGCACTATTGCGTCCTGGGATCAGCTAGGAGAATTGTTAGTGAAGAATTTTCATGAACAGGCTGACCCATTTTCATTGTTGCATCAGTTTAACGCAATCCAGAGGCACCCATAGGAGGCAATAGCAGATTTCAATGTTCGTTTCACCAGAAGCTAGCAGCGAGTGCCTGAAGGACTTCGCCCTACCCCTGAGCAAGCTACGTTCTACTACCTTCGAGCATTCAATACAGACATTGGCTTGGCGATCAGGCAGTCCAATGTGATGACCTTCCCAGAACTGTTCGAGCAAGCACAAAAGGTGGAGGCAGACTTGATTGCAATCGACAGGCTTCCCCCAAAGGTAGCAATGCCCATTTTACCTGATATTCCACAACATTTATATCCTAGTTCTTTTTCGCAATCTATGTCTTCTATGTACCCTGTTCCATCATGGAATTCCAGTGCACCTCAAATTGCACCTATCCCAGTTCCTCAGCTCTCTACTTCAGCAAATCCCTAGTTGCCTGCACCCAACATTCTGCCATTCCCTGCTTCCACTTCATTCCCAGCATTACCGGCACCACCAACACCTTTGCCCTTACCAACACCTCCTGCACCTATAAACCCTGATCCTTATACGACACTCTTGCAAGAGGTAAAATCTGCCAATTCTACAATAAGAGCAATGGGTAATAAGATCACGCTTATTGAAAGGAAGCAAGCTGAGCGAGATTTCCAGCCTAGGAGATTTCAACCCCCGCCGATTACTAGAGAACAAGCTACTTCAACAAGCAAAGCACCCGAGAAGAACCTGACTGTTTTGGCAAATGAAGATGCAGTCCTTCCTGAAAGAACATATTGGTGTTCGACATGCAATGATCCCCATGGAGAAGACACTTGCATGGTTCATTTGAATTATGTGCAGACATTGGCTGCTAGTTCTTCGGGAGGGCAAGTCAATATGATCTCTGAGGCAGGCCATAGCTTAATGGTTCCATCTGAAGAGCAAGTTTCAGTTCTCACAAGGACTGGAAAGAAGCCTGTTACAGTAGATCCTGCTAAGCTAGAGCCATTAAAAGTGCCAGCTGATTTGAAGAAACAAGGGAAAACTCCTATGTCAGTTTCAAAGCTAGATGCGCCTATTTTATCGAAAGATCCTATTCCACACAGAGTACAAGAAAAGGCCGCAACTGCACAGGCAAGATCAAAAGCAGAGGAGCAAGCTAGAGAAAAGCTAAAGTACCCTTCATTGACGAAGAGGCTGAGAGTAGAAGCCACTCAACAGTATCAAAGCAGATATGATCATCCCATTGAAAAGAAGGAATCTGTTGTGGTTGCATACAACATTGTCGAAGAACTGAAGAAGACCCCAGCTAAGGTTAGTCTTTATGATGCATTGCAATTGCCTAGGCAGGTAGATTTATTGCAAGAATATTTAAAATCTATGAAGGATAGTGAGAAAGGTCCTACCCAGACAATTTATGCTCAAGCTTTAACCACTTCTATCACTGGTAAAAATAGACCACCCCCGTTTTATCTATCACTGCAAATAGAGGGTTGGATCGTGCATAACTGCATGATCGACTCTGGAGCCGCTACAACTGTCATGCCAAAGGCAGTTTGTGAAGTTATGGGTATGGAATACACATGAAGTAGCCCTGGAGTCTTGCAGTTAGATGGCACTCCTATGAAAATGGTGGGTGTAATCAAGGATGTCCCAATTGTTTTACACACTATGCCTCAGATTACAGTCATTCAGGAGATAGTTGTGGTCGATCTAGAACCGTATTTCAGTATGTGCTTATCCAGAGAGTTTACTACAAAGTTGGGAGGTTACCTTGCACTGGATTATTCCCACTTGGAGATCCCTTTCAAAGGAAAGAGACTCCGGATTCATAATGAAAAACCTTCCTCTTTTCATATTGAAAGGTTGGATGAAGTAGGAAAGGCCATGCAGTCTGTCAACATGCTAACCGAAGAGTTAGAGGGTTCTGATTTGATGAATGAGGTTTTAGATGAGCTTCAGTTGGAAGACGGGTTTTCCATGCTTGATTTCAATGCTATGCTGGAGACCGAAATCGGTTGTTATTCTATCACAAAGCCCGAGGATGGCGCAATGCAGGTATTCCCTAACCAAGATGATCAGAGCTCTATCACGGATCAACTATGGAAGTTATATTTTGATGGGGCAAGATGCAAAAATGGTGCAGGAGCAGGTATTGTTTTGATTTCTCCCTCTAGTTTACAAAGAACATATTCATACCGTCTTACTTGGAATTGTACTAACAATGCTGCCGAGTACGAAGCATTATGCCTAGGCTTGAAAAAGGCAAGAAAGTTGGGAATCGAACAGTTGCAGATTTTTGGTGATTCTGAGCTGATTGTAAACCAAGTAACAAACAGGTGTATTTCCAAGCAGCATTATCTCAAAGCATACCGCAACCAAGTTTGGGACCTGTTTGAGTCTTTCACAGCTCTGAATATTCAAGCCATTTCACGAGAGCTGAATAAGCATGCAGATCTTCTAGCATCTCTTGGAGCAAATTTTTCTCCCATTGAGCAGGTAGTGAAGAAACCAAAGACAATAAGGATGGTGTACAGGCCTAGTGTCCCAGACAAAGATACTTTCTGGCAAGTCTTCGAGAGTGATGAGCAAATTGTTAACTTTTTGATTCAAGAAGCTGCCACCATCAAAGGAAGAACCTTGGAGCACGAAGAAACTGATGGTCTGATTCAGTTGCGGAATAATCATATTCCGAAGGGTCTTATCACTCTAGAAAGTTTGTTTGATCAGCATGATCGGTCCAAGAAACATCGGATTGAGATCGACAAGAAAGAGTATATGGAGATGCAATTAGAACCCAATAAGGTCATTAAGATTGGGACTGATTCTACTCTTGATGAACTGCAAGAAATCAGGCAACTGTGTCAAGAATTTTTTGATATTGTGGCCTGGAGTTATGAGGATCTGAAGGGATATGATAAACAGATTGTTCAGCATACTATTGAGTTGGAAGAAGGAGTCAGACCCTTCAGGCAAAAGCAGCGACCAATGAATCCAAATATTGAGACTCTCATGAGGGCCGAACTTGTGAAAATGTTGCAGGCCAAGATTATATACCCGGTTAAGCACTCGACTTGGGTTGCTAATCTGGTTTCGATTCGAAAGAAAAATGGAGACATACGACTGTGTGTAGATTTTTGAAATCTGAACCGTGCATCTCTGAAAGATCACTATCCCTTGCCTCGCATTGATCAGATACTGCATGTTGTTGCTGGGGCTCAACATTTTTCATTGCTGGACGGATTCTCTGGATATAACCAGATTTGGGTTAGGGATGAGGACCAGTACAAGACAACATTTACAACTAAGTGGGGCACTTTTGCTTATCAACGAATGCCTTTCGGATTATCAAATGTTGGGGCCACATTCCAGAGAGCCATGGACATTGCATTTGAGGAGCTTTTGAACAAGATTATTGTTATTTATCTTGATGATATGACTGTCTTTTCACATAAACGGGAAGATCACTGTTCTCATCTGAGGCAAATCTTTGGAAAATGTAGAGAGTTTGGTATTTCCATTAATCCAAAGAAGTCGGTTTTTGCAGTGAAGGAAGGTAAACTCTTGGGGCATGTCATTTCAGAAGATGGTTTGGCAATTGATCCATCTCGAGTCGAAGCATTGAAGAAACTATCGCTCCCTGCCAATAAGAAAGAGTTGCAGTCTTTCTTTGGACAGATTAATTTTATCAGGAAGTTCATTTCTGATTTTGCCCAAGTTGTCAAGCCCATGACTGAGTTGTTGAAGAAGGATGCAGAATTTAAATGGACAACTCAGAGGAAGGAGGCATTCCAGGAAATTAAGGACAGAATAGTGCAGGCTCCTGTATTAATTAATCCAGATTATTCAAAAGATTTCATTTTGTATGCAGTGGGGGAAGATGAAAGCTATGCCATAGTACTCACATAGAAAGGAGACGATGGGAATGAAAGGCCCATTGCTTTCCTTAGTCAGGTTATTTTACCTCATGAGGCAAAATATAATTTCATTGAAAAATAGGTGTATGTTGTCATGAAGTCTCTTAAAAAATTCAAGCACTTCATATCTCAAAGTAGGACAGTCGTCTATGTTATACATCCCGATGTAAGGAATTTCATCATTCAGGGTGAGATGGGTGATAAACGCGTTGGTTGGGTCACCAAAATTCAAGAATTTGATGTTGAGATTCATCCGACCAAGCTAGTGCGGGGTAAGGCCTTATGCCAGCATTTAGCAAAGACTGCAGCATCTGGGATAGTTGATTATCAAGTAGATGATCTTGCTAGAGATAACAATCTGATGAACCTCTTAGTTCAAGAACAAGATTGGGCAGATGACCTCATTAACTATTTCACAACTGGTAGATGCCCTTCACAGTTAAATGCCTCACAACGGAGAAGGTTTCATCTGCAAGCTCTCGGGTATGTGTTACTTGCCCGAAGGATTGTTTTTCAAGAACATTGATGGCATTCTTTTAAGGTGTGTCAAGGAATCAGAGAAGGCTAGACTCCTGGAGGAGTTTCATTCTGGCATATCAGGAGGACACTATGCAGGTAGACCAATGGCTTTAAAAATTATTCAGGCTGGTTACTATTGGCCAACCTTGTTCACAGATGCTTTCAGGATTGCCCAAGCATGTGACAAATGTCAGAGGTATACAGGAAGGGTTAGAAATGCATCATTGCCCCTGCATCCAATTCAAGTTGAAGCACCTTTTCAGTAGTGGGGATTGGACTTTATTGGGATTATTGATCCGAATTCTTCAGCTGGACACAAGTATATCTTGACCGCTATAGATTATTTTACGAGATGGTCTGAAGCTATTCCAACCAGGGTTGCAAATCAAGAGGTGGTGATTTCTTTCATTGAAGGGCTGATTACACGTTTTGGCATTCTTGATGCTATTATTACAGATAACGGGACTCCATTTATTGGAGCTGAGCTAGCTGAATTTGCAAATAAGTATGGTGTTTTCTTGAAGACATCCTCTAACTATTACCCTCAGGGAAATGGCTTGGCAGAGTCCACAAACAAGAATTTGCTACGGATTTTAAAGAGATCTTTGGGGGATAACAAGAGATCATGGCACCTTCTGTTGAATCAAGCTTTATGGGTAGATAGGATTTCAATCAAGAAGTCTATCAAGACTTCACCATATGCCCTGGTATATGGAAAAGAGGCAAGGTTGCCTGTTCATCTAGAATTGCCAGTATTGCAGTAGTTGCAGGGATTTCAGGATGATGAAGCAGATGTAGATTCCATGGATATGCGGTTGGCTCAGTTGTTACAGTTGGAAGAGCAACGTTCTTTGGCCTATGAGGAGTTTGCTAAGCATACACAAGTTATTTCAAAGTGGTTCCATAAAAATTCCACTGATCGTCCGCTTAAGGTGGGTGATTTGGTCCTGAAATGGAATGAAAAGAAAGCTAAGCCAGGGATGCACAAGAAGTTTGATGCTCTGTGGGAGGGTCCATTCCGCATTGTCAGTGCTGGTGCAACAAATTCGTTTCATCTGGAAGATTTGGATGGCAGCCCACTTCCTATTTCGGTGAACGACTTTCATCTGAAAGCCTATACTACATGAAGTGTGAGTCCAGTATTACCTTGTATATAGTAAAAAAAAAAAAAAAAAAAAAAAAAAAGTATTGTTTTCCTCTGTCAACTTCGGCTCTTTTTGCATGCGAGCCCGTAGGTACGTATTTCTTTCTTTTTCTTCTTCCTTCCCAGCAGATAGTGGCTTCCTCTCTATTTCTTCCTTCCCCTCTTCATTCCCTTCTTCTCCTACTCCTTTTTCTTCTGCAAGTAATCAAGCCACTGTTGTTGTTTCTTTTTCCCTTCCTGATATTCTCGTTTCTTCTTTTCCTTTTCTTCTAATTTCTTTGTCGTTTTAGCATTTATCCATAGTTCATCCCACATTTGTCATCTCTTCCACTTCCATTCCATTATTCCATTCACTTCCATTTCCCTTTCATAGCAGCTGGTAGCATAGAAGCACTCTGTTACTGTATCTACCGCATCACTCCTCCCACTCCACCATTCCATCATTTACTATTTCCATTCCATAGTCCTCACTCCACTTATTTCATTCATTTCCGTTTTGCAACCCCTGGTGCTTTCATGGAGATTCTTTTACAACACTTGGTCAGCTAAGCCAAATACAGATTCCTTGAGTTTTCAGTAATTCAGCAAGAGTTGTTGCAGTAGTCCATCGAGATGTACCCCATCAGCCACTTTCTGTTCTCGGTTTTTCTTGACTCTGTTGCCCAATGGATTCATGCACTGGATTCTTGCATACAAGAATCGTATACCCCACGAGCCACCAAGAATGTTGGCATTTTTGCCACATTGTTTTGATTGTTGATTATTCATGCATAAGATGTTGAAGTTCTCACTCCTCTACAAGTTTTGATGTCAAAAAAAGCTAAGTCCGAAGACTGTCGCGATATCACGACAAAAAGCAACATGGAGAGCACAGTTTCAAAACCATCATGATATCGCGACATGTCGCGTTATCACGGGTCTATTGAGGAGAGAGAAGTCAAAAGCAAAGGTGTCGTGAAATCGTGACCTGTCATAGTTTCACGGTGCAAAATGCAAAAAAGGGCTAAGTAGAAAAGTTGTCACGATTTCGCGACGTGTTCCAAAATTGCGGTCAAAATGGTCAACGGAGGTAGCGTAGCAAAATTGTCGTGATATCGTGACATGTCACGTTTTCATGACTTACAATGGCCATGGAGTATAGTAAGAGAAAAGGTCATGAAATCATGACATAACTAAGAAAGGGATGACAATAAAGTTTGTAGCGATATCATGACAGAATAGTGAACAAGGAACAAAATGTGAAAGATGTCATGAAATCGCGACGTGTTGCGTGGTCGCGGCAAAGTTGAAACAAAAAGCATAAGGCATGAAAAGCGTCGTGATTTCGTGACATTTTTGGAGATGAAGTCCAGCAACATGAAACATCATGATTTCGTGACATATTGGGGCGGAAGGACCAAGTGCAGAGAATTGTAGCGATTTCGTGACATGTCACGTTTTTGCGAAGAGGAAGCAAGGAGGCGGCCAGATTGTATGGAATGTCACGATTTCGTGACATGATGAATTTTTGCGGTCAAGAGCAGTAAAGTCCAAGGAGATAGAACCTGTCATGATTTCGTGACATGATGGAGATTGAAGAACCACTTGAGGCAAGAGTGTCATGTTTTCGTAGGTTAGAAGTAGGACCGTATAGGGTGGATGAAAATTGTTGTGAAATCGTGACATGTTGGCTTTTTGTGACTTAGAAGAGAAGATTGAGCAGTGGGGAGATAGTGTAGCGATTTCGTGACTTGTTTGGTTTTCATAAAACATGTGTGATGGAAGAAGTAGCGAAAGTGGATTGTCTTGTTTTCACGGTGTATCAAGGTGACAAAGCCAAAAGAGAGAAAGGTGTAGTGAAATCGTGCTTGTCATGTTTTGTGGTTCGAATGCGAAGAGAAAACATGGATGAAGAACGTCATGAAATCGTGCCTTGTCACATTTTTGCAGAAATAAAGTGGAGAAAGAGCATAATAGTATGGAACGTCATGATTTTGTGATGCATCACATTTTCACGAGCTAAGGTAGCGAAGGAGACAAAGGAGCCGAATACGTCACGATTTCGTGACATGGTTGATTTTTGCGATCCCAAAGTGACAAAAGTGTACGGAGTAGAGATATGTCATGATTTCGTGACATGTCACGTTTTCGCGACCTATTACAGTTTCACGCCAGAAAGCAGTTCAAACGGCCCGATGAAGTTTTACGATTTCCAAGGATTAAAAGCACTCCAGAATTAAATGTTTTGCTGCTTTCCAATGCGAGCAAGGTAGAAGAACGTGTCCAAGCCACCAGAATTGAAGATGCTCCATTATTCAAAGCTGTTGTTCATGATTTTTCTAACGGTTCAAGCATGTTTCAAGAACGACCATTTAATGAAGACGATCGACTCCTTGTTTCATTCAATTTTTGGTTTCTCCGAGGCTGGTTTAAGGGGATCATTTCCTTGTTTCTGTTGCACATTTTTTAGATCTCGAGGAAGTCCGTTGCATGTTTTTAATGTTGTAAAGAAGCAAGACTTCTATATAAATCAATGTAGATCTCAGAAAGAGGGATCGAGAGAGAGACTTTTGCTGAAAGCTTTTCAAGTTCTTTGCATGAATGAAAGATATTTGGCCTCTGGTTTTGCAAGCAACTGTCTATGTGATTTTTCCTTCTATCTTATACATTCCTAATTTACGCTCGTATTTCTTATCTGCTGCTTAATTTGAATTCTGCATCTGAGTTTAAATATTGCTAGTGAGGAAGTGAGTTCTGGAATGTGATCTTGGAGGTTTTCTATGCAAGGTTGTAAGTTAATTACGTTGATATCTTCTATTATATGTTGTTACTGTACTTGAAGTTATCTGTTGCTAATCTTTCTTGATCTGATAAATTTGGCCTATGGCTATATTTCCCATCTTTTTTTTCTTTCTTCTGCACATTTATAATTCCTTTCCAGTAACTCTAGTCTTCATCAAGCTTAGATTTAGTAAGGGAACCAGCCCTCTCTAGAGATTGGTCTGGGAGACATTTCTTTCTCCTAGCCTTTCAATGTTGGCCGGGTCTAGGGTGCATTTAGCATAAAATCCTTTCCTATGGCAGATTCGTGACCAACAATTTTTGGCACGCCCGGTGGGACAGACTTTTTCTGTCTCAGAAAGATCCCATAGTATTGAGGGTTTAATGTTCACCTTCATGCCGTATAGTTAGAACATTTGGTGACTCTGTAGTACCCAAAAATCTCTGAACATGGATGCAGTGAAAGTTGTACTTCATGATCACGAGATCAAAGTCTAAAAAAGTTGAAGATCTTGTTGAGTTTTTTGAACTTGACAACACAAAAAGAGGTGAACACTCTAGGTTGGTTTCCCCATCGCTTGCATCATCTGCCATATCCACACAAATCCCTAGTATTGTTACTAGTTTTCCATCTTCTCAGTTACATACACTAGTCCCAATGGCCCAGTATCCTCCACCCAGGCAGTTTTTAGCATGGAACAGCTCAGGGGCCTTGAATTTGCAGGCTCAAAATCCAGTTCCCCAGGCTGCTTTGAAAGCCTTGCCAACCTATGATGGTATGGGAAAGACTGCATACGAACATATTCATGATGTAGCTTCTTTGGCAGCCATTCATGATATAACGGATGAAGATGTGATGGTGAAGTTATTAGTGTTATCCTTGAGAGGAAAATTGTTGTACTGGTATCGATCTCTGCAACCAGGCACTATTGCGTCATGGGATCAGCTAGGAGAATTGTTAGTGAAGAATTTTCATGAACAGGCTGACCCATTTTCATTGTTGCATCAGTTTAACGCAATCCAGAGGCACCCGTAGGAGGCAATAGCAGATTTCAATGTTCGTTTCACCAGAAGTTGGTAGCGAGTGCTTGAAGGACTTCGCCCTACCCCTGAGCAAGCTACGTTCTACTACCTCCGAGCATTCAATACAGACATTGGCTTGGCGATCAGGCAGTCCAATGTGATGACCTTCCTGAAACTGTTCGAGCAAGCACAAAATGCGGAGGCAGACTTGATTGCAATCGATAGGCTTCCCCCAAAGGTAGCAATGCCCATTTTACCTGATATTCCACAACATTTATATCCTAGTTCTTTTTCGCAATCTATGTCTTCTATGTACCTTGTTCCATCATGGAATTCTAGTGCACCTCAAATTGCACCTATCCCAGTTCCTCAGCTCTCTACTTCAGCAAATCCCCAGTTGCCTGCACCCAACATTCTGCCATTCCCTGCTTCCACTTCATTCCCAGCATTACCGGCACCACCAAGCACCTTTGCCCTTACCAAGCACCTCCTGCACTTGTAAACCCTGATCCTTATACGACACTCTTGCAAGAGGTAAAATCTGCCAATTCTGCAATAAGAGCAATGGGTAATAAGATCACGCTTATTGAAAGGAAGCAAGATGAGCGAGATTTCCAGCCTAGGAGATTTCAACCCCCACCGATTACTAGAGAACAAGCTGCTTCAACAAGCAAATAACCTGACTATTTTGGCAAATGAAGATGCAGTCCTTGCTGAAAGAACATATTGGTGTTCGACATGCAATGATCCACATGGAGAAGACACTTGCATGGTTCATTTGAATTATGTGCAGACATTGGCTGCTAGTTCTTCGGGAGGGCAAGTCAATATGATCTCTGAGGAAGGCCATAGCTTAATGGTTCCATCAGAAGAGCAAGTTTCAGTTCTCACAAGGACTGGAAAGAAGCCTGTTATAGTAGATCCTGCTGAGCTAGAGCCATTAAAAGTGCCAGCTGATTTGAAGAAACAAGTGAAAACTCCTATGTCAGTTTCAAAGCTAGATGCGCCTGTTTTACCGAAAGATCCTGTTCCACACAGAGTACAAGAAAAGGCCACAACTGCACAGGCAAGATCAAAAGCAGAGGAGCAAGCTAGAGAAAAGTTGAAGTACCCTTCATTGATGAAGAGGCTAAGAGTAGAAGCCACTCAGTAGTATCGGAGCAGATATGATCTCCCCATTGAAAAGAAGGAATCTGCTGCGGTTGCATACAACATTGTCGAAGAACTGAAGAAGACCCCAGCTAAGGTTAGTCTTTATGATGCATTGCAATTGCCTGGGTAGGTAGATTTATTGCAAGAATATTTAAAATCTATGAAGGATAGTGAGAAAGGTCCTACCCAGACAATTTATGCTCAAGCTTTAACCACTTCTATCACTGGTAAAAATAGACCACCCCCATTTTATCTATCACTGCAAATAGAGGGTTGGATCGTGCATAACTGCATGATCGACTCTGAGCCGCTACAACTATCATGCCAAAGGCAGTTTGCGAAGTTATGGGTATGGAATACACATGAAGTAGCCCTGGAGTCTTGCAGTTAGATGGTACTCCTATGAAAATGGTGGGTGTAATCAAGGATGTCCCGATTGTTTTACACACTATGCCTCAGATTACAGTCATTCAGGAGATAGTTGTGGTCGATCTAGAACCGTATTTCGAGTATGTGCTTATCCAGAGAGTTTACTGCAAAGTTGGGAGGTTACCTTGCACTGGATTATTCCCACTTGGAGATCCCTTTCAAAGGAAAGAGACTCCGGATTCATAATGAAAAACCTTCCTCTTTTCATATTGAAAGGTTGGATGAAGCAGGAAAGACCATGCAGTCTGTTAACATGCTAACCGAAGAGTTAGAGGGTTCTGATTTGATGAATGAGGTTTTAGATGAGCTTCAGTTGGAAGATGGGTTTTCCATGCTTGATTTCAATGCTATGCTGGAGACCGAAATCGGTTGTTATTCTATCACAAAGCCCGAGGATGGCGCAATGCAGGTATTCCCTAACCAAGATGATCAGAGCTCTGTCATGGATCAACTATGGAAGTTATATTTTGATGGGGCAAGATGCAAAAACGGTGCAGGAGCAGGTATTGTTTTGATTTCTCCCTCTGGTTTACAAAGAACATATTCATACCGTCTCACTTGGAATTGTACTAACAATGCTACCGAGTACGAAGCATTATGCCTAGGCTTGAAAAAGGCAAGGAAGTTGGGAATCGAACAGTTGCAGATTTTTGGTGATTTTGAGCTGATTGTAAACCAAGTAACAAACAGGTGTATTTCCAAGCAGCATTATCTCAAAGCATACCGCAACCAAGTTTGGGACCTGTTTGAGTCTTTCACAGCTCTGAATATTCAAGCCATTTCTCGAGAGCTGAATAAGCATGCGAGATCTTCTAGCATCTCTTGGAGCAAATTTTTCTCCCATTGAGCAAGTAGTGAAGAAACCAAAGATAGTAAGGATGGTGTACAGGCCTAGTGTCCCAGACAAAGATACTTTCTAGCAAGTCTTCGAGAGTGATGAGCAAATTGTTAACTTTTTGATTCAAGAAGCTGCCACCATCAAAGGAAGAACCTTGGAGCACGAAGAAACTGATGGTCTGATTCAATTACGGAATAATCATATTCCGAAGGGTCTTATCACTCTAGAAAGTTTGTTTGATCAGCATGATCGGTCTAAGAAACATCGGATTGAGATCGACAAGAAAGAGTATATGGAGATGCAATTAGAACCCAATAAGGTCATTAAGATTGGGACTGATTCTACTCCTGATGAACTGCAAGAAATCAGGCAACTGTGTCAAGAATTTTCTGATATTGTGGCCTGGAGTTATGAGGATCTGAAGGGATATGATAAACAGATTGTTCAGCATACTATTGAGTTGGAAGAAGGAGTCAGACCCTTCGAGCAAAAGCAGCGACCAGTGAATCCAAATATTGAGACTCTCATGAGGGCCGAACTTGTGAAAATGCTGCAAGCCAAGATTATATACCCGGTTAAGCACTCGACTTGGGTTGCTAATCCGGTTTCGATTTGAAAGAAAAATGGAGACATACGATCGTGTGTAGATTTTCAAAATCTGAACCGTGCATCTCTGAAATATCACTATCCCTTGCCTCGCATTGATCAGATACTGCATGTTGTTGTTGGGGCTCAGCATTTTTCACTGTTGGATGGATTCTCTGGATATAACCAGATTTGGGTTAGGGATGAGGACCAGTACAAGACAACATTTACAACTAAGTGGGGCACTTTTGCTTATCAGTGAATGCCTTTCGGATTATCAAATGTTGGGGCCACATTCCAGAGAGCCATGGACATTGCATTTGAGGAGCTTTTGAACAAGATTATTGTTATTTATCTTGATGATATGACTGTCTTTTCACATAAACGGGAAGATCATTGTTCTCATCTGAGGCAAATCTTTGGAAAATGTAGAGAGTTTGGTATTTCCATTAATCCAAAGAAGTCGGTTTTTGCAGTGAAGGAAGGTAAACTCTTGGGGCATGTCATTTCGAAAGATGGTTTGGCAATTGATCCATCTCGAGTCGAAGCATTGAAGAAACTATCGCTCCTTGCCAATAAGAAAGAGTTGCAGTCTTTCTTTGGGCAGATTAATTTTATTAGGAAGTTCATTTTTGATTTTTCCCGGGTTGTCAAGCCCATGACTGAGTTGTTGAAGAAGGATGCAGAATTTAAATGGACAACTCAGAGGAAGGAGGCATTCCAGGAAATTAAGGACAGAATAGTGCAGGCTCCTGTATTAATTAATCCAGATTATTCAAAAGATTTCATTCTGTATGCAGTGGGGGAAGATGAAAGCTATGCCGCAGTACTCACACAGAAAGGAGACGATGGGAATGAAAGGCCCATTGCTTTCCTTAGTCAGGTTATTTTACCTCATGAGGCAAAATATAATTTCATAATTCAGGGTGAGATGGGTGATAAACACGTCGGTTGGGTCACCAAAATTCAAGAATTTGATGTTGAGATTCATCCGACCAAGCTAGTGCGGGGTAAGGCCTTATGTCAGCATTTAGCAAAGATTGCAGCATCTGGGATAGTTGATTATCAAGTAGATGATCTTGCTAGAGATAACAATCTGATGAACCTCTTAGTTCAAGAACAAGATTGGGCAGATGACCTCATTAACTATTTCACAACTGGTAAATGCCCTTCATAGTTAAATGCCTCACAACGGAGAAGGTTTCGTCTGCAAGCTCTCAGGTATGTGTTACTGCCCAAAGGATTGTTTTTCAAGAACATTGATGGCGTTCTTTTAAGGTGTGTCAAGGAATCAGAGAAGGCTAGACTCCTGGAGGAGTTTCATTCTGGCATATCAAGAGGACACTATGCAGGTAGACCAATGGCTTTAAAAATTATTCGGGCTGGTTACTATTGGCCAACCTTGTTCACAGATGCTTTCAGGATTGCCCAAGCATGTGACAAATGTCGAGGTATACAGGAAGGGTTAGAAATGCATCATTACCCCTGCATCCAATTCATGTTGAAGCACCTTTTTAACAGTGGGGATTGGACTTTATTGGGATTATTGATCCGAATTCTTCAGTTGGACACAAGTATATCTTGACCACTACAGATTATTTTACGAGATGGTCTGAAGCTATTCCAACCAGGGTCACAAATCAAGAAGTGGTGATTTCTTTCATTGAAGGGCTGATCACACATTTTGGCATTCCTGATGCTATTATTACGGATAACGGGACTCCATTTATTGGAGCTGAGCTAGCTGAATTTGCAAACAAGTATGGTGTTTTCCTGAAGACATCCTCTAACTATTACCCTCAGGGAAATGGCTTGGCAGAGTCCACAAACAAGAATTTGCTACGGATTTTAAAGAGATCTTTGGGGGATAACAAGAGATCATGGCACCTTCTGTTGAATCAAGCTTTATGGGCAGATAGGATTTCAATCAAGAAGTCTATCAAGACTTCACCATATGCCCTGGTATATGGAAAAGAGGCAAGGTTGCCTGTTCATCTAGAATTGCCAGTATTGCAACAGTTGCAGGGATTTCAGGATGATGAAGCAGATGTAGATTCCATGGATATGCGGTTGGCTCAGTTGTTACAGTTGGAAGAGCAACGTTCTTTGGCCTATGAGGAGTTTGCTAAGCATACACAGGTTATTTCAAAGTGGTTCCATAAAAATTCCACTGATCGTCCGCTTAAGGTGGGTGATTTGGTCCTGAAATGGAATGAAAAGAAAGCCAAGCCAGGGATGCACAAGAAGTTTGATGCTCTGTGGGAGGGTCCGTTCCGCATTGTCAGTGCTGGTGCAGCAAATTCATTTCATCTGGAAGATTTGGATGGCAGCCCACTTCCTATTTCGGTGAACGACTTTCATCTGAAAGCCTACACTCCATGAAGTGTGAGTCCAATATTACCTTGTACATAGTAGCAAAAAAAAAAAACAAAAAAAAAAAGTATTGTTTTCCTCTATCAACTTCGGCTCTTTTTGCATGCGAGCCCGCAGGTACGTATTTCTTTCTTTTTTCTTCTTCCTTCCCAGCAGTTAGTGGCTTCCTCTCTATTTCTTCCCTTCCCCTCTTCATTCCCTTCTTCTCCTACTCCTTTTTCTTCTGCAAGTAATCAAGCCACTGTTGTTGTTTCTTTTTCCCTTCTTGCTATTCCCGTTTCTTCTTTTCCTTTTCTTCTAATTTCATTGTCGTTTTAGCATTTATCCACAGTTCATCCCACATTTGTCATCTCTTCCACTTCCATTCCATTATTTCATTCACTTCCATTTCCCTTTCATAGCAGCTGGTAGCACAGAAGCACTCTGTTGCTGTATCTACCGCATCACTCCTCCCACTCCACCATTCCATCATTTACCATTTCCATTCCATAGTCCTCACTCCACTTATTTCATTCATTTCTGTTTTGCAACCCTTGGTGCTTTCATGGAGATTCTTTTATAGCACCTGGTCAGCTAAGCCAAATACAGATTCCTTGAGTTTTCAGTAATTCAGCAAGAGTTGTTGCAGAGTTCGCCGAGATGTACCCCATCAGCCAGCTTTCTGTTCTCAGTTTTTCTTGACTCTGTTGCCCAATGGGTTCAGGCACTGGATTCGTGCATACGATAGAACTGTATACCCCGTGAGCCGCCAAGAATGTTGGCATTTTTGCCACATTATTTTGATTGTTGATTATTCATGCATAAGATGTTGAAGTTCTCACTCCTTTACAGGTTTTGATGCAAAAAAAGGTAAGTCCGAAGATTGTCGCGATATCGCGACAAAAAGCAGCATGGAGAGCATAGTTTCAAAACCGTCGCGATATCGCGACATGTCACGTTATCGTGGGTCTATTGAGGAGAGAGAAGTAAAAAGCAAAGGTGTCACGAAATCGTGACCTATCACAGTTTTGCGGTGCAAAAGGTAAAAAAGGGCTAAGCAAAAGTTGTCACGATTTCACGACGTGTTCCAAAATCGTGGTCAAAATGGTCAACGGAGGCAGCGCAGCAAAATTGTCGTGAAATCGTGACATGTCGCGTTTTCGCGACTTACAATGGCCATGGAGCATAGTAAGAGAAAAGGTCACGAAATCGCGACATAACTAAGCGAATGGCAATGTGACAATAAACTTTGTAGCGATATCGCGACAGAATAATGAACAAGGCACAAAAGGTGAAAGACGTCGCGAAATCGCGACGTGTTGCGTGGTCGCGGCAAAGTGGAAACAGAAAGCATAAGGCATGAAAGGCGTCGCGATTTCATGACATTTGTGGAGGTGAAGTCCAGCAACATGGAAACGTCACGATTTCGTGACATATTGGGGCGGAAGGACCAAGTGCAGAGAATTGTAGCGATTTCGCGACATGTCGCGTTTTCGCGAAGAGGAAGCAAGGAGGCAGCCAAATTGTATGGAATGTCACGATTTCGTGACATGACAAATTTTCGCGGTCAAGAGCAGTAAAGTCCAAGGAGATAGAACCTGTCACGATTTCACGACATGATGGAGATTAACGAACCACTTGAGGCAAGAGTGTCATGTTTTCGCAGGTTAGAAGCAGGACCGTACAAGGTGGATGAAAATTGTTGCAAAATCGCAACATGTCGGATTTTTGTGACTTAGAAGAGAAGATTGAGCAGCGGG
Organism: Wollemia nobilis; assembly: GCA_028583015.1. NCBI lineage: Eukaryota > Viridiplantae > Streptophyta > Pinopsida > Araucariales > Araucariaceae > Wollemia > Wollemia nobilis. The sequence continues at coordinate 71,835 of JAQPPZ010003507.1, read as the reverse complement.
GAGATAGTGTAGCGATTTCGTGACTTTATTTTATTTTTGCAACCCAGAGATAAAACAAAGGTGCTGATGGAAGAACGTAGCGAAAGTGCGACTTGTCTTGTTTTCGCGACGTATAATGGTGACACAGCCAAAAGAGAGTGTATCGCTCCAAAATTTTTGCATCCTTACCTTCAGGCTAAAGGATCCATGCCCAAAAGGAGGATGGGAAAAGGATGTCGCGGTACCTCAGACTGAGAGGACTTTGCGAAGGCCCTGCCTCTCAAGGGAGGTGTATTTTGATGATTTTTCGATGGATGCTGGGTTCACCAGGAAACATTTGATGGCAGTTTCTACGCCTAGGTTTGGAATGTGTTTTTATGTGTTTGTTTTTGTCTTAAACATTCATATCCTAGGTTTGGCCAAATGAATCTAAATTAATCTATATGAAAATGCAGATTTAATGAATACATAGAACAAATTTAAGACAAAAAAACAGAGAAATTTAAGAAGAATAAAAGCAGAATACCTGATCCGGATGTCTGATGGAGATTCTGATGTTTGAAGCAGTCAGGATCGTATGGAATTCGAAAGAATCATCTGAGATCTGATAGAATCATCTGAGATCTGACGAATTCGTCAGACAAATTCATCAGAGACCTACAAACAGAAGAACAGATGCAAAATACAAAGAATACAACAATGGTAACAGAGGAAAATGATATAAAGTAACAGCAGTGTTATCAAGCTAAAACTTAAGCATAAAAAAAGGAATGAATCATGCTAATTAGATGATAATTAGGATTTAATTATTCTCTTAATATAAATGGGTGAAATCCAAATGCAAAATAGTATAAAATACTGAATAAACTATCTAATTTGTAGAACAAAACAATAGAGAAAAGGTTGAGAAATGCAAACTTGAGGCACTGATTGCCTCAATGTGGACTACAGTCGAGATCGTCTCGCATCAGTATGAAATCATCTCACATTTGACAGGATCACCTCCGATCTGAACAGGTTCATCGACGATGATGTATGCTTGCTCTGGCTGAAAAACAAGGTGATACCTGCAACAAAATTGATATAGAACCAATGCAAAATAGAATTTAAGATGTTTTAACGTGCATACAATTAATTCACAGGGAATTTCAGCCAGGGGTTGGGAAGGGAAGATCCTAATGATTAAATAGGCTTAGGGGAGTAGTTAGGAGGTTGGAGATCATCCCTATTTGGGAGATCTCCAATGGGGGAGGGTCTCTAACGGCGTAGACACGCTTCTTCCCGGATTAGAGACCCGTTGGAACAGAGTCTAATTGTGCAAAATTAGTTTTGCGACAAGATCGTCTGGACGTCCTAGTCTAGACGAAATCGTCAGATCTGGGGCAATATTGTCTGATCGGTGACGATATTGTCAAACGGTCAAAACAACCTCTAAAAATGGCACGGAAAAGGGGGAAACAGATTTCCCAATGGTTAACAGGCAGTTTGGGAGGTTAAATTTGAATTTTAAATTATTTACTAAGATGAATGTAATTATAATTTTACTGCGCCAATTTTAGGGTGCTACATTTTGCCCCCTCTTTAGCAATTTTTTTGAAGAAAATGCGTTAAAGATGAGTTCTTCTCGATCTACGAGAAAGCAAAAATTATTCCCATTTTTAGGCGACGATTCTTGGTCGAATCATATGACAACTTACTATGGTGCCCCCTCCGTGTTTTTACCCAAATCGAACGTTTGAGGTAAAAACGCAGAAAAGCAAAATTATTTTTGAATTATTTTTGAATAAAATTAAAAAATAGGGTAAAACCCTAATTCATTTTTACTGTTCATTTTACTGGTTTTTAGAGCTCTGAAGCAAAAAATGGTGGAGACGACGCACAGATCAGCAGAGGTCCGACGCGGTCTACGGGTAAGAGTCTAGAATTAACTAGAATTATTTAATTTGAATTTTACATGCTTTTTAGATAGATTTTAGATGATTTTTGAGCATCGCGGCTGTTTTTGGGCCGTCGACGTCGTCGAGACAAAATCGTCCCGATTTCGACGAAATCGTCTCAATTTCGTCAATTTCGTCCAAGGGCGAAATCGGCGAAAGGGGGACGATTTCGTCAAATTAGAGACGATTTCGGCATGCAAAATCGGAGACGATTCTACTCAAATTTGGGACAATATCATCCAATAGTGGGCGATATCATCAATTACAAAAATTGAACTTTAACTTGCATTATAAATTACTTGAATTGTTTATTAATGATTGTTTGTTGTTTTGTTGTTTATGTTGCAGAGAGGTTTACTAAAAAGCAGGGAATGGAAGTATGGAGGTTTGAGGGATGAGTTGGCCGCTCTCACACAGGTAGAGCGAGATCAACTGGCACAGGCCAGCTTGCAGCATGTGGCATAAATGCCACAGGTGTCTACGGATATGGGGCTACTGACAGCCCTAGTAGAGAGATGGTATCCGGGTTCCTCATGTTTTCGACTATCGATAGGGGAGATGACTCCCACTCTAGAGGATGTATGGAGGATTCTAAGAATCCCTATACAAGGACGATTGATCACTCCTATGGCCAATCAGGGCCATGCTATGGGACGACTGTGCGGTGACTCGAGCTTCGCCCTAGAGAAGGGCGGAGTTAACATCGAGGCACTACGTCAGATGCCTGGGGCATCTAAACTCACACGGGTACTAGCTGGAGTAGTTGGTGGACTTCTTTTGTGCCACCAGAGCGGGTGCAGGGTGCCATGAATGCTCGCAGATGTGATCTGTGACATGCGGGACCACAGCTATAGGTTCTCTTGGGGCAGTTATGTACTATGTCGATTGTACAGGATCCTGTATGGGGTCATGTACAAGGGCGGTCGATGTCTGGTGATGACATCACTTCTACAGGTTTGGTGCTAGGAGCACATTGTGGTGCGGAGGCCGATAGGGCTTCCTCTTATTGGGGTAGATGGAGAGAGACCCCGAGTCTTCTACTGGTGGCTCCGAAGAGGGTCATAGCGGCGGATCGACCTTTCGATGTCCCAAAGACTACTGGATGACTTAGTCCTAGACCAGATCACCTGGAGGCCATGGCAAGGGCACCCAGGGTGGGTCGAGGATAGACAGGAGCTGGCTCGCATCAGGCGAACCTGTTGGCTTAGGATGGAGCGGGGAGAGGTGGAGCTCCATCAGTATGACCGAGTTTTGAGGCAGTTCAGTCTACAGCAGGGGATCCCAGAGGACGAACAGGAGCTGGCTCACATTATAAAAACCTGTTGGCTTAGGATGGAGCGGGGAGAGGTGGAGCTCCACCGGTATGACCGAGTTTTGAGGCAGTTCGGTCTACAGTAGGGGATCCCATCTCTAAGGGATTATGAGTTTTCTCAGACTATTCGAGATAACACCACAGTCAGCGAGGCTCCAAACATGCAGTGCTTCTAGATTGAGGATGCGGATGATGCCCCCATCCAGCCAGTGGATGGTGACAATGCAAGGGTAGCTGATGGCTACGATGCCTGGTACGTAGGCATCTACCCTCCTTGAATGATGAGGGCACAGGGTTCGATTCACGTAGTTGTGCATCGGATAGGTAGGGGGCACCAGGCAGCGATGGAGGCGGCCCAGGGTCACGACAGGAGAGAGCAGAGGAGGCCACAAGCACAGCAAAGGCCATGGCAACGGGAGCAGAGGGAGGAGAGACCCCCATCACCACAGAGAGAGAGGCCACCATCGCCCGATAAGGGCAAGGGTGTTGACACAGGGGAGAGTAGCAAGATGGCTACTCTTTGGGTGGAGAACATCCGTCTCCAAGCATAGGTGTAGACGCTACAGGATGAGGCTGCATGACACCGAGCTGAGGTTACACAGCTCAGGGACGATATTGCACGCCTCAAGGCATGGGGCAGAGGGGCAAGCACTGGGGAGCTGACACGGGCTATTGCCCAACTTACTTTCTACCAGACTTTGTACTATCAATTGGTGCGAGAGGAGGATAGACTACCCCTACCAGCTAATATCACAGAGCCGATCAGGATTGGGTCGTCGAGGACCTCATCCCGATCGAGGACTAGGACTCACAGTACTAGTCATACTGCGATGGGGCCACCTTGTCCACCTCAGGGCAGGGGAAGAGATGAGGCAGAGAGCTCGAGGGGTTCTCGAGGCTAGAGGACTGCATAGCTTTGTACATACTGACATTGTATTATTATTATTATTTTATTTGATAGAGGATTTGAGTATGCCAAGGTACAGATTGTGGCATACCAATCCAGTTTTGATGATGTATATATATTTTTGATATATATAGATGAGATATGTTTGATCATATGACTTGTGTCTTGTGTATTTTTATGATGCTTTTATGTTTGATTGATTAATTTGATGATTGGATTGAGGATTCATGAAATTATGTCATTTTATAATTTATAATTTTGATGTCATGCTGTAATATTTTGAATGAAATAATCTATTGTAAAAAAATGTTTTTTTGTGATGTAATGTGATAAAAAATAAAAAGAGACTTCTAACAATAATTTCAAAGGACATTGTCGCTATTATAGACCATTTCATGGAGTCGCTACTCACTCGGTCGTCAAGCTAATCCTAGTATAGAAATATTGTTAAAAGTAAAAGAGTGCTTAAGAGACTGTCTTAAGACTTTGGTGCAATGATGCAAATGATGATGATGATGATTTGTTTTCAGATTTCTATGAAAATAGTATGCATGTGTAGACACCAAAACAACACCAATCCGATTATGTGACTACAAACACTGATCACATTAACACACACAGCCCCCAGGGTAGCCCCCAGAGGTTAAACAGTGGTTCTAACCACTTACATAGCAGTTTTGCAAGTCAGGGATCAATTTGGCACCTTTTAGACACTTTATTGCTTATTCGTCCCACCCAGGGACGAGTGCGGGTTTGTACTCGTCCTACCCAAGGACGAGTGAGAATTTATACTCGTCTCACCCAGAGACGATTATTAGCGCTCGCTTCGGGGTGGGATGAATTCCAGGTTTGACCAGCAAAAAGTCAGACCTCAGCGCATGACAACTCAGAACTACCACTCAGCTTTTCATGCATGACATAGGAGTGCAAGTGAGTTTTCTAAAACACACAAAGACATGCACAGAGGCAGTTAAGAAGCCCTTGATCAAGAATAAGTCTTCTCTTCACAAACAAAAGCATTCATGCAAAGAAACACTTTTGCATGTTAATTCAAAGAGACCCCTTGGGTCTATAAAATGGTGAGTTTTCTCACCCAAAAAGATACCGAGCAGGAGCATTCTGAGCAACGAAGTGCTGTTAATTCACTTACTTGCGATTTGCGCCCAAACCCCAATATTTTGACCACAATATTCTATCAATTTGACGACAACACATCACATCAGGTTTCGGACCCATCTCAAGCGGATTGGTGTCGAAGCAAGGTTTTATCCGCGGGTGGTTTGCCTTCGGGCACCTCCCCGCTTTACTTCATTTATAGTATTTTAGCTAGTTTCATGTTTATGCATTTATCAAGTTTTTAGTGCATTTAGATTCATTTTAGCTATAGTTAGATTTATCTTTTATTTTTCATACACAGGTGCTACTGATTCTTTGTTTGTTTCTTTGAACACAGATTTTAGGTCTATTGAAGGAGCAGCGAGGAATCGACCTTTGTCAATGCAAGCGGCGACAATGTTTTGGTTCGCCCATTTTATATGTGGGCACACAAAAGAAGGAATTCAGAGACAAGTTGTAGAGAACAATATCTAACGCTCCTATCCCCTAAAAAGGAAGGAGACGTATTGTAACACGAATTGAAAAGAATATCAATAAAAAAAAGGGCTACATTTCATATTGTTCTTATATCTTGTGTTCATTCATTTGTGTTCCTTCCTTTTAATACGATTTTGTTTAGTCTTTCCTTTTTGTTTTCGAAATCTCGTGTTTTCAATGGCAATCACGGTGGGACTTTTGTCCTCTGTTTTTTTTTAGGTTAAATTACTGATCTAAAATTGCTTGTTTTTTTATAGGTACCTATTTTTCAACAATCGGACTGTTATTCGTCTCTGCACGTGACGATTACAGAATTGGTACTCGTTCCACCCTGGGACGACTACGGTCCTGTTATTCGCTCCACCCATGGACGATTATAATTTTGTGCAATTTTCAGAGCAAATCAGAGACATCCTGTTAGGCAGAGAAGAGGTAGGGGTTTTTACAGCTTCTGTCAAATTTTTGTTTTTCTGTTTTTTGGTTTTAGTTTGTATGGCTTAGGGAAAGATTTCTTTTCGTTTTCCTGTTTCAATTTTGCACAATTAAAATGAACCCCACACATCACGAGGAATTTTAAACCAAGGCGTTGGTCGTAAAACCCCAACCCTTGAATAAGACCAAAGGTGGATTCCATTATCACTTTGGCTTGATATATTGCATCCATTACCTCGATCGCGACTGTTGCTAGATGTAAATCCTGATGAAAGTTGATCGAGTGTAGCTTGGGGTGATTCCCAGCACGCGAGGATAAGTCTTCTATGGTAGGTGTCATAAACAGAGCGATTCCCCTTCCGTACCGCCTATGTTCCACGTATCATCTTCTCTCACGTACCTATAGTCTCCCTCACGTAAGGGCGGGTATATAGAGAGGTTGGTATATCGGCCTGGCTGGTATATTGAAGGGGCGACCATTTTGGGAGTTATAAGAGCCTTCATAATTGCATTTAAACGTTTCACAAAATTTTCAAAAAAAACAAAACAAAACAAAAAAACACACTAAACCAGATTTAGGGCACACTATTAATATTTAAAAGAGATAATCATTGCTTGTGTGTGTATGCTATTTTCTGTTTAGACAAAAAAAATCAAAAATCAAAAAAAAATCATAAACAAAGATAAAAATCTACGCATTTTGTCACTCGCTCCAAAAGCTCCAAGGATTCCCGCAATCGCTTGGTCACCCCAAAATGCTCCAAAGGTGTCCATGAACCCTTTGTTCAACCCAAAAGCGCCCTAAGGTTCCCATAAGTGATGCAGGACCATCCAACAAAATATGGGAAATTTTATATTTTTCTCTAAATTTTAGTGCATCTTGTCGGGGCCATAACTTCTCAACCGTAGCTCCGATTGACTTGAAATTTTACAGGGAGTTAGTTGGGATAATTTTAAACAAATATAATTCCTTTGAATTCTATTTTCCCAAAAAAGTCAATTTTTGGGGCCAAATTCCATCATCTAGTGCCCCAAAATTAGGTTTTAAAATTGGGCACACATTTTTTTGCACTTTTTGAGATGTTCGGATGTCAATATCTCCTAATGTATTTAGAGTTAGGACTTGAGACTTCATTTTTGTCTTATCTACTATAAGAGGGATGCGCACACCAATTTTGGGCCCCATCTGAATCATTTCAATTTTTAGGGTTTTTAGAGAGACATCGCCATGGTATTCACCCGTAGTCAAGCCCACTCATGGGCAGACGCTGCGACGAATGTCCAAAGAAACACGAGTCGCATCCGTTATAGTCCCCAGGATTTGGTCATACCACCTTGGCGACCTAACACACAAGGCAGTCCCCTACACACCTTAACGGAAAGGGACTATAGGGGCACCTCTTCTAGGGGCACTCCTGTTCAGCATAGCACCCAGCACGCATCCTCCCATGAGGGGTACATTCGTAGGAGAGCTCCCTTAGATGCTCGCTATGAGTGGTCACCATGCAATGAAGCACTAGGTCAACATAGGGTTCGACGGGAGGAACCACATGATTACACTATCCCTCCTTCACCCCCTCTAGTTGTCAGGACTACAAGGACAAATACAGAGCACAAGGCTCCTCAGGCGAGGCGAGCCAACTCTTCCCGTTCCTCTTTCACTTACAAAAGAGAGCATGATAAAAACCTTTACCTTCCTCAAGAACAATATACATCGCAGGAGCAACACACCTCCGTAATTGCTAGCTTTCAGGATTACCTATTGAGGCCAAAGCCTCAGGGGAATGCCGCTACCCCCAATAGAGGGAGGCGACCTATAGAGATCTCGGATCACCATGACCGAGATAGATATCTAGGAGATGCATCTAGGCCTTCTAGACATGAGACGACAGAACCAACTATCTTAGAATCTGCCAAGCATATTGCACGTCGGATGCAACTCACGATACTTGAGCTGGAACAACAACAGTTAGAGCAATCGTATCTTCTAAATAAAGAGTGCATTCAGATCCAGGAGGATGAGTTGTTCCAACACACTATGCAGGTGAAGACTCCAACCCATTGCATGCATAAGATAAAACATTATGAGAGACACAACTGGGTGCAAGACAGGTCTCTACGACTTTATCAAACATTGCCCTCGATGCCTCCTAGACTTGAGCGGGAGGCCAATCCTAAGACCAATGACGGGTGCCTTCTTCAGGCGCCCACCCATGTTCATGGACCACCCCCAAAAATTCTTCAAGAAGCCTCTGAGGAACCTGATCTAGAAAAAGAGTGGACTAAAATGAAATACCAAAGCATGGGGGGTGCTATTCAGTCATCCCTCTCAAGGCATCAAGTTTCCCACAACTTGCAACGGGAACAAATCAAACAGGAGGAGCTCAAATCCCTCGATACAAGCAATGCACTGCCCAAGCACTTAGAGTTGGTAGAGATCAAGATTTTGGGGTCCCAAATGCCCAACTCACATGAAAATCCTCTCAAAGAGGATCAACCCCTAGTTGTAGAACTACCTAATGACGAGGTCTTCCATATCTCAGAATCACCAAAATTTGATGAGCCTGACTCTCTCGCCAAAGACGAGTCAGCATATGCAATAGTGCCATGGGACCCGTTCGAGTTTGACAGCACTAATTCACAGGTGGTCCCCATGGATGAGCATCACAAAATTCTCCTAACATTATTCCCTTTGGAGGCTCCCATCGAGCCCGTGCCATTACAAGAAAATTTGGTCCCCCCACAAAGCGTGAAACAACCCCATCAAGACCATGTCAATCTGCTCGAGTCGAACGAGCTTAGCATGTCGCAGATAGCTTTCGGGGCCAACGAGGGCCTTTGGATCATCAACAATGATTACGAAGATGAAACTGAGATGGCTTATCTCAATCATGCACGACGGCACAATCACCCTATCACCCATGATGAACTAATGGCCCAACTAGGCATAATACTAGGGCATGAGTGGCGCATAGACCCAGCCCACTGGCATCACATGTTGATCCCACTCCTTTGGGAAGATCGCGAGCACCTTCCACCCAGAGATATCATAGCACCATCAGTGCCGAAGGCAGACCTTGCCCTCCCTATCCGTGCATAGGGCCGATCCATTCGTGCCAATTCCTACGGAGCCAGATCCGGTGCACAAATATCATCACGCTGGGGTACCTCTATTACCTGAAGAGCCAATGGGTTACACCAAATGCTCCAAAGGTGTCCATAAACCCTTTTGTCAAACCAAACGCTCCAAAGGTGTCCATAAACCCTTTGGTCAAACCAAAAGCTCCAAGGATTATCGCAATCTCTTGGTCACCCCAAAAGCTCCAAGGATTATCGCAATCTCTTGGTCACCCCAAAAGCTCCAAGGATTATCGCAATCGCTTGGTCATCCCAAAAAGCTCCAAGGATTATCGTAATCACTTGGTCATCCCAAAAAGCTCCAAGGATTATCGCAATATCTTGGTCATCCCAAAAAGCTCCAAGGATTATCGTAATCGCTTGGTCATCCCAAAAAGCTCCAAGGATTATCGCAATCGCTTGGTCATCCCAAAAATCTCCAAGGATTATCGCAATCGCTTGGTCATCCCAAAAAATCTCCAAGGATTATCACAATCACTTGGTCACCCTAAAAGCTCCAAGGATTTTCATAATCGCTTGGTCAAACCCTAAATGCCCCAAAGGTATCTATAAACCCTTTGGTCAAGACAAAAGCTCCAAGGATTACCACAATCGCTTGGTCAACCCAAAAGCTCCAAGAGTTACCATAATCGCTTGGTCAACATAAGTATTCAAAAATCAACAAAAACAACACAAAAAACAAAATCACAAAAACATTTGCATTTTCCATACATTCTCATAAAAAAAAAAATGAAATCACCAAAAAATTTGCATGCATTTTCATAAAAATCAAAATACAAAAATATAGGTTGCATTAAACATTGCATCCATCCCTTGCATACTTCGATAGGTCATACAAGTCAAAAGCACCATAGGCTGTCATTACTTGGCAATTCCATCATTTCCACCTCAAATCCATTTCCATAAACGCATACATCCAAGCATATCACCTTTTTATTTTAGCATAGTCAGTTGTTTCCTAATGTATATAGGGTTTTCGTCATTCAGATGTCTTTAAATTTCTAGCCAAAAACTGTACACAGTTAAACAGATTTTACACGGGAAAGTTTTACTTGGATCACACCTTGTTACGTCACGTCCCAACACAAATTAACACACATAAAATAATTCCTAAGTTGTGTGAACGAAAGATGAAACCTGCACCGTAATCCTGGTTACCATAAGCGAAACGGCTATCTTGCTTATCCCCCTGTGCAATTGACCCTAGAAATGCTGAGAGTTGGCAAAAGGACAAGAATCCTCCCTACCCAATTCCCCATGAATCCCAAGTTCTCAAAAGTTGCAAAAACATCAAAAATTTGCAAAACGTCAAAACACTAAAATTTGACATCCTACAGTGCACACATCAAAAGGCACAACCAATAGTGATTCTCGTCACTCCATATTTCAATCCCTTGCTCCAAAAAAAAAAAATCAATAAAATAAAAATAAACAGTGATTTTATCACTATAAAGAGCAAGTATCCCAATACACTTGAAGAAAAGAAGGGAGTCGAACTTGAATCCCTGGAACTCTCAGCATTTTGACAGGTCATGAGGCAAGCTTCAATACCGATTTGGTTGATAGCCTATCGGTCACTGGCGGTAAACCTCCCGCATGACGATATATCTATCACATTAACTTGTGTGCAGATCAATGTTTGCATGTGGATGAGCTAGCTTATGGTATCCTAGATAGCATCGCAGATTAATCTGACTAAATACAATAAAGGAGTTAGTGGAGCTAATTAGGTGATCCTCAATACGAGGTTCGGTTGAAAGCCCATCTGGCACTGGCGGTATCCTGATGAATAACACATAAACGAACTCAATTGCACACACAGGGATGTGAAATAACTTGGTTAAATTCAATTCAAATTTATACCTTATTCAAAAGTCTTGCGAGATAAATGTACAGTCTTGGCTAGTTAGTTAAAATATCTGAATCTAAGAAAAGCTTAACTACATTTTAAAAAAAATTGTCACATTTCATTTCGTCCATCACCATCAAAATATATGCAAAATACAAACACACAGTTATCACATGCAAAGTCATTCCACAAAGCCATCCCATTAGTATAGCAAGTCAGTCAAATCTTGTACAGTCTATGGTGCATCGACACATCATCAACAACTCATTTCATTCATTCCATATCTATACATCATACAAATTAGAAACATCACATTCATAATCACCTCTGCATACATCAAACACATACATACAAAACACGCCACAAAAAAAAAAAAACACACACACAACAAAACAACCAAAATATAAAAATGACAAATGCCAACAAAAACACTAAAAATTGTCGGACAAAAGTGCTCTTGCACTTAACCTCTTAACATTAGAAAATTGATGTCGGGGTCTACCTTGTCGTTATCCTACTCCCCAAGAAGGCTACCATAGCCGGACCGCTCCACGGGAAGACGGATTTTCACCCATGTTACCCCCAAATGGCATCCCAAAATGGGTTCACACCCACCAAAAATAGGTCCACAAAAAAAAATCGAGAAATTGCTCGCGCATTCAACGGACAACATCTGAAGGCACCCTCACTTAAGTCATCTTGGGTTAAGCGACTCGTCGCTTTTCTCATGTCAGTAATTCCTTCATCGATTCGTCGCTTGAGGGGGTAGTCACACTTAAGTCACCAATCAACAACAACACACCTAATCAAGGCAATGGCATGCATTCAAAGAATCATTGACAAAGACAATCACGCTCCTGCTTGGGGCAGCAAACAAGCAATAATCACAAAATTGATCAAACACTTGGAATTCTCGAAGCATGAACACAAGGTTCCCCCGTGGACAAAAGGTTATGCCCTTTGCCTATTCATGATCGATCAATGTCCAAGCTCAAGTCACACCTCACCAAAATAGGTTAATACTTGAAATCAAATTCCTTAGCTCGTCAGAAGCAAGGATTCAAGAATGCATGCCCTTTCCATGCTTGGGGCATCAAGAGTCGGTTAGGTTACTGAGAAACCCTAATCATTAGTGCTTTGGTTATCTATTTTTGCTCGACGCTGTGCGATGCACAGCGCTTCCCAAAAAGGGGCATCTGTAGACACCAAAATAGCACCAATCCAATTATGTGACTACAAACACTGATCACATTAACACACACAGCCCCCAGGGTAGCCCCCAGAGGTTAAACAGTGGTTCTAACCACTTACACAACAGTTTTGCAAGTCAGGGATCAATTTGGCACCTTTTAGACACTTTATTGCTTATTCGTCCCACCCAGGGACGAGTGCAGATTTGTACTCGTCCTACCCAGGGACGAGTGCGAATTTATACTCGTCTCACCCAGAGACGATTATTAGCGCTCGCTCCGGGGTGGGACGAATGCCAGGTTTGACCAGCAAAAAGTCAGACCTCAGCGCATGACAACTCAGAACTACCACTCAGCTTTACATGCATGACATAGGAGTGCAAGTGAGTTTTCTAAAACACACAAAGACATGCACAGAGGCAGTTAATAAGCCCTTGATCAAGAAGAAGTCTTCTCTTCACAAACAAAAGCATTCATGCAAAGAAACACTTTTGCATGTTAATTCAAAGAGACCCCTTGGGTCTATAAAATGGTGAGTTTTCTCACCCAAAAATATATCGAGCAGGAGCATTCTAAGAAACGAAGTGCTGTTAATTCACTTACTTGCGATTTGCGCCCAAACCCCAATCTTTTGACCACAATATTCTATCAATTTGACGACAACACATCACATCACGTTTCGGACCCATCTCAAGCGGATTGGTGTCGAAGCAAGGTTTTATCCGTGGGTGGTTTGCCTTCGGGCACCTCCCTTGAAAACAAGAGATTCCGAAAACAAAAAGGAAAGACTAAACGAAATCGTATTAAAAGGAAGGAACACAAATGAATGAACACAAGATATAAGAACAATATGAAATGTAGCCCTTTTTTTTATTGATATTCTTTTCAATTCGTGTTACAATACGTCTCCTTCCTTTTTAGGGGATAGGAGCGTTAGATATTGTTCTCTACAACTTGTCTCTGAATTCCTTCTTCCGCGTGCCCACATATAAAATGGGCGAACCAAAACGTTGTCGTCGCTTGCATTGACAAAGGTCGATTCCTCGCTGCTCCTTCAATAGACCTGAAATCGTGTTCAAAGAAACAAACAAAGAATCGTAGCACCCTGTGTATGAAAAATAAAAGATAAATCTAACTATAGCTGAAATGAATCTAAATGCACTAAAAACTTGATAAATGCATAAACATGAAACTAGCTAAAATACTATAAATGAAGTAAAGCGGGGAGGTGCCCGAAGGCAAACCACCCACGGATAAAACCTTGCTTCGACACCAATCCGCTTGAGATGGGTCCGAAACCTGATGTGATGTGTTGTCGTCAAATTGATAGAATATTGTGGTCAAAAGATTGGGGTTTGGGCGCAAATCGCAAGTAAGTGAATTAACAGCACTTCGTTGCTCAGAATGCTCCTGCTCGGTATCTTTTTGGGTGAGAAAACTCACCATTTTATAGACCCAAGGGTTCTCTTTGAATTAACATACAAAAGTGTTTCTTTGCATGAATGCTTTTGTTTGTGAAGAGAAGACTTCTTCTTGATCAAGGGCTTCTTAACTGCCTTTGTGCATGTCTTTGTGTGTTTTAGAAAACTCACTTGCACTCCTATGTCATGCATGAAAAGCTAAGTGGTAGTTCTGAGTTGTTATGCGCTGAGGTCTGACTTTTTGCTGGTCAAACCTGGCATTCGTCCCACCCCGGAGCGAGCGCTAATAATCATCTCTGGGTGAGATGAGTATAAATTCGCACTCGTCCCTGGGTAGGACGAGTACAAACCCACACTCGTCCTTGGGTGGGACGAATAAGCAATAAAGTGTCTAAAAGGTTCCAAATTGATCCCTGACTTGCAAAACTGTTGTGTAAGTGGTTAGAACCACTGTTTAACCTTTGGGGGCTACCCTGGGGGCTGTGTGTGTTAATGTGATCAGTGTTTGTAGTCACATAATCGGATTGGTGATGTTTTGGTGTCTATAGATGCCCCTTTTTGGGAAGCGCTGTGCATGGCACAGTGTCTAGCAAAAATAGATAACCAAAGCACTAATGATTAGGGTTTCTCAGTAACCTAACCGACTCTTGATGCCCTAAGCATGGAAAGGGCATGCATTCTTGAATCCTTGCTTCTGACGAGCTAAGGAATTTGATTTCAAGTATTAACCTATTTTTGTGAGGTGTGACTTGAGCTTGGACATTGATCAGTCATGAATAGGCAAAGGGCATAACCTTTTGTCCACGGGGGAACCTTGTGTTCATGCTTCGGGAATTCCAAGTGTTTGATCAATTTTGTGATTATTGCTTGTTTGCTGCCCCAAGCAGGAGCGTGATTGTCTTTGTCAATGATTCTTTGAATGCATGCCATTGCCTTGATTGGGTGTGTATAGACCATTTCATGGAGTCGCTACTCACTCGGTCGTCAAGCTAATCCTAGTATAGAAATATTGTTAAAAGTAAAAGAGTGCTTAAGAGACTGTCTTAAGACTTTGGTGCAATGGTGCAAATGATGATGATGATGATTTGTTTTCAGATTTCCATGAAAATAGTATGCATGAAATAATGTTAAAATGATTTGAGCTAGGCATAAATTCCTAAGTGTGATAAAATTTTTGAATAATTCCTTAGAAATTATACCATCATTGCAAAATTGGAAGTTTGACATAATGACATGAAATAATGAAAATGTGCATTCTTTTAAAAAATAAAATGATTTAAGTCATATGGTTTTCATGATTTTTAAATAAATTGGGAATAAAAATTGTTACGATGGTTTGCGCTAGGCATAGAATATGTAGGTATAGACTTATACCATCATCGCGAAAATCCAAAGAAAAGATAGTTTTATTGCATGGTTGATTTTTTAATAAACAAAAAATATGAAAATGAGGACTTGCGCTAAGCATAAAATTTCAATTTTGGTTTTGGAACTATACCATCGTCGCGAAAGTCAACCAGATATATATATGTTTTGATTATATATTTTGAAAGAAATTTTTGATTTTTTTTTGGAAAATGTATGTAGTTGTCTTTATACTAAACAACTGTACTTGATTATTCCAAACAAGTTGCAAAAATAATATTTCAAAGTATTTTGAAGACAAATATTAGATTTATAAGGAATCCCATGTGCATATGTGAATTCATTTCCGATCTTGATTTATCATAATGATACACAAAATCTCTCAAATACAAATGTGTGTGCAATTGCTTTGTGCATTTACCAGTTTTGAGCAAGATAATATGATACAAGTGATTTGAAGAAACCAAATAAGTGTTCATTAACCATGATGTAGATGCATATAACCATATTAGACTACTATGTAGGTCGGATTATCAAGAGCTAGCTAATCCATAAGTAGACATAGGTCTGTACAAAAGAAGGTCGCTAATGTGACAGACATATCGCCACGCTAGGAGTTACCCAATGCCAAGCAGGTTGGGCACAAACCACCTGTTATGGGGCTTACCTCATAGTTTTCGAATAATTGAGAATTCCAGGGATTCAATCTCATCAATCCTTCTTTTCTTTTCAAAGGGTAGGGAAAGGGATTTTATTGCATTCGCTTTTGCTTTCTTTTTCTTTTGAACTTTGCTTCTTTTTCTTTTTGTATTTTTTTTTTTTTTTGATTTTTGAGATAATGCTTGAAATATTGTTGTAATGATACAAAATAACATTTTTCTTTTCTCTTTTTCTTGAACTTTTCTTTTCTTTTTCTTTGCTAGGGATACTTGCTTGGATTAGCTATAGAGCAAGGGATTTTTATTCTGGGTAGGGGTGAGCTTGTCCTTTTGCCAATTCTCAAAGATTCTAGACCATGTGCATGATAGGATAGTAGGGGAAACTTTTCGCTCAAGAAATCACTTCTACTATGTAGCAAAACATGGAAATTACAAATATAATCATTTTATTGTGAAAAGATGTGCTTGGTTTAAATAAATAACAAGATCAATTCTCTATGCTCAAACTTTATTTAATTGAATTTTGTGGACTTTGATATAAGAGAGATTAGTAATCATGCCAGATAAAATCAAGATATTTATTTTTGTGAGTGTGCAAGTGAGGGATTCCAAATAAATGCTAATTTATCCAAAATAATGTGAAACATATAACTGCAACATTTGTAAGAAAAAAGTATATATATATATATATATATATATATATATATATATATATATATATATATATATATATATATATATATATATATATATATATATTTTTTTTTATATATATAAACTTTTTGAGAAGTTTTTGAGAATGTTTGACTCTCTCTTTCTCCTTTATTTTGTTTTGGTTTCGAAAGAGTCAAGCATATTGCTGTTTTTATATTTTTATCATTATTTTGTTTTGATTTTTTTTTTTTGAACAAAAAAATAACAAGTGCCATAAATAAATGCAACAAATAGTTTTGAAGATTTTGGTGATTATGAATGTTTTTGATGTTTTTGGATTTTTAAATATGAAAGAAAAACAAGATAGAGGTTTTGAACAAATATATACATGGGTGAGATGACCAAATTTATGCATAATAACGTTTAAGATGCAAAATATTCATGGGTTCTTTAAGTTCTTTACCATCTAAGGTAGACAATTTGTATGCTCCTGATTCAAATTTAGCAGTAATAATGTATGGTCCAAGCCAGTTGGGCTCAAATTTACCTTTAAGGTCCTTAGTTGCATTTGTATTTTTTCTATTTTGTTTTAAAACAAGGTCGTCGATCTCAAAGGATTGATGACGAACTTTTTTAGCATATGATCTTTTGAGCCTGTTTTGGTAAGCACGGAGATGTTCCAAAGCATTGATGTGTTCTTCATCTAGGAGTTCTAGCTAACTGAGTCTGCCAACATGATATTCATCTCCTACTTCGGTATCTTGAAGTAGTAGAGCCAAAGAAGGAACTTCTAATTCAAATGGAAAAACTGCTTTAGCACTGTAAACCAAAAAAAATGGTGAAGTTCCCGTGGGGGTTCAAACACTAGTTCGATAGGCCCACAAGGCTGGATATAATTGAATGTGCCAGTCACGGCCAGTTTTATTGACCAATCTTTTAAGGATTTTGATTAAGGTTTTGTTAGATGCTTCTGCTTGACCATTACCCTGAGGGTAATAGGGAGTGGACCAGCGATGTTGAATCTTATATTTTTGGCATAATTTTTTAACATCTTTATTTTTGAAACAAGTTCCATTGTTAGAGATGAGATTCACAGGAATTCCGAACCTACAAATGATTTGATTGAAAATAAATTTAGAGACTTGTGAGCCAGTGCAGGAAGCTAAAGGCATAGCTTCAACCCACTTCATAAAATACTCAGTGGCGGTTATGATGAACTTGTGTCCATCAGATGACACAGGATTGATTTTGCCAATAATGTCTAAGCCCCATTTAGAAAAGGGCCAAGGATATGAAATAGCCTACAGCTCTTGTGCAGGTGCATGGACAAAGTTAGCATGTTTCTGGCACTTATCGCAATGGCGCACATACTCATGTGCATCCTTTTCCATGGTAGGCCAAAAGTATCCTATCTGAAGGAGCTTTTTATAAATGATGCTACCACTGAAGTGTCCTCCACAAGATCCATCATGGACTTCACTCAAGGTTTATTTAGATTCTTCTGAGTTTAAACATCTTAATAGGATACCTTCAAAAGATCTCCTATATAAAGTATTGCAAATTATTACAAATCGACTTTCTCATCGACATAATAATCGACGCTGGTTGCCATTAGAATTGGTAGGGAAAGTCCCATTTTGGAGAAAATCAAATATGTTTGTGTACCAAGGTGCAGGAGTAGTTTCATTGGTCAGAAACACATCCAAAGGCTCTAAGCATGACTTATTTGAAGCGGGTTCCTGGAGTCAACAAATAATGATAGTCGCATATTCGTCATCTAACTCCAAGGGTAGGAGATATGCAGCTGCGTCCATGGCATCAGCTGCACGGTTGCTAGTTCAAGGAATAGCTTGATCAAATAAGGACATTAGTTGTAAAACATAGGCCTTATATGGGCACATTTTATCATCTCTGGTTTGATAAACTTCATTAATTTGGTTTATAATCAATTGAGAATCACCAAAAACTAACAGGTTTTTAATTTTTGATGCCAAAGCAGCTCGTAATCCAAGGATTAGAGCTTCATACTCAGCAGTATTTTTGGTGCAAGCAAATGTCAATTTGAAGGACAGAGGAATAAGATGTTTTTGTGGGGATATTAAAATAATACCCGCACTTGACCCCACTTATGCATCGGGCTCCATCAAAGTATAAGGACCATTGTTCAACATGGTCCGCCTCTAATTGAAGGCATTCATCAGAAACTCGATAATGAGGGGATGAGTAGACTCTAAGGGTGCAGCGACTAATTGATCTGCTATGATTTGACCCTTAACAGACTTTTGTCCTATGAATGTGAGATCAAACTCGCTTAGAGCAAGAACCCATTTGGCTGTGCGACCCGATAAATAAGGTCGACTCATGAGATACCTTAAGGGATCATAGTTGGCAATGACATACGTTTTTTTACTAAGCATATAATGTTGTAATTTTTGTGTAGCAAACATGACTGCTAGACATAGTTTCTCTAATGTTGTGTAGCGGGTTTCATAACTGATGAAGGTTCGACTAATGTAATAATTAGCACGTTCTCTCTTTTCATCATCAAGTTGAGCTAACATAGCTCCTAAGGCAGAATCTGAAGCTGAAATATATAGGAGAAATGGGCGATCAGGTTTAGGCGATGAAAGCACCGATGGATTAAGGAGGTATTGCTTGAGAAGTTCAAAAGCTTCTCTACATTCTGTGTCCCAGTTAAAAGGGACATCCTTCTTAAGAAGTTTAAGAAAGGGACTAGTTTTGTCTGCCAGCTTATCGATGAAGCGACGGATAGCTTGAAGTTTACCTTGTAAACTTCGTAATTTAGATATATTAGTAGGTGTGGACATATTAGTGATAGCCGCAATCTTGAGAGGGTCGATTTTGATACCACATAAAGAAACTAAAACCCCTAATAGTTTACCGGACTTAACTCTGAATATACATTTTGCTGGATTTAATCGAATGAGATATTCTCGTAATCGATTAAAAACTTTTCTCAAATCATCTAAATGATTATCTTCCAAAATAGAGCGAGCTATAATATCAGTTCCAATATTAATGTTAATGACGTTTTCTACCTCCACGTGTAGATCTCTTTCAAATTTAGGTGGGGCGGGTGAAACACCCAATTCTTGTAATTCTTGTAAGGTTAATTTCGATAATTCATCTTGAGGATTAGTGGTCTCAAGTTGAGCTATAGTTGGTATAAAACCATCATAGTAAAATCCATTGTGTAGCATTTCTTCAACAGAGACGTCATGGAAGATATCTCCTTCCAACTCTTCATCGGGGTCGGCGATCATTTCAGGGTAAGCTATGGATAGCATGTTGCATGTAAATGACTGATTTTTGAGAGGCAAATCAACATGCCTATCCAAATAATCTTGATAGCATATGAGGTGATCATCTTCTTCAAAAGGAAAGGGTTAACCCTTACTAGAAAATAGGGCCACACGACAGCAGGCAGGCCATGCTTCTACCTCGAAAGGTTCTTTCATGCCATTTTGGAAAGGTCCCAAGCCTTTCCCTTTATATCCCATTTTAAGCATCATGGGTTTAGCTTTAATATAATCATTGGTAAAATAACACCGAGCGTATCCCTCATGATGAGTTTTGATATTTCAAGGGATTCTTCCCCAGTCATATCCTTTATAAATGAAGGCGCAACTCCCGACTTGGTAAGTGCTTCCCATAGGCTGTGGGAGGCCCAAAGTACGAGGAGATGGCGGTAAATTATTTAAAAGAATTGAATCTTGCATGAAAGCATTTGTTTTTTTTTATATTAATATTGTGGATAAATCTGGTAAAAGTTCATCAAAAAGGGCATAAGATGTAGAAGGCTTATTACCTATATCTTGAGATGTGGAAGGTATGATGGATGTATCTATAGGTTTTGAATTTATAGGAATTGAACATGAAGGATTGGTTGTAGATTTAAGATATTTTTGAGGTTCTAAAGTTATTTGTTTAGAGGGTTGTTGATCTATATAGGAGGATGAAATTAATGGAGGGGGAATAGGTGAAGTTATGGGTGTGTGTTTCACAGTTTTAGATGAAAAATAAGAACTAGGATGTGTGGATGATAGAGCAGGGCAAAATTGCACTCCAACCGGTTCTGCCAAAGCACACATATCAAAGGGTCTAGGGTCACCATGGATAGTGACCAACTAATTTTTAAACTCAAATTTAACACATTGGTGTAAGGTTGATGGGACCGCTCGCATGGCATTGATCCAAGGGCGACCCAAAAGTATATTGTACGATGTTGGGCAATGTACAATAAACATAGTTGTTTCTAGGGTTCTGGGACCAACTTGCAATGGGAGGGTAATAACTCCACATGTTTCTTGTGTTTCATCATTAAAAGCTTTGATAATCATATCAGTTTTCTTCATTTCATCACTTCTAAAGCCAAATCATTGGTAGAAGTCAAAAGTGCAAATGTTTAGAGATGAGCCATTATCAATCAAGACTCTTTTGACAGCTACATCCCCAATTAGAGCAGTAATGTATAAGGGATTATCCTTATGTAAAATGTGTTGTGGGATATCTTTATCCTGGAAGTCAATACAATCAATCTCTCGAGTGATGATAGTATTGGCCATAGCTTTAGGTTGAATGTTTTGAGGTACCATCATTTGGCTCAATGTAAGCATCAACTCATCCCTATGGGTGGGAGAGGATCTTAATAAATCTAAAAGGGAAATTTTGGCCGTAGTATTGGACAATTGCTCATTAATATTGTAAGGGGGTTTAGGTTGAACATTAGAAGCATGATTCCCTTTATTGGGATTTTTCAGAACGAATGGAGCCGATCCATCGTTCTGGTTTGGTTCTTGTTGGGAATTTTGAGCTTGTTGTCGGGTGACGACTCCGATGGTACCTACAATGTTATAGTGAAGACATTGAACTGGTCTCGGTTGAGCATTTATGGCTTGTTCATTAGGAAGGAATATATTACAAGAAGGTCGAGTAGTGACTCTTCTAGTAAATGGTTCTTCTGGAACCATAACATCTGTGACGGGTTGAATAGTATCTTATTCGTTTTCAAAACTATTCGATTGGTTTGAAGTAATATCTACTTCACTTTCACTATCTGATTCTATATCACTAGAATCAGAAGTTTGAAAATTATGTAAGGGCCTGGTTGTAACCAGGGATAAGGTTGTGTCAAATATTTGAGGGTCCTGAACAGGTAATTGTCCGCTAATGGTTCCTACATATTGGGTAGGAAGAGGAACATTATGATGTTCGATTTGATTGGCTACCTCTTTACCATGTCTTGGTAAAGGGTGTTGAAATATGTCTAATGTTTGATTAGCATTTTGATTTTGATTTTGGGGAACGGTATTTTGAGTATTATTAGGAGGGTTTTGTTTAGGTTGGAAGGCTTGCACTTCCATTTCATTATTATCAATCAAATCTTGTATTTTATGTTTCAACCTTTTACAAGCGTTGGTAGAATGTCCAAGTCCTCTATGGAAATCACAATATAAGTCAGCTTTGTATCCGGGTATAGTTGGATCAGGTTCCCAGATAGCTGGCAATTGAATCAAACCTCTTTCGAGTAATTGAGGTAAAATAGTTGATAAGGGTTTGTTTAATCTAGTGAATTCTCAGGGAGGTTTATCAGGAGGTTTCAATATAATTTTTTTTTTTGTCTTCGTTGCATTGATAGTAGCAACATTTCTGCTGTCAGTGACTCCATCACCGACAACTTGTTTGTTTTTATATCGATTTCTAGATGTTTTCTCATCATCCTTCTTCCTAAGTTGGCCTCTCCTAATGAGGGCATCTTCTACTCTTTGAGCTAAGTCTATAGCTTGATCGAAGGTAGTCAAAGTAGCAGTTGATAGTTCATAAGATATTTGTTCTTGTAAATTATTGATGAAAATGTCTAACATTTCCCTATAGGGTAGCACAAAGTGCAGTTTTCCTATCAATTGCCTCCATCTAGCTAAGAAATCAGCAAAACATTCATCCTTGTCTTGTTTTAAGTTGTATAGATCTTTAATGGTTACATGCCTCTCGATGTAGGCACTAAATTGATGGACAAATGATTCAGTTGTTTCTTTAAAGTTTCTCAAAGAATGAGTGGGCAATTGATAGTACCACTCTAATGCCATTCCACCTAAACTTTTCGGGAACATTTTTAATAATAGCAAGTCATCATGCGATATGTCATGACATGCTATCCTAAACATGCGAAGATGCTCTATGGGATCTTCGGTTCCTTTATATATAGGCAAGATGGGCATGGGAAAATGCTTAGGGTATGGTTGAGCTACAACTATGGGATCCAAAGGTTGACTACATATCTCTCGATAATTATAAGAAGGACGGTAGGGATCTATCTAGTCCATACGTGAAGCTAATTGTTTCACCATGGCTTCCAAATTACTAGTTTGCCCCACATATTGATTTGGTAGGGCATTGACATGGGTTTTATGAGCATATGATGGAGGGACATGAAGATTAGATGCCATGTTACTATTGTGTAAATTATTGGTAGGAAAAGTGTTATGAGGGAATTTTGAAGTTGTATTATGTTGTATTCCGGATTGTTGAAACTTGGTGTTTGACTTTGTTTTAGGTTTTTGTTTACTTGAAGCATATTGCTCAATAGTTTGGCGAAATAAAGTAGTGAAGGGAATTTTCTTTTGTGTGGGAATGGTTTTAGGTTGAATAACAGGTTCCTTAGGAGGTTGGGTAACCTGTTGTTTTGACATGTTTTGAGCCATAGTGACCATATCCATATTGGATGGCCCAACCTTGTGACTTTCTTGATCAATGAAAGACAAGGTATTAGTGTGCATATTACACATATATTACATGGTTGCTTGAGTGTTACTAATTTTCCCTTTATCAATACGTATTGCCACATTAAGGTCATCAATGTTATCACTAAGAAATTTCTTGAAATGCTCTGCATTGTCAAAAACAATAGTTCCATTTGGAGATACTTTAGGGGATGAGGATCCATCCTCTTTAACAGTTCTTTCTTGTTCCTTATCTTCGCCTAAGTCTTCATCTAATTGACCTAGAGTTTCTCCTTCCGGATTTGGATCTCCAAGAAGGACATTTGGGTCTTTAGTTGTATCTTGTAACCAATCTTCTTCTTCTCCTAAAGTTTCTTTACCATTCCTAAGTTTAGGCATGGTGTTTTAATTTTGATTTCGGCAAATATATATATATATATATATATATATATATATATATATATATATATATATATATATATATATATATATATATATATGCAACAAACTTAAGAGGTATATATTAATTATATACCTACTACAATATTTAAAATGAAATTTGTAAGTTTTTGCTATGTTTTTAGTTTTTCTTTGTTTTTGAAATAATATAGTAAAGACAGCAAATAACACAATAAATGCAAGAAATAAGACTGAAAGTAATAATCTAGTTTTCTATAAAAAATTTATAAATATCATTAATAGGTTCAAGTTGTTCAGGAGTCATGAAGTGTTCTTCTTCAAATTGAAAGTTTCCTTTTAAAATTTTGATGAAAAGAGCTATAGAAATACCATGTATTTCAGATTCTGGTTTATAATAATAATTCTCACGACAATATTCACGATACAACATAGCTCTAGGGGTTTTGTTCCATCTTCTTCTAATCATAAGATCAGTTTCTAGGGAATCTACATGAACTAGAAATGGGCGTACCACAGCTGTGTCTTTGAGATATTCCTCGAAAGTTAAAAATTTTGAAGATACAAGAGATTTTCTATAAGCTAACCATCTATGGCAGGCTCTCTGAAGTTCATGATAAAAGACTAGTTGATGAGGATCCAGGATTCTATCTAGGACTAGCCTCTTGATTTGCTTAAGTTGTGTGGACCTAGATGAGATGACACTAAGTCTTCTATCAAGTTCGTCCCACAAGAATTGATTTCTACTTGTTTCAGGCACACTAAGGACAGAATTGACTTCTATGGCTGCCAATTGGTTTTCTACGTTTATAGTAACTGCTAACCTTTTCTTAGGAGCTACCATCTAAACATGATTTTAAACTTTAAATGTTTTAAAATGCATCTAAGTTTTAGTTGTTCTATTTTTTTTGTTTTTGTTTTTGTTTTTGTTTTCAAAAGGTTTATAATGCATTCACGTCGGGTTCACCAAAATGTATCGCTCCAAATTTTTTGCATCCTTACCTTCAGGCTAAAGGATCCATGCCCGGAAGGAGGATGGGAAAAGGATGTCGTGATACCTCGGACTGAGAGGACTTTGCGAATGTCCCGCCTCTCAAGGGAGGTGTATTTTGATGATTTTTCGATGGATGGTGGGTTCACCAGGAAAAATTTAATGGTAGTTTCCACGCCTAGGTTTGGAATGTGTTTTTATGTGTTCGTTTTTAGTCTTAAACATTCATATCCTAGGTTTGGCCAAATGAATCTAAATTAATCTATATGAAAATGCAGATTTAATGAATACAAAGAACAAATTTAAGATAGAAAAACAAAGAAATTTAAGAAGAATAAAAGCAGAATACCTGATCCAGATGTCTGATGGAGATTTTGATTTTTGAAGCAGTCAGGATCGTCTGGAATTCGATAGAATCGTCTGAGATCTGACAGAATCATCTGAGATCTGACAGAATCATCTGAGATCTGACGAATTCGTCAGAGACCTACAAATAGATGAACAAATGCAAAATACAAAGAATACAACAATGGTAACAGAGGAAATGATATAAAATAATAGTAGTGTTATCAAGCTAAAACTTAAGCACAAAAAAAGGAATGAATCATGCTAATTAGATAATAATTAGGATTTAATTATGCACTTAATCTAAATGGGTGAACTCCAAATGCAAAATAGTATAAAATACTGAATAAACTATCTAATTTGCAGAACAAAACAACAGAGAAAAGGTTGAGAAATGCAAACTTCAGGCACTGATTGCCTCAATGTGGACTGCAGTCGAGATCGTCTCGCATTAGTACAAAATCGTCTTGCATTTGATAGGATCGCCTCCGATTTGAACAAGTTTGTCGACGACGATGTATGCTTGCTCCGGCTGAAAAACAAGGTGATACCTGCAACAAAATTGATATAGAACCAATGCAAAATAGAATTTGAGATGTTTTAACGTTCATACAGTCAATTCATAGGGAATTTTAGCCAGGGGTTGGGAAGGGAAGATCCTAATGATTAAATAGGCTTAGGGGAGTAGTTAGGAGGTTGGAGATCATCCCTATTTAGGAGATCTCCAACGAGGGAGGGTCTCTAACGACGTAGACACGCTTTTGCCCGGATTAGAGACCCGTTGGAACAAAGTCTAATTGTGCAAAATCAGTTTTGCGACAAGATCGTCTGGACGTCCTAGCCTAGATGAAATTGTCAGATCTGGGGCGATATTGTCTGATCAACAATGATATCATCAAACGGTCAAAACAATCTCTAAAAATGGCACGAAAAAGGGGGAAACGGATTTCCCAGCGGTTAACGGGCGATTTGGGAGGTTAAATTTGAATTTTAAATTATTTACTAAGATGAATGTAATTATTATAATTTTACTACGCCAATTTTAGGGTGCTATAGAGAGGAAGGTGTAGCGAAATCGTGCCTTGTCACGTTTTCACGGTTCAAAGCAGCGAAGAGAACAACATGGATGAAGAACATAGCAAAATCATGCCTTGTCGCATTTTTGCAAAAACAAAGCAAAGAAAAAGCATAATAGTATGGAACGTCATGATTTCGCGACGCATCGCGTTTTCACGAGCTAAGGTAGCGAAGAAGAAAAAGGAGCCAAATACCGTCGTGATTTCGTGACATGGTTGATTTTCGCAGTCCCAAAGTGACAAAAGTGTATGGAGCATAGATACGTCGTGATTTTGTGACATGTCACGTTTTCGTGACCTGTTACAGTTTCGCGCCAAAAAGCAGTTCAAACGGCCCGATGAAGTTTTGCAATTTTCAAGAATTAGAAGCACTCTAGAATTAAATGTTTTGTTGCTTTCCAATGCAAGCAAGGTAGAATAATGTGCCCAAGTCACCAGAATTGAATATGCTTCCATTATTCAAAGCTGTTGTTTATGATTTTTCTAACGATTCAAGCATGTTTCAAGAACGACCATTTAATGAAGACGATCGACTCCTTGTTTCATTCAATTTCTGGTTTCTCTGAGGTTGGTTTAAGGGGATCATTTCCTTGTTTTTGTTGCACATTTTTTAGATCTCAAGGAAGTTCGTTGCATATTTTTAATGTTGTAAAGAAGCAAGACTTCTATATAAATCAATGTAGATCTCAAAAAGAGGGATCGAGAGAGAGACTTTTGCTGAAAGCTTTGAAGTTCTTTGCATGAATGAAAGATATTTGGCCTCTAGTTTTGCAAGCAACTGTCTGTGTGATTTTTCCTTTTGTCTTATACATTCCTAATATACGCTCATATTTCTTATTTACTACTTGATTTGAATTCTGCATCTAAGTTTAAATATTGTGAGTGAGGAAGTGAGTTCTGGAATGTGACCTTGGAGGTTTTCTGTGCAAGGTTGTAAGTTAATTACGTTGATATCTTCTATTATATGTTGTTACTGTACTTGAAGTTATCTACTACTAATCTTTTTCGATCTGATAAATTTGGCCTGTGGCTATATTTCCCATTTCTTTTCGTAATTTCCCATTTCTTCCTGCACATTTGTGGTTCCTTTCCAGTAACTCTAGTCTTCATTAAGTTTAGATTTAGTAATGGAACCTGCCCTCTCTGGAGATTGGTCTGGGAGACATCTCTTTCTCCCAACATTTCAATGTTGGCCGGGTCTAGGGTGCATTTAGCATAAAATCTTTCCTGTGGCAGATTCGTGACCAATAGTAACCTTGGTGCATCCAAAGCAAGGTGTGACCCCAAAGGAGTATGCTTAAAGGAATACCTCTTGTGACTTAGCTCATGATAATATCCCCAATAATAGCTTCTCCTTTTATGGGTCTATCCCTTGTGTTGTGCATGTTGCATCTCCTCATTCTCAAGGGGACCCTATTCCTCTATCTCATAGGGACTTTGTGAATTTGGGACTCTCCTCCTTTTGTTGAAAAGAATAACACAGTTAGAGTTTGTAATGACTTTTGTGCATCATCTCCCAGAGAATGTGTTGTGGATGATTCCATTTTTTATATGAATTATGAACGTACCCTCCACTATAGCCCTTTCTTTCATAGGTCCATTCCTTGCACTACCATATTTTTTGTTAAGATAGGCAACACAATCAAAATTTGTGCCAACTTTAAGAACTTAAAGAATCAATGAATCTAATAATCTTCAAACAAATGAGAAACCCCTTAAAAAACAATAAAAATTAATAAAATACTATGTACGACTTTACATTTCGTCTATTTTGTATCTAGTTTGCTTGATTCATGCTGCATGACTACCTATCATATTTCACATATTTTGACTAACATTTTGTCCCACCATGCATTTTGCTTGTCATACAATTTCATTGTTGCTAGTTCATCCTTGCATGACTACTTGATCATATAGATTCTTGAGGATTTTGTGATAATGGCAAGTGATAACACCTAGTTAGGTCATAGCTCACATGCATTGCACTCACACTATGGCTTTTATGCCTAGAAAATCCCCAACCTAGGGACCATTTTGTGCATTTTCATCACTGCATTCACCCATCCCATCTTCTCTTCTTCTCTCTTCTTTCTTTATATTCCTTGACCTTGAGAGTTTTCATTGCTTATATCTCTCCAAGTGAAGGCATATAGTTCTTCTCTTGTATATCCTTGTCATTTGTATGTTTTTATTTATTCCTTTTGTCAAGACAAGGCTATATATTTTTCTATCTGATTTTCCACACTTTCACTCTTTTTCCTTCTTCATTTTTTGATGGTTAAGAGATCCTCATGGGATAGGATAGACACCGCATGAACATCACTCATGATGTTCATACAACCACTGACTATATTACGCACTCATATTAACCATTGAAACTTCAATATGGATACACACACTCACCTCTTGTTCTACTCCATTGGCTTTGTCCATACACCTTTTTCATACACCACACCCCTATTGGGTAGTACTCGCTTTTACACATCATTCACACACAACACACCCCATATGATATTAACTTCATGGTCAAGAGCAAGGGGCAACATTCATTCAATCATTTGTGAGCATACATCCTAACGGGTATATCTCTTTCTCTCTAGCCATCTTAGCAAGCATTACACTCCTAATGTGTAATCACTCCCCAATTGTCCATCCTTTTGCAAGCACAACACCCTTACAAGATAGCTTCATGGACACACATGAGGGGCAACCTCCATCTCAACCATTTGTGAGCAAAAATCCTTATAGTGTTCCACTCTGTTTCCTATTTTTTTTCTTAGCCTTTTGGAGCTTTGTTTTCATCTCCTTCTTCGCCATCTATTTTTCTTCATTTTTTCTCCTCTTCTTCTTTCCATCTATCCATCCATGCATTTCATGTTGCATATCATTTTAAATTTGCATTTATATTCTTGAATTTAGTTAGATACATTCCCTTTCATTCGTTTAGTTGCATTCATTGCATTCATTATGTTTGTCATCACCATGCATAAATAAAAAATTAACATTAATGCACACACATTTTCACACCATAACATAATAAAACCCATGACATTATATTAATTTATAAGCAGTGAATACATGTTAGCTAGGTAGGTGCACCACAGTCCAAGCCCGATGCACTCGACCCTTCCCAAGGATGCATGCCACAATCCAAAATTGGCATATCACCGTGATCCCAACCCTAGCTCCATGAGCTTGTCTCCTTTGCTCTATCTTCTTATGGTGGTCCTAGTGGGGGTATGTTCATAGATCCCATAGTTATCCATGATCAAGACCTTGAGTGACTCTATGACTAAAGGGACATTGGTGGCTACACCCTCTAATCCATCGACATAGCCTAGAAGTACAAATCCTGGTAGAAGGTCTCCCTCCATACTACTATGTCTCACCTCTCCTTTACCATTTGTAGTTGCTCTTGTAGAAGGTAGATCCCCTAACTTGGCTAGCTATTCATTGCAAAAACCATCCCCTTAGCCTAGGCCCACTAACGCTCCTACTCTAGCTAGCCCATATCCCCTATAAGGTGGCTCACCTAGACCCTTGTTGCATCCCGCTCTATTGTGACTTGGCCTAGTTGTGCTCGAAGAGTGTCTATCTCCTCTTGCATGGAAATCGCCTTGTCTATAGGTCCCTTCACTACCCTCATTAGGTCTCCTTGACTCATAGGCCTACTCAATCCTACTTGTGCCACCATGGAGATGCCTTTGATTGTTCTCCCTGCATCTGACCCAAAGAGAATAATGATGGTCCTCATGACGGTCACCACCTCTACCCTGACTTGTACCCTAGCCTACATAGGAGGTTGCGGCATCTACTCTCATTACTTAATTGTGCATCGATTAGCCTCTTAGAGCACCAACTGCATTGATTGACCCATGACTTGGTGTCTCTACACTAGCACTGGTGGGAGATCCTTTGGAGCATAATACTCCTATACCATCTCTTATATCTAAGGGCTACCTTGACATCGTCTACTCTAGGATCAATGTAGAGGGAATCATCCAAGTCTTCCATGAACCTAGCCACATCAGGATCCCCTCCAAATCTTGATGGATCCCTCCTCAACCTTCAGTACTAGTAATCCCCAAGTCTAATATCTCCTAGATAATATTGAACTGTTGTTGTACTCGATCAAATTGATAAAGCTCCAACTCACCCTTCTCTATGGTGACCCATCGAACCCTCCTAACCTGAGCTAGATCCTCTACATCTTCATCCTACCTAAAGTGTATATGCCATGATCACCATACAATTTTATGGTCTCATAGATCATCTATGACCCATCTCCCTAGTGGCAAAATACTTACGTACGACCTTTGTGTACGCTCTAGGTCTTGGGAAACCTTGTATCCTGTTGGTCCCTCTAGGTCAAGCAGTGGCCCTCGTAGTACATCTGGCCTGCTAATGGCTATGTGCTTCTAGCACCACACCTAGAGAAATTCTATAAATACTAATCGTATATGTCATTTGTACACAATATTGTACAACATCCTATACAAACAAATCAACATATACGATCCCCATGCAAACTACACATAATGGTCTCGCATGTTTGTCACCACTTCTACTAGTTACCATGGTAGGTGTTGTCGATTCATGTGGCACACTAGCAACCCTGCCACCACTTCATAAAGCACAATCATCAATACCCCAATCCTGTATTATCACGGTATGTCATCAACATGAAATCTGCTCTTGTGAATCTCATGTGATGGGTCACTTGTCAATCTCTTTGTTGTTTTTTGTGGTGTTTTTGCTTTGTAAACCATTCTCCCCTTGATGGTTATCCTCAAGATGCACCACACGTCATCCAGTGTGATGGTCATATCTTCTATTGATAAATAGAATGTGGAGGATTTTGGGTATCGCCGCTCTTCCAAAGACTGTCAGTAGCACTTTTTTAGCCTCCACCACGAGCATCTTTACCAAATACAAAAGCCCCACTGTACCCAGTGTGCATCTCTCTATTGGCATGAGCTCCCATAGTACCTCCTCAAGGGTACTTGATCACCATTCCTTGCTCTCAAGGACATCATGTTGTAATAAAAAGAATACAAGTTTTTCATTAATAAACACACTAAGAGTAGCTTTTTTTTGTTTTCATCAAATCCATGCCTCGTGTCCTCTAGGGCACATATCCATGAATCTACACCTTGTATGGAATGGGGTACGAATCCGATTGCAACTAGATTTATCCAAATTCATGGGTGGTTGTCAGATCTATGCTCGGGTCTTGCACGAAAATGTCAAAAAATAAATAAAAGTAAAAAAAATTACTAAAAATAAACCTAAATCTAATTGCTAGCTTGGATTTTGGTTCTTACCTATGCCCAGTCTACTACTGCATTGGCCTCACCCCTCGCAACTATCGCTCAATGTTTTGGAAGTGTCATTCTCTTGTTTTCTCCAAAGCCCCTTTCTCATTTTCTCATGCGATGAAAATAAGTTAGGTTTTGCCTCCTTTTTTGCTTTTGTTTCTCCTTTCTATCTTTTTCTCTCTCCTCTTCTTCCTTCTGGCACTTTTTTTGTTGTTCGCTACCCTATTTTCTTTTGAGTCCACCTTTTCAATTTTTCTTAGAAATTTTACATTCCTCCCGAAACGCGAGGGGGTACCCTAGCCTGAGAGGCATTAATGTTCCTAATACCTTGATTTGTGTGTCAAATGTTCAAAGTGTCTAAAACAACACTATTTATGCACCACCCCTTTCTTCTAAACTGACCACCCATTTTTCCTTTGTGTTTGTCGTCCTTTTCGCCCATAGGTGTCTACATCTTTCTTTGACATATTTATTAGGCCATAAATGCATCAAGGAGGGGGTAAAATGTAAACACAAAAAATTGACCCATCCAGATGAGTTATTTTTCCTTAGGTTTCTTTGTGAGGTTTTCAAACTTGCTAGGAGCAAGTTTGGCCCCTTTTTTCTTGTGTTTTGCCTTGCTTTTTTTGACCTTGACCGAATTTGTGCCCAATAATTTGCGAGAAGTGGATCGACAAATTTAAGGTTTTTCTTCAAAAACCTAAATTTTAAGTTGACCCTTTTGGTACATCGACCTAATCAAGGTTAAGTTTCATCTTTTCCATATTTTATCCCTCCAAACCCTCTATAAATAAATGTGTTGGATCCCTTTTTTCTAGAAATTACCTAGTGAAAACCAGGTATGTTCTTGAGATTACAAGTTAGCAACTAAGAAAGTTCATGCAAAATTAGAGTTCTCTTGTCTTCTAATGCTCTTAGTGATTTGGTGTTCTGTTTTTGGTGTGTTCCTTGTGATTTTACAAGTGGAGATGACCTTGGCAATAATTTTTCTTCTTGAGGAAGGAGAGGTCTTCCACATTTGCTCTTGCTTCTTCCACGAGATCACCAGGTTGTTTCTTTGCATCCATCAGTTCACACATTCATCCTAGTTTATGTTTTGTTGCATTTTGGTATTTATTTTAGGGTTTTAACCCTCTTGTGTGATTTTGTACCCCATTTGCAATAGGGTGCGAATTTGGAAAAAATCCTACTTTTTTCTTATCGAGCATTTTGTGTCCATTCTGACTCTGTTACCTAATTCACGTTTGATATCCTCCAGGGCACATATACGATCAAGTCAGGTTTTGGGTTGACTGTTCATCCTAAAACCTTAGGGTTTCATTTTGCATACCCTCTACATATTGTTTCATATTTGTTTTGCATTTTATTCTAACTGTAATCATTTTGTTTCGCTTGCATTTCATAGTAGCTTGGGGGAAATTTTTTGTTCCCAAACCCTAGTTTTCAAATTTGTCTTCTTGTTCAAACTTTGTATCCATTATGTTTACATCTTCATTAGTTGTTCTATGCTATCATATTATGTTGTGTTTGTTCCAAAGGTCAAAGCTAATTTTTATTATGAACGGTCAGCTAAAAGGACCTAGGGGCCTTGATTGTTACACCTCCAAACTTTATCTTACAATATCCTAAGCAGGCCCCCAAACACTAACCATATTTTTTAGAGTTTTTGTGAAGCTATTTTTTGTAGATTTGAAGTTGCGAGATATTCTGGATGCAAGACAAAGCTTGTATCAAAAACCATATTAGATAAGAGCCTTTGGTAAAGTTGTTAGGTTGTGTGTTGTTTACTTTTGTTCACACCTAGGTTATAAAAATAAAGTAAAAACAATATATTGCTTCCTAAGCATTTAAAACAAAAAGGCATATATTTTTGCATCTAGGGTTTAGTCTTGTTTGTGCATTTCACTTGGTCCCTTGCTCAAAGAAAAAGAATTTATTTCTTGCAACTTAGGGTTAGAGATCATTGAATCAAAGAATCATACTAGGGTAAGACATTATATTTTTACATCTTGTGTGTTTTGCATTGTTCTTTCATTTCCATAATTTAGCATAGAAATACCAAACATAGGTGATTGTTTAATTGACACATTTAACATTTCCACCCCTGACTTGGAGCAAACCCTAAAACTATTCTTGATGAACCCGTTCCTTTGTGTCCTCGAGTGTAGATAATATAACAGCCATCGCAATCACCTTGGTTAACTATAGATCCAGTTGAGAATCATATGCAATGTGCAATTGTTCCCTCTATAGTTAGTTTTACCACACTTGATCCTCTTAGTTTACCACCTCTCTTCAACAAGTTTGATGGCTTCTCTAGTTGATTAACAAACAATTTCAACATTCAAGTGTAGGATTGAACAAAATTCATCCCACTTTGCTTTATTCTATAAAGTTTTTAATGACCTTATCTTCAATTGTGTAACAATTTAAATTCATTCTTGAAGACCTCACAACTAATTCCAGATTAGGTACCTGCCCTCTAGGAATGTCATATACTAGTTTATTGTGGTTCAATGCAATGTCCCAAGATATAGCCTCCAATCTACCTCATTCATTTTTTTATTGGTAATCCAAATCATGATGCAAATTTTCCAATGTTTGAATGGGTCTTCTCTTTCAGCACCATGAAAAATGAGAACCCATACATTAGTTGTTTTGCTAACCAATTGATTCAGCAACAATCACTCCTATGGCAAACTCACATCGTGAACACTGTTAAATGCACCAACATGCACTTTGATATCATGTTAGACTTAATCATACACATAATTGAATGCCCTAAACTATAGTTTCTCATGTCAAACTCTTATCTCATGTTATTGAACACACAATTATGTGTTTGATCTAATGTTGGAATCTTGTTCCATGCATTTTTTGATGCACAACGCATGTTAATCACATCTAAGAGTATCATCCTTTCTTGTCAAATAAAAATTTTGTCTTTCTATTTGGTATTATTTGGACCATTGTCTACATTGGGCAAAAATTTACATTGCTATCAATTTATGTTTCCCATATTTCCTCATCTTGAAGAGGAAGAGGTATGAGTGGATTATGATGCTTGTCAACCATACTTTACTCTTCCCATTATCATTTCTTATATTTCAAAGCGATATGCTCTTTGTAATTGTTTCACTAACTGCAACTCAACTATGTGCAAGGGATGACACCAAGATATGGCATGTGGGAGTGTTCTAGTCATGCATATACCTAAATGAGGCAACATGCTACAAAACAATTCCATATATAATAAAGAACAATGAGAAAAACTCATAGATACATGTAAATACATAGGATGTATACTCTATATTTCAATCATTTGCATTATATTAGGGTTTGGTAAAGCTTACAATATTCCTATAATCACTGCACCTTGATCATAATCTGACAACCAACTACATACTCTATGCTATTATAGACCACACAACTACACATATTTCTCTCTCTCTCTCTCTCACACACTTCAATAAATATAGAGCATACATTTAGGTATCACAAGAATTGGTGTGCAACTGACAGCTACCATATGTACCTAACTACATGTGCACATAAAAACATAAAACACACCTTATAACACATGACGTGCTAATCATTACATTATTCATTACATTTAACATAACATATGATACATTGTACAATACGACATATGACATGATATAACAACACCAATAGTTGATGCACTCATGTAGACATGGAAAATTGACCCACCCAGATGAGTCATTTTCCTTGGGTTTTCCTTTGAGAGGTTCTCAAACTTGTAAGGAGCAACTTTGACCCATTTTTCTTGTGTTTTTCCTTGCTTTTGTTAACCTCAACCAAATCTGCACCTGGTAAATTACGAGGTGTGAATTCATTAAATTTAGGGTTTTTCTTCAAAAACCTAATTTTTAGGCCAACTCTTTTGGGGCACTAGCTTAATCAAGGTTAACTTTCATTTTTCTTACCTTTTAGCTCTCCAAGTCCTTGATAAATAAAGGGATTGGATCCCCTTTTTCCTCCCTAGTTCTCCAAGTGATCAAAAATTCCTCTCACAATCAAGTTATTAAAGAGTTCATGCGAGATTATAGATGAAGTTTCAAATATCATCCTTAGTCAAGGCAGTATAGATGAATTTCAATAATTTATAAGCATAGTTTATCATATTTAGACATCAATTTTGAGTAGCCCTTATAGGATCCATTATAATTTGATTTGAACTAGGATGAGTATTTGGCCATGGTAATATCAAAGGTTCAAATATAAATTTGAATGTACTCATGAAAGTTCACATTATTGTTGGGTACACAAATACCTTGCCTCAGACCATATACCCCAAGATACTACATATCACAACCCATACCATAACAATGTCAATACCTCCAACATGTGCCAAGTTCCCTTTCAACAACCTACCTATAACCCTTCCTTAGGAAACCTAAGGGCTTTGCACAAAAACAATCCTGAGATGCAAAGTTTAACTAATGTGGTGAAAAAACTAGGTTCAACAGTGGGCATGAGTCAGCCTCCTAGTTTCACCTACAACTACAGATAAATGTGCAATCAACCCTTAGATCCTATCATTATCTCTAGGCCCTACCCTAAGCATTTTTCAATACCATTTTTACCTATCTATAAGGGAACAAAAGATCCAATTGAGCATTTAAGAATGTTTAGGACACCATGTCATGATATCATATATCATGATATGCTATTGCTAAAGACATTCCCTAAGAGACTTAGTGGTATGAAATTAGAGTGGTATTATCAACTGGCTAATCATTCTTTGAGAAACTTTGAAGAGATAACTAAAATTTTTGTTCAACAATTCAGTGCCTATGTTGAAAAGAATGTGACTATGAAATACATCTACATGTTAAAACAAGCTAAGGATGAAAGTTTTTTCAGAATTTCTATCTTGTTGAAGGAGTCTAGTTGAATGTTTGAGATATATCTTACCTCCTTGAGACATTCTTGAGATATTCATTGGAAATTTACAAGAACAAATATCTTACAAATTGGAAACTACAACTATCACCTTTTTGGAAAAAGCAATAAATATGGCAAGAAGGGTAGAGCAAGCCCTTATTAGAAGAGATCAACTTAAAGTAAAAGAATATAGGACCACTAAAACACAATATAAAAACAAGCATGTAGTTGGTGATGGGGTAATAGATAGTAGACATGTTAACAATGTTGCTAACACCCTACAAAAGATGGTTCTTTGCCAACCTCAAAAACCCCCACCAAGAAATTTCACAAGACTCAACATGCCTATGAATGTGATCCTACAATAGCTCTTGGAAGCTAATATGATTGAGTTACCTCCTTGTTGGTATTTTTGCCACACTAAAAAATAAATTTTTAAATTTTTCAAGTGAAGTACGTCCAATAGTAAAAGGAAAATTGGATGAAATGATCTTTAGATATTGTTTTGTGATAGATATTTTATCAAGCTTTCCAACGATATATTACAAAAGCCAATAGGATGAATGGATCAAAAGTTATGGCTCTAGGAAGATTTATCACCAAAAATAAATCTTCGAGGAGAAAATAGAAGTAAGAAATTATTGGGCATAGTTAAATTCAAAGTCACCCCTCAGGAGGGGCAAAAATCATTTTCGCCCTCCTCAAGGGTGAACTTGATGGGTGAACTTGATGGGCAAATTTGATGGGCGAAGCTTATGGGCGAAGCATATGGGCGAAGTTGATGGGTGATTGTGATGGGCGACTGTGATGGGAGACTGTGATGGGTGAATTTGATGGGCAAGTGTGATGGGCGATTGCACTTCAAGGGTGAACATCATTAAAAAAAAATTAAATGTCAGGCGAAGATGTTTCGAAAAACATATTTCAATAATGTTTGAGTTCGGGTAAAGGTGTTTTTCTTCGTTGCCCAATTTGGGAGGCGTATTTCAACTCAACATACAGAGATCTTGGATTTGCAAATGACTTGGTGCATTATTGTCTTTTGATTTACGCATTTCTTTTCATGCTTGAATTCTTTATTTGCTTTTGAATTTAAATTCTGCAAATTGAATTTGAATATTGCTGATGAGAGGAGTGAGTGCTAGAGTGCTGATTTGAACTATTATATGTTTGAAGTTTTAAGTAAATTTTGTTGTTTATTTATCTATTGTATGTTATTCATTGCTTGGTGTGGATTCTTGTTGTTATTCTATTCCCATCCTACACAATCGGCCTGTGGCCATATTTCCCATTTCTTTCCATGTTTTCTAATTTCTTTCATGCAACTCTTATCTTAAACCAGTGTAGAATTTTAGTAAGGGAACTAGCCCTCTATGTAAATTTACACAGGGGACATCTCTTTCCTCTGATCATTCAATGTTTGTTGTATCTAGGATGCACAAATGCAATTTTTTTGATGTATCACCCAAATTTTTTGCACCCTTACCTTCAGGTTAAAGGATCCATACCCGAAAGGGGGGTGAGAAAAGGATGGAACAATACCTCGGACGGAGAGGCCATTTGAAGGTCACGCCTATCAGGGGAGGGGTATAAAGATGAATTTTTTATGGATGGTGGGTTTCACCAGGAAAATTTGAGTGGCAGTTTCCATGCTTAGGTTGAAAATGGGTTTGATTTGTTCATTTTATGTTCAATCATTCAGATTCCTAGGTTGGCCAAAATGAAGCTAAGCTATTCTATATGAAGATTATGATTTATATGAAGACAGAAGACATAAATGAATCCTAATGTGATTGAATATAGAGAATATATAAAATGTAGAAGAGTACACCTAATTTTTTATGTTTTATGAAGATTCTGAAGCTTGTAGGAGTCCAGATCATATCGGATATGATAGGATCATTTGTAATTGTACAAAATCATCCCAAATCACAGGCGATCATCTGAGATCACCAAATATCATCAGCGACCTGACAAATTCATCAGGCGAATTCATCAGAAACCTGCAATCAAGAAGACAGACACCAAAAACCAAAAATACAATTGCAAGAATGATGCAAAATGATAGAAATAAGAGTATAGATGTTTGAATGATAAATCCAGATATCAAATTAAATGAAATTCACTATTTTGGAAACTTATTTTGAATTTTATCATGCAATTATACTAAATGAGGTGAACTCCAAGATGCAAAATAGAAGTAAATTAATCTAATGCACCAATAAATAAGGAAAATGAGATAGAAAATGCAAACTCAGGGCTCTGATTGCCCCCAGGCTGAATTGTAGACCAGATCGTCTGTAATCGTACAAGATCATCGCCGATCTTGACAAGATCATCTAGAATTATAGTTGAATCACTTGCGACGATCCGAGCTACCTCCGACTGAAACATAGTGAAATCCTGCAACAAAACTTGAAAACACAAGTGCGAATGACAGCAAAAACTATAATTACAGGGAGATAATCAGTCAGGCAGCCAGGTAGGGAATCAGGGAGAGAGTCAGGGGGAGAGTCAGGGGGATAAACTAGAAAAATCCCAGTTTATATAGGATTAGGGGGAGGTTAGGAGGTTGAGGATCATCCCAATCTGGGAGATCCTCAACGTGGGAATCTCCAACCATGCAAACATGCTTCTACCCAAGTTGGAGAGGTCATTGGAATAGAAGCTAATTATAAAAATTCGGTTTTGGGATGAAATCGTCTGGACGTTCTGTTCCAAATGAATTCGTCCGATTTGGGACGATATCTTCAGATCAACGACGATATCGTTCAACGTTCACAACTACTTCTAAAAATGGCACAAAAAATGAGGTAAGCGGTTAACGGGCGATTTTAGGGTTAAAATTCAAATTTCTACTTTTTACTGATGGTTTAACTGCACCAATTTTATTGTGCTACATTTTGCCCCCTCTTTAGCAAATTTTTTAAAAAAAATGCATTAAATATAAGTTCTTCATGCTTTACGAGAAAGCAAAAATTTATTCCATTTTTTAGACGACAATTCTAGGTCGAATCGTACAACTGTTTGCTATGGTGCCCCCTCCGAGTTTTTACCCAAATCAAACGTTTGAGGTAAAAGCACAGAAAAGTAAATATTAAAAAAATGTCTTTTGAATAAAAATAATAAAAATAGGATAAAACCCTAATTCATTTTTACTATTCACTTTCACTGTTTCATAGCTCTACAGGAGAAATGGTGGAAATGACACACAGATCGACAAAGGTCCGATGTGGGTTGCAGGAGGGATCAGCGACGGCCTCCTCAGGAGAGACGTCGGAGAGTACCCTAGGCTCCGGAGAGACAGTAGCAACTGTAGAGGAGGGAGGAGATGAGAGAGGAGAGGAGAGAAAGACTCCCTCCTCAACAGAGGGATAGGCCACCATCGCTCGATAGGGGCAAGGGTATCGAGGTGGGGGAGAGTAGCGAGATGGCAGCTCTCTGGGCGGAGAATGCTTGCCTACTAGCTCAGGTGCAGACTTTGCAGGATGAGGCTACACGGATCAGGGCTCAGAGTGGAGGGGCAAGCATTCTAGAGCTGGTGTGGTCGGTTGCTCAGATCGCGTTCTATTAGGGAGTGTACTACCAACTAGTTCTAGAGGGCCAGAGGATACAGTTTCCAATCGGTATTATGGAGCCGATCAGGATGGGGTCGTCGAGGACATCATCATGATCAACATTGAGGACCCACAACACAGGACGAGCTTCGATGGGACCACCTCCTCCACCTCAGGGCAGGAGAGGAGATGATGTTGAGAGCTCGAGGTCTTCTTGAGACTAGATGCATATTGTACATAGACTATTTTTGAGATGATTGAGTATGCCAGGGTATAGATTATGGCATACCAATCCGTTTTGATATGATGTATATACTTCTTGATATATATATATATATATATATATATATATATATATATATATATATATATATATATATATATATATATATATATATATATATATATGTTCTTTTTGTGATATGACTTGTACACATGTTTTATGATGCTTTAACATTTGTTGATTGACTATTCATGTAATTATGTCGTTGAAAGTAGTATAATTTTATGTCATGCTATAAAATTAAATGAAATAATCTGATGTAAACAAAATGGTTGTTGTGGTGTGTTTTGATGAAAACAAAGTGACTTCTAACAATAATTTCAAAGGACATTGTCATTGTTACATGACCATTTCATGGAGTCGCCGCTCGCTAGGTCATCAAGCTAATCTCGGTATGAGAGAAATATTGCTAAAAGTAAAAGGGTGCTTAAGAGACTTTCTTAAGACTTTGTGTTGTGATAATGAAAAATGATGATAGTGATGATTTGTTTTCAGATTTCCATGAAAATATTATGCATGAAATATTTAAAAATATGATTTTACTAGGCATAAAACTCCTAAGTATGATAGAAATTTGAATAATTTCCTAGGAATTATACCATCATCGCAAAAAAAATGAATGTTGACATAATGAAATGAAAGAGGAAATTTTTCGTTATTTTTAAAGCACAATTGTGTAACATAATGATTTAAGCCATATGCTTTTATGGATTAAATAAATGGGAAATAAAATTAGAACGATGGTTTACGCTAGGCATAGAATTTTAGGTATAGACTTCTACCATCATTGCGAAATCCAAAGAAGAAATTGATATAACAGTTTTATTGCATAGTTGATTTTTGATTTTGAGATAAACATAAAATATAAAAATGAGGACTTGCACTAGGCATAAAATTCCAATTTAGGTTTAGGAACTATACCATCATCGTGAAAGTCGAAAATATATAAATGTGACTTTATTGCTAGATTTTTGAACATGTTTTGCAAGAAAATTTTGGATTTTTGAAATAAAAAATGTATTTAATTGATTTTACGCTAAGAATATATTCTCAAGTAAGAAAGTCAAATTATCCAGAAGATTTGAATAAATATTTTAAATTATCTCAAAGACAAAATTTAGATTTATAAGGAACCCCGTGTGCATATGTGAGTTCATTGCCGATCTTGATCTATCATAATGATACAAAATCTCTCAAACACAAATGTGTAATGTTCATTTACCGATTTTGAGCAAGATAATTTGATACAAGTAATTTGAATTAACAAAATGAGTGTTCATTGATCATGATTTATATGCATGTAACCGTACCATACTACTATGTAAGTCGGTTCATCAAGAGTTAGCAAATCCATGAGCAGACATAGGTCTGTACAAAAGAAGGTTGCTAATGTGATAGACATGTTGCCACGCAAAAAGGAATTACCCAAGGCCAAGTGGGTTGGGCACAAACCACCTGTTATGGGGCTTACCTCATGATTTTCGAATAATTGAGAATTCCAGGGATTCAAGCTCATTCACCCTTCTTTTCTTTCAAAAGGGGGGGGAAGGATTTATTGCTTTTTGCTTTTCCTTTTCTTTTCTTTTTCTTTTTTTTTTGTATTTTGTATTTTGCTTGACATTGAGATAATGCTAAAATATTGCTGAGATGGTACAAAATGATACTGA
This sequence comes from Wollemia nobilis, assembly GCA_028583015.1. Lineage (NCBI taxonomy): Eukaryota > Viridiplantae > Streptophyta > Pinopsida > Araucariales > Araucariaceae > Wollemia > Wollemia nobilis. Next base: position 30,097 of record JAQPPZ010003507.1, on the reverse strand, counting down.
AATAATGCTTTTGAATAATTTCTCTTTTTCTCATGATTTTTCTTGATTTTCTTTTTCTTTTTCTTTTTCTTCCTATACTAGGGATACTTGCTCGAATTGGTTGTAGAGCAAGGGATTTTTATTCTGGGCAGGGGTGAGCTTGTCCTTTTGTTAATTCTCAAAGATTCTAGACCATGTGCATGATAGGATAGCAGGGGAAACTTTTCACTCAAGAGACCACTTCTACTGTGTAGCATCATTTTGAATTTGCAATGAAATCATTTTAATGTGAAAAGGTGTACTTGGTTCAAGTAAATAACAAGATCAGTTCTCTATGCTCAAAACTTTATTTAATTCAACTGTGGACTTCGATATAAGAGAGATTAATAATCATACCAAATAAGATCAAGATATTTATTCATGTGAGTGTGAAAGTGAGGGATTCTAGATAAATGCTAATTTATCCAAAATAACTGAAAATATAACTGCAATACTTCAAGAATTGACAGGTGCAAAATAGATGTTTTTGAGGATTTTGATGATTTTGATTTTGATTTTTTATTTTTATTTTTGGTTTTAATTTATGAATTGAGAGAATACATAATATTATTGTTTTTTTTTTTGAAATTTTTATATGAAGTACTAATATGAGACAATATGTATAATATATACAGTGACGAAATTACCAGATTTATGCATAATAGCGCTTAATATGCATAATTTTCATAGGTTCTTTAAGATCTTTACCACCTAAGGTAGCTAATCTGTATGCTCTGGATCCAAATTTAGTAGTGATAATATATGGCCCAAGCCAGTTAGGGTCGAATTTGCGTTTAAGGTCTTTAGTTGCATTAGTATTTTTTTATTTTTTTTTAATATGAGGTCACCGATCTGAAAGGATTGATTATGGACTTTCTTGAGATATGCTCGTTTAAGCTTGTTCTAGTAGGCACGAAGATGCTCCAAAGCATTAATGCGCTTCTCATCTAGGAGTTACAACTGACTAAATCTGCCAGCACGATATTCATCTCCTACTTTAGTATCTTGAAGTAGTAGAGCCAAAGAAGGAACTTCTAGTTCAAAGGGAAAAATAGCTTTAGTGCCATAAACCAAAACAAAAGGTGAAGTTCTCGTGGGAGTACGAATGCTAGTTCGATAAGCCCACAAAGCGGGATATAATTGAATGTGCCAATCATGGCCATATTTATTGACCAGTCTCTTAAGGATTTTAATTAATGTTTTATTAGATGCTTCTGCTTGGCCATTACCCTGAGGATAATAGGGAGTGGACCAACGATGTTGATTTTATATTTTTGACATTGTTTCTTTACATCTTTGTTTTTGAAACAAGTTCCATTATCCGAGATGAGATTTGCGGGAATTTCGAACCTACAAATAATTTGATTAAGAATAAACTTGGAAACTTGTGTTCCAGTGCAAGAAGCTAAGGTCATAGCTTCGACCCACTTCGTAAAATACTCGGTGGCGGTTATGATGAATTTGTGTCCATCATGACACAGGATTGATTTTTTCGATGATGTCTAAGCCCCATTTTGAAAATGGCCAAGGATATGAAATAGCCTGCAGTTCTTGTGCAGGAGCATGGACAAGGTCAGCGTGTTTTTGGCACTTGTCACAATGGTGCATGTAATCATGTGCATCATTCTCCATGGTAGGCCAAAAATATCCTATCCTAAGGAGCTTCTTAGCAATGGTGCTACCACTAAAGTGTCCCCCACAAGATCCATCATGGGCTTCACTCAAAGCTGATCTAGACTCTTCTAGATTCAAACATCTCAATAGGATACCTTCAAAAGATCTCCTATACAACGTATTGCCAATTATTACGAAGCGACTTGCTCGTCTACATAATAACCGGTGTTGGTTTCTATTAAAACCTTCAGGGAAGGTCCCATTTTGAAGAAAATTGAGGATGTCAGTGTACCAAAGTTCAAGAATAGTTTCGTTGATTAGAAACATGTCCAAAGGTTCCAAGCATGATTTAGTTGAAGCGGGTTCCTAGAGTCGACAAATAATGATGGTAGCATATTCGTCATCTAACTCCAAGGGTAAAAGAGATGCAGCTGCGGCCATAGCATCAGCCGCACGATTGCTAGTTCTAGGAATAGATTCTAAGGTAACTTGATCAAATAATAGATTCTAAGGTAACTTGATCAAATAAAGATATTAATTGTAATACATATGCTTTATATGGGTGCAATTTATCATCTTTGGTCTAATAAACATAATTAATTTAATTTATAACAAGTTGAGAATCATTGAAAACTAATAGATTTTTAATTTTTAGTGCCAGGGCAGCTTGTAATCCAAGGATTAGAGCCTCATATTCAGCAGTGTTATTAGTACAAGGAAAATGTTAATTTAAAGGATATAGGTATGATATGTTTATGTGGAGATATCAAAATAATACCTGCACTAGGCCCACTCATGCATTGGGCTCCATCAAAGTATAGGGACCATTGCTCTGAATGATCCGCCTCTAGGTTAAGGCATTCGTCAAAAAACTCAATGACGAGGGGATGGGTGGACTCTAAGGGTGCAGCAGCTAATTGATCTGCTATGATTTGACCCTTAACAGACTTTTGTCCTATAAACATGAGTTCAAACTTGATTAGAGCAAGAACCCACTTCGTTGTGCAACCAGACAAATAAGGTCAACTCAAGAGATACCGTAAGGGATCGAATTTAGCAATAATGTATGTTTTCTAACTGAGCATATAATGGCGTAGTTTCTATGTAGAAAATATGATTGCTAGACATAACTTCTCTAATGTTGTGTAGCAAGTTTCATAACTAATTAATGTTTTGCTAATGTAATAATTAGCATGCTCTCTTTTCTCATCATCAAGTTGAGCTAACATAGCTCCTAAAGCAAAATCTGAAGTAGAAATATACAAGATAAATGGGCGATCAGGTTTAGGTGGCGAAAGGATAGGTGGGTTAAGAAGATATTGTTTGAGGATTTCAAATGCTTCCTTACATTTGTCATCCCAATGGAAAGAGACATCCTTATTAAGAATCTTAAGAAAGGGTCCAGTTTTATCCACCAACTTATCGATGAAGCGACGGATAGCTTGAAGCTTACCTTGTAGACTCTGTAATTCAGATATATTGGTAGGTGCAGGCATATCAGTGATAGTCATAATCTTGAGAGGGTCAATTTCGATGCCACATAAAGAAACTATAACCCCTAATAATTTACCTGACTTAACTTCGAATATACATTTGGTTGGATTCAATCGGATAAGATATTCCCTTAACCGATCAAATACTTTTCTCAAGTCATCTAAATGGTCATCTTCTTCAGTAGAATGAGCTATAATGTCATCTACATAATCATGTAGTATATCATGCATCATATCATGAAATATATAAGTCATGGCTCGTTGATAGGTTGCACCTGCATTCTTCAAACCGAATGGCATCACTTTCCAACAGAAAGTCCCCTAATGGGGTAATAAACGTTGTTTTAGCCTGATCTTCCTGATCTAATTATAACCAAAAAACCCATCCATTAAGGATATCATTCCACTCCCAATAGTAAAATCAATGATATGATCCATATTGGGAAGGGGAAAATCATCTTTAGGGCATGCAACATTAATATCTCTAAAGTTTGTACAAACCTTAATCTTAGTAGCTTCTTTCTTAGTTACTGGAACTACATTCGAGATCCATTCATCATAATCAATGGCTTGTATAAAAATAACATTCAGGAGTTTTTCTAACTCCCCTTTGACTAGTAAGGCCACTTTAGGATGCATTTTTCTAAGCTTCTTCTTAATAGGTTTAGCATCTGGATGCACTACTAGGTGATGCATAACTACATAAGGGTCTAAACCTGGCATATCTTCATATGTCCAAGCAAAGACATCTTCATATTCTTTAAGAAATGCAATGTATTTATCCTATTTTTCTTGACTCAATTCTGATCCAATGTTGATTATGTGAGGGTTATCGTCGGTTCCAATGTTAATTTGTATGAAATTTTCTACTTCCATGTGTAGATCTCTCTCAAAGTTAGGTGGGGCGGGTGAAACGCCCAAGGCTAGCTTAGATAATTCGTCTTGAGGAGTTGTGGCCTCAAGCTGGGCTATAGTAGGTATAGAGCCATCAAAATAAAATCCATTATGTAATAATTCCTCAACGGAGACATCATGAAAGATATCTCCCTCCAACTCATCGTCGAATTCAGCGATCATCTCAGGATAAGCTATAGATAGCATATTACATGTGAATGTCTTATTTGTTAAACGCAAAGCATCGCGTTCATCTAAATAATCTTGGTAACATATAAGATGGTCATCATCCTCAAATGGGAATGGCTAACCCTTACTAGAAAATAGGCCCACACCACATCGGGCGGGCCACACTTCTACCTCAAAAGGTTCTTTCATACCATTCTGGAAAGGTTCCAAACCTTTTCCTTTATATCCCAATTTAAGCATTATAGGTTTGGCTTTAATATATTCATTAGTAAAATAACATCAAGCATATATTTGAAAGGGTTTCTATTTCAAACTATATTTGATATTTTATTATTGCTTTCATATGGTTATTGAAGTAATTTTAAACTAATCACCCTTATGGGAACAAAGGGATAATGACAAGGTTACTAGGGGCTCCATGTAGAGGCCTCATCCATGTCCCCTAGTTGCTTGCGCCACCACTTATCTAGTATTAGTGGACCAAACATTCAAGCATCCCACTTGACATCAAATGACTAACACACTTTGGCAAGGTGGAAGACAATGAGAGGCAATGAGGTGCACCCATGTCGGTCAACACTTAATAAGCCTAGGTAACTACCTGCTAGGTATACCAAACTTTCTAGCACTCATCTTACAATGAAATTTAGTATTGAATATTTGATACCATCTCTAGAAAATGGCAAGTGACTACTAAAAGTAAGGAAAAAATCTCTCTTATGGACACCCAGTAATTGGTGATAGTTTTGAAGTCAATGAATGGTCCTGTTGCCACATTTGGCATGGGGTGCCATGTTTTCAGTTTTGTAAGTAACCTGCTCTTTTCCTTCCTTCCTCTCTTCCCCTTTCTTCATTTCTCTCTTTCTCCCTCTTCTTTGCAGTCTTATTCCTCCATCTTCCCCTTAAACTTCCCCCAAAGAAAGTTTCCAGCAAGCGTTCCCTGAAAATGGTTAAGTGTCAGGGCGCACCCCGACTTCGCAACGAAGTCAAAGTGCATCCTCTAGATGAGGCGCAGTAGGGATAGTGCGAAGTATGACAAAACAGGAAAATGAGCGAAAATTGACTAAATGCTGGGGCGCAACCTGACTTCGTAGAAAATTCGGGGTGCGCCCTTCTTCCTGGGCGCACTAGGGAAGCAGTGCAGCAGAAAACAAGCTAAGTGTTAGGGCGCAACCCGATTTTGCAATGAAATCAGGGTGTGCCCCCCTCTTGGTGCGCAGTCCGAACAGCAGGGATGATAGCAAAGTACTGATGCGCAACCTGACTTCGCAGCGAAGTCAGGGTGCGCAGTTGGGCAAGAAAGTTTAGAAAATGATTAAGGCACAAAGGCCTCACCAACGGCATTGTTTTCCACCCGCACAACCCGACAACGCTCTAATCCTGGGCAAAGTTGGATAAAATGCATTTCAAGGCAGACACGTGTCATTCATTAGCATCTAAAAAGTGTCCAACTTCGAGATTCGAGCCAAGACATGACCGAGAAAAGTACAAAGCATGGGCTACACTATCTATGCCAGCTGCCATCATTTAAAGCTGATAAGAAGTTCCATCTGCCACAACTACCCACATTCCTGCTGACCAAAGGTTTGACCCGAAACATCGCCACGTAGTTGTACATCTTTTAGGGAGACCATGCCACAAGTATAGTCCTGCCCAACAAAAGTCAGCATCGGTAGCTCTTCAGCCGCTTGTGTCAGCTAATGTTTAGTCTGGGACTTTGTGCCCGAGAATGTAATCGGGGGGAACTTGAGGCTATAAATAGCCATGCAATTCATTGTAAAAGGGGAAAGGGGAATATATTGCTAGGGAACCATTGTAGCTATGCGTTTGCCTCTAATACAAGCATATACTTGGCTCTGCTTACTGTCTTTTATCTTGTATGCTGCCTCTCCTTGTCATTTCTACCTCATGTTTCTTGTATCATTGCTTATTGTTGTACTAAACTTTGGACTCTGGTATTTGATGATCAATTATTCCTGGAATGCATTGATAGAGGATACATAGGATTAATAATAGTTGTAGTTTCAATATGTGCTTTATAAAGGAATGTTGTTAGTAGCGGTGATTGATCATTGTCGTGCTGCTTATTCCCCCCACCCAACTCCAATCACATTTGGATTCTCATTTCGCAGTTTTATCTCTTTCCTTGCACTCTTATCTTAACACTAAAAACCCCACAAGAAGCCAGCCTTCTCCGGAGATTGGCACAAAAGGCATTCCTTCCTTCCGGCCTTTCAATCTGGTGGGCAAATCTGGGTGCAATAACAACAAATCCTTTCCTCATGGAAGATTCGTAACCAACAGTTTCTCTGGCACGCCCGGTGGGACATGGTAGTTTCCCACCCCCAAACAGAATCAAAGCACGAGTGCTCGCTTCATTGTTGTTAAAAATCAGAGCACCTGGCAACTCTGCACGTACCTGAATACTCTAGAAGTCCGTAAAGATCGGTCCTAACACCTTCATGCAAATGAGAAGGTGATGAGCAAGGAATCTAGGAAACCTGCCTGACTTTTATGAAATTGACATTGACGCTCCAGGCGAGCGCATTAGGCTAGCTGATTACCAATCTCGCGTGGAAGAAGTTGAGGCCGAGGCTGAAATTGAAGAAGTTGAGGCCGAGGCTAAAATTGAAGAAGTTGAGGCCGAAGAAGAATCTACATCTTCGAAAAGTTTCGACATCGAGTACACTACCGAGTCAAAAGAAGACACGGCTGCTCAGCAGAACGATGATGACCTCTTCCCGATGGTGGACTCTACAGGGCCCTTGGCCCTAGTCGGACAGCAAGTTTTGCCCCCTACTGCCTTAAAAGCTATCTCTACGTATGACAGCTACGACAAGATGGCGTATGAACACATCCAAGACATTCTAGTCCTGGCTGCACTACATTCCATCACTAACAAAGGTGTGAAGGCCCGTCTGCTGGCCCTTTCCCTAAGGGGAAAGCTTCTCTACTTGTGGAGATCACTGTCAGAGGGATCCATCACAAGGTGGCGTCAGCTAGTCGGCAGGCTCGTGAAAGGATGCAACAAGTCTGCTGATCCCTCTTCTTTACTGCATCAATTCCAAAGTATACAACGACACCCCCAAGAGGAGGTGTCAGAGTTCAACATCAGGTTTATGAGATCTTGGAAATGAGTACCTTGCAAACTCTGACCTTTAGTAGTTCAGGCCGCCTACTACTACCTAAGGTCCTTCAACTCAAACATTTTCCTGTTGTTGAAGGTAGCCATAATCGACTCGTTCCCTTCTTTGTACGAGGCTGTCCAACAAGCTGAAATGGATATCATTTCCATTGGTAGACTTCCACATAGGGTACAGCCGCCTATTTACCTTGACTTCCCCTGATCTCAGTATCCATCAGCTTCTAATTTAGTGTCGTCCACTTCAGGAAAGCAACCCCAGTAGCAATGGAATTCGGTGTTGGTCGTGAATCCTTATGGCCTACCATAGATACATTATCCTAACCTGCCTCCTCCTCTTTTACATTTTTTAGTGCTCCCTGCTCCCTCGTAGTATGCACAATATTCAACACCTCCTCCATTGGCTGCATTACCTTCCCCAGCTCAGTTGTCGCCACCTCCCGACAATGATATTCAGAATAAAATCCTCTAGGATGTACGGGCTTTGGCCCTCTGGGTATCACACCATGTCCAATGACATGACCATCCTGAAGAAGAAACAGGCCCAGATGGACCTTGTTCCAAGGAGGCCATATCCGCCCCCGACATTGACGAAAGACCGAACCCCTGAGCAACAACTGCAAAGGCGGCCCCCTCCGAGGAATGCTGCCATTAAAGACCAACCTGGTACTTCTGACCAAGTCAACTGGTGCACTACGTGAAATGACCCGCATGTTGAGGATGACTACACTCTACATCAACACTACCTCCAGACCTTGGTCGACAACTCCGTAGAGAACGAAGAACTCTACATAATCCTGGGCGATGAAAGTAACTTTGTCATCTCGAAGGAAGATCTGTTACCACCTACTGCCAAGGAAGACAGAAAGTCTGCTGAAGCCGCTGCAAAGCCCTTGAAGGTATACGCCCAAAGAGATAAAGGGCAACTTGCTGGGCTACCACCTGATAAGAGGCTATGGCCCTACATGGCCAAAGAGAAGACTCCCGTAGTCAAGCCTCTCGTAGCCAAAGCTCCCCCGACTAAAGCTCCTGTTGCTCAGCCTCCAGCTGAAACCAAAGAACAATCTTAGGAGAAGCTGAGATATCCATCTCTGAACAAGAGACAGAGAGTTAAGGCCACTCAGCAACCGAACGAAGTATGAGCCGACAAAAGAAGTGAAAGGAGCTAGCACCTTGGGCTACAACATAGTAGACGAGTTGAAGAGGACCCCCGCAAGAATCAGCATGTATGATGCTCTTCAGCTCCCAGGCCAGGTTGATCTGCTACAGGAATGTCTGAAGATCATGAAGAATGGCAAGCAGATATAGCCTGCTATTCTGGTGCAACCTTTGATGATCTCAGCCACTAGGAATAACATACCACCTCCCTTCTATCTGTCATTACAGATGCAAGGGTACATAGTACACAACTATATGGTGGACTCTGGTGCTTCCATGACTGTTATGTCGAGAGCCATCTGCGACGAGATCAAGATGGAGTACACAAGGAGAAACCAAGGCATGCTACAACTGGACGACACCCTTGTCAAGATAGTTGGTGTCATTAAAGACATCCCTATTCGGCTACACAAAGCTCTCAACATCGTGGTCATCCAAGAGGTTGCGGTCATCAACTTGGAACCCTACTTCGGCATGTGTCTCTCCGAGGAGTTCACTGCGAAGTTAGGAGGGTATTTGTCTCTAGACTACTCACACATGGAAGTGCCCTTCAAAGGAAGAAGACTGAAGATATACAACGAGAAGCCTTCCACTTTCCTAGTAGATAAGATACCCAAAGAAGAGTTGCAGGACTGCATGATTCAACTGATAGAGGAAGAACTAGTGGTGGTGGACATGACAGAGCAAGCTCTTGAGCTGCTACAAGTAGAAGATGAATTCTCCTTGCGGGACTTCAACACCGTGATTGAAACTGAGCAAGGCTGCTACACTATTGTTTAGCTTGAGAGGCTTGACAAGTTGGCCAAAAAAGAAGTGGGACCTGCACCTGAAAAGCTGTGGAAGCTTTTCTTTGACGGCACATGATGCAAAAATGGCGTCGATGTTGGAGTACTTTTGGTTTCCCCAACCTGGATCCAGAAGGACTACACCTATAGGTTGTCCTAGAGCTATACCAACAACGCGATGGAGTATGAAGCCCTATGCTTGGGTTTGCAAAAAGTGAAGAGGTTGGGGATTAAGAATCTGTAGATCTTTGGCAACTCAAAGATGGTGTGCCACCAGATTTTGAATAAGTGAGCCTCCGAGAAGCACTATCTCAAGGCGTACCATAATCGGGTCTGGGATCTAATGGAGTCATTCGACTCATTGAATGTCAAGGCTATATCACACGAGAAAAACAAGCATGCTGACATTCTGGCATCTATTGGAGCCAGGTACGTTTCGACTGATGACATTGTCTAGAAGCCGAAGCCGGTTCGTACCATTTACAGGCCTTTTGTGCCTAATAAAGACACCCACTAGCAGGTGTTTGACTGTGATGAGGAGATCGTCACATTTTTGGTTAACGAAGCATGTTCAATCGAAGGTAGAAACCCTGATGACGAGCAATATGAGGGGTTGATACAGCTAAAAAATAATCAGGTCCCAAAAGGACTGATTACACTTGAGAGTCTATTTGATCAGAATGACAGATCAATATCACATAGGATCAAAGTAGACCCTAAGCAGTACGTCAACCTAGAGCTTGAACCTGGAAAATCAATTAAGGTCGGGACAGACTGCACCATAGAGGAACTCGAGCAGATCAGAACATTATGTCGAGAGTTCCCTTACATAGTAGCCTGGTGCTACTAGGACTTGAAGGGGTATGACAGAAATGTAATCCAGCATACCATCGAGCTAGAATATGGTGCCAAGCCATTTCGGCAAAAGCAGAGGGCTGTAAATCCTAAAATTGAGGCCATGATGAAAGCCGAGCTCCTGAAGATGCTGGAAGCCAAGATCATCTACCCCATCAAGCATTCATCTTGGGTTGCGAACTTGGTTCCCGTGAGGAAGAAGAACGGAGACATTCGTCTCTGTGTGGACTTTAGAAATCTGAATCAGGCCTCCCTCAAGGACCATTATCCGCTTCCCCAAATCGATCAGACCCTCCATATAGTTTCTGGAGCCCAGATATTTTCCCTCTTAGACAACTTTTTTGGCTACAACCAAATCTAGGTCAAGGATGAGGACCAGCATAATACGGCGTTCACCATCAAATGGGGAACGTTCGCCTATCAGCGCATGCCTTTCGGCTTATCCAATGTTGGCGCCACATTCCAGAGAGCCATGGACCTGGCCTTCCGAGAGCTGCTCAACAAAGTTATTGTCATCTACTTGGATGACATGACTGTATTCTATCACAAGAGAGAGGATCATGTTCCCCACCTACGGCAAATATTTGAAAGGTGTCGTGAATTCGGCATCTCCATAAACCCGAAGAAATCTATCTTCGTGATAAAAGAAGGTAAGCTGCTGGGGCATGTCATCTCCAAGAAATGCCTAGTCATGGACCCTGATAGAGTAGAAGCCCTCCTCCGTTTGCCCGCTCTAGTTGACAAGAAGGGGCTATAGTCCTTCTTCGGAAAAATAAACTTCATGCGAAAGTTCATACCGGACTTCGCACAGGTAATCAAGCCCATGGCCGAATTGCTGAAAAAGGATACAGAATTCTTATGGACTGACGAGAGGAGGCAGGCCTTTGAAGAAATCAAGGCCCGAATTGCGCAAGCTCTAGTGTTGATAAACCCGGACTACTCCAAGGATTTCATCATGTACGCAGTGGGAGAACCCAAGAGTTATGCCGCAGTCCTAACCCAAAAGGGAGACGATGGCGAAGAGCACTCCATAGCGTTCCTGAGCCAAGTGATTCAGTCGCATGAAGAAAAGTACATCTTTATAGAGCGATAGGTTCACGCAGTCATGAAATCTCTTCGAAAGTTCAGGCACTTTGTCTCCCAGATCCGAACCATTCTCTTTGTGATACATCCGGACGTCCGAAGCTTCATCATACAAGGAGAGTCGGGTCACAAGAGAGCGGGATGGATTGCTAAAATCTAGGAGTTTGACATCAAAGTGCGGCCAACCAAGCTCATCAGAGGCCGAGCCTTGTGCCAGGAGCTGGCCTGAAGCGCAGCAGCCCAAATATCCACCTATAAGTGGAAGAATCCACCAACAAACACCAACCTAGCCAACTCCTTACCCGTGGAGTGCGACTGGACAGATGACCTGGTGAAATATTTATGCATCGAAAGATGTCCAGACCACCTGAATGCCTCACAAAGGAGGTTTCGGCTAGGTGCACTGAAATACACTCTTCGCCCCGAGGGGCTATACTTTAAGAACATTGACGGAATCCTGTTGTAGTGCGTCAGGAAACCAGACCAACTCAGGGTCCTCGAAGAATTCCACTCCGAGATGCCTGGGGGTCACCATTCTGCAAGGCCTATGACCTTGAAAATAATAAGAGTTGGGTACTGTTGGCATTTTTGCCACATTGATTCTCATTTGTTGAAGTATTAATGCTTAAAGTTGTTGTAAATCTAACTTTTATACAGGCTTTGATGCGGTTTTGATGAAAAAAGGAGCAAAAAGACTAAGTCCAGAAACCGTCGCGATTTCGCGACGTGTCGCGAAATCGCGGTCAATGCGGTCAATGCATGCAGGTTGGGAAGAACCGTCGCGATATCGTGACGTGTTCTATTTTCGTGAATTGAAAAGAGCAAAGGAGGGAGAGTGACAAACTGTCGCGAAATCACGACAAAAAGCTCAGCTGAAGACACAAAGTTAAATGTCGTAGCGAAATCGCTACACTAAGGGTCGCACAAGGCATAAAACAAAAGATGTAGCGTTTTCACGACACGGGCGGTTTCAAAGGTTTGAGTGCTCGAACGTGTAGCGATATCGCTACACCTATCAAATGAAGCTGAACGAAATAGAACGTGTAGCGATATCACTACACATCCCAAAATTGCGGGCGTTGGTTGACAAGAGTCTAAGCTCGAAAGTTGTAGTGACTCGCTGCACGTTCCCAAGTCGCAAGGCATTTTGCTTCAAAGGCTGTATGTTTCAAAATCGCGGGGCGTTTTGTTAAAGGGGAGTCTAAGGTAAAATGTGTAGCGATTCGCTGCATTTTTTTTGAAAAAGGTCCCGCAAGGCAAAAGATGTCGCATTTTCACGATGAAAAGTGACAACTGATACGGAAGGAAGAAGATGTAGCGATATCGCTACACGTCCCAAAATCGCGGTCGCTGTCGTCCAAAAGGCAAAATACATGAAAGTTGTAGCGAAATTGCTACACTTTCGACGATAAGGCCAGGGAATATGAAGACGTCGCGAAATCGCGACAGGGAATAAAACTGAGCGGAAGACATAGCCAAAAGCCAAAATGTGTAGCGAAATCGCTACATGTTCCATTTTCGCGGAACAAGCTAGCGATGGAAAAGATGAAGCCGACTATGCAGCGATATCGCGACAGGGAGGATTTTCGCGAGTTTCAGCAGCCAAAGTGTACGGCGTAAAAAGATGTCGCGATTTCGTGACCCGTCGCGTTTTCGCGACCTGCGACAGTTTCCTGCCATAACACAGTGTGAACGGCCCGATAAGGTTTTTTCGATTTCCAAGGATTAAATGCTTGCCCGAATTTAATGTTTTGCGGATTTCCAATGCGGTCAAGGTTGAAGAAGCACCCAGGCCACCAAAATTGAAGATTTTATTTGTTCGAGGCTGCTGTTCGTGGATTGTTTTCACGGTTTCATGCACATGTCAAACAAATTTAATGAAGGTGACCGCTGACGTCAAATTGCATTCAATTTTGTGGTTCTTCAAGGCTGTGATTAAGGGGATCATGTTCCTAGTTTTCGTGGCATAATTGTAGATCTCAAGAAGGTCGGTGGCAAATATTAAATGCTGCAAAGAGGACGACCCTCTATAAAAACCAATGTAAACCTCATTTGAAGGGGTTGGGAGTTTTCTGCTAGAAACTGGAAGTTCATTTGCGGGAATAAAAGAGTTGGCTTCTAATTTTTCAAGCGTCTGTATGGGTGATTTTCCTTTCTATTTTTTTTGCATTTCTAATAGCACTCATATTCCTTAATGGCTGTTGCATTTGAATTCTGCATATTGGATTTAAATATTGCTATAAGGGTATGATTCCTGGAATGTAGTTTTGGAGGGATCTTCTGCATATGTTGTGTGAGAATTAAGTCAATACTTTCTGTTACTTGTTGTTGTTGTGCTTCAAGTTTTCTGCTGTTGTTCTCCCGATCTTATAACTTCGGCTACGGCCATATTTCCCATTTCTTTCCGCAAATTTTTTAATTTCTTTCCAGCAACCCTAATCTTCAAACAAAATTTAGAATAGTAAGGGAACCAGCCCACTCTGGAGATTGGTCTGGGAGCCATTTCTTGCTTCCAGCCTTTCAATGTTGGCCGGGTCTAGGGTGCACATGTAAAAATCCTTTCTTGTGGCAGATTCGTGACCAACAGTTTTTGGCACGCCCGGTGGGACAGATTTCTTCTGTCTCTAAAAGATCCCATAGTGTTGAAGGTTTAATGTTCGCCTTCATACTGTAAAACTAGAGCATTTGGTGACTCTGTTGTACTCAGAAATCTCTGAACGTGGATGCAGTGAAAGTTGTACTTCATGATCACGAGATCACAGTCTAAGAAATTTGGCGATCTTGTCGAGTTTTTTGAACTTGACAGCTCAAGAAGTGGTGAGCATTCTAGGTTGGTTTCCCCATCCCTTCCATCATCTGCTACACAAACCTCTGGTATTGTTACTAGTGTTTCATCCTCCCAATCATATCCACTAGTTCAAATGGCACAATATCCTCCACCCAGGAAGTTCTTGGCATGGAACAGCTCCGGAGCCTTGAATTTGCAGGCTCAAAATCCAGTCCCTCAGGCCGCGTTGAAGGCTTTGCCAACTTATGATGGTACGGGTAAGACTGCATATGAACACATAAATGATGTAGCTTCTCTAGCGGCCATCCATGATATTACTGATGAAGATGTAATGGTGAAGTTGTTGGTATGCTCCTTGAGAGGTAAATTGCTGTTTTGGTATCGAACCCTGCCACCAGGCACCATAACATCATGGGATCAGCTAGGAGATCTGCTAGTTAAAAATTTTCATGAACAGGCTGACCCCTTTTCGTTGTTGAATCAGTTTACTGTAATCCAGAGACACCCGTAGGAAGAGATAGCTGATTTCAACGTCCGATTTACCAGAACCTGGCACAGAATTCTTGATGGTCTTCGGCCTGCTGATGAATTGGCTGCACTTTACTACCTCAGAGCGTTCAACACAGATATCGGCTGGGCTGTTCGACAGTCCAATGTGACAACATTTCCAGAGTTGTTTGAACAAGCCATAAAAGTAGAAGCTGATCTGATTGCTATAGGAAGACTTCCTCCAAAGGTAACTATGCCTATTATACCAGATTTGCCTCAGTATTTATATTCTGGCTCATTACCACAACCCATGCCATCTATGTATCCCACCCCATCATGGAGCTCCAAAGCACCTCAAATTGCACCTATTCCAGCTTCTCAGTTGCCTACTTTAGCTCCTCTGCCGCTTCCTGCACCCAGTACTCAGCCATCTCCCATTTCCACTTCATTTCCAGCTTTGCCAGCACCACCAGTTCCTTTGCCTTTGCCAGCACCTCCTGCACCTGTGAACCCCGATCCTTATACAACATTATTGCAAGAGGTAAAGTCTGCCAATTCGGCAATTAGGGCCATGGGTAACAAAATCACACTTATTGAGAGGAAACAAGCTGAGAGAGATTTCCAGCCAAGGAGATTTCAACCTCCTCCAATTACTAGAGACCAAGCTGCCTCAACGAGCAAAGCACCTGAAAAAAGCTTAACTGCTTTGGTAAATGAAGATCCAGCCCTTGCAGACAGAATGTATTGGTGCTCGACTTGCAATGACCCTCATGGAGAGGACACTTGTATGGTCCATCTGAATTATGTGCAGACATTGGCTGCTAGCTCTTCGGGTGGACAAGTTAATATGATCTCTGAAGCTGGTCATAGTTTAATGACTCCAGTGGAAGATCAAGTTTCAGTTCTAACAAGGACTGGAAAGAAGCCTGTGACAGTTGATCCTGCTGACTTAGAGCCGTTAAGAGTGTCGGTTGATGTGAAGAAGCCAGTGAAAGCTCCTGTGCCAGTTCCAAAGTCCGATGTGCCTATTTTACCCAAAGATCCTGTTTCTCACAGAGTTCAAGAAAAGGCTGCAGCTGCACCAGCAAGATCAAAAGCAGAGGAGCAAGCCCGTGAAAAGTTGAAGTATCCCTCATTGACAAAGAGGCTAAGAGTGGAAGCCACACAGCAGTATCGAAGCAGATATGAACAACCTGCTGAAAAGAAGGACTCTGCTGCGGTTGCATACAACATAGTTGAAGAACTGAAGAAGACCCCAGCTAAGGTAAGTCTCTACGATGCTTTGCAGTTGCCTGGTCAGGTAGATTTATTGCAGGAATCATTAAAATCTGTAAAGGATAATGAAAAAGGTTCTACCCAGATAGTGTATGCTCAAACCTTAACCACCTCTGCTATCGGGAAAAATAGACCACCCCCATTTTATTTATCATTGCAAATAGAGGGTTGGATTGTGCATAACTGCATGATCGACTCTGGAGCTGCTACAACTGTCATGCCCAAGGGAGTTTGTGAAGCAATGGGAATGGAATATACATGGAGTAGTCCTGGAGTTCTGCAATTAGATGGTACTCCTGTAAAAATGGTGGGTGTAATCAAGGATGTCCCTATTGTTCTGCATACTATGCCCCAGATTACTGTTATCCAAGAAATTGTTGTGGTAGATCTAGAACCCTACTTTAGTATGTGTTTATCCAGGGAGTTTACTGCAAAGTTGGGGGGTTATCTGGCACTAGATTATTCCCACTTAGAAATTCCTTTCAAGGGTAGACGTCTCAGGATTCAAAATGAAAAACCTTCCTCTTTTCACATCGAGAAGTTGGAAGAAGCAGAAAAAGACATGCAGTCTGTTCACATGCTTACTGAAGAGTCCGAGGATTCTGTTTTGATGAGTGAAGTTTTAGATAATCTTCAGTTGGATGATCAGTTTTCTATGCTTAATTTTAATGCCATGTTGGAGACTGAAATCGGCTGTTATGCCATCCAAAAACCTGAGAGTGACACAAAGCAGGAATTTCCTAACCAAGCTGATCAGAATGTTGTTACAGACCAACTATGGCAGCTATATTTCGATGGGGCTAGATGCAAGAACGGTGCAGGAGCAGGTATTGTGTTGATTTCTCCTTCTGGTGTGCAAAGAACATATTCATACCGTCTTACATGGAATTGTACTAACAATGCTGTCGAATATGAAGCATTATGTTTGGGTTTAAAGAAAGCAAGGAAGTTAGGAATTGAACAGCTCAAGATTTTTGGTGATTCTGAGCTTATTGTAAACCAGATTACAAATAGGTGCATTGCTAAGCAGCATTACCTTAAAGCATATCGCAACCAAGTGTGGGACCTGTTTGAGTTTTTCACAGCTCTAAATATTCAAGCTGTTTCCCGAGAGATGAATAAACATGCAGATCTTTTAGCATCTCTTGGAGCCAATTTTTCCCCTGTTGAACAAGTAATGAAAAAACCAAAGACAGTAAGGATGGTGTACAGGCCCAGTGTGCCAGACAAAGAAACTTTTTGGCAAGTCTTTGAAGATGATGAGCAGATTGTCAACTTCTTGATTCATGAAGCTGCCACTGTCGAAGGGAGAACTTTGGAGCATGAAGAAGCTGAAGGTCTCATTCAATTACGGAATAATCATATTTCGAAGGGTCTTATAACTCTGGAGAGCTTGTTTGATCAGCATGATCGGTCCAAAAAACATCGGATCGAGATTGATAAAAAGGAGTACATGGAGTTAGAGTTAGAGCCTAATAAAGCTATTAAGGTTGGAACTGATTCTACGCCAGAGGAACTGCAAGAGATCAGGCAACTGTGTGAGGAGTTTTTTGATATTGTAGCTTGGAGTTATGAAGACTTGAAGGGATACAATAAACAGATTGTGCAGCATACAATTGAATTGGAGGAAGGAGTCAGACCTTTTCGGCAAAAACAGCGACCAGTAAATCCAAAGATTGAGACGTTGATGAGGGTTGAGCTTGTAAAAATGCTGCAAGCTAAAATCATATATCCAGTTAAGCACTCAACTTGGGTTGCCAATCTGGTCCCGGTTCGAAAGAAGAATGGAGACATACGATTGTGTGTAGATTTCCGAAATTTGAACCGTGCATCATTGAAAGATCATTATCCTTTGCCACGTATAGATCAAATACTGCATGTTGTGGCTGGAGCTCAGCATTTTTCTCTGTTGGATGGATTCTCTGGATATAACCAGATTTGGGTTAAAGATGAGGATCAGTATAAGACAACATTCACAACAAAGTGGGGCACTTTTGCTTATCAGCGAATGCCTTTTGGACTATCAAATGCTGGGGCTACCTTCCAAAGAGCCATGGACATTGCATTCAAGGAATTGTTGAACAAGATTATTGTGATATATCTTGATGACATGACTGTATTTTCGCATAGACGGGAAGATCACTGTTCTCACCTGAGGCAGATTTTTGAAAAGTGCAGGGAATTTGGGATTTCAATTAATCCAAAGAAGTCAGTGTTTGCAGTAAAAGAAGGTAAGCTTCTGGGCCATGTGATTTCAGAGGATGGGTTAGCAATAGATCCAGCCCGAGTTGAAGCATTGAAAAAGTTGTCACTCCCTGCAAACAAAAAGGAACTGCAGTCTTTCTTTGGACAGATCAATTTCATCAGGAAGTTCATTTCTGATTTTGCCCAGGTTGTAAAACCTATGACTGAATTGTTGAAAAAGGATGCAGATTTTCAATGGACCGCTCGAAGGAAAGAAGCATTCCAAGAAATCAAGGAAAGAATAGCGCAGGCACTTGTTCTGATTAATCCTGATTACTCAAAGGATTTCATTTTGTATGCAGTTGGGGAAGATGAAAGTTATGCTACGGTTCTTACACAGAAAGGAGATGATGGGAATGAAAGGCCCATTGCTTTCCTTAGTCAGGTCATTCTACCTCATGAGGCAAAGTATAACTTCATTGAAAAATAGGTGTATGCTGTTATGAAATCCCTTAAGAAATTCAAGCATTTTATATCTCAGAGCAGAACAGTTGTTTATGTGATTCATCCTGATGTAAGAAATTTCATTCTTCAAGGAGAGATGGGTGATAAACGTGTTGGTTGGGTCACCAAGATCCAAGAATTTGATGTTGAAATTCATCCGACTAAGCTAGTGCGTGGTAAGGCTTTATGCCAGCATTTGGCAAAGATGGCAGCATCTGGTATAGGTGAATATCAAGCAGAAAATCTTGCTAGTGATGACAATTTGACGAATTTCTTAATTCAGGAAAAGGATTGGACAGAAGACCTCATTGATTACTTCACAACTGGTAGATGTCCTTCACAGTTGAATGCCTCACAGCGGAGAAGATTTCGTCTGCAAGCTCTTCGGTATGTTTTGTTACCAGAAGGATTGTTTTTTAAGAATATTGATGGTGTTCTTCTAAGATGTATCAAAGAATCAGAAAAGGCTAGGCTCCTGGAGGAGTTTCATTCTGGTCTATCAGGAGGACATTTTGCAGGAAGACCGATGGCCTTAAAGATAACTCGAGCTGGTTACTATTGGCCGACCCTGTTCTCAGACGCTTTCAAGATTGCACAAGCCTATGACAAATGTCAGAGATACACAGGAAGAGTTAGAAATGCAGCACTGCCTTTGCATCCGATTCAGGTTGAAGCACCCTTTCAACAATGGGGGTTGGATTTTATTGGAATTATTGATCCCAATTCCTCAGCTGGACATAGGTATATTTTAACAGCTGCAGATTATTTCACGAGGTGGTCTGAAGCTATTCCAACAAAGGTTGCAAACCAGACTGTGGTGATTTCTTTTATTGAAGGCTTGATTACTCGCTTTGGCATTCCTGAACTAGCCGAGTTTGCAAACAGGTATGGCATTTTCTTAAAAACATCTTCCAATTATTATCCATAGGGGAATGGCTTGGCAGAGTCAACAAATAAAAATTTGCTCCGGATTTTAAAGAGGTCTTTGGGAGAAAACAAGAGATCATGGCACCTTTTACTGAATCAAGCTTTATGGGCAGATAGGATTTCAGTTAAGAAGTCTATCAAGACCTCACCCTATGCCCTAGTTTATGGGAAAGAAGCAAGGTTGCCTGTTCATCTTGAGTTGCCAGTATTGCAGCAATTGCAGGCTTTTCAGGACAATGAAACAGACATAAGTTCCTTGGATATGCGGATAGCTCAGTTGTTGCAGTTAGAAGAACAACGTTCTGAGGCATATGAAGAGTTTGTCAAACACACACAGGGTATGTCAAAGTGGTTTCATAAACATTCTACAGATCGTCCACTCAAAACAGGAGATTTGGTGTTGAAATGGAACGAAAATAAAGCTAAGCCTGGGAATCACAAGAAGTTTGATGCTTTATGGGAGGGTCCCTTCCGCATTACCAGCACAGGTGCAGCAAATTCGTTCTACCTCGAAGACTTGGAGGGCAGCCCACTTCCAATTTCAGTAAATGGCTTTCATCTGAAAGCCTACACTTCATGAACTGATGAGTCCAGTATGAGTTTGTATATAGTAGAAAGGTAAAAAATATATATATATATATAGAAAAGAAAAAAGAAATATACATGTTTTACTTTTATTTTGTCACCTTGGTTCTTGTTGCCTGCGAGCCGTAGGTGCCTTTTGTTTTTCTGTGCTTTTCTCCTTTCCCAGCAGTTGGTGGCTTTCCAGGAAATTCTTCTTTTCCCTTCCCTTTTCTCTCTTTCCTTTCTTCATCTTCTTCCTCCTTCTTCTTTTTCTTCTGCAAATAAAAAAAAAAAAAGAAGCCACGGCTGTTGTTTCTTTTCCCCTTTCCTATTTTTCCCATTCCTTCTTATCCCTTTCCTCTAAGTTCTATCATTTTACGCATTTGCTTACAGTCTAGTTCATTGCCATTCCACAGCCTTCCTATTTCCATTTCCATTCCATAAGTTCATTCACTTTCATTCCACATCGCTTTGTCATTATATCATTCCATTATTATCATCATTCCATTTGCATTCACCGCTTGCGCAATCGCAGGATCTCACTCCATTATCTCATTCCATTTCTTTTATTCCATAATCGGTTACATGCAGGTTCTTTCAGCTTTTCAGCAGCAGTTTTGCAACAGTCCACTGAGATGTATCACAGCAGCCAGACTTTCTGTTCTAATATGACTCTGTGCCCAATGGATTCAGGCCTGGATTCTTGCATACAGCGAGCTGTATACCCCGCGAGCCGCCAAGAATGTTGGCATTTTTGCCACATTGATTCTCATTTGTTGAAGTATTAATGCTTAAGTTGTTGTAAATCTAACTTCTATACTGGCTTTGATGCGGTTTTGATGAAAAAGGAGCAAAAAAGACTAAGTCCAAAAACCGTCGCGATTTCGCGACGTGTCGCGAAATCGCGGTCAACGCGGTCAACGCATGCAGGTTGGGAAGAACCGTCGCGATATCGCGACGTGTTCTATTTTCGTGGCTTGAGACGAGCAAAGGAGGGAGAGCGACAAAATGTCGCGAAATCGCGACAAAAAACTCAGCCGAAGACTCAAACTCAAATGTCGTAGCGAAATCGCGACGAAAAGGGTCGCACAGTTCACAAAGAAAAAGATGTTCCATTTTCGTGACATGGGAGGTTTCAAAGGTTTGAGTGCTAAATGGAGAAGAAAAAAAGTGCAGCGATTCGCTGCACGTTCCAAAATCACGGAGCATTGGTTGAAAGGGGAGTCTAAGGTGAAAGTTGCAGCGATGCGCTGCACGTTCCAAAGAGGTAAAGATGTTTCAAAATCGCGGGGCGTTTTGTTAAAGGGGAGTCTAAGGTAAAATGTGTAGCGATTCGCTGCATTTTTTTTGAAAAAGGTCCCGCAAGGCAAAAGATGTCGCATTTTCACGATGAAAAGTGACAACTGATACGGAAGGAAGAAGATGTAGCGATATCGCTACACGTCCCAAAATCGCGGTCGCTGTGGTCCAAAAGGCAAAAGACATGAAAGTTGTAGCGAAATCGCTACACTTTCGACGATAAGGCCAGGGAAGATGAAGACGTCGCGAAATCGCAACAGGGAATAAAACTGAGCGGAAGACACAGCCGAAAGCCAAAATGTGTAGCGAAATCGCTACATGTTCCATTTTCGCGAAACAAGCTAGCGATGGAAAAGATGAAGCCGACTATGCAGCGATATCGCGACAGGGAGGATTTTCGCAAGTTTCAGCAACCAAAGCGTACGGCGTAAAAGGAGGTCGCGATTTCGTGACCCGTCGTGTTTTCGCGACCTGCGATAGTTTCCCGCCAGAACACAGTGTGAACGGCCCGATAAGGTTTTTTTGATTTCCAAGGATTAAATGCTTGCCCGAATTTAATGTTTTGCAGATTTCCAATGCGGTCAAGGTTGAAGAAGCGCCCAGGCCACCAAAATTGAAGATTTTATTTGTTCGAGGCTGCTGTTCACGGATTGTTTTCACGGTTTCATGCACGTGTCAAACAAATTTAATGAAGGTGACCGCTGACGTCAAATTGCATTCAATTTTGTGGTTCTTCAAGGCTGCGATTAAGGGGATCATGTTCCTAGTTTCCATGGCATAATTGTAGATCTCAAGAAGGTCGGTGGCAAATATTAAATGCTGCAAAGAGGACGGCCCTCTATAAAAACCAATGTAAACCTCATTTGAAGGGGTTGGGAGTTTTCTGCTAGAAACTGGAAGTTCATTTGCGGGAATAAAAGAGTTGGCTTCTAATTTTTCAAGCGGTTGTATGGGTGATTTTCCTTTCTGTTTTTTTTTTGCATTTCTAATAGCACTCATATTCCTTAATGGCTGTTGCATTTGAATTCTGCATATTGGATTTAAATACTGCTATAAGGGTATGATTCCTGGAATGTAGTTTTGGAGGGTTTTTCTGCATATGTTGTGTGAGAATTAAGTCAATACTTTCTGTTACTTGCTGTTGTTGTGCTTCAAGTTTTCTGCTGTTGTTCTCCCGATCTTATAACTTCGGCTACGGCCATATTTCCCATTTCTTTCCGCAATTTTTTAATTTCTTTCCAGCAACCCTTATCTTCAAACAAAATTTAGAATAGTAAGGGAACCAGCCCACTCTGGAGATTGGTCTGGGAGCCATTTCTTGCTTCCAGCCTTTCAATGTTGGTCGGGTCTAGGGTGCACATGTAAAAATCCTTTCTTGTGGCAGATTCGTGACCAATAGGTACTATTGGCCCACTCTCTTTACAGACACACATGCGGTCTATACAAAATGTGATCAATGCTAGAGATTTGCTGGCAAAAATAGAAAAAACACCCTTGCCCCTTCAGCCGATCCAAGCTGAAACTCCGTTTCAGCAATGGGGTCTAGACTTTATTGGGGTTATTACGCCGAACTCTACAGCAGGGCACAAGTTCATTCTTACCGCCACTGACTACTTCACGCGGTGGGTAGAGGCGATCCCCATAAAGAATGCGGACCAGGAGATGGTCATCAGGTTCCTCGAGAGCCTCATTACCAGTTTCAGGGTCCCTGAGTCAATAGTAACGGACAATGGTTCGGGGTTCACAGACGTTGTACTCACAGAGTACACCAGCAAATACGACATTTATCAAAAAATGTCTTCCAATTACTACCCACAAGGGAATGGTCTTGTCGAGTCCACTAATAAGAATTTGCTGAAAATCATCAGGAGGGCAGTAGAGAAAAACAAGAGGACTTGGCACCTACTCCTGGATCGGGCGTTGTGGGCGGATAGGATATCCTTCAAGAAGTCCATTAAAAAGTCCCCCTATGCGCTCGTATACGGCAAAGAAGTAGTCTTGCCAACCCACATCGAAATTCCTGCTCTCTGGATGCTTGATGAAGAAAGAGGTAGTGGGGATTCGGTAGATGACAGACTTTGCCAACTGTTGCAGTTAGAGGAAGATAGAGAAAAAGCGTACCAGGCCTTCACCAAACACACTGAAGCAACACAAGGCTGGTTTGCAAAAGGTACCACTGCCCGAGTTTTCAAAGTCGAGGACCTAGTGCTAAAGTGGGACTCGCTAAAGGCGAAGCCAAGAAACCACAAAAAGTTTGACACCCTCTGGGAGGGCCCTTATCAGATTGCATGGGTGAACCAGTTCAACGCATTTGCGCTTCGGGACATGGAGGGACAGCTTCTCCCCATTCCCGTCAATGGGTTCCACCTCAAAATTTACCGCCACTGAAGGCGCCCAAATGGGCCCTTCCTTGTACAGATTTCCCTTCTGCATTTTTTAAAAGTTTTCAGGATGTATATATTTCAGCATTCAGTTTGTTTAAGTTTTCTTAAAGCCCAAGTAAAACCAAGGCAAAACCCCGACTTCGCAGCGAAGTCGGGTAGCGCTCCTTGAACGGTGCGAAGTTCGAAAGAAGGCAGCTGAAAAGAGGAGCTAAATCAACTAAGTATGGGTGCGCAACCCGACTTCGCAGCGAAGTCGGGCTGCTCCCCCTCCAAAGGGCGCAGTTGGAACAGACAGCAAGAAAATACCAAGTTTCATACTGCACAGGCAAACCTGGGAGAAGTCGGATTGCGCCCATTTTTCGGGTGAAGTCCGAGTGCGCTCCGAATTTCGGGCGAAGTCCGAATGACCCACCACGGCAAATATGAAAAATTCTAAGTGTGGGCCTAGGGCGAAGTACGGCACAGGGCGAAGTTGGGTCATGGGCCAAAAATTCTTCCTAGTAAAGTGTGCCCAAATGGTGGCGATGACGTCAGCAATGGCCCAACGTCCAAGGAGGTTTAAATGATTGCACAACTTTCAAGAATGATGCATTAAAAAAGCAAGGTGTGTTTGGACCAACGGCTAATGGGGTGCGCTTTTCGAAAATAAGCCCATACGCAGCCGCCAAAAATAATAACGCCTCCACCAACTCCAAGTTAACTGCCCTAACGCCCTCCCTCGTGCCATTAATGTTGCAGTCGTTGTCTACAAAAGGGGCCCTGGCGCAACCAAAAAATTCAAATCGTTCAAGCTGATTCCCTGACTACAAGGAATAAAGCTGACAAACTCAGAAGTTGTAATTCCTGCCTCTGATGTTTCAAAAAGGATGGACAAGGGGAAAGCGCCCGTATAGGTGCAATCCAGTGAAGAACGGCGCAAAGCTGAGGAATCACCAGAGCCGAGCGCTCATGAGAGCGAAGAACCACTGGAGCAGAAAAAGAAGAGTCGGACGAAGAGGGGTGTGGTTGGGCAAATTCCGTTGCAACCCATTAACCACCTGGTTGGATACAAAGATGGCTCCTTCTCCATCAGCCTCTCCAAATTGTGGCTAAACATTGCCAAATGGGTAGACCGGGTTTCGTCCTCACACCACCTCGGAGCTGCATACAAATTAAACCTGTACTGGTTCTTATGCCCTCCTGTTCATCGGTGCCCAGAGCTGGTTGAAGCAATTGTACAATATTACAAACCAGCTACCCAACAAGTCTGTGACAACAAAGGAAAGGTGTTGTTCATGCTTTTTCGGGAAAGCGTCTAGCCAGTGTTCGCCCCAAGGTTGCAGTACGACCCCAGCACAATTGTCAGAAGAATAAACCTAGATGAGCAGACGGGGCGATTTACGCAGACGAAGAGGATGAGGGAATTCCTCGACTCGGAGTTGAAGACTCTGCTGGCACCCGGACAGTGGCCAACTGGCCCCATACCCCTAGACAGATTTGAGAATAAATACATTTACGTCATCTTGGCGTGGGTCCTGGGCTGCAACTCTGACAAAGTAGTATGGCCGTACCAGCTGGCGCTGGCAGAATGTCTCCTGCACGGAGAATTTTATGACTCTACAGCGCAGAAGAGTGGAAAGCGCCCAATTTTCTTTGATTGGGCGGACTGGTTGGCATATGCTATACACTCAAGTCTAGTCAAAATGAAACAGAAGCAGTCAACGGATTTTCGATTCTGTTCCTTCCTCGCATGGTTGTGCCTATATTACATGCACTACCGGATGAACGTCCCTAACTTGAAGAAAACAAACGAAAAAGGAGAGTCGCTGCCTGTGTACGAATGGACTGACGTTCTGTATAGAAAAGGCTCGTTCTATGAGTTTAATCTCAAATTTCTATGCCAGGTCATGGGGTTGCTCAACCACAAGGCATCTCGCCCGTCGGAGGTCATGACAAAATACCTGTGGAAGAAAGAGTATGGGGACACCTTTCAGCTTACTCAGGGCATCATAGTGAGAATCTACGGATTCAAAGGGAAGTTGTTCCTACTGCCTTACTTCTGTACTGATCACTAGTTTGGGATGGAAATTGCGCGGCAGATGGACTACATTGAAGAAGAATTCAGCCAGGGCAAGAAGAAAGGCCATATCTTTCAGTATCCCTTCACCTGGGCGAATACTGAAGGATATGAAATCGGGTAGCAAGTCTACCTCGAGCGGGAGCTCATTGACATGGGCCTGATAATGTTGCTGCAGCGATGGAAATATGATCCAGATGGGGTCAGGGGAAATTTCATGCACATCTGCCCCCGAGCGGAGATCATGCAGGAAAGGAGAAACAGAACTGGCGCAGACCTAGAGTGGCATATTGAGCAGATGCAATCATGGCCTCCATGGCATGAATTCTACTGCAAGGAGGTAGCGTACGATCTAGAGAAAAACCTGGATCACCAGTTGGAATTCACGGGTTTCAAAAGATTCCTAGCCAATGTGGCGCCGCTCAGCTGGCCACAGGACAAAGTCATCGAGTGTTGGAAGATGAGGTGTCGCACATAACACGATAAATACAACCAGAGGAATCTAGTCGTCGATGATGAATTTTCGGCCCTATATGACCAGCACGCTGACACGTGGCAACCCTTCGAATTTTGAAATTGCGTTCCCCTAGGCGCAAGAAAAAGGTATATAAGAAGGTCTTCGTCCCAGCAACCGTCAACTCTGACGACTTCCAGCGCAACTCCGGCAAGTAGTCAAGTGGGCCCAATGCAGCCAGCAGCTTCTGAGACAGTGCCCGAAAAGGCGCAAAATTCAGGGAGGTCAACTCCTGAGGTGGTCTCCCAAGCGGAAAAAGCGCCCGCGCTACCAGTTAGCAAATCGATCACGGCAGGCATTCTTCCAGCTAGACCCCGATACAAATTTACCGTGGGAACATCGTTGTCTGCCGCCCCAATCTCATCTCCTTCTCGCGAACCAGCTGCTGCGCCAGAAGAGAAAAAGAGAAGAAGAAGTGAAAGGGCCACACGGCCTAAGGAATCGAAGACACAGAATGCCACAGCGCCGACCGAGCAGGCTACACCAGAAGTTGTCTCACTAGACAGCCTCGAAGTAGAAGCTGAAACCCGGGCTGAAGGCGTTCCTCGAATAGCGGCTCAGGCGGAGCCCGCAGGTATGTCTACTTCCCTGCTTCCCCCAGTCTCCATCAGCCCTGCCGCAACGCCACTCCCCATATCATTAGGGCAAGCTGTAGCTGCATCCTCTTCTTCCCAAATAGCCATACCATGCAACAACCCCCATTCTTTTGACCAGTTTGCTCAGGATCCCAATGCCTTCTAGTCATTGAGCCAAACCCTAGAACCCTCCCCCATAGCCAACGCTGAAGTTGCTCCTTCGTCGCTACGCTCCTCACCCCAGCCGTCCAAAACCCTACCAGCACCACCCACTCAGCCGCCCATTTCCCTTAGGACCCGATTGCCCTCAAAAGCGGCCACTCCTTCTGTAATCCCCCCCGCGTCACTGTTTGCGGGAAAAATGTTGCAGCAAAATCCAATGCTGGAGGATCTGGACTTCATGGGTGAACTATAGAGCGTCGATGACATGCCTTTGGCAGTAAGCGCTTCAGGATGTTCTGCCTCCTTTCTCCAAGGCGTAAAATGAAGAAGAGCCGAAGAGATAGCTGCCTCGGTAAAACGCACAAAGTTCGACCTAGACAGGAGAGTGTTGACAACCGAGAAATTGATCCCGAAAGTAAAAAAGCCTCTCCGGGAGATGACCGAGGCAGACTATGAACTTCAAAGGAAGGATAAAAGCTTTGACGACATCAACGAGGAATACGAAATTCGTGGTATTCGTCGTAGGACAAACAATCTCCTCTTCAAGCATCTTGAGACCCAGGAAGCGTTGTTCCAGATGTAGAATAACACAAGGCAGCTTGAGGACTTGGCTAGGGCCACTGCGTAGCTAGGGTCAGCACAACAGGAGATGGATGAGCTTAAGGCTCAACTAGCTGCCTCTCAACAAGAGGCCACAGCACAGAGACAGACAGCCGAGCTGCTGTTAGAAGAGAAAAGAGTTGTGCTGGAGCAGGTTTCATAGCTTTAAGATTCGCTGAAACAGGCGCAGTCGCAGCTTGCAGAGAAAGCATCACAAGCGGCGGTCTTTTCAAAGAGCAAGGCCAAGGAGATGCGGGCTAGTCTGCTACAAGGTTGCAAGCCCAACCTTGTCAAGTCCTTGTCAGTTCTGGACTTCACGTCCAGGATTGAAGAAGTATCTGCCCAGGGAAAGCCTGTGGTAGAGGAGGTCGAAAAGCAGGCGAGGCAATGGCTAGACCTGGCTATAAAACTTGAACAGTTTGAGTGCAAAGGCCTCTAATTTGCCCCTATGTCCCAACTTGCCTCAGAGTGGGCAGATGCAAGGGTAACCTTGCATATTTATTTTGACAAGACAGAGAAGATTAGAACGGTCAGGAGGATGTTGGATGCCCTAGAACATGAAAGGAACATTCTCCTAGCCCCTTTTCACACTCTGTCTGAGCACGGGTGCCCGAGCTATGTTAAAGATGGCAAGTTTTTGACCCTTGAGCTGGTTAAGCAGAATTGGTTGTCCTTCGAGACAGATACAACAAAAATTGATAGCTGGGCAGATCCAATTCAAGAAGCTCAGGTCACCCAGATGGTATCGAAATACTGTAAAATCAACTCCTCCCTAAAAGAGTTGGGAAAAAGATATAACACCATCGACCTGCACGCGGTCGCTGCATTCCATGCAGCACTAAGAGAGATCAGTGACCTCGCGCCCTTCCAAGCAGCAGTCTGGGACCAAGCCAAGGCTGCATACCAACGCATCAGTGAGTGGGAGGCTGACAGTGGAGAACATTCAGGTTCAGAAGGAGAGACTGAGGAGGCAACTGCCGGAAGTGATCCTGAAGAAGAACAGTTGCCCAAAATGAAGCGGTCAGAGCAGTAGAAAGCAGGGGAAGGAAGTTCCTCTGCACCCAATGGATAAAGGCATGGTTCTTTGCGTCGAGGCGAGCTCGACACCCCGCGAGCCGCCAAGAATGTTGCCACATTTGGCACGGGGTGCCATGTTTTCAGTTTTGTAAGTAATCTGCTCTTTTCCTTCCTTCCTCTCTTTCCCTTTCTTCATTTCTCTCTTTCTCCCTCTTCTTTGCAGTCTTATTCCTCCCTCTTCCCCTTAAACTTCCCCCAAAGCAAAGTTTCCAGCAAGTGTTCCCTGAAAATGGTTAAGTGTCAGGGCGCACCCCAACTTCGCAGCGAAGTCGGAGTGCGCCCTCCAGATGAGGCGCAGTAGGGACAGTGCAAAGTGTGACAAAACAGGAAAATGAGCAAAAATTGACTAAGTGCTGGGGCGCAACCCGACTTTGTAGCGAAGTCGAGCTGTGCCCTTCTTCCTGGGCGCACTAGGAAAGCAGTGCAGTAGAAAATCAGCTAAGTGTTAGGGCGCAACCCAACTTCGCAGCGAATTTGGGGTGCGCCCCCCTCTTGGTGCACAGTCCGAACGGTAGGGATGACAACAAAGTACCGGTGCGCAACCCGACTTCACAGCGAAGTCGGGGTGCGCCCTCTGACCGGTGCGCAGTTGGGCAAGCAAGTCTAGAAAATGACTAAGGCACAGAGGCCTCCCCAACAGCGTTGTTTTCCACCCGCGCAACCCGACAACACTCTAATCTTGGCGAAGTTGGATAAACTGCCTTACAAGGCAGACACGTGTCATTCATCAGCATTCGACAAGTGTCCAACTTCGGGATTCGAGCCAAGACATGACCAGGA
The DNA here is from genome assembly GCA_028583015.1 of Wollemia nobilis. Lineage (NCBI taxonomy): Eukaryota > Viridiplantae > Streptophyta > Pinopsida > Araucariales > Araucariaceae > Wollemia > Wollemia nobilis. The sequence goes on along the minus strand of JAQPPZ010003507.1, from coordinate 688 downwards.
AAAGGACAAAGCATGGGCTACACTATCTACGCCAACTGCCATCATTTAAAGTTGATAAGAAGTTCCATCCGCCACAACTAGCCGCATTCCTGCTGACCAAAGATTTGTCCCGACACACCGCCACATAGCTGTACATCTTTCAGGGAGACCATGCCGCAAGTACAATCCTGCCCGACAGAAGTTAGCATCGGCAGCTCTTCAGCCGCTTGTGTCAGCTAATGTTTAGTCTGGGACTTTGTGCCCGAGAATGTAATCGGGAGAAACTTGAGGCTATAAATAGCCATGCAATTCATTGTAAAATGGGGAAAGGGAATATATTGCTAGGGAACCATTGTAGCTGTGCGTTTGCCTCTAATACAAACATATACTTGGCTCTGCTTACTGTCTTTTATCTTGTATGCTGCCTCTCCTTGTCATTTCTGCCTCATGTTTCTTATATCATTGCTTACTGTTGTACTGAACTCTGGACTCTGGTATTTGATGATCAAGTATTCCTGGAATGCATAGATAGAGGATACATAGGATTAATGATAGTTGTAGTTTCAATGTGTGCTTTGTAAAGGAATGATGTTAGTAGCAGTGATTGATCGTTGTCGTGCTGCTTATTCCTCCACCCAACTCCAATCACATTTGGATTCTCTTTCCGCACTTTTATCTCTTTCTTTGCACTCTTATCTTAACACTAAAA